>OY751440.1:8747244-9947244 GCA_963565745.1 Phengaris arion | reverse complement strand
AGAGCAAAAGCAGTTTTATCACGACTACGTACATCTCATCTTAATGCCGAAGAAGTTAAAAATATAGAAACTCTGTGTGCCCGTTATGCAGATGTGTTCTATCTTGAAGGTGAACCCCTTACATTTACGAATAAAATTAAACACAAAATTAGAACCACTGATGAATCCCCTGTACATGCTAAAAATTATCGTTATCCATACATTCACAGAGAAGAAGTTCGAAATCAAATTAATAAAATGTTAGATCAGAATATAATAAGACCTTCAGACTCTGCATGGAGCTCTCCTATATGGATAGTACCAAAGAAGGCTGATGCGTCTGGAAAAACTAAATGGCGTCTCGTAGTTGATTTCAGGAAACTAAATGAAAAAACTATCGATGACAAATATCCAATACCAAATATTACAGATGTTCTAGATAAATTAGGCCGATGTCAATATTTTACTACATTAGATTTAGCAAGCGGATTTTATCAGGTAGAAATGGATGAGGCAGATATTCACAAAACAGCATTTAATGTAGAAAACGGTCATTATGAATTTTTAAGAATGCCAATGGGACTTAAGAATTCTCCAGCTACTTTTCAAAGAGTAATGGACAACGTTCTTAAGGGCCTTCAGAATGAAATATGTTTAGTTTACCTTGACGATATAATAGTTTTCAGTACTTCCCTTCAGGAACATATGGTAAACCTTGAAAAAGTATTTCAGAGATTAAGAGAGTCAAACTTAGAAGAAGATGTAGTTAACGCTATAAAAGAATATGTCAGCCCTAATATTAAAACAGCTTTACTTTTTAATCCTCCTACAGCAATGTATACGGTAATCCCTATCTTACAAAGAATGTTTAAAAGTTCCGCTATGAATTTGGTAGCTGCAAAGAAAGAATTAGAAAATGTTAAGGAATATTTAAAGCAGCAGGAAATAATTAATAAGTACCATGACGGTAAAACAAACCATCGTGGTATAAACGAATGTTATCTCGCTCTTTCTAATAAGTATTATTGGCCCCATATGAGAGAACAAATTACAAGATTTATCAATGAATGTATAGTTTGCGGACAAGCTAAGTATGATAGAAACCCCATAAAACAGCAGTTCAAAGTAGTTCCACCAGCAAGTAGACCATTTGAATTAGTTCATTTAGATTTATTTACCGCTCAAAGTGAAAAGTTCCTTACCATAGTAGATTCCTTTTCAAAGTATGCTCAAGCTTATTATCTTAAAGATGGTACAGCCATTAGTGTAATTCAGGCCTTACTTAAATATAGTACCCACCATGGATTACCCATAACAATTATAACAGATAACGGACCCGAATTTTCTAATCAATTATTTAGTGAATTTATTAGGTTACACAAGAAATTCAACTTGAGACACTTGACGACGGACCAGGACTCTTACCTTTCAAACTCGGACAGACCAGGATTATTCACCAGTATCATTCCTTTTTGCAGCATATAAACCTAGAAGACATAGATTCTAAAATTAATATTGTATATTCCCAGTTGCAAGATTTTCGCCCTCAGCTTAATAATAAAACCCTATCTTTATACGAACCACACTTAGAATATCTCTCAGGCAAATTAAGTAAAATTTCAGAAATATTGCAAACGTTTAAAATTTCGCGTATTAAAAGAGGTTTGATCAATGGATTAGGATCTATTATAAAAAGTATATCAGGTAATCTTGACTATACTGATGCAATTAAATATGAAAATGCTTTAAAAACTTTAAAAGAAAACGAATTTAAATTGGAATCAGAATATAATAATCACATAAGTTTAACTAGAGAATGGTTACAGCATCACACTAAAATATTAAATACAATTGTTGAAAATCAAGATAAAATTAATAAAACCCTTAGTCTTATTATGCAAAGCGATATTAATAGAGAAACTGAGTTAATAAAATATGCTCATTTATCTCAATATCTCTTAATTTTAGGTGATAATATAGATAGTCTAACAATCGAGTTAGTTAATTTAGGAAATATGTTAAATTTGAGTTATGCATCGAGCACAGCTCATTCAATTATTAATGTAGCGATGTTAAGAAGTATGATTTCTAAAATAAGAATTTTATATTCAAATGATTTTACTTTAGATATAGAATTAAGAGAATATTTTAGAGTTATGAAATTTGGTCATTATTATTTAGATAATCAGATAGTTTTAGTATATAAAGTGCCGATTGTCCTTCCTAAGCCTTTTGACCTTTTCAAACTCTCTGCAGTTCCTAACCGAAATCATCAAATCCTTATACCCATATCACCCTATATAGCAATTCAGGAACGAGATTCTAGGTACATAGAAACTGAATGCTTAGAAACTAATTCGGAATATTATATCTGCGAAGAAAATCCTGCACATACCTTCAATAATTACGACGAATGTATCCACACTCTTATAACGAAGCAGCAGCTCTTGCCATCCTGTAAACTTATCTCTATATCCCAAGAAGCTGAAGCATTTGAGCAACTCGATCAAAAGCACTATGTTCTAAGTTTTCCAAAGTCAACTAAAATTCAAACATGCTGTGGAAAATTGCAGTATAAAACTCTTAATGGAAGTTATCTCGCTATTGTACCTCAAGGCTGTTCTATTAAAACTCCAGAATTCACTATATCAAATACAAATGATATTATAAAAGGACAATCTCTCAGAATCTCAGACATCGTACCTGTAAAAGAAAATCAACCCTCAGAACATATTTTAAATTTGAAATCTATAAATTTAGAAAAACTCCATAAGATCAATTCAGAAATTATGGCGCAACCACAAATTGATTTAAAAAACCATCAAGACTCATATATCTATCATACTACTATTCCCGTCTATTTGATACTAATCATCACTATCACTATCGGCATGACTATGTTCCTGTACCAGCATTATACGAAGTTGCAGCCATCAATGGAGCAGAGAAACATCCCAACTCCAAGAGAAGTAAGGGTTGATTCGTCCAACATCCCAGCAACGATTTTGGGAAAATAGTTGCTGATCTTCGGGGGGAGGTGTTATGCTACGGTACCCTAAGGAGATCGCCGATGCAGCACTTCAACCACGTCACGCGGCAGCGGCACGAGGCGCAGCGTCAGCAGTTCCTCAGTTTTCATTTATTTTGCATTGTGTTAGAAATGTACTTTATGTTCAATCGTTGAATGTAATAGTCGTCATTAGAATTAGTACTTTTTTATATTGTAATAATTAAATAATAAATTTATAATAAAATTTCGACTTTTTTTTGGAAGTCCGATTGCTGCACAACATTTTTCCATTTTGGTGTCACATGAATATTCCCTATTGCTTGCAGCTCGGGGTGGGTGAGGGTTGCGGCCCCCAAAAGTCTAGTTGTTATGTCTATAAAATTAAAAAAATTATCTGCTGCTACTAACACAAGGTTAAGCCTAAAATATTCTATTTTACTATATTACTTTACACAATTTTACCCTATAGTGCATAAAATAATACAATCGTTGAAAATCGAATCGAACTTTATTTAGTACTGGAACTTTCCTATTCAATCACAGTACGAACTAATTAGTTTCTTTACTTCGTTCCTTTAAATGAATTCCTTCACAGCGATTATGAGCTAATCGCCCCGAGCATTGAAGAGTTAAAACCTTTTTAATGAACTCAAACAAGACTAATGTCAATTTCTATGTAAAAAGAAATAAAACGTCTGTATTTCTAATCCGGTGTATTTAAGAATAGAATAGATTACAAAACTCTTTATTTGCACACTCATAATAAAGTCAACAATAATTACAAAACTATGGGAACTGTACAAATAGGCATTGTACAGACAACATAACAAATAAAATATTATAAACGGTATATTACTAAATAGAACATAATTACACCTATTATGATATACCTCCTACCTACCTTTACAGTATTCCACAGGAAAACTATACTTTTTCGGGATAAAATGTAGCATATGTAACTCAAACGTGTTATGCATGGAAGAGTCAAAAAATCCATCAATCCATCCATCCTTACAAATTTTCACATTTACAAGGGCGGGTCAATAAGTCCGTGACTTTTGGAATAAAACACAGATTTTTTGATAAATAAATCATTTTATTTTTCAACGTAGTCCCCCTTGAGCTCTATACACTTTGTCCAACGCTTCTCCAATTTTTTTATCCCTTCCAAAAAATATGATTTGTCGAGGTCTTCAAAATAGGCCTTTGTTTGCGAGATGACTTCATCATTGGAGTCAAATCTTTTTCCACCGAGCCATTTTTTCAGGTTTGGGAACAAGAAGTAGTCACTCGGAGCCAAATCTGGTGAATAGGGTGGATGTGGGAGCAATTCATAGCCCAATTCATGGATTTTTGCCATGGCAACTGCACATGTGTGCACCCTTGCATTGTCTTGGTGGAAAAGAACTTTTTTCTTGGCCAAATGAGGTCGGTTTTTTTTTATAATCCTCATTGAAGCGGTCCAATAAGTTGGCATAATATTCCCCATTAATTGTTCTTCCCTTTTGAAGATAGTCAATGTGGATTATCCCACGTGCATCCCAAAAAACAGTCGCCATAACTTTATTGGCTGACAAACCCACCTTGGCCTTCTTTGGCGCCGATTCACCCTTAGAAACCCACTGTTTTGACTGTTGTTTGGTCTCTGGTGTGTTGTGATGGATCCATGTTTCGTCCACGGTTACAAAACGGCGCAAAAACTCCTCCATATTGTGATTAAACAACGCCAAACCTTCCTGTGAAGTTGTTACACGATTGCGTTTGTGGTCGACTTGCGGAAAGCTTTCTCATGCCCAAGTGATCATTCAAAATTGAAACCACTGAGCCATGCGAGATGCCTATGGCTTCCACAATCTCTTGCACTTTCAATCTTCGGTCGGCCAACACCATATCGTGAATTTTTCGATTGTTTCGGGTGTAGAGACCTCAACTGGGCGTCCAGGACGTTCGGCATCTTCAGTGCTTGTACGGCCACAACGAAATTCAGTAAACCACTTTTTTACCATTGAAATCGATGGTGCAGAGTCCCCATAGTATTTATCAAGCTTAACCTTGGTCTCGGTAATGGTTTTTTTTCGCAAAAAATAATGCTTAATAAGCACACGAAATTCACTTTTTTCCATTGTTTCCTTAAGTTACTGGATAGTCTGATAAAGATAGCTGTACAACACAAACTACTTTTCGAAATAGGTACATACCGTACCTATTTCGAAAAGCCCTATTTTATTAATAACGTACGTTTATTAATAACGTAGTTAAAATTCAACACCATCAGTTCAATTATTGATACGTCACTTTACGACGTCGATACGTCGATTTTCAAAAAACTATAAGATACGTACTCAATAATTTGTATTTATTAAATCGGACATTAAATTTCATTGAAATGGGAGCAGATTTTAAATGTTTTTCATACAAACTTTCAACCCTTATTTTACATCCTCAGAGGGTAAATTCGAATAAATTCTGAAACACGTATCGAATAAAATATATTCAAGTATATGAATATCAAGTTTCATCGAAATCAATGCAGATTTATAGATTTTCTGTACAATCATTCAACCCCTATTTAACAACCCCAGGTGACGAAATTCAAAAAAGAGTAAAATACGTACTCAATTTATTTATTAGCTCGGGTATTAAATTTCATGGAAATCGAAGCAGATTTTAAATCTTTTCCATGCAATCTTTTAGCTCTTATTTTACATACACCCTCAGATGGTGAATTCTAATAAACGCTCAAAGTCGTATTTAATTAATAATGTATTTAATAGCATGAATCTAAATTTTCATCGAATCGGTTCAGATTCAAAGATTTTCCATACAAATGTTCAACCCCTATTTTTTTATTATGAGACTATTACACACAAACCTATATTGTATAGCATAATATATAACAAAGCGAATACCGTCCAAATCTCAAGCACAGTATTAATAACCCCCTCGACGGTCACCGCAGGATAAATTGACCCCCTCGCGCTGACATATCGCCGGGATCAGGTATACATACGGCTGAGCCACGAAGACAGAGGCAGGTACTACAATGTTAGCAGTTCGTGTTTTATTTATGTCAAAAAAATACTTTTGTGATAAAAAGTACCCACAGACTAATAATTTGTGTATACCCTAACCCCCGAACTAATAGAAATATTTACACAACGGATAACTTAAACAACGTTGCTATCATTTTCATGTGACATTTCCAACGTATCAGACAAAGACAGCAACGTTGTTTAAGTTATCCGCTGTGTTATAGTTTAATTAATTAGTAAGGGGGTAACAATTTAGTTACTTGGTATATTAGATACTATAAACATAGTAACTTTATATTTTCTTCTTATTCTTTAACTTGGCTATACAATATCTGGGTTATATTTTAGGCAAGTATCCAAATTTAAACAGTTCGCTCTAAAAACCGCACATCGGGCTTAACTCGTTCGCTATCAGATCACTGATCGCATTAGGGCTCCTCGCCGAGTAACGTTACGTAAAACGCATTCAATTTTAAGCCTACAGTCAGTTATATAAGGTACATAATGCTTTTATGTGCACTCGACGGTATTTTTAGAAATGCTGTAATGACACGCCCTAATTGACGGCAAGAATATCGTAACAGCGGCATAGAATCTCTTCTGACTTCTTATCAGGAACAAAAGCTTATTTTGGTGAGACTATATCATATCCGTTTTTAGATAGTTAGAAATATATAAGTTTTGTTAATTCATGTATCAAATGCACATTGAACCAGCACGTCGAGGAATCTCCTTAATAAGCAATTATCTGAAGGCTTAAGCTTAAATTTCGAAAGGGCCTTTATCGCCAGTGAAACTCGATCCTTTCACGTAATTAGGGCCCCGTTTAACATTTTAGTGTCAATAAATAAAGATCACAAATATTTTCATCATAAATTTATTTCCTAATTTGATTTAATTGATATTAAAATTCTGCTTTTAGAATATTGCTATCCTTAAAACAAATTGTTACTGCAAAAACATTTTGCATGTTGGATTTTCGTGGCATGAATATATTACTCAAAAATATTTATTTTAGAAATAAAATAAACTTGTATAGGCAGAATATTTAAAGCAGATTCCTTGGATTAATGGTAAAGCTACTAAAATCAATATTATACATCAAAATGCTATGCTGCAGGATGTAAATTTATGTCTGGTTTTAACAGTCATAAATTTCATTTCAAAATACATTCAAAAAGTGTCCAAAATAAGAATGCATCTATATCAATAATTTCGTCAAGGGGTACGGTAGACTCGATCGAAACCTTATATGAATAACAAAACATAAAAAAATATTAATTTCGAGTCGACAACATTTATCCGTAAAATTCGGATTATGGAGAATTCCGTTATATTCTAATAATGTCTAATGGCACTGACAAACAAAGAGCAGTCGCCATCTTGGGTAGTTAATAAACGTTCCGTTTCATAGCAACACAACTTTCAACAAATCTCATCACAAAGAACTGTGACTCATGTGACTGTGTAAAACGAAACGTCTTGCCGGAAACATTGAGTGAATCTTATCAAAACTAAATACTTTTCTTCAGGCGTTGACGTTTCGCGAAAATATTATTTTTAACACTTTTTTATATGTTTTATGTTATATTTTTATTTATTTTATGTTATATATTTGATATACTCTTTGCTATGTATTTTTTCTTCAAGCCTGAGATTGGCCGATTGCGATAACAGCCATAAAAAAAAGAATACCTACTAACCATAATCATAAAAGTGGAAGTTTTAGTTCAAATGTCATTTAGTTTTGCATAGTGATTTACTTTGTTTGGATTACACACATCATGCCGAAAATCGTAAGTCGTCTTCGTTTAGTCTTTTGTTTGATGACACCTATATCATTTTGTTAACAGCCGAATGTCCTTGCATTTGGTAAACATAGTCTCAATTGTGGAAAGTGGATGCAGCGAAGGGCTCTTCGTAAAGATGGTGAGTAGTATTTTAGTAGGTATGTAGGCAGGTTGTGTTTTTAAGTGAATTTTGTTCTATGTTTTCTTCTTAAAGTGTGGATTGTAAGACTTTCTGCATTCAAATAAAATAAGAACTTATTTACTTCCAGTGACATGCAATTTTTGTAATAACAAAATATTTGCAAGAAACTGCAAGCAAATGCAAATGTGCAGTCGATGTGTGGAATGCGACAATATAATACTCGGTAAGCGGCTCAATAATTTTTCTCTATAACCCGACAAATAATAATAAATGACCACATGCATAGCCTGTGTTGAGGTGTTATGAACACATACAGAAACAGACACGATTTTTTTACCGTTTTTCTTGATAATAGTATTGACCCCTTCATGCACTAGTTCAACTTAAACTTGGCTGGTTCTTATTTACAATTAGACATTATTAATTGTATAATATATATTTGCAGATAATTTCAATTATTGCGGGTCTTGTGGCCCAGAAACAATTAGGCAGTTAAGAAGAAACAAGGCTCGGGCACTTTCAAACTATTTTCCAAAAAAAACAAATACAATACAACCTTACAAATCCCAAGACTTATTTGATGACTTTCAGATAAGTTAATGGTGCAGGTCACCGAGTACAGTAAAATGAAAAATAATACTTATTACTAGATAGAGGTGTGAGGATATACCTACATACATACACGATACTATCTATTTATTATTGACAGGTAGTAATATAATGTTAAAAGCTAAAATTAACTAAAACCTATTTAAGATATTTACAAACTATAAAAGTAGGTAAGTACTAAAAAAAAAAAATTAAATACTCCAAAACTTAAAATGCTACAAAACAAAGAAATCTCCCAGGTCGTCCCCACCAGGCAGAGTACCTAGAAGGCTCAAAGAGTTTCCTCGCTGGATTGCAATACTTATTCTCTGGGCCAGGTAGGTGCCGGCTCTGGGGTCTTGGGTGGCCTCAAAGAGTTTTTTGGAGATTTCTCTGAAAATTTTGTGCGCACCCAGACCCCATGTATGTAGGGTACATGGGGTCTGGGGCTAGGGTTTCAACCCCAAACGGTTCAAATATGAGATCCCCACTAAGGTTCTCATATTTGCGCCGCTTGAGGTTTTCCGCCTGATTGGCGGCCGCACCTGCAGAACTCGAGGTGCCCTGGACATGGGACGGAGCAAGTGTATCGACGCAAGTAGCGTCCCATACAAGAGCCCGTCCCACTCTCCAAGGGACCAGGGTCATACCGTCTGGTCTCTTGCCATCGTCGCGCGCCAAACCAGAGGGTTCCAGCACAGCTGGCACTCCGGCGGTGACAAGAGCCCGACGGATGAGATCGTTCAGGCAGTGATGTCGGGAGATGCGGCCGGCGCTTCGCTGACAGGACAGCCCGTGGTGTCCGAGGCTGTCCACGTTTGCACCACAAACATAGCGATGGGGGATGACGTGGGGGGTGCCAAGACGCAAGGAAGTAGCTAACCGGAAAGCTGTTCGATCCAGCAATGTGCCCGTATTGGGTGACGGTAATGCTTGTAGCCAAAGGCCCGACTCCCACTTCTCCGCAGCTAAGAGGCGAGCCTGCTCCACAGGACTGGAGGACGTATTAAGAAGATTATTCCGTACCAGTCTGTAGAGTGGCTCGTCCCAGAGCCTTTGGGAAAAAGTATTGTCAGGCAATTCGCTACAAGCACTAGTTGCGCTCCAGGCGTCCTTGGCTTCGTCCAGAAAGGGAACTGTATTGGAGTAGGATGGGTGATGTAGTATTTTGGAGATAAGACTATGGTTCGCGTGGACTGAGGACAAGAAGGCCGGAAGCGATATGTCAGAGGGCTTTCGAACACCCAGGCCACCGAACCTAACTGGAAGCGTTGCCTTGTTACGGGTGAAATTAAAAATTAAAATAAGAGTTCCCGTGACAATAATATATTTATTAACAAAAAAGGGGGTCGTGGGCAGAAGGCCGTACAGTCTGGTCTAGCCTCTTGGTGTCAAGGTGGTGGTAAGGGGGTTTAAACTACGTGGGAACTTAGCTTAGAATCCAGGTGTCTAGCACGTGGCGGATGCGAGATAGGGCTCCAACTTCTGGAAGCTTCTCCGTCACCGCTGCGTCCGTTCGTCGTAGATAGATCGTCTCAAAAAAATAAATCCCCGTCCAATGTCTATCAGCACTCAGAACTCCAGCTAGTATAAGTCCTTTTTAGACGGTACCTCGAGTGCTGTAGTTGGCGGAGTTTTTCGTGCCCGAAACCAAGTTCCCTGAAATATTCACGATAACGTGTCGGTAGGAGTCCGGTCCTACAGCCTGTGTGATCTTAACCCCAACGATCAAAATCACGGGCTGTGTGACCATTACAAAGAAGGTAGGCAAAATAAAAAAAAGATAAGATGATATTTAGGACAACCAATATGATACAAACATCGTAACATTTTAATAGTACTAGATGGGAAAGATGAAACTACAAATTGAGCACGTGGTATGGCCAATCAAATAATTGACAACTAATTTACCAAGATGATAGTTTACATGAAAGAATAATGCGTTTTAATACAAGCATGATTTTCTAAATATTCACAACACAGATACTTAAAATACTCACCGTGATACACGGGATTAAGATATAATTATTATAACGACTACATCTTGAGTATAGAAAATTTTATTCTAAAAGGAAATGTCATTCAAAGAAGTGCCATATATATCCTTCCTTCCTCTTTTTTAAACTTTTGACAACTATCAACTAAAGCTTAAAGATAAGAAATCCAGAAATCAAAATAAAAAGATATTATATCAATAATCAATATATTATGTAATATAATATTAGAAATTTACTGTATTTTCATTATTAAAAACTAAATTATTATTTTTCAAAGATTTAAGACGAAAGTAAAATCGATCTACGAACTAAGTATTAAAGCAAGGCTGACGCCGTTAGTAAGGACGTGCGCCAATAGATGGCGTTTTAAGCCTCTAAAAATGACTAAATAATTAATTATACAAATCATAGATGACGCGAGTAACGCCAAAATAATCGATTTTATTGAAAGGGAATGTAACTACGTTACAGCCTGAGTCCATGCGCGGCCATCGAAATTTGTGTTCAAAATAATGGAGAGCGTTTGTCGTATGGTATCATCCAACTGTTTGAGAAGTTGAGGGAACTTCCACAATAATTGACAACACCGTAAGACATATGTCAATTTAGGTACGAAAATGCAAAAACGGATTAGGGTAAAGGCCATGTGACAGTTAATTTGGAGGAGGCGGTCTTAAGTTTCATTAAAATTTTGTAATTTGTTATCTATGAAGTCCGGGAGAGATTCGTCTAAAATAGGTGAGCCTAAAAGGAAGAGCGAATCTTTGTCAATGACAGACAGTTGTGGAGCTATTTCTTTAAAGCTGGATATAATCGCGTTTCTATCCCCACAACTGTCTGGCACAAAAAGTTCGCACTTACCTAGGTTCAACTGGAGACCTATTTTTTGGAACTCGCGGATCAGAGTGCGGAAGTCGGATAGTACAGTGGGTGCATCGCTTCCAAGGGTCCCATCATCTAAATACCAAACCTTAAATTTTGAATTTAGAAGCTCGATGACCGGGTATAGCAAGGCTGAAGATTTCTGGACCTAGAGGGTCGCCCTGTTGGCAGCCCACTTCGGATGAGATGAGGTGGTCTTTGTAAATGAGTTTGGTGGGGTCGTTGTAACACTGGAGCATAAATGGTAAATTGGCAGGTGCTTTAGATTTAATTTGGGCCAACATGGCACCTCGGTCAACTGAGTTGAAAGCGTTTTTGACATCGACCTTCAGAAACACATCATCGCCTTGATTGTGGATAGCTGTCCTGAAAGAGTGAACGGCGGCCTCACAACCACCTTTGCAGGAAAACCCGAGCTGTTTTGACTGGAAGTATGACGCGAGGGAAGTGACCGATTTGCAAGCTAGTTTGGCTGTAAGGCGCCGGTATGTGGAGCCGACAGCAATCGGACGAATGCCACCATCTCTCTTCCTCAAGGCGCAGAGGTTAGCTCCATACAGAATGTCTACGATATCTGATGCAACCCCTCCACGTAGCATCAGGTTGCACAGATTCGTAAGTTCATATAGAAGCTTCCCGCCGGCCTCCCCGCAGCAACCGCTGGTGAGGTCCGTCAGATGCTGAGGGGTGAGACCGTCGAGGCCGCCAGCTGAACCCGGAAGAAAGGACATGATGGCTCCGCGTACTTTGTCTGTCGACGTTTGTAGTGGTGGTAATGCGTCATTGGAAACTGTGAAAGGATTGGATTGCGATGGATGTTTGTTTTGCAGGGCGATGAGGGTTTCTGGGCAGTCGGGGGCGACCGTGTCATTGGAAAACAGGAGCCGCGCTGCACCTTTAATGTCTCCCTCACTTATTTTATTTTCCACAGTTTTCACGGTGTTATGTTTGACCGAGGAATGTGAAGAAAAATTTGGGTTGAGGTTAATGTCCGAAACACAATTCTTTTTAAGCTATTGCATAGCTTCTATCGCGGGCCTTGAGCGCGGGGACCGAATCCAGAAATTCCGTAACGAAAAAACCTCACGCTCCGTGCATCGTCTAACGTCGTTTCAGTTCGACAGTCTTCGACACGGCGTTGTGTGCGTGCGATTAGACGTATTGTACGACTCTACGAAACTCGCACGAATCGAGACGAGCTGCTCCGAAATCGGACGAATACATAACTGGTACAAAACGTTTAAATTTGGATATTTCTTACCAGAAATTTGTTTGATAGATTGGGTTCGCAAGTGAATTGGTTATTGGGGGAATGAGGGTTGGAAGCTGTTTGTGGCATTTTCCTACGTGGATGTTCAAACCCCGCTGGTTTTTAAAATATCGGGAACAGTGGGAGCATTGCAGCAGATTTCCAAAGGACACGGTCGAAATATTAGTGGAGGTCCCTGCATCCTGGCTGCTTGTCATAGGTTGGTAAAGGTAAACTATAAACGATAAGTTATATATTAGAATAAACTATAGCCAAAAATTAAAAAACTTCTTAACTAATATAAAAAAACCTTGAACTGTATTATGCTCATTTTCTGGGGTAATGTAGGCTTGAGCATGGGACAGTTCCTGGGCTTACTTTTCGCCAAAAAACACAGCATACCGCTTCCTGGGATTGTCTCGTTTTTCCTCCGTTGCAAGTCTTGACAGTTGTGTGGGTATTCACCTTTGCTTTTGACCCAGTTAGGCCCTCTTGGGGTGCAAACTGCTAAAATATCCTGTCCTCCTCCTAATTAGGCTTGGTTGGTCATTTACGTTGACAGCTCCGATCGCAAGTTATGGTGTAACTAGGAACCGTTGGTTACTGAGCTAGGGCCGTCCTAGTCCATTCACTACTCCAACCGCGTACATCGATGTTATGGTGTCCAACAAAACATCCAGTGTGTATTTGGGGTGTAAGTAGGAAACAACGTTAACTCAACTTGGGCCGTTCTAGGCCATTCACTGCTCCAAAGTAATCCGGTCGGTAAAATAAGTCGGGGTCCAGGCGTTGGCAAATCTTGAAAATCACTTGTATAATTTTCTGTGGTGCTCCAAACGTAATTGGTATTGTTTTATACAAGTATAATGCAAAAAACATTAAGAAATAATTTTAGAATTTCGAGACCAGAAACTTCTAATTTAATATATATTACTTAATATTTGTCTAATATATTTTCTCCTTTAAGGTCGATAACAAAGAGTTGACGCTAATCGAAGAGTCACTGGTGACTGATGCTGTTTCTCCGGAGAACGAGAAAAAACAAGAACCAATGCTGTCAGTCAGCAGTGATTTTATTTCTTTAGAAGAAGAGGAGAAAGAAAACATATCAAATGGCGGGCAGACCCTCGAATAAACGTAAATATTCAAGCAGGTTTAGTACAGAACATCAGCCCCCCAGGACTAACTATGTACATTTAGCACTTTCAAATAACACCATTCAAGTATCAGTACATTCAGTTCATTCTATGATTTATGAATGTGTTCAATGTCAAGCACTTCATTTTTTAGGTGAAAATTGTTGTCATAATGGGAAACTATACATAGACCCAGATAGAGCATTAAAGCCAATTCCAGATATATTATTACATTTATACGAAGGCCATACATCTGATGCTAATCATTTTAAGGCTAATATATGACAATATAATTCAATATTTGCAATGGCATCCATAAATTTAAACTTGAACATACTCCCTCCAGGATTTTTCACTTATAGGGTACAAGGGCAAGGTCATAAACCACAATTCAACCAATTGTACATAATTTAAGATGAAGCAGCATTAAATAAACGATTATCTGATTCTAGAAATAACGTATAAATATGTAGAAGCAATATAATGACGTGATGAGCATGATAATGAGCAATATAATAACAAACAATGCTCAATGAATCCAATCCTTTTGTCAAAATGTACAAAAGGGTGGCTGCAATTTTATCTGAAGAGGAATTAAAAGTAGCCTCAGAAAATCGAGCCAAATATTCGGTATCAATGCAGTTTTATAAACATAAATCTCTTGATTTGCGTCGATATAACACTCCATCAAATAATGAGGTAGTGATCATCTTTGTAGGAGAAAACGGCGAAACTCCATTAAATGTAGACTTTTCTGTAAAAGAATATTCTCAACATTTAACTATGTGGGAAGCAAAACTACACTCAAATCAACCAGTCACAATATTGACCCTTTAGCCTTTCCTTTACTTTTTCCTAATGGAGAACTCGGATGGGATGTAAATCTTCAACACAGAGAAGAGAGTCGAACTGCTCGAAGCCGTCTTACAATGTTACAATTTTATTAGTATAGACTTGCTGTTCGTGAAAATTTTAGCCCATTATTTTACGCCGAAAAACTTTTTCATGAATATTGTGTCTTGGCCTATGTTAGGATTGAATCTCAAAGATTATTGTTTCTTCGAATGAATCAAAAACAGCTCAGAGCTGACAATTATAATAATTTAATGGATAGCCTGTACAATAATGATAGAGAAATGGGTCACGGCATTGGTAAAATGAAAATATTGCCATCAACTTATGTTTGAAGTCCCCGGCACATGATGCAAAATTATCAGGATTCCATGGCAATTGTATGCAAGTATGGTAAACCAGACCTATTTATAACATTTACGAGCAATCCGAATTGGCAGGAAATCTTAGATAATTAACAAGGCACTAAAAAGAACATAGAGCCGATTTAATTGCCAGAATTTTTAAACTTAAATTGGAGGAACTTTTAGATGACATTACAAGGAAACATATTTTTGGAATACCGAGTGCGTGGTTTTACACCATTGAATTTCAGAAACGTGGGCTTCCACATGCGCATATGCTTATTATTCTAAGAAATGAAGATAAACCAAGGTCATCAGAAGATTATGATAAATTTGTGTGTGCAGAAATACCTGATCCAGATAAAGACCAGGAACTTTTTCAGACTGTGTCAAAAACATGATCCATGGGCCATGTGGCCCTGGATATATGAATTCACCCTGCATAAAAAATGATGGGATTGCCTCTAAATGTTTTAAAAACTACCCAAAGACATTTTGCGGAGAAACTAGAGATGTATGGATAACGACGGAAGAACAATAAAAAAGAAGGGTTTCGAGTGTGATAACAGATGGGTGGTGCCCTACAATCCCTATCTATGTAAAAAACATAAATGTTGAAATTTGTTCAAGTGTCAAAAGTGTGAAATATATAAATAAATATATTTATAAAGGTCATGACCGAGCAAAGATACAAATCTCAGTAGCGCCACAAGAGTCCAGCGATCAATCGACATCAAGCAATGAACACTATGATGAAATTAAGGCTTATATTGATACCATATATATATATGATATAATATTTGAATTTTCAATGCACAAAATGAGTCACACAATTATACATTTAGGTGTTCATTTGGAAACCAACAAACTGTCGTATTTATAGATCAGAATGTTCATGAAGAAACAGCTAGACCAGTTGAAAAATCAACATTATTAGCATTTTTTGAACTCTCGACAATATCTTTACACTGAAATTCCGACACATTTTAGATTTATCCATGGACAGTGGCAACCACGAATATCTCAGCCAGCGGCTGATAAAGTAATTGCAAGAATGTATAATTATTCCTTTTCTGATCGGGAACGATATTATCTCCGGCTATTACTTATTCACGTCAAAGGGCCGACTTGCTTCAGAGATGTTAGAACTTATGAAAATATTATTTACAACTCATTTCGAGAAGCTGCTCAAGCAAGGGGGCTTCTTTTTGACGATCAGGAATGGGAAAGATGTTTGGATGAAGCAATTGGTTTTAAACTTCCTCGGCAATTACGACAGCTGTTTGCGTTAATTTGCGTATTTTGTGAAGTAACTGATCCTAATGCTCTTTGGGAAAAGTTTTCATCACATTTTATCGAAGACTTTACAAGATCACGCCCTGAAATATTATCCAAACATTTAGCTTTACAATAAATTGATGAAACATTAAAACTCCACGGAAAGAGACTAACAGATTTCGGACTTCCGGAGCCAGATATTAGTGAAAATGATGTTTTCTTATCTGATCCCGTTTATGACTGTGAACTTGAAAAAGCAAATGGCTATGAAAAATACCAAAAATTGAACTCCGAACAAAAATATGTGGTCGATACAATAGTAAACGCTGTGAATAATCCCACAGAGAGAAAGCTGTTTTACCTTGACGGCCCAGGAGGAACTGGAAAGACTTTTGTATTTACAACTATTTTACATATTTTAAGATCTGTAAACAAAATATGCCTACCCATAGCGTTTTCTGGTATTGCAGCAACTCTGTTAGATGGTGGTAGAACAGCTCACTCGCGATTTAAAATTCCAATTAATTCAGATGTAGATTCTACATCTCATATGTCGTTAGGGTCACCAGCAGCTAAGTTATTGAAGGAAACTCATTTAATCATTTGGGATGAAGCACCCATGACTAAATGTCATAATATTGTTGTAGTTGATCGACTCCTTCAAGACATAATGAAAAATAAATTACCTTTTGGAGGCAAAACATTGTTATTTGCAGGAGATTTTCGGCAGATTTTACCAGTTGTAGTTAATGGGTCACGAAATGATATTATAAAAGCTTCAATTAAGCACTTTTCAATGTGGCCAAACTTTACTCGACTCCAATTGGCACATAATATGAGAGCTCACGATGATTTAGAGTTTGCTCAATGGCATAGCTGGGCATTAACTCGTTAATCCGTTAATCGTTAATTAACGAAGTTAACATTTTGATTAACAGATTAACTTTTAAGTTAACTTTTTAAAATGTTAACGGACACGTTAACTTCCGTTAATATGCAGAAGTCCGTTAATCGTTAATCCAATGCCTAATAGTTACCGCACGGCACCGACAAGTGCCGGGCGGCGCGTGGCAGCGAGTGAAACAAAAACAAAACTAGATATATTTTTGGGGCGCGTGCGAGTGAGAAAGGAAACTGCGAAGAGATTTGTTTTGTTTGATCATTTCATTACTTAGCGCCGGTGCTTAGTTTGACGTGACTTAGTTAGAGTGACAAGTGTTTTGTTTGTTTGTTGTTATTATAAATTACTGTCAGTGATCATTTGCGTGTTGATAATTGATGAATGAATTAGAACCTAAGCCAACAGGTTTTATAAGTTCACTAACGCAACGATATAAAGGTGCAATTTTACACATATTAACGGATTAACGATTAACGTTAACTTGCGTTAATTCTTCCGAAATGTAACGCTTTAACGTTTAACGAAGCTAACTTTTTTTGTAGCGGATTAACGATTAACGAAGTTAACTATTTGATTAACGGTGCCCGGCTATGCTCAATGGGTATTAAAGGTAGGTGATGGATCAGTGACGACCACATTGAACTGCCTCAGCGATGCATTGTAGATAATTCAATTATAGACCATATTTTTGGTGTTTCCCTTAACACGAATGATTATAAAAGTTATTCAATGAAAGCTATCCTTACTCCCAAAAACGATGATTGTTTTCAACAACAACAATTGAACGACCAGTTGTCGAGAAAATCCCGGCCTGCTTAAAATTTATGAGAGTTCTGACGCTGTGGTTGAGGACGATCATAATGACGTTTTAAACTATCCTGTAGAATTCCTAAATTCTATAACGCCTGCAGGACTACCACCACACATTCTAAAATTAAAAGTTGGTTGTATAGTAATGCGTTTGAGAAATTTAAACCCGACTGTTGGGTTGTGCAACGGAACCCGTCTTATTGTTAGAACGTTAGCTTCACGTGTCATTGATGCCGAAATTATTTGTGGTAGCCATGTGGGAACAAGAGCTTTTATTTCTCGAATTCGTCTCCAGCCATCTTACAGTCAACTTCCTTTTAAATTTAGTCGGCTTCAGTTGCCCATTCGCATAGCATTCGTTATGACAATAAACAAAAGCCAGGGACAAACTTTCGACAAAATCGGTATATTTTTACCTAATCCTTGTTCACCCATGGCCAGCTCTATGTTGCCTTCTCTCGAGTTCGAAGATTCAATGATTTAAAAATTCAAATTATCAATACCACTGAACAAGGCTTGAAAGGTGATAAATATTTAACGAAAAATATTATATATAGAGAAATTTTATGATAATCAACCTGTGATGTATAATTATTAAAATGATAACGTTTTGGTAGCTCTTCCTTAATAAGACTAAACTAAAACATTAGTTTAGACATACTTAACATAGCTAAACATACATACATAAATAATGGGGTAGGTTAGAACTACAGGATCACTAAAGAGATTCTACAACCACGTTTAGCATAGCAAGACAAGATCTAAAAAGATATATTTGTGCAGAAAAATACTAAAATATTAATAAATAATAAAATAGAAGGAACAATCAAGAACATACTTCCTAATCTTATTTTTGATTTAGCCGATTTGAATAAAGAACAACGATTTCATTTTTTAATTTTAAAATCAGTAAGTACTTATCTACCTGCCAAAGTAGAGAAAAAGACTGAGTGCTTAAAACAAAGAGGTTTACAGAGAATAAACCTTAAAAATTATATGTTTTGTTAATTTATGTTGTTTATTTTTGTTTATTGTAGTTATTTTGAATGTTGATTTAAAATAAAAATTATTTGTGTAAAAACTTTTGCAGTTTTTATTTACTATATTTATTAAACACAATGAACGAAGCTATACGAATCTATGCCTTGCTTAATATTCTTTGAGAACCGATGACTACAGAAATATCTACCTACATTTTATACCTCGATGTGTATTATGAGTCACATTTCACCCGAGCGAAGCCAGGTTTTCATCTAGTTTAAAAATAAATTAGGCTAAAAGAAAACTGAAATCCATTTGAAAAAAGCAAACAATTGACAAAGAGAATGCTAAAAGTATTGGCAAGCAAAAATATTTGGTGCGATATAAATCTTATTGTAGGTGGTGCATTCTTTCAGGATTCCGTTACACTCCATGAACCCTTATAGTCTATCTGTCTATCCGCCTGTGTGGAGTTATAGATTGTGTATAGATTCCGGTTTTGGCTTATTAATATTTTTATATTTTCAGGGTGGCTCTCCAGTCTAGATGCATGTGAAGTGGGGATCAAAACAATTTTTAATTCTACCACATCGTGTGGGGGGGTATCGTCGAATAGATATTTTTAAATAAAGTCACAGATTCATACATGACTTTTTTACAAAAAAAAAACAATTTTCAAGTAAACGGCCTCTCAAGTTGCCGCCCAGGGCATTTTTAAACTACAAGAGTTAGAAACTTGTAAGTGTTCCGTGCTGATAGTTAATGCTAAAACTCTCCAAGAAAATTATTTTGAGTGAAATCGGACAATAAGTTTTGAAGTGATTAAAAAAACCTATTGCGTATCTTTACGAAACCCTCCTTGAACATGTCCTGACACGCTCTTTGTTAGGTTTTTGTCATTTTTATTTGTTTATAACTTTTGAAATTGTTTGTAACGCCGTAACAGTCCGCCATAACGAGCTATTGCACATATTTTTGTTTAAACGTGTTGACTTATTACTTAAGAACGTCTTTTACTAAACATTAATATAGCATCTGTATTTATCAACTGCCTATAATAGGGGAGTTGACTGCACGTAAACATAAGGTGCGTTTCAAAGTTACAAAAAAGTTGGAACATTTTTGACGTGACAACCTCTTATAATTCGATGGAGCCAGCTGCACGCACTAAAAAACATGACTCATGCGGCGTTACCTCGCTCTGAGGCGTTCCATTTATTATTAAGATGTCACGTTCAATTATCGTCAGTAAACCGACTTTACAGACAACCGATTTTTTTACATAATAATTAGTGTAAAAAAACCTACACGTATTTAATTTACTTACATTAAATACAAAAAGCATTCCGTATTGTAATTATAAACTTAAGCGCAATAAGTTCGGAGATATTAGCAAATAAGTTTTATCTAGCGATCTAAATATTTCATTCGACTGCAGGAACGCGTGACATCGACTTTTGATAAAGAGCGTTTTCACGAGACTTTCTGCTATTACAAATCGCTGGACCTTTGAAAAGATTGTTTTTAAATATGCTTTTTTAGAAACTACTTATATTAAATAGTTTATTCATTTATGCAATAAGAAAAATCTATCAACAAGCCTATTGCATATAAAGGTTTCAGATACAAATGAAAAGATTCTAGAAGTTTCGCAATAAGACGAGACCTCTACATCCACTACTTTATCTCGGGGTCGGATTCTGCGGCGTCTAGTAATGCGATTTCGCAAATTTACGACTTAATATCTACGGCTGGAAGTAAGATCTCCCGGATTATTATAAATTAATCAGACTGAGTTTAAAACCACTTTTAAATTTAGAACTCGTCTTTCTAAAAATATGTTTTGGAGTTTACTCCTTAAGAAACGATTTTCATGTTTACATGAAAATCGTTTCTTAAGGAGTAAACTTCATAGACATTATTATTATTAAAATAGTTGATAATGAAGAATTGAAGCCTATTTCGGAAGAAATATATATATATATATACACACAGATATTAGCCGGAACAAACACACAGACTGACAGACGGACAGAAAAATTTTAACGATTTATATTTTATTGTAAGTACCGATCGTACTTTTAAATGCATTAAGTGAAAATAAAAGCTGTTAATTTGAAATTACAAACAGACACTTCAATTTTGTTTATCTGTAAATATAATATAATATAATATATTATATTATACAAAACAAATAGTTGAACTAAGTATGTACAGTGCGCGCGGAACTTGTTGGCCGCGCCATAGGTAGGAACAGGGGTGAGGGGGCGGGTTGCTTGCTGCTCGCAGTGTTGCCGCCGCGAAGTCCGGCTCCGTACTGAGTAATAACATCAAGCGCTCTTCCGCTTAGTCACAATATGTAACAGTCTTAACAGTCACAATGTGTAATTGCAAAATTCTACATTATTGTTAAGGTGATAAGGTCGTTTTTTGTATCATTCTTAATAGTCGTTATTACATTGTGATTTCGAGTGGCAAAAAGGGTCGTGCCTATATTAATCCGTCTAGCCCCAATACAATTCGCAACGCGCCATAAGGAACTTCGTTCCAATATCTATGGACGCTTTACACCACGTTAATCTGGTAACCCGTGGTAAGTTCTCGAAGAACTTGTGTTGTAAAATATATTTAACACTTTTTATATTATACATATATCTAATTAAGATTTTTATTACATTTTTAATACACATCCATGATCCAGGAACAGAAATACTAATATGTAAGCCCGGTGTATAAAAATCTATGGGAGTAAAATCGAATTCACGATGTCACACGGTCACACGGTGCGGTGTCACTTGACGTTAGCCGAAGATGCGTCGGTCGCTTTGCATTGCACACCAAATTTAACTGTTTAGAGTAAAGTCCAGTCGTGCGTCAGAGCTGACACACACACTTTTTTTTCAAACCTTATACTTTACTATGGCAAGCAAACTATATTGTAAATGTCACATGTTCTTTTTAGAGTACACGTACACAGATATTAGATACCGCACACAAACTTTGGGGTAAGTTTGCTGAAACACTTTCCCAAAATGGCCTTTAATTTAGTTTTAAATGAAGTTGCGACCCGCCGGCATATAAAGTATGAGAAGACTTCGACTAAATTTGTCCCAACGCTTTTTTCCGATGGAATCCGAATTATGCGGAATCCGATTATTGGCACTGTTCTTTTTAAATTCAAATTTCTTTTAATATTCCGTGACAAATTCACCATAAGATTAATATCTGGTTTTGTTCAAGAATTCTCCGGTTCTCGTTATACCGCCTCAATTGAATTTTCCATTGACTTATCTGATATAATTGGAACGAAGTTCCTTATCGTGCGTTGCGAAAGGGGGCTAGACGAAAAAAATTAAGACCAAAAGTTGTAACCACACTTTTTGCTATAGTTATAAACCGTGCGGCGTGGAATAAATTATAAATTCCCTTAAATTTTTTACCACAAGCCAATTATTACTAAAATTGAGCCTACTGATAAGTTTATACTAAGGCGGGTCAATAAGTCCGTGACTTTTTGAATTTCTAACCTCCTTACTGAAAAAGCAGCACTACTCCTGTCAACAGGCATCTGTCAGTTGACTCCTATCAAAATTTGAACTTGCTGCGTCAGTTAGTTTGTGTTTTACAGCTATCTTTATCAGACTATCCAGTAACTTAAGGAAACAATGGAAAAAAGTGAATTTCGTGTGCTTATTAAGCATTATTTTTTGCGAAAAAAAAACCATTACCGAGACCAAGGCTAAGCTTGATAAATACTATGGGGACTCTGCATCATCGATTTCAATGGTAAAAAAGTGGTTTACTGAATTTCGTTGTGGCCGTACAAGCACTGAAGATGCCGAACGTCCTGGACGCCCAGTTGAGGTATCTACACCCGAAACAATCGAAAAATTCACGATATGGTGTTGGCCGACCGAAGATTGAAAGTGCAAGAGATTGTGGAAGCCATAGGCATCTCGCATGGCTCAGTGGTTTCAATTTTGAATGATCACTTGGGCATGAGAAAGCTTTCCGCAAGATGGGTGCCGCGTTTGCTCACAGTCGACCACAAACACAATCGTGTAACAACTTCACAGGAAGGTTTGGCGTTGTTTAATCACAATATGGAGGAGTTTTTTAACCGTGGACGAAACATGGATCCATCACAACACACCAGAGACCAAACAACAGTCAAAACAGTGGGTTTCTAAGGGTGAATCGGCGCCAAAGAAGGCCAGGGTGGGTTTGTCAGCCAATAAAGTTATGGCGACTGTTTTTTGGGATGCACGTGGGATAATCCACATTGACTATCTTCAAAAGGGAAGAACAATTAATGGGGAATATTATGCCAACTTATTGGACCGCTTTAATGAGGATTTGAAAACAAAACCGACCTTATTTGGCCAAGAAAAAAGTTATTTTTCACCAAGACAATCCAAGGGTGCACACATGTGCAGTTGCCATGGAAAAAATCCATGAATTGGGCTATGAATTGCTCCCACATCCACCCTATTCTCAAGATTTGGTTCCGAGTGACTACTTCTTGTTCCCAAACCTGAAAAAATGGCTCGGTGGAAAAAGATTTGACTCCAATGATGAAGTCATCTCGCAAACAAAGGCCTATTTAGAGGACCTCGACAAATCATATTTTTTGGAAGGGATAAAAAAATTGGAGAAGCGTTGGACAAAGTGTATAGAGCTCAAGGGGGACTACGTTGAAAAATAAAATGATTTATTTATCAAAAAATCTGTGTTTTATTCCAAAAGTCACGGACTTATTGACCCGCCCTCGTATTACATTATATTTGTTAATAAAAGAAATATTATTATAACTAAAAAAAAATATATTACAATTCCTTCACTAATTAATCGAAAGGAACTTCGTTCCATCCGGGTATCCCTTGACACCTCTCAAGTTTTTTTTTCTGCTTTATAATCGTAAATTTTTTGCTTACTTTCTTAATTTTGATCGCAAGGAAATAAACAAAAAAATAAATAGACTTACTTACTTCAAGGTTGCCTGGAAGAATTACATAGTGTCAAGTGACAGGTGACACTGACAACTCCACTTCCGCCATAGAGTGGCAGTGACAGATGACAACCAACTTGACCATAAATAGGGATACCAGCTTCAAAGGAGTGTTGCAAGCTTAAAAATATAGAGGATGGCGTCAAAAAGTGTGGACTGTGGTGGCTGTACTCATATCATCAGCAATAATGAGTACCTCAAGTGCATGAAGTGCCATAAATATTACGATCTCTCATGTGCCAATATTCTCGATAAGAAAATATTTACATCCATGACTAAGGATTCGAAAAACAAGTGGAAATGTTATGAATGTAAAAGTAAACTTCCAAAAACAGGAAACACAAATACCCCTGTACGTAACTTAAAGGAGGATGATGAGGGTCTAAGCAAACCTGGCTATAGTGACACCAGTGATCTCGGGTATGTAACAATGAGAAAGAAACAGACTGATTGTCAACTGCAGATGTCTTCGCAGGGCATAGTAACTGACTCAAAGGGGGAAGATCTTATATCAGCGATTAGCGAACGCGTGCTCAAAGCAATCAAAGCTGAAATGCCTGTAATGATTGCCAAAGTCCTGAAGACGGAGCTTTCTTCAATCAAGCAAGATATGACTGATTTTCGTCATTCGGTCGATACTATCAGTGCAATGCATGATGATATGAAGAAAATGGTTGAAAAGATCGTCAAAGACAACGCCACTTTATCCGAAAAATTTTGCACTATTGAATACACTGTATCGGAGCTATCTGATCGCCTTAATAATTTAAAACAACAACTCAGAGAAAATAACCTGGAAATACAAGGCATCCCAGAATTCCGAAACGAAAATTTACCCGTCCTTTTGCAGCAATGTTCTAAGGTTGTTGGTCATAAGCTATGCGAAGATGATGTCATTAAATGCACTAGAGTTGCTAAACTAAACAAAGAAAGCAAACTGCCCCGTTCTGTTGTCATAAAATTCAAGAACTTTAGTGCTCGAGACGCCTTTTACTCGGCTGTATACCGATATAATAAATCCAACCCTAACGAAAAGCTCAATACCGCTTTGCTTGGCATAGCAGGGGACAAGAAGCCCGTATATGTATCAGAACATTTATCTCCTAAAAATAAAATTTTACACGCTGCTACACGCAAGAAGGCTAGAGAGTTGGGACACAAATTTGTATGGGTTAAAAATGGCCATATATATGTAAGAAAAACAGAAGAATCTAAGTATATATTGATAAAAAATGATAGCAGCCTAGATCTTATACATTAACTTTCTTATTTATTTATTTTTTAAATTTTAGCACTTAGCGAAACATATATTTGGAACAAAATTATCAAAATGTATCTTTCTATATATTATCAGAACATAAGAGGTATGAAAAGCAAAACGACGGAAATCTACAACAATATATTATGCAATAACTATGATGTAATCTGCTTATGCGAAACTTGGCTTGATGATAGTGTACTGTCTACTGAAATTATTGACGATAGGTATTGCGTTGTGCGTAGAGATCGAGATTCGTTATTTTGCTCGCGGTATGGCAAACGTCATGGTGGAGGTGTGCTTATAGCTTTTTCTAAGAAACTTCAGGTGTCGATAAAACAAGAATGGAAATCTGAGCTTTTGGAAGATTTGTGGATCCAAATCGTTGCACAAGGGTCTCTTAAAATAAATTTGTGCGTTGTTTATCTTCCAGAATATCTGCCAGGAAGCGTTGTTAGTGAATTCTTCGATAACTGTAAAAATATTTTTGACAGTTCACTGGATGATTGTGTAACCTGCTTAGTAGGAGACTTTAATTTGGGTGATATAAAGTGGTCTAATGAGACGGTTTGTCCACTCAACTACTACTGTGCAAAATCTACAGCATTGCACAATTTGTTCCAGATTACAACTGTTAGCCAGCTTAATTATATTATAAATCATAATGGTAGGATATTAGATTTGGCTATTACCAACTGTCCTGACCTTTTCACTATATCACCTACTATTCCAATAGGTAGGCTCGATTTGCACCATCCCCCATTTGAACTTACATTTAATGGGAATACTTGTGCTTCTACATTAGATCAAAATAGGTCTCTCGAAAAACTTTGTTTTCGAAAAACCGATTACGAAAGCTGTAAAAAGGATATAACGCAAATAAAATGGGCGGAATTTGCAGAGACTATGAATTGTGATGACTTTGTACATTTCTTTTATATTAAATTATACTTAATCATTAAACAACATACCCCTAAGTCTAGAGTCCCTAGTAATAAGTACCCAATTTGGTTCTCCAAAAGCCTTATTCGGATACTTTCATCTAAATCCAAAGCTCACACTAAATTTAAGCGTTCTAGTAATCCCAGAGATTATGACACCTTCTCCATGTTGAGGGCTAGAGCTAAAACTGTCATCAAACACTGCTTCAAGGAATATATCACCCGAATCGAAGACGATCTTAAATTTAACATCAAGGCTTTCTGGCGCTACACTAAGAGCAAACGCGTAACGAATACCATCCCAAGTTGTATGCATTATTGTGACAAATCGGCAAATACGGGTATAGGCATTGTTAATCTGTTTGCAAGTCACTTTTCTTCAGTATATTGTAATAATAAGACAAACAATAATAATAATTACACTCCTAAATTCCCACCATCTAACTACCCTATTAGTAATCTTACCATTTCTAAAAATGAACTCCTTAAGGCAATGCAAAATATTAACGTTTCGAAAAGCGGGGGTTCCGATGGTATACCGCCTATTTTCATTAAACTATGCGCAGATGCTCTGGTTGCTCCACTGTCAATCATATTCGATAAATCACTTAATGAAGGTACATTTCCAAGTTTATGGAAGATTGCAAAAGTCACGCCTATTTATAAATCGGGAGATAAAACTGATGTCAATAACTATAGGCCCATTTGTATATTGAATTCATTTGCCAAAATTTTTGAAAGCTTTGTATATCAGCACATGTATACACACCTAAAACACATACTAGATTCACGACAACATGGATTTATTACTGGTAAATCAACTAATTCTAATTTACTTTGTTACACAACTTATTTATCCGACTCATTTAATAAAAAATGTCAGGTAGACTCAATCTACACGGATTTTTCGAAGGCCTTCGATAGAGTTGACCACCTAATATTGCTGGCAAAATTATATCATCTTGGAACTACTGGGAGTCTATATAGATGGTTCTCGTCGTATTTGTTAAATCGTACACTACTAGTTGCTCTAAGTGGATATGACTCTATGCCGTTTGTGGCGACTTCTGGAGTGCCGCAGGGTTCAAACTTGGGCCCGTTATTATTTTTGATTTCTGTGAATGATTTGATAGGTTTAATAAAAAGCGAATGCCTTGCATACGCAGACGATATTAAAATATTCAGATGCATTTTAGATGTCTCTGACTGCGAGGCCCTTCAGGCTGACATCAATACAATAACAAATTGGTGCGATGAAAATCTTATGGTTTTAAATATTAAAAAATGTCAGGTCATAACGTTCTCCAAGAGCAGCAAAAACCTCATCAAATTTAATTACTTCATTAGAGGCGTAGATGTTGACAGAGTAAAGGTTGTACGCGATCTCGGCGTTATGTTCGACTCTGTTCTATCTTTTAGGCAACACTACGATTACATGTGCAGTAAGGCTAATCGTACACTGTCTTTTGTTCTGCGTTACACCAGACCATTCAAGCAACCGCAGACTTCACTGATATTGTATTATTCCCTGGTAAGGTCGATATTGGAGTACTGCTCATCGGTGTGGTCTCCAATTTATAATGCTCACAAAGACCGTATAGAATCGATACAAAGGAGGTTTATCAGATCACTGTGTTCGAAATACGGTCTGAGACGCAAATTACCAGAGTACAGCCAGCGACTCACGCACTTCCACATGATATGCCTTGAAACTAGAAGACTAATCAGTGATTTATGTACGTTACATAAAGTAGTTAAAGGTAACTTTGATTCTGATTTGTTAAGCCAATTACACTTTAAAATTCCCACTCGATCTGTACGCACTCCGAAAGTATTTGATGTTCCTTTTAATAATAACAATGTGTCTATGAATAGTCCACTAATTAGGATGTGCAACCAATATAACACAATATGTCCTGAGGTAGATGTGTTTTTCAGTAACATTAATGGGTTTCGAAAAGATCTGTATAAATTATTGTAAACATTAACAGCTTTTGCTCGTCTTTTTTGTTTGTTCTATTTTGCTTTGATTTTTCCTATTTTTCTTTATGTTTAAAAGTGTTAGGTAGCGTGTAGCAATAATTTTGTATGTAATAAAATATTTAGATAAATAGAGCTGTATACAGTTAGAATTGGACTGCAGATTTATATAAGTTGTAGTGTTTAAAAACATTCTATGTTAGTTATAGTCTGTAGCCTGTTACTGTATTTAATAAATAAAATAAAATAAAAAAAGAGATTGCTACCTAGTAATAAGGCCGCCATTGTGTTACCTATGTATATTATTATTTTTTATCCCTTTTCTTTTATATATATTTTTTTATGTTGTGTGCACAATAAAGAATATCTCATTCATTCATTCATTCATACTGTTAAATTTCTAACTAGAAAAGTTATAATATGTTTCCTAATCATGACTTTAAATCATATTTATTTAAAGCTTTATTTAAAGTAAAATAAACGAAATAAAAAATATAAAATAGCTTTATAATGTAGTATAATATATGATTGAAAGAAAGGATATTTCTAGAAAGTTCGTTTCAAAACATCTAACAGGCGAAAACCTTAAAGCTAATTTATAAACATTATCTGATATCCTAGGAGACATTCGCGCCGTAACTCGCACTGAGCCGAGTACTGCCATCTACGGGCAAATCTTAATCTTAACTAAATTTAGCAATAACTACTAAGTATCTCCTGCAATCACATTAAGTGCGCAACTTCAAACGGATATAAGCACTTAGATGTTGCACGTATGCTAAATGTAATTTTAGATTGAAATAGAAGTTGGAACAGCCAACAATTTAATCCATTGAAAATATTGTATTATATATTTTCAATGGATTGAATGTTGGGTTTTCAGTCCCTTAATCAAAAATACTATTAAAATCAGGTATAAATGCTGGATATTAAAGTTCTATTAAGTGTAAAATAATATGAATAAAAAATCGGCCAAGTGCGAGTAGGAGTCGCGCACGCAGGGTTCAGTACAAAGCGGCAAAAAAAACACGTTTGTTGTTTGGGAGGCCCCTTACATATTTATTTTATTGTGTATTTTAGTAGGAATTTGTTGTTATAGTGGCAACAGAAATATATCATCTGTGAAAATTTCAACCGTCTAACTATCACCGTTCATGAGATACAGCCCGGTGACAGACGGACACACAGATGAACGGACCACGGAGTCATAGTAATAGGGTCCCCTTTTACCCTTTGGGTGCGGAACCCTAAAAAGCTAATAAAATGTTTGTGCGTGTCCATTAAGAAATCTTTACATAATCAGCTTTTAATATAATATGTAAGTAGTCAAAACATATACATAATACCACTAGTTGTTTTGAACCCGATGTTATTACACAGTACATTATATAAGCACGCCCAGAAAGTTGGACCCAATATAACTATCGGCCATACAAAGTAAGTTCCCCTTCAGCAGTGTAAATCGGCCGTTCAAATCTATAGATTTAGTTTGTGTAACATTCCAGTTAGTTGGTGTTTCATGTTGAGTTCCTAATTCCGTAAATGTGAGGAATCCATATACCGTCTCGGCTTTGTTTGAAAATTGACGTATCTTATACTTTAAACGAGACGATCTTCTATATATATATATATATATATAATCGGTATCTCGACAACGGTTACATGTACCATGAAATTTAGTATGCAGGGAGTTATGGGGGAGAAATTTGATCTAGCTAGGCCTTATCCCTTAGAAATTAAGCAATATATGTTTTTTTAATTCATCGAATATATCATTAATTTCGACTCTCTTGCGTCAGTCTGATTGGCAGCTTGGTATGCGTACCGACGTATAATTTTTACATTTTTTGGGTTCGAATCCCGGTAAAATAAATATTTTTGTGATTGTTTTTATTTCTTTTTCTTTTATATTTATTTTTATTTATTTTATCGTTCTACTAAACACCGAGCAAAGCTCGGTCTCCCAGGTACTGTTTGATTAAAAGATGAGCAATATTTTTATCAAACAAACGCCATGCCGTTTTTAAAACTTAAATTATTGGAATCGAAATTGATATAGTATATTGTAACTGTACATTTAAATTTTCATTTAAATCTTAGCTTTGTTTAAAAATGATCGTGGAGATTGTTTTTTTTTCATCTATTACATACGCTTTTAATTGCATCTCTACCTAACACATAAAAATATTGTAGGGTACTTAATATTTTATTTTAAATATTATTGTGGATGGGTGGATGGAGAATGTTATAGGAAACACACTTAAAATGCCACAAGCGTTTTGTAGAAGAGAGTGCACGTAGTTGCTTTAAAGCAAGTAACTTCTAACAATGTGTGAGTTGCGCGCAGCTCTCAACGCCGCCTTACAGCCTCGCCCCAGCTTATAAATAACATTCCTCTATCGACTATCATACTGTCCTTTAAAAAAATAAAATATACGCTCATGTTACGATACACTTTTTATAATGTTGACAGAATATATAGGTAAGGTTTGTGTTGCTAGTTAAACGTAATAAATTTCAGCAGTGTCTGCAAACTACAATAGATAAACTGCAAAATCTAGTGTAGTACCTACTTTAGCACATAGACTGCGGTACAAAGGTTCGCATTTCTGTTTGATCTCATGCTGTACGTCGGGTCAAACTACTTGCGCGTGTACGTCGGGCATTATCGTCTACGTATCATAATAAATTCAGTTTGATGAACTCGCAGAAAGCAGGCCGAGCGTGAATCATACCCTTTACTGACAGCTACGATAATGTATTATTCGGCTGCGGCGGGCACTCCGGCGAGCTATGGCTCCGCAGCTCAGCACAATAAGCTTTTTTATTCACCAAGACGCTGCAATTTTAATTCACATTGTACTGTGATACGTCTGAGGGCACGGTCTAGTTCGTGTGTGAAAATTGTACAAAAAATACAGCTGAAATATAACGCGGTGAGACAAGCTCTATTTTAGGGAAAGTACAAGGCCCTTGTACGGCGAGTTTCGTTTTACATATTTACGTTTTGTCGTGGAAAATATTATGTGAGGCGTGGAAGAATTGAACACGTTGATATAAAAAGATTTTGAGACAATACATAATTAGAATGTATAACGTCTGTATCGCAGAAAACGCATTATTTTCTTACTGGTTATACTAACGCAAAAACAATATGCAAACAAAGTTAAATCATTATCGGACACACTTAGATTTTACTAACTACATTACTATATTAACTACATTAAAGTAGTTTCAAAAGTATGAGCTCGTCAGGGGTAAAAGAATAGATTGAATGTCAGCGAAAATGGTAATTCACAGTATCTCCATTTTTACATAAAACATAAATCTAGAGTGCAGAAGGCCCCGGGTCTACGATGTCGGTTAATTTTTTACGACGCTGCCTAAATTGCCTTCTAACTCTAAAATATAATGTGCTTTAGTCATATATGAATGACGAATTTTCTAGTTTAAAATAAAACCGGCCAAGTGCAAGTCAGACTCACGCACGAAGGCCTCCGTACCATTATACCAATAATATAATATCTAATAATAATATCTATGGACGCTAAGTATCCGAAGAACTTGTGTTGAAGAACCAGAAAACGGGAAGTATATTTAATACTTTTATACTATACATATATTTAAGATTTTGCTATATTATACACATTTTTAATACACAGCCATGACCCAGGAACACAGAAAACTGTTACTTCGGCGGGATTCGAACCCGCGACCCTCGGCTTGAGCATCAACGCGCTGAACCACTGAGCCACAGAGTCGTCGTATATTTTACATGTCTTATGATTTCGTTATTTCGTACGAAGTTTTCCAAGTAAGCGCATTTTACTGTATAACTCCTGAAGTAACAAAGTTATAAAAACCGTTTTAGTTTTCCTTCAAAGATCATCACATGGAATACCGTCATGATTTTTTTCAGTTTTATCGTTGACTTGTTTTTAAAAGACCCGTTTAATGACACTATGAGGAAGACGCGAGAGAAAAAAATCCCAACTTTACGTGTTTGGGAGGTACCACAAAAAAAAATATTTTTCGTGATTTTATTTTATCACTTTGTCGACATAGTAAATACATATATCCATGCAAAGTTTCATCTTTCTACCACTAACCTTTTGGACGCTAAGCCGAACACAAGCAGAAACCATAAGGGTTCCGAGACGTGAACTACGGAACCCTAAAAAAATAATTTACTAATCATGGCAATGTAAACATTATCCATCTAAAATATTGAGTAATAAACTTACAACCTAAATATATTTCAACAAAATTATAAAGTAAGCCTACTATTTAGAGGAATTATTAATAGGACTTCCTCATAGACTGGACTATGATTATATGATGCCTTAGGTAATTTGTAGCACAGGTATGGGCAACCTTTGATATTTTGAGGGCCAAACTTTAGCGTGCAAATACGTTCGCGGGCCGCGTTTAAAAGTACGCAGTAGTAAAGTAGTAGTAAAATGCACTAAGCATTTTAAAGTAGTGATAATATTTTTTGCGATAGATATTAAACATGAAATAATACGACAATGTTATTATAGTACAATTTATTAAAATAAAAAAATGAAATTTAAAAACAGTACATTATAATTAAATCGTTAAATTTGCAATTGTTACAAACTACGAAAGTTAAATACACCGAAATCAATGAGACACTTAAGCTTGAATTTGGGAAACTAATCCATCGATATTTTGATTAATTCCAAATACAAAGACGTAAAGAATTTTCCAAATTATTGTCAGTCAGTCTTGTACGATTTGGTCAATGAAAAGAACTGTTCGCATTTATAAGTACTGCCAAACGCACAAATCAATCTTCTTGCGAAATTTCTAAGCTGCGGAAAATTGTCTTTTTCTAGGTATTTTTTGTAGAAATCGCACAACTCTACGTCTTCAAATTTGGATTTTAGGAGTGAGTTTTATTGAACCCCGATTAACTCCATTTGTAAGTGTATTGGAGCATTTTGTACATTACATTTTGTAGGAGTAGCAAATAAACTGAAACAGTCTTCCATGTTTTTGAAGTCGCTAAATCTGTTCGAAAATTGTTCCGACAGTAACTTTAGTTCTTCAGCATATTGAGCATAAGCAATATTTTCATACACGGAGAGCGTGTTGAAATGTGTAACTGTTACAAGACAGCATCTGTGACTCTCACAAGCGTAGTTTGATCTGAAACGCTTTCAAATGGCTGTACAAATCATTTACTAACTGTCCTTGTTTTTGAAGATTCAAATTTAAATCATTCAAATAGCCTGTAAGATCGACCAGAAATGCTAAGTCACATATCCATTTTGCGTCACTTATTCAGATAGTGGTTTGTCTTTTATTTTCATAAAGTATGCTCATTCATTTATAATTTTTATCTCATTTCTAAGCTCGTAAAACCGTTTCAACATTTTTCTTTTGCTCAGCCATCTGACTTCACGATAATATGTCACGTCGTTATATTCAGCTGATATTTCATCTAAAAACTCCTTGAACTGACGATGGTTAGGCCCTCGGGATCGAATAAAGTACTTAGATGGTTTTTACTACCACATTCATAACATTCTGGAGTCGAATGAACTTAGAACACAAGTTCTGTTGGTGGATAATGCAATGAAGGACTATCGAATCATCTTTTTGCACATTTAATTCTAAATGCACATTTAATTTAAAAAAGCAACAGCTTTTACATTCAAAATTCGGATGAAACTTTTACGTAAGCCGACCATAGAAGGTGCACCATCAGTGCATACTCCGATTAATTTTGACCATGGCAAGCCAAAACTTGTGAATACCTTTTGAACTTCAATAAAAATATCCTCTCCTGTAGTGGTTCCTTTTAGCGGCTGTAAAGCAAGCAATTCCTCAGTAACAGTGAACTCCTTATCAATACCTCGAATAAATATAGCCAGTTGAGCTGTGTCAGACAAATCGGTGCTCACATCTAATGCTATGGAAAAATTATTCAAAACCAGCCATACGTCGAACAACAGTTCGTCTTGACAAACTAATTTTTTCAATTTTTTTTTTCAGGACATAAAATACCGCAAACTTCTTACATACACTCCTTGATCAATTCTCCTTGAGCAAATGGTTTTAATGCCTTTGCTAATTTTGAGCTAACTATAAAACTAGCTTTCACACCATTATCAAGTTGTGTTCTTTGTTTATGAAACATTTGTTGCTGTTTTTCCAAATTTGCGGTAAGCTTCTGGATTTTATCTGTTCTTAATTGTCCTGTCAGTGAGTGCAGTGTAGCATGCTTAGTTGAGTAATGCCTCTTAATATTCAATTTTTTCATTACTGAAATGGATTTCTCATAAATGAATGAGAATGAAAATGAATCTTTCAATAAACTTAATAACAAACTAAAGTTAGTAACCACTCAAGATGCACACAAAGTCACAAAGCAAGTTGACGGCTCGAGCAGTTCGCTAGGATATCGCTTGTTCAAGTTATCACCTCAGTAGCTCAAATAGAACTGAACTAACGTTCGGGCCATTCACCCGCTTATATAGGCAAAATGAAGGAATAATCTGGAATAAACTAGTTTAGAATAATTGAAAAGCAATAAATCTTTTGATGTGAGGCGGCAAACCTCAAAGAATTTGATCGAGCAAGCCGAGTGGCGGCGATTATCAAAGAGTGAGGCGGCAAACATCAAAGGATTTGATGTTTGCCGCCCACCCAACAACCCAATTAAAAAAATATTACCTAAGGTAATATTCTTTTAATTGGGTTTTTTCAAAATGTCTCGCGGGCCGGATCCAGCCCGCGGGCTGGTTGTTGCCCATATATGGACTGTAGCATATCTATGACTTTTTTATATTAAAATTGTAACGTAGTTACATTTCCTCTCCGTAAAATTAATTATTTCAGCGTTACTCGCGTCATCTATGATTTGTATACTTTATTATTTAGTCATTTAGAGGCTTTAGCGCCATCTATCGGCGCACGTCCTTACTAAAACGGCGTTAGCCTTGCTTTAATATTTGCTTCATAGATCGATTTTTCCGTCTTAAATCTTTAAAAGATAATAATTTAATTTTGAATAATAATTAAATACAGTAGATTTGTATTATTATGTAACATAATATATTGATTATTAATATGATATATTTTATTTTGATCTGTGGATTTTTGGAGTTTACTCCTTAAGAATCGATTTTCATATAAGGCCCCCGGTATGAAAAAAATATGAGCAGTAACATCTACTGAACGAATGACAGCGTTACGTTTTCGTGCGCAACCTATTCTGCGCACCTGTCACTTTTTTTCACATGGCGCGAATTTTTGAACTTAAACCGATCGCTAAAGTTTTTGTTCCTTCTGAGGGACGTGTTTTACTTTTTAGAGTAAACTCCAGTCGTGCGTCGGAGCTGACACACACTTTTTAAAGTGAAATTTTATTACATCGTCTCAAACTTTTTCGTCTGTGTGTTGCATGTCGCGTGACGATTGGCCGCGGAGTAGTGAAAGGCGCTCGTCAGAGCAGCCGAGGCCAATATGACGGCGCCTATAGTTCGCATCAGCTGACCGTGTAGTGTATAGACTAGTACTCATTTGTGCCAGTGCTCCACGCTATTTTGTTATTAAGTTTCACTTTTACCGTGGTTTCATAAAACCACACAATCCTTTTCTTGATTGGTTTACCACCCAAAAATACTTCACATTAGTAAGGCCCTCATAAACATCTTATGCAAATAGGTTCGCTTTACCTATAGCGTGATCTAGCGGCAAATCAGCGCCATCTAGTATGCCATATGAGAACCAAAGTTCCTTAAGAAAATTAACTTAAAATCTAACGCATAAACAGTCTGTATATTGATAAAGACCGCATTTAACTCGTTATGTAGTTCACGCGAAGACACAAGAAGCGCATTTTATGGTTATTGAGTATTTAATCAAACTTTTACCGTTAATAAGTTTCACTTTTACCGTGGTTTCATAAAACCACACAATCCTTTTTTTTCTCTTTACGCTTTAGTTTTTTTGTTGTCAGAAGTTTAAAAAAAGAGGACGGAGAAGGGTATATAACGCACTTAGTCGAATGACGTTTCCTTTTAGAATAAAAATTTCTATAGACTCAAGATGTAGTCGTTATATTTCTTAATCCCGTTTTCACGGTGAGTTTTTTTTTTTCTGTGTCGTGAATATTTGGTCACGCTTGTATTGTAAAATTAGTTGACAAAATTTGATTGGCCAAACCACGTGCTCATTTTTTCCGTTTTGCATAGATATAGTATTAGGATATTTGTATATCATCTTTTATTTTGCCTACCCTTTATTTTGTGATGGTCACACAGACCGTGATTTTGATCGTTTGGGGTTAAGATCACGCCAGCTGTGGGACTCCTATCCACACGTTTTGTATGGATTTTCTAGGGATCTATACACCGGGTTTAAGGCACCGTTTTACAAGGACTTATGGCTATTTTCCCACATCCGGATTTCTAAGTACCGCTAGATATACCGGACTGAACTGACTGGTTTTGGAATCAATCTGCACCGCCCCTTGGACGATCTACGTCGCGGTGAACAGAGAGACGCTACTGGACGTTGGAGCCCCAACTCGCTCTCGACACGTGCTATACTCCTGGACTCAGCTAAGTGCCCACGTGGTTAAAGCCCCTTCGATTCCCACAGACACCAAGAGGCTCAACCACATCGTTCGGCCTTCTGCCCACGACCTCTTAATTTAATATATTTGTCATAGTAATACCTCTTTTATTTACTCATACCCGTAACAAAATGAGTCACAAATCGAAACAGAATTTTTATTAATAAAAAACCCGTGACTTTTCGAACAAAATACGTCTCGTTGAAATTCTATATAGAAACCGCCTACACCGCGTTTGTACGGAGCTCGCAAAGGGTGTCTTTGACGATCTATACCGCTAGAAACTGCCTTAAATGCCACATTGACACAAATACCGCATGGAAAAAGCTAGTTTATTCCAGAAAAAAAATATTTTCTATTTTTTAAATGTTTCTGTTATTCTGCTAATTATTCAGTTATTTCAATTTTATTTGTTGTAAACAATTATTATTAAGTGTTTTTCTATATTATGTTGCTATTTACAATTATTTACATTAAGTCAAATGAGTTTTTTGGATTTCGAACACATCCATGGAAGCTTAACTTCACGAATTTTCAAAATTTATAATTTTTCTATTGTAGATATTATTAAAACATAATGCAACGTTGCCTTAAAACGGCATCTTGTATTAGCTATATTCATAAGCTAGAAATGTACAATCTATTGTAATGATAGTTAGCTACGGGGGAACCCCCGCGGCGACACGAGAGAGCTGCGATCCTTTTATCGGTACTGCCTTACGGTATATGTATACAATAAATATAATAATATTATATTATAGTACCTACAATCCCCAATACGTTTGATATAATTGGCTTATACGTTTAGTATTCTTCTATTAAATTTCATTAATACAATTAAAGTCAACACTGGAATTAAAGTCAAAACTTCGACGTTAAAGAATGGACCAGGAAACAAACAGACGGACCGCCTGATGGTGATCGATTACCGCCGCCCGTATACACTAGTAACACCAGAGGAGTTACATATTCTTTAGGATGAAACTTACCATCATTGGCCTTTTCATCCATCACGGATGATTCAAGTAGGGTGCAATTTCAAACACTTCTTTTGATGACTGTGAAGTCCGATTCTAGACCGATACGACCGCCCGCAATTTGAGGACAAAAATAAAGTGGTTGATGAATTGGGTGGAAAACTGACGCTTGTGCTACCTTTGGTCCTCCTTTCAGCTAGCTTGTCATCATGTGCGATCATGGTAACGGACACCTTGGGCTATACTCTGGCTCCACAGGTCTCTATCTTCAAGCAATTGAGACAGTAGGCACTTCTGTAGCGTATAATCTGCGCATATGGTTTTTTTTAATCAAAAAATGATTTTTTACTTATAAAGTAGAAACGTCATCGCTAACGTGTATTTTGGCCATACATACGTTTCTGTGACGTAGAGGCGTATGACGTCATAGGCAAGCGTTGACCTCTTGTTCTAATTATGAAACACAAATCTTTATATTGTAGCTATTTTTAGCACTATGCATGAATTGGAATATTGTAACTTTGGGCAAGATGTGGTTCTATGGAGGAAGATAACTAAAGCCATAGAAAAATGACAATATGTTCCTATTGATTCGGAAGAAAAATTGAGTATGCCCATCTGGATCCATCTAAGTTTATACTGGGTGTAGTAGACATGTTGCCTAAAATATTTTTTTTCGTCTATTCGATGTTAGTCAACATATTTATAAACAATCTAGAACACATTTTCGTATATCTTAATAAATAAGGAAGATACAAAAAATTTAAATTTACAATATGAAAGAGAGCGATATATCGGACTGTGACGTCACTATTTGCACCTGCCATACATTTGTCATTACAAAATGTATGGCGGTATCAACTTGACGTAACAAATCGTTTTGCGAGCAAGAGATGGGCAATATTTTTTATTTGCTTATAATTTTTAATCGTGTCAATCTAAATACCTATTTGTTTTAGATTAATGTATCTTTAATCAACAATTTTAAAATCTAATTTATAAAAATGTGATATTCCACACTAGGCAACATTCCTATTGCATACCGTCGGAACATATATAGGGTAGAATAGGTTGAAATATTTCTAGCATGGTAAAAATTGTTATACAACATCTCACTATCAATTTATAATTATTAATAACTAATTCAAACATTAATAGAACGATTTCAGAAAAAATTGTATATTTATACATTATTACATAATTGAAATTACAAATCATTGTCACCCCAATGCCACACGATATAAACAGTAATAATAATTATTCATTCGACGATTGGCGAATAGTCAGATGCACACACGCACTGTGTGTGCATCTGACTGTTCGAAAATCACCATGTGTGTGTTTATGTTTCTACACAACACACGCCAAACTGCTTTCCCAATACCGATAAACAACACCGCCTACCGCCACAGATTAATAAATAGTTACTACGTAACTACCGCGTCTGCGCCCGCGCTCACCACGCGCTCCGTGCCCGGCCCCTGAAACTATTTGTTCATTTTCGTCTTTATTTCTATGAAATTATAAATGAAAAAAAAATCAAACATACGCATCATTCGATTGTGCATCGCGCGAGGCGCGGGGAGGGCGCGCGATAAGATTTTCCAACTTTTAAATACATGAGCTTTGGCACCAATAATTATGTATATAGATTCCTTTGTTGATACAAAATATGCCATATATTTCACCCGAAGGTCTGCGATTGCACCCGGTATAAAGTTATACAAACACATTCCGCATCGTACTGATCGCTCGATAACACGTCAGTATCAATACGCTAATGTTCATTAGCTCATCATGATCATCACAAAAACGTATTCGAGTAGTAATGACGATAATAAAACATTTACAGTTACCTATTACGTATCATTCATTTCGTGAATCACTTCACTCTATTTCCATAATATTCGAGATATACTTAAAAGTTTTTAAGAGCAATTTATTGCTCGTAAAAATTGTTTATTTGGAGCGGGATTCGAGTCCGATATCCCGTTGACAAAGGCAGTAAGCCCTTTGTTGCTTTAAATTGTGCTTACACAGCTGCGCGCCGGAGCCTTCAAAACTTTCAGCCCCTAATTAGTTAAGACATTTTTTACCTAAACAAAGTTCCTTGTTAGTAGTCTTAGTAAGTAGTCTTTTGATTGTGTGAAGATTTCACTTGAATGTGATAGACATAATAATCATAATATTACGTAGGATGTATTTTAATATTTTACAGTAAGAGGGGTTTTCCGCGCTGCTTCAAAAACCAGGATGCGTGTCGCGTACAGACATGTAACTTATATTATTAGATGCAGCGTATTCCAGAGCCTTAAGTGTATAATATACGTTTTATATGCTCGTTTCCCTGTATTTCGCAGCGCGATAAACTTCTACGGCTGATAGAAATGGTAAGCATAGAGATACGACAAAATTAAAATAAAGGACTTGCTCACGAAGGGTTACGTACAAAACGGAAAAATAATCAAGTTTGTTGTATGAGAGCCTTATTTAAATATATTTTTTTTTTACATTGATAGTATTTGTTGTTATAGCGGCAATAGAAATACATCATATGTGAAAATTTCACTGTCTATCACGGTTATGGAGATACAGCCTGGTGGTAGACAGACAGACGGACAGGCAGACACACAGCGAAGTCTCAGTAACAGGATCCAGTTTTTACTCTTTGGGTACGGAATCTTAAAAGAAATAAATTAACATACGACTTCTATTGCAAATAATACGGCATTTAATAATTTACTTTTAACCCTACTACTTGGTAACGAAACTCTGTTTTATGAAGTTTGGCATGTAATTACAACGAGTTTTAAAATATGCTTACAAATTGCCGGCCCTTACATCATACATTTTCAATTTAAAAGTTTTGATGAAACATACATTATTCACATATTTTTAATAAATTCATGTAATTATGAATGAACAAGCACTTTTATTTCAGGTCGTTTTTTCAACATACTTATTTGATTGCGCTTTAAATAAACAATTATTTCTAATCGTAATTCAATAAATTGAATGAAGGCTCATCGATATCAGGTGCAAATATAGGTAATTATTCATTAAAATTATTGTATATGATTACCTAGGTATACTATATAAATAAACAGACTAAACAAACAGCGACCCAAACCATTAGGATTTTTCCGACGTCCCTAAATCTAAATTTAAAAAAAGTAACATCTTTTATAAATGCGAAAGTTTGTGAGAATGGATGGATGTATGGATGGAAGGTTGAAGCTTGTAACACTTTCACGCAAAAACTACTGAATAGATTTTGATAAAATTTGATATGGTAATAGTTTAAGTTCTGGGTTAACACATAGGCTACTTTTTATCCCGAAGAAAATACAGTGTTTCCGTGGGATACTGTATTTACGCGGGCGGAGCCACTGGCAAAAGCTAGTCTTCCATATATGCACTAATATTGAGTTAAAATGAAATATTTGATGTTATCATAATAAATCAAAATTAATTCAAACAGTTTCTCAACAAGTGAGTAACTGCAGCAAACCCGCGTCTCTCAAAGTTGGCAAGTTTGAGGTCCGTCGATGGCCGGCTGAAGTCCCTTTTAACCGCAGAATGCGAGGGACCGCGGCCAGTCTGGGATGAACTAACCCGTTTAGACTGGAGTTTGTTTGGCCGGGTTGTTTCTAAAGTTTGCTACTAACAACTGCCAACAACTATCTCATTATTATTAATATGCTGTCGTTATATAATATTATGTTTTCATTAATATTTATTTGTATTAAAACCATGCACATAGAACGAATTTTCTGCACAATATGTTTATCCGTTTCTATTGTTTTCGATTCAGAACAGCTGAACCGATTTTAATGAACTTTTTTCAAAGTACTTCAAAGGTTATTATGCAGTCAAAATATTTTTCCTAAAGAGTATTTAGCATGATATATTACAATAGAAAGTTGCAAGTTTCTACCTCTTATTTATAGTTTAGAAATGCCAAAAGGGGACCAAACTTGTACACCACTTCGGTGGCCGATTTCTCGATGATGGTTCACTTTATAAAAAAGTCGTGTATTAAACCTCGCTTTTATTTAAATAGACCTATTATTTCTGGGGTATGAGAAAAAAAATCACCCCTCGTATGGGGAGCCACTCCTAAAATATATATTTATTTTATGATGCCAAAAGTAAATTCTATACACAATCTTTATCTATATGTTTACTAAATTTCATCAATTTATTTTTATATTTACAGAAGTTAGACGGACAGACGGATGGACAGAGCGAAACTATAAATAAGGGTTCCTTGTAGTACTCCGGAAATTTTATTTGACGATTAGAAAATTGCAGCGCGCAGCGTTTCCATTGGTATTTGGTGCCTTTTAGGCTTCCTTCTGTTTAAAAAATAATTGTAAGGTGTACTTACCTATTTTGAAAAAATACAAATAAACTTATTATCATAGATATCAAGGCAAGTGATATTATTTCAGAATACAAGGGACCTCAGTTCCATAAATCTGTCCGTGGTAACACTAACTTGCCCCGAGCTTCCTATCATGGAGTTTATTTGGCCATTCTTTAGTCGCTTATAATTGTTTTGTACAAGATTAAAATTAGGAACAAAGTTCTCACCCGTGAATGTGGCGCTCGTGGTGCGATCGGCTAGGTCGGGGCGGGCCGGCGCGCCGCCGCCCGCATGCTATCAGCTGGCCGGCACGGCCATCTCGCCCGCGCGCGCTGCCACTCACCGCCCTGCGCCTGCGCAACAAACATTACTTAGGCCGCATTATTAATAAACCATTCTAAAACTCGTTCTCAAGACCTTTCTTGGCTTAGACGTTGGTTAGACTCAAGTAACGATTAGCTTCTCAAGATGGTATTTGATTCATAGTATGATCTCAAGACCGTATCAGTTGACAACGTTATTGAGACCACTTACTCAACTTTTAAGCGTCATCTACACGACAAAGAACAAATAAAATAACGTTTTGACAAAGTGATCGATCGGATTTATTGATTATACATTCCTTCAATATTTCTTTGTAAAAATGTAATATTTAATAATATAAATACCAAAAAGTTTAGTCTGTATTTTTTATATTGAAAAATTGATTTCACTTTCATTAAGTTTCACGTAGATATTAATATTTATTATTCTCTAACATATTAATATCCATATTTTTATAACAACTACGTAAAACAGAATACGGATCATTGCCATTCGAAAGAAAGTTCTTCTTATTCTTATTCTTTAAAAAGGCTCCTTAGTGATTCACCAATGTCAGAGTGTGTTGACGAAAACTCTGCCTTATGAGTGGGATTTATGAATAAAATTAAAAACAAGGGCACGGTGTACTCGATGAAGTCTGTTGAATAATTTAAAATCTAGAACAAACAAACATTTAGGGTTAATAGCGGAGTTTTATTTTGTTATATTATGTACATAAAGTTTCAATAAAAGGAGTATTTACAAAACACAGAACAGATTTAAGGTCGATATGGCAAGGAATTGTAGGATCCATCATTTCATGGAATCCAGGGAATCATTTAATGAGGATTGTTTTTTGGACAGCGAAAAAAATGTTCTGCTGTCAAGTGTCAAATCAAGTCATCTTTGGTATTTAATGCTATTATTATAAATCCAATAGGTAATTCGTTTAAACAAAATAAATAAATAAAATCGAAAATATTTCTATAAATACTCGACACTGGCAGAATGGTAGTGGTGGTGGTGGCTGGCTAAACCTTTGCAACCGCGATTGAAAAGAAGAATAAGTGTGGCGGCAATTAGCACCACAATCCTGAATCACGCTATCGAATTTATCTAATATCGGCGGTATATATATACAACATCTGAAATGCATACAAGTGGGCTTCAGCCTGACCGAGCATACCACCTCGCTCGGTCGCTCGCATCTCCCTTTTAGGGCTTCCACAATTCCCACATTGGTGACCCTCGACAAGAACACGCCGCCTTCTGGACATCATCATCATCACTCCCCACCCCTCCGCATCACACGCCAGCCAGCTTCAGCCTCATCGGGTACCTCGACCACCAGCCTCAACGCACCGCGGCCTGGTCAAACCCTCATCGGCTTCACCGGGCACTCTCACTACAACGACCGGTCAGCAAGCAGAGCACATCTCTCCTGGTCAGCACGTGGCATCGGCCCAGCACGGCAGCACTCCGATTTACTGGAGCCCGTGCAGCAGTAGCACAGTAACTACTCATTGGGACTCTGTGCCACTGGCGACTTAAGCTTGACACTGGAGACTTAAGATTAGACCTCCAGTCTTCTGGTTGAGTGATATGGCGGACAAATTAGCACCACAATCCTGAATCGCGCTATCGAATTTATATAAGATCGGCGGTATATATACAACATCTGAAATGCATACAAGTGGGCTTCGGCCTGAGCGACCATACCACCTCGCTCGGTCGGAGATCTCCCTTTAGGGCTTCCACAATTCCCACAGAAGTATCAACAAGCGTCTTTTTTTATAACTTTATTTTGAATTACATACTCAACAGTATGTAGATTCTCCCTAGCTCAGAATATTTATTTAATGAAGAGTCCATTCAAAATTACCTTAAAAAAAACATACCGGTTGTCTGTAAAGTCGGTTTACTGACGATAGTTGAACGTGACAATGTCAACAACAACAACAACAACAACGACAATAATAATAATAATGAGGTAAAGGCAATGCAAGGTAACGCTGGTACTTGGTAACGGTACTTGGTAACGATAACGGGTGGTAACGCATGAGTCATGTTTTTTCGTGCGTGCAGTCGGCTCCATCGATTTATAAGACGTTATCACGTCAAAAATAGGGGGGGCGGAGAAATTAATTACAACCTCTAGGCCAACTGCGTTATCTAATACCAAAGAAAAATTTTTACCGAAATCCACGGCCGTCCAGTAGCAAAAAGTGCTAAACGTGCACCCCATCCGTCAAACCAACCTAGGAATAGACAAATTAATGCTCACGAAAAGAAAAAAGATAAGAAAAGTCGGTCTAAATCTTCTTTCAAAAATAAACATCGCCAATGACTTGCGTACATTTCGAGTTGTCTAAAGCATTTTCAAAGTACTTGGAGCAATTTGGGTGCACCAAAGAAAATATGTCAACTTCTGAACGGTGTCCGAATTCCATTTATTATAAAGCCGCCTCTAATTTTCCCGAGTACATTGGTAATGCAGTGTTACCGAACCAAAACATCAATTAATATGACAGCGCAAATACAAGATATGCTAGAGTCAGGGGTCCTGAAACAAGCAGAGCAAACCCCCAGCTACCTTTCGAAGTTCTTTTTGGTACCGAAGCCGGATGAAACTTCCCGTTCAATCTTCAACCTAAAACGACTGAACCAATTCATAGAAATAAGACCATTCCAACTCTTCAATCACTTCCGGATCCTAACATTTTTACAGCATTTAGATTGGATGGTAAAATTAGACCTGAGCCAGGCTTATTTTCACGTTCCTATATTGAAAACACACCGCCGCTTTTTACGGATGAACTACCATCCAGATTCTTATCAGCATCAGCTGTTGCAAATGACTTGCTTACCTTTCGGCCTTTACTCCGCGCCCAGAACATTCAATTCGATTACCAATTGGGTAGCCTATTGGCTAGTAAAAATTTTAAGGACCCACGGTATACGTTGTGTAGTGTTTCTCGACGACTTCCTTTTCGCTCACCAATTTAAAGCCCAACTCGAAGAGGACATGGCATTCGCAAAAAAGATATTGCAAGTTTTGGGCTGGACTCAATTTCAATCAATTTTCAAAAAGTCCGTTCTAGCTCCGACACAATGCTTGGAGTTTCTCGGCATAAAATGGGACACAAAACGCAACGCAAAGTCCTTGTCCGAGATGAAGTGCCTACGCAGGTTACTTCAAAGACAGCTTAGGACAGGCAAATGGTCCCTCAAACAGTATCAATCGCTAATGGGGAGACTCAATTTTGCAACTTTCGTAACCCGAAGGGGTCGGCTTCATTGCTGAACGATACAATATTTCAGTCGGCAACTATCCAAGCATTTCCCCTTATCGCCGTGCGTCTTCTTTCATGCGTTGTCTTCCACAAAAGCAGTGGGAGGCTCCATGCCAATACATATGAGCGCAACGACACACCTACTGACCACAGACGCATCCGACATCGGTTGGGGAGCGCAGATAGACGATACGGTAATAACAGGCTCATGGACAAAACAACAATCGTGGCATGTGAACCAAAAAGAAATGTTTGCGGTTTACGGAACAATCGTACACGAACAGCTTCGTCTTTAAAAAATGCTCAGATCCTTCTTCAAATAGACAATCGGACAGTGGTGTCTTACATAAACAAAGAGGGAGGAACAAAATCCAAGAGACTCCTGAAACAGACCCAACAACTTCTATCACTCCTAGACGAACTGAATGTTCATTTAATAGCGCAATATTTTCCCGACAGATTCAATTGCGAAGTGGACGCTCGATCTCGTCAGAAGGTTTGTTCCGAATGGCATCTGACAGCTACAGCAACCAAAACGATATTTATGTGGGGCACCCCGGAGATAGATCTTTTTGCGTCCAAAACAGCACATGTACAGAGGTATGTATCAATATACATATTAGGCGAGAAAGCATATCTACACAGCGCATTTTGTCACCAGTGGCAGTACAAATTAGCATGGCTCTTCCCTCCGCCGAGCCTAATCCCCAGGGTACTACAACACTTGAGCCAGGCGCAGAGACGTTACATATTGATAGCCCCCAGGTGGAACAAAGTATTTTGGCAGGCCGATGTTCGCCACCGTGCTCTTCGGCCGCCGTACACGATTCCAGACTTGCCACGTGTTCTCCTGGATACGAGAACAGGAATTCACCCTCCACAAGTTCAAGACCTACAGCTTGGCTAATTTTGGGTGGCAAGAAGTGTTGACAGACTGGATAGAAGATGAAAAAAAATTGCTAATGTCAAGTTGGAGATCATCAACAATAAAAACATATAGACCTGCGTGGGATAGATGGAAGAAATGGTGTGAGCCTCATTCTATAAATTTTAAATTTCCTAATGCTGATCAAGTTGCACGATATCTTCCTTATGTACATTGTAACATAAGTCTCTTATATAAAACTATTTTAGTTCATAAATCGGTAATATGTACTTTTACGCATTTAACATCTAACATTGATTTATATTCAAATTTCTTTATTAAGCACGTTCTAAAAGCTATATCAGTAGCTTGTGAAACACTATCTAAACCACCTATTCGCTCAGTGTGAAGGAGGGTAGGGAGAGCCAGATCGATCTCAGCGCTCGCAGTGGATGATTAAGGCGTTAAAGGGGGCTGTTTAATATTTCTGAGCAATCAAAATATACGAAAATTTTGTATTTCATTTAATAAAATAGATTAATGCAGCAATATGTTTGCATTTTTTACTTTGGTTGTAAACATAATTACATTGCACGTCTGTCACGTGTCGAGCTGCATTTATCTGAAATAATAAATTAAGTTTCATTAATATATTGATTCAGTTACTGTAATTTAATAAAATATAATTATTCATCATATTATTTATTACATTTAAAGATGTACTGTAGGGTGTTGCATGGACTGATGCCTGCCTAATTATACGAGATTTTATTAAATAACTTTCATTATTTTTACGGAACTCTTGAACTTCTCGTACGTCGTCAGCTAATACGAGCTTTTTTACTTTAATTTTTGTTTGTGGTTAAAATTCAATTGTATGTGTGATTGATTAAAAGCCTGTTTTAATAATGATGTCTATGATGAATTTTAATCTAAAATATAAAAATATATATATTTATTTACTTAACAAGTGCCTTAAACTACAATTTTATATGAAATTGAAATCGGTAGACATCTGACAGTTTCTAAAAATTTTTTAACAAATAGATTAGCATAAAATTTTTTTTATTTCAAATTAACATTCATAGTTTTGTTAAAATTCTACATATGATTATTTTATAATTTTCTTTACAATAAATTATATTTTGAATTAAAATTATTAAAATTGTCACATGTCTACTAATTTTAATTTCATAATTTAATTCATTATTTTTCTCTGACCAATATTTTTTATTCCGTTTTTATCTGTCAATAATTTAACCTCACATTTACTGGTTTTTATATCATTTGTATTGTTCAAAATACTTACTTGGCACTGCTGATTTCACACAAATACTTCACGACATAAAATCTTCATTGATTATTATTTATTTTTTTTATAAAATTGTTTTTTTTTATAATAAACAATTTTTACATCAAAGATTCATAGTGTAAAGCTCTCTAACAGCCCTCTTTAGTTCATACATGCCGTGGCGCTGCAGTCACGCACAGAGCGAATATGGAAGCCTAAATAATTGTTAATTCATGTCACCTACATACAATTTGGATGAAAATAATTTATATCAAGTGTCAGATACGACATACAGCTACACTCCTAGCTTCTGGCCGCAGAGTTCACAACCTCACTTTGTTACGCGTAGATAATCAAAGCTTAATTGATGAAGGTGGTACAATCATATTGTGGCCTGCATTAAAACTGGCAATTGCAATTATAGGCAGTCGGGATGGAGACTAAAAGAACACCCTATTAAGAGGATAAATATAATTTTTTGAATAAGGCGTTTGATAGAGTTAGGTGCTAATCGTAGAAAAAATATAAATCACTTATTTATTACTGCAAGAGGTGATGTTAAACCTGCTTCTAGGACTGTTTTAGGAAATTGGGTTAAATATATTTTAAGTAAAGCTGGAATTGAGGCTACTCCGGGTTCAGTACGGTCAGCAGTAGCTTCCCTTAATTTTGTTGAAAATTTCTCTATAGATCAAATTCTTATAACTGATAATTGGAGATATGTTCACACTTTCAAAAACTATTACGAAAAAGAATTAGTTGATTGTAATTATGCAAATCAGTCATTATCATTATCTAATTATTTTTATCCTGTAAATTAGATTTTGATTTATACTTATTATAGGAATACTAATAAAAAGAAAATCATACTCGATGATACTTTGGCGTTTCTCTATTTTTACACATTATAGAATCTTTAGCTTTGCGTGTTGCAAGGGCAGGTGATAACAAAGAAATCACTCAAGATGGATTCCGGATATTGATACAAAATACATAATAGAGAGTTTTACCTAAAAGTAAAACTAACCTATTATATTTTCATCAATATCCGGAATCCAGGTAATGGCTACCTGGTGTATCATGAGTTATATAATTATGAACCAACACTCAGTCCCCTCCAACGTGAGATCATAGGTGGTAGTGGAAAGTAGTGAGTAAAGGGGGCTCTGGCGGGGGCAACTAAAAGCGCGGACTTGTGGACGAAAAGACAGATGCTTGATTCAAGATGAATTCCGGATATTGATGAAAAGATAATAGGTAAGTTTTATTTTTAGGTAAAACTCTCTATTAATACGTTCGCACTCACTTGATACGCCGTACCTGCAGCTGTACTTAGGTATGAGCTGTACTTAGATCGTAATCTATTAATTAAACATCATCTTAAGTACTTTCTTGAGAATTGTCTTTGAGAGAAGAACGCTTTATAGGGCCTTAGTCTACATACTACTACTTAAAGAAACAAGTATTTGACCGGAAGAAGCCGGCAATGAAAAGTTGGACCTAAGGCATTTAATGGCATAGATATGCGGCAAAGTTCGTCACTTTGACGCATCCCTACTATAGGCGAATAGCCTGTGGCCGCCGTTAAATTATGCAAAGCTAAGATTTATGGGATCAACAACAGACTAGTTTCTACTCTTTATTTAGTTTAAAGTCGTAGGCAAATATTCTTTACTAACCTACAAAGTAATTACTAACCTACAAAGTTTAAGAGAAATGTAAATCTAAATTATAATGTATTAGTTAGTTTAAAGTAACTCAATAGGATCAGGCGTTACTTTGCGGAAATCCATAGCATACAATTTAATTATTATAAAATAACTTAATAGCCAATCTCTTCGGAACTTAAGAACCTTCGCAAAATATATCTCTGAATAGACAAAGCCCTTCTGTAGCCAGATAAAAGCATAAATAACGTGCAAACAACAGCTTCTAAAAAGAAATTTATGTTAGTTTCTTTAAACCGCGATGAAATATTATTCAGAGCGGGATCTCGAAACACGGAGATAAATATAACATTGGCCGCCAGTTCGCCTCGGGGTGTAATTTGAGAAGAAACCAGCTCAGATCGATACTCATTTATTATTGCGGCGACCCACCACAGCATACAAACTACTTACTTTACAATATTAATATGGTGCTTTATTAAACTGTTATCAATTCTTGAGAATTGTTATGGCGTTGAGTGGTGGAATAAAGAAAACGTGAAAAATATGAAAATACTACTACTAGTTTTTGCCCGCGGCTCCGCCCGCTTAAATACAGAGAAAACTGTACTTTTAGAGATATACCTATACTTTTAGAGAACGAGACATACCTGTGTTTCACTGTACTTTAAAGAAAACGAGCCATACCTGTGTTTCACTGTACTTAAATGAAAGAGAACGAGCTATTCCTGTGTTTCACTGTCCTTTAAAGAGAACGAGATATACCTATGTTTCAATACGGAGCCTAAACTGTTACCATATCAAAATATCATTAAAGTCTGACTTGAGGTCACGCCTTAGTAGGTTTCTAAACAATTATAATGTAGGTAAGTTTAACACCATTTAGGCTGAATCATTATCTGAGAATGCTAACATTAGTAGTAGTTATTAGTATTGTACAGAATTGTTGAAATATCCCTTGGATCATCCTTCGGATATGTGAGGGGATACTACCTACTTATAATATTAGTTCTACTGACTATGTGATTTATTTACAATTATAATATTAATTTTATACTCACAAGGACGACATTATCGTTAAACGATAAAGTCCTTTTTCGTGAAGATTAAAAAAATACAGGACCGTACTGTATAAATATAAAAGATCAAGAGATTTTAAAACAGAATCGTGTTTTCTATAAGGAACATAATAATATTGTATAATGTACCTAATACATAAGCTTTTCCTAGAACAAGTAGTAAAACTCCAATAATTTTTATATTTTAAAAATATACTCATATAAAATAACGAGGTATCAATAAAACGCGGTGTTCAGCTGAGGCGATATTTCCCGATAACGACACTCGTATTTCGTCAACTATCCACAATTTTCCTTCAGCCTTTTGTGCTTCCTAATTTCAAAGGCTGTTAGATAAGATATATTTTTGTGTCCCACGGGAAGAAGAATGGTGATCATAATCTTCGATTTGACCTGATAAATCTTTTGTGATAGCAGGAGGCATTTGTAGGTAATATATTTTCTACAAAAGGTCATTGTGGTTAAGAAGAGTTGTAGTTGAATCTTGTAACACTATTTTTATCGTATTCTATTTGTATTTATTTTGCAATAAAAAATTGTAATGTTGAATTGTTTTAGAGAAGCTTGTTGAATATCACAAATTATAATGTAAATATTTATTTCGATAAGTGTACAGCTTAATTAACCTGACTAAGCGAAGCATCCGAAGGGAGATAAAAGTACAAAGGCGCTGGTAGTGGAAGACTTTCATTGGCCTTAAACAGAACTTTTTCGTATTTTTCTGATGCAGCGTTCAAGTTCGCCGTTTAAATATTTATGCAGCAGTGTTCGGGGTGTAATTGCTTGCAAGTTTAGACACAAAAGTGTCGGGAACGCTTAAAAAGTCAGCGACACTCGGTAAGAAAAACTACTTTTTATACACTCTCTTCGAACTTTAAATAAGTTCTGACACATTTTAATTAAAATGAATGTTTAAATAAACAAAGAGTACGGGATTAATTGAATTATACTAAAATGTTAAGGAGAAGCTTGGAAATCTTTTTTAGCATAAACATTGGGAGTTTGAAGATTACATATAATAATATGAAGTCTGGTTTAAAAAATAGGCACAAACCATTGGCAATTTTGACTGAAATATTTGATTGAAATAGAATAAAAAATTACGTGATACGACTCAAACAGCATGTTTTCGGACTCAGCGCTACGTGCGGTAAACCAGTTCGGAAGTATTATATCGACTGAGCGTAAGTTCTACTCGGATCATTAAAAACTTTTCCACTTTTAAGACGCTGCCGTCGTGTGTGGACGTGGATTAGCATGACCGTGATGTATAATATGGACGAAATGCAGATTGGATCGAGCCTGCGTCACGCCGATTGGACGATAGGAAGTATGGTGTATATACCTAGTCTTACCATAAATACTAAGCAAAGAAAAAAAATTCTATTGCAAATAATATTTATTACTTTTACCGTGTTAGTTTAATGCATAAATATAAAACAACTTAAAATATAAAAAGCTTATTCGAAGTGGTCTCCATTGGCTGCAATACAGTCCCTTAAACGTTGAGGCCAGTTATCAATAGAAGCACGCTCTTTCCATGGGAAAATTCTTCACTGCCAATCGTACGGATTCTTTCAGGGACTCCAAATTATTATGGCGTTCAAAGCAAGCCGTACTCTCTAAAACTGACCATAAATCATAATCCAGCGGATTAAGATCGGAACTAGACGACGGCCAGTCTTCAGCTCTGTTGAAGGCCGAAACGTTCGCTTCCAACCAAGACTGCGTAGACCGAGCTTTATGACCCGGCGCCGAGTCTTGCTGGAAGGACCATTCTTAGTTATTGAACGTGGTGTTGTTAAGGGTCTTTACTACCTTCTCAAGAATGGTATCTTGATACACTTGTGCCGATGTATTGATACCTTTTTCACAAAAGTATGGCTCAGTCACTCCTTCATAGCTAATACCCCACCAAACCATCACTGAAGTCGGATAGTGCCCACGTTGCACTCTGTCGACTAATTGGGAAGCTTCCTTAGAGCTTGAGAATAAATACGGTCATTTTGTTTGTTAAAATGTTGCTCAATTGTAAAAAATTTCTCATCCGTAAACAAAATTTTTCTGTGACCTCCCTTTGCGTACCGTTTCAGTAGTTGTTTCGATTTTACCACCCTATTCTTTTTTAAATTATCAGTTAAGAAATGACCAGTAAGCCTCTTATAGGCTGCAAGTCCTAAGTCATCTTTTAAAATACGCGGCATGGTTCTAAGTGATATCTTCATCTCCGGAAATAAAATCTTTTGCTTTCGGACAGGATTTCTTCGAATTCTTTCCCTTACTGCTTTGACCACCTTTTTCGTACGAACACTACGTGGACGGCCAGACCTTTTTCTGTCACAAACAGAGGAGGTCTCTTAATACATATTAATAGCCAGGCACACAAACATTTTACTAATACCAAGCGTATGGAAAGTTTAAAAAATTGTGATTCGGTTCCCTTTATCACCCCACTCCTTTTTAATATCGCAAAATATTGTACAATGTATTGGCGCCAAAATGAGAAAACACAATGAACGATCATATAAAAATGACAGATTCCAAATTCAAATGTAATATTTTGTTTATTTTTAATTGTAACAGTATTTATGGCCAGACTAAGTATTTCTTGCTGTCACATCAAAATCTAAAATAACAAGTATGGCGTAGAAGTACTCAAATGTTTTTATAGTATCTTCCATATGATATCTATCTAAACACACCGGCATATTTAACGGAACACAAAAAAAAGGTCCATAATTAAAAAAATGTTTTTTTATTTTAAAATCTACTTACTACACTTCTTTTGTTATTTAAAGTTTCATTTGTTTTACTTAAAATGAGATCACATTAAGAACAGATTTTGCGAGTAAAGGCTATTTGTGAAAAATGGTACATTTTTGAACTTTTCATGTAACCGGGAAAAGTGAAAATTAATATTAAAATAACAATTAATTAAATTAGATTAAATGGTGATTAATATCGCGTATTTCCTCCACGTGCTCTTATTAAAGTTTCTACCCGTCTAGGCATACTGAGAACGATGTTATCGATGGTCTCCTGGGATAGTCTCCGCCATTCCTCAACTACGGCGATTCGCAGTTCACCCACGTTGGCAGGAGCTGGAATTCTGGACTTAACTTTTCTTTTCAGTAAGTCCCAAACGTGCTCTATTGGGTTCATATCCGGTGATCTCGCCGGCCACTCCATAACAGTGATATTTATATCATTAAGATAAGCTTGAGTTACCCGAGCGGTATGCGGCCGAGCATTTTGTTTTTTAATCGTCCCCCTAACATTATCAGGGCTGTTTCATTTCTGTTTTTTTTATTTTTCATTCATTGTAATTTTTTATTTCTTTTTTCTTTTCTTTTTACATTTCTTACATTTTTATTTACAGATCATTTTTTACAATTTTGATCATTTTCAGTAATAATTTTACAATACAACTTGATTTATTTACATACCATTCAGTAAAATAGTAGTCAGAAATAATAGTATCCATTTGATACTTGTCAATAAAATCAATAAAATCAATAAAGTAATAATTCCAATAATAATAATAATAATTCCAATAAAAGTTCAATAAAAATACAATTACAACAATTTAAAAATGTCAAGCTAAAACGACGGCACAAAATAAGGACTAACCTAGTATCACAGCTACACATTATACAATAGAACCTAACTAATGTTAGAAATTTGTTAATTATTATTGTTAATTTTTATATTTTATACAGGTTATTATTCTAAAACATATTATTAAATTAAATTTACAATTAATGTTATAAGTTTCATGTTAATCACGTAATGTTTATCTGTCAAACTGTCAAATGAAATGTCAAGTTTAGTTAATAGTTTTGTTATACCATTGTCTTTTTATAAAATCTATTATAAAATCAATTCCTTATTTTAAAATTGTTGTAAATTTATTATAAGAATTATAAGATAGTCTTTAAATTGATTTAGTGAGATTTATGTTATTAAGCTTTTATTCCTGTAAGGTATAAATTAGATGTCGGCCATATTGGCGGATTCATTATTGTTACAAGCACCGAAGTGACAAGTCTAATTATAAATTATCATTAAAGTATTGAATACTCTGATTTGGGTTTTACTCTTTCAAATCAGAAGTGGGATAAAGAGTGCCTACGTCCTACATTTGGTAATGTATAGAAAAACGCGCGAAAATCGGTAAGTGATAATTACTGTTTTATACGGTCGAAATTAAAACTGAATTGCGATTATTATAGCTTGTACAGTGCATAAACGATTTCACCTATTATTATTACACTGTAATAATCCTTACGCAAAGTATAAATAACATAAAATAAAATTCTATAATACCCTACAATTGAGTATTAGTAGGCAGAAGTTAGTAAAACAAAGGTTATTTTTTGAGAAACTGTTCTATTATATAATTTTTGAATATGTGTATTTGGTTTGCTTATGTTGAAATTTAATAAGTATTAACGGATGTTCGTTAAATTTAGAATATTTTAAAATCATTAACAAAGTGAATATTTTCAGATATTTTTGCGATTGTTTCTAGTTGTCTCGGGTCGCTTTTAACTGTTATTTATCTCATTTCGCCGGTTTAACTCAACCATTAGTATATTACAAAAACCCATGGGTCTTTTGTTGGTACAGATTAATGTGTTGTTTTTTTTTATTTATTTAAATACCCACAATCACTTGGTTAATCTGTGATATTATTATCGGTAAAGCTATTCATTCATACAGTCTATACATTACTTGAGGGTTAAATATGGCAGACCGTGAAGGTACTCCGAGGGGCCCTCTACACCTTATTCTACGAAACGTCCTGCTACTAAAAGTAATGGAACTAAATCGACTCGAAAAAGCCGTAAGCGACATCGTAGCCCAACTAGTGGCAGTTCCTCTTCACGTTCGCGTTATAGTAGTTCAGGACGTCGTGATCACCATCGCCGGTATGTAAGACGTCGCTTAATTCGCGCACGTACACGACGAGCTCATCGTAGATCACGAGTTAGTAGGTCTTCGTCAACACACCATAGTTCACGATCAGACTCGCACGGAACATCTTTGTATCGTTCTTGTTCGCGGTATACGGATCGTAGGTCACGCGTATATTCACTAACGCCTCTACGTCGACAAAAGTCTCATTCGGTTCAACGAAGGCAGAATCGCGATAGATCACGTTGTAGGTCAGATTCCCCCAAATGGAAATCCTGCTAATGAAAGATTAGTATTAAATTCACTGTCTAGTCATTTGCCAGATAATTCGAAAAACATTCTTGATCAATTGATCACTGCATTACAGGGTGGAAGTAATCTTCGTAACAATAATTCTAGCCATGTGCAGGGTTCGCAAAATATAATTACCGAATTTGACCCCGCTTCGAAAGGTCAAATCATAAATGGATCGCTAAAATTAATGAGTCTGCTGAAATTTATGGATGGTCAGAGCAGTAGACTATCTTTTACGCTTTAACAAAACTGTCCGGGTTAGCGGAAAAGTGGTATGATGGACTCGCTAGCGTTAAATTCACTTGGGAGGAATGGCAACAAAAATTACTAAAAACATTTCAGAGTGATCAGAATTATGCTCACCTTTTAGTTGAAATGCTTAACCGAAGAAGTCGACGTAACGAAACATTAGTAGAATATTTTTATGATAAGATTATGTTAGTTAATCGATGTCAATTAAAAGGTCTGCAAGCTGTAGACTGTTTAAGCCACGGGGCTTACGACAGTAATATTAGGATGAATATAGAGGGAGCACAATACAGTGATGCTGACCAAGTTCTTAATTATTTTCAAAATATTTCACATATTAAGGGGGATACATCTATATTTAAAAAGAACGATTTGAGGGATCGTAGTAATTTTGATAATTCGCGCAAGTTTACCGAGCTTCAAGATAATAAATCTAAATATTCTTATGAAACTTCGAGTAATAGGAAACTATCACACCCGATGATTTGCTATAATTGTAGGGAAACAGGTCATACTGTAGCGAATTGTACTAAAGAGATACTTAAATGTAATAAATGTAAACGTTACGGGCATTTAGAGTCAAATTGTAGAGTTAGTTTAGCTTATAAATCCAATACCAATAATAATGACAAATCAAAGGTTGCGGACAGCAAACTTAATTCAAAACATGTCATGATTATTGATGAAAATCTAGACAAGATTCTACAGTAAGTCACAATTATTCAATAGAAGTATCTAGTAATTCTGATTTTACTGGATTCGCTAGCATTACACCTGATCTTGGGTTAAATCAAGGAGCTGAATATTTAATATTGCCTGGAATATATTCTATTACTAAAGGTTTAGGTCACATCGTATTACTTCTCAATTCTAAAGAGATACATATTGCCAAGAACAAAATTTTAGTTAGGGGTATAGGTTTACCTTGTGAAATATTTCCTGAAGATGTTGAAAATAGTTACATCGTAAATGCATCTATCTAACACCATTACGCAAATTTTGTATAATGATTTAAACGTTGACCAAACCCTGTTACCAGAGGCCGTGAATAAATTACTCGAAATATTGAATGAGTACAGAGACTGTTTCGCGTTCTCGACTGGTGAGTTAGGGAAAACGTCAGTAGCTGAAATTTTAGAGACGATTAACTTGCATGACAATCCCCCTGTAACGTACCGTCCGTACAGGCTAGCATTGGCAGAACGCGAAAAAGTTTCTCAAATTATAACCGAACTTCTAGCTAGAGACATCATTCGGGAATCTAACTCGGAGTATGCGAGCCCAATAATATTAGTGCCAAAGAAAAACGGTGAACTGCGTCTTTGTGTCGATTATCGGGCTCTTAATCGAAAAACTATTAAGGACAGATATCCAATGCCATTATTTGACGACCAAATAGATAGTCTTCAGGGACAGAAATATTTTAGTACACTAGATCTGACTCAGGGTTATCATCAGATACCTATGTCTGAGGATTCCAAACATTATACAGCGTTTGTTACACCAGAAGGACACTACGAATATAATCGTATGCTGTTTGGTCTGACGAACGCTCCAGCGGTATTTCAAAGAATGGTGCATAAGCTACTATTCAAACATAAGATACCGGCTGTTCTCGCGTACATGGATGACATAGTGAGGCTCCAGTTCAATAGATGAAGGAATCTGCAAATTGGAACAGGTCCTTGATATACTGCGAGAAGCTTTGAAGATTGTCCCTCAATTTAATTAAATGTAATTTTTCAGAGAAAACATAGAATATTTAGGGTTTGTTATCAAATAATGGAGTCAGACCAGGTTCACGGAAAACAGACGCAGTTTTAGCTTTTCCTTCCCCTAAAAACCCGCACGAGATACGGCAGTTTATAGGATTAGCTAGTTTCTTTCGGAAATTTATTTGTAATTTTGCAACGGTAGCTAGGCCCTTAACGATGTTAACTAGAGCCAATGTTCCTTGGAAGTGGGGTGAAGAACAAATCAATGCATTTGCTAAAATTAAAGAATCTCTAATTACAAGACCGGTTCTGAGCATGTACAATCCTAGTTACCACACTGAACTTCACACTGATGCCAGCCATCCTGAAGAACAGCATCTCCATTCGTACGAGTTGGAGACGCTGGCGGTCGTAATGTCCTTAAATCGTTTCCGAGTTTACTTAATTGGTATACAGTTCAAGGTGGTGACTGATTCTAATGCGCTGAGAACAACGTTATCGATACGCGATCTAATACCGCGCATAGCTCGATGGTGGCTTCTAGTGCAAGATTACAATTTCTCTGTAGAGTATATACCTGGCAGTCAACCCCAACACGCAGATGCATTGAGTCGCAACTCTTTACCCTAAGTTGAGGAAGACAACCCTGAAGTTTATATATTTAGAATAAATTTAGATACCCAGACGTTACTTTCAATACAATTAGCTGATCCAAAATTAAAACTTATTAAATGTATCCTTGATAAAAATTGTCCAGAAGCGAAGGACGATATGAATAATTATAGTTTAAAAGACGGTAAAATATACAGAAAAGTAGGAGATTAGGTAATGTTTTTAAAGAATGTACATAATGTCGGCAATAGTAATAAACTTATCCCTCCATACAGCGGACCTTATAAGGTATCTGCTGTACTAGGTAATAATCGTTACGAAGTCTGAAGTATAGACGGTTTTATAAATTTAGATACCCAGACGTTACTTTCAATACAATTAGCTGATCCAAAATTAAAACTTATTAAATGTATCCTTGATAAAAATTGTCCAGAAGCGAAGGACGATATGAATAATTATAGTTTAAAAGACGGTAAAATATACAGAAAAGTAGGAGATTAGGTAATGTTTTTAAAGAATGTACATAATGTCGGCAATAGTAATAAACTTATCCCTCCATACAGCGGACCTTATAAGGTATCTGCTGTACTAGGTAATAATCGTTACGAAGTCTGAAGTATAGACGGTTTTTCGAGCAGGAAATATAAAAATGTATACTCGGCGGATAAAATGAAGCCGTGGATAGGGTTGGGACCCATCGGGAGCTCTGATGATGATAATGATGATTTAAACGACGAATCAAGTGCTGGACGACGTTTTACGATTTATTTAATACATACTTTTACGTTAATATTTCTGTGAATTATTCTACATTGCATTTTTATCTTTAATTATTTATATAACAATATGAAATCATTATATTAAACATCAATTAATGAATTACCAATAATATTTTTACTGTTTGTATTTGCTGATTATATTTTATAAAATGGTTTTAATGACTTACTACTATAACTAGTATTGAGCGAACCGAGGCTTCAATCGCACGTAATTGCGAGAGAGGTTACACTTGATACAATCGCAGCTTCGCAGTTTAAACACCCTGTGCGTGTATAATACTTACATCAGCTGCAAGGCCGGTACACCCTGTGCGTGTACGCGGTTGTGTGGCTCACGACTTCGATACACCCTGTGCGTGTATAATACATCAGCTGCAAGGCCGGTGTACCCTGTGCGTGTACGCGGTTGTGTGGCCCACGAGTTCGATACACCCTGTGCGCATATAATATCTCCGAGGCCGATACACCCCACGTGGCGCCGGGCGCGTGCTGTAGTGAATTCCCCGATTTTAGTGTGTGTTCCTGCGAGTGAAATAGTGAAGTGAAGAAGTATTAATAGTGTAGTGCAAAGTGAATACTTTTATGAAAAGCTAATTGAATGGGGACATTCAATAATTACAAAAGGATGGCCGAAAATTGTAAAATAAAAACAATGTGGAAGATTATGCATTAATCTTAATCAGGCGAATTATTTAATTTATTAAATTCTTAGCTTTATATATTATTACCTAATTGTTAGTGTTAATTTTTAAAAAAAAAAGCTGTAGCTATTAACAAATTTGATCGCCTGAGGACAGGCTTATAATTCAGGATGGCCGACTGTTAGAAATTTGTTAATTATTATTGTTAATTTTTATATTTTATACAGGTTATTATTCTAAAACATATTAAATTTACAATTAATGTTATAAGTTTCATGTTAATCACGTCATGTTTATCTGTCAAACTGTCAAATGAAATGTCAAGTTTAGTTAATAGTTTTGTTATACCATTGTCTTTTTATAAAATCTATTATAAAATCAATTCCTTATTTTAAAATTGTTGTAAATTTATTATAAGAATTATAAGATAGTCTTTAAATAGATTTAGTGAGATTTATGTTATTAAGCTTTTATTCCTGTAAGGTATAAATTAGATGGCCATATTGGCGAATTCATTATTGTTACAAGCACCGAAGTGACAAGTCTAATTATAAATTATCATTAAAGTATTGAATACTCTGATTTGGGTTTTACTCTTTCACTAATATCACACTAAAATATCACAATTTTTCTTACAAACTACACCCACAATCTTCTTACAATAGGCGAGGAAGATATCCCTCTTTTTGCCCCCCAGGATGGAAGGCAGATTCTCACCCGTCATGGATGTGGCATGTGCCCAATTTTAGCTAAATATCATATCTATTGCTAGCAAAAATTGGGCACTCCAGTAACAGGTGAGGAACCGTCTCCTCAACTCCCGGCTGACACGAACACGACGGATCCTCCTTCAGCTTGAATCTGTTCAAGTAGAAGGCGAATCCGCCGTGTCAGAATCTGTGTGGTGTAGTGTGTGATGTCTATTTTATTGACTATCTTGTATGCAGCGGCAGCGCTTGGGAAAAAGAGCTGCAGCCGAGCATTATACTGCATAAAAACAAAATCGTCACCGATATATGGGGCAAATGGTACGACATTTTCTTCTAAAACTTCTCTGTTGTCTGTCTGCAGTCAGACTGACTGACAGAGGGCTGTCAATCAATACCAAGTCTGTGCGAGCTCCCAAACAAATGCCCGCCCAAACCATTATTGATCATTGATTCAAAATTTGTCTGAATGTATGGTTCTCCTTTGCGTCTGTATATTCTTTGCCTGCCGTGAATTTGATTTAAGAGAATTCTGCACTCATCACTAAACAATACCTTACTCCATTGGTCCGCGTTCCATAGTCGATGTTCCTGAGCAAAAGTTAACCTGTTTCTACGATGATTTACCTCGAGCCTTGGAGCCTTGGCGGGCACAAATGAACACAAACCAGCTTCTTCGAACCTTCTTTGTATCGTACGCTCACTTACGGTTATACCCCGCACTGCTTCTAACTCATGTCGGGCTTGGACGGCCGTCAAACGAGGTTCCTACGTACACGAAGCCAAATGAAACGATCATCCCTACTCGAAGTGCGTCTTTTTCTGCCTTGTCCGGCTCTTCTCACATAAGTACTCCCTGAACTCCCTCAATGAAACTCCCTGAACGGTCTCCCTGAACCGTTGGATACTGCGATGGATCGTTGAAACTGGTCGACGAAGATCTCTGGATATCACTCTGTAGGTTTGACCATTTCATCATTCAATGAAATTTTAAATCAAACTCAGAAGGAAGAAATACTCGAAGTTCGCTCCAGATAAGGTATATTTGAATAAAATTAAAACAATTGCATAAAATGTGATATTCAGTTGTTTTCTTAATTTGAAAATATTTCTTTTTAAATTAAATGACGTATAAACCAGCCAGCAACCTTATATGATACTGATATCAAACCTTTATTTTATGTTCCGCTGAATATGCCGGTGTGTGTATATATATAAAAGAAACTCGTGTTAGTTACACTATTTGTAACTCAAGAATGGCTGAACCGATTTGACTAAAAATTGGTGAGGAGGTAGCTTATAACCAGGAGATGGATATAGGATACTTTTTATCCCGTTCTCCGAGGGACGTAAAAATGGATTGCAATTCCAATGTCTCGCTAAAACTCGAGAACGGCCGGACCGATTTGGCTAATTTTGGTCTTTAAATAATTGTTGAAGTTCAGGGAAAGTTTAAACGGTGAGAAATATTGGAAAATAGGTTGTAGGAGTAGGTCTAGGTGTAGGACGAGGGCGTAGGTTGCATTGTAGGTGTAGTTATTTATTCATTCCAGTTCATATTTAAGACAGAACAACGTGTGTCGGGACAGCAAGTATATTATAAAAGTCAGAGCTGATTGACAGATGTATCACCACACAGGCCCAGCCTATAAGGCTAGAAATTTGAAATTTTGCACACATATTTCTCATATGACGTAGGCATTCACTAAGGAAGTATTTTTCAAAATTCAACCCCCAAGGGGTAAAATAGCTGATAATGTTTGTATGAAACTTTTAATTCCTTGGACATATTTGCATGTAACTTCGTATGAATTGAGTACGGAAAAGTAATGAGTTACTTATTTCACGTTTTCTAAAATTCAGCCCTTAGGTGGATAAAATAAGGGTCGAATGTTTGATACCTAATTTCACGCGGGCGAAGCCGACGGAACCTCATACTTGCAGCCGTTTCCGAGATTTAGATTTTATATAATATACAAGATGACGTCATCCGCAGGGCTCTTGCCACCGTCAACGTGCCGGCCACACTTGAGTCGAACGGTATCGCACTTGACGACGGTAGGAGACCCGATGACATGGCCGCTGCTGTGGGATGCTACCTGCGTGGATACGCTGGCGGCGTCCCACGTAGCGGCCACTGCAAGAGTGGCGGGGGCGGCAGCTGCACTCGCCGAGACCAACAAAAGGCGAAAATATGAATCCATCGGTTATGGTTACATTTTTCTGCCTTTTGGAGTTGAAACTATGGGTCCTTGGGGCCCCATCTTTAAGGGATTTGGCGAAAAGACTGGTCGACAAAACTAATAACCCTAAGGCTGGCCTTACCTCGGCCCACGTATCAGTTCAGCCATACAGCGAGGCAATGCTGCCAGCCTCTTTGGCACTCTACCCGCAGCCTGCGACCTAGATTCAGTTTTTTAACTATAGCCCTTTTTTATTTTAGACAATAAGATACCTACTAGCATTAATTGCCAGCGGTTTCGCCCGCGTGAAATTAGGTTTTAAACATTCATTTAACCCTACTTTACCCACCTAGGGGCTGAATTTAAGAAAACGTTGAAATAAGTAACTCATTATTTTTCCGTACTCAATTCATACGAATTTTCATGTAAATATGTCCAAGGAATAAAAACTTTCATACAAACTTTTTTCCCCTATTTTGAATTTTGAATTTAGAAAAATTCTTCCTCAGTGGATGCCTACGTCATACGAGAAATACGTGTGCAAAGTTTCAAATTTCTTGCCTTAAAAGTTTGTGTGTGCCTGTGCTCAACGCACACATCAGTCAATCAGCTTTGCCTTTTATATATATATAGATTTTGCCAACGCGTTTTTCCAAAAAAACTCCTTCATGTATATTGTATTTTCAATAAAAATTTGCACCCCTGTAATGAATATTTTTTTGGTGCTATAAAACACAAATTTAAAAAACATTATACTCATAAGCTTTTATGTACAGCTTGTATAATTAATAAGATAATCTATAGATTTCTACTAAACTTTAAAAATATCAATCCCTATTTCCATAGCCACAATTTTCCAACTCAAATTCGAAATAGTATTTTATTACTTGTTTAGAAACAGCTCTGTAATATAATCTGTGTATTGTGTTACCGTCAGCCATTACAATTTGGTAAGGAGCGTTGTTTAAATGTAAACTCAGGCGAAGGTATGCGAGAATTTCATACATGAAGATACAGGCAATGTGAAGATACAGGCATAACGTCTGAAGTACTCTTACAAGACTATTCGTGTAAACATAAAGTTACGGGTAAGTCTTTGTTTACTGGAGATGAGATCGGATTGTTTCACTTAATTATTTCATTTTCGTTTTAAGAGCTCTGTAGTCAATAAAGCTTCTTTTGTTACTTAATTCATCTGTCAGCTTTGTTTTATAACTGTTAATGTAAGACAGGATAAATAAGATAATAGGTCTTTACCTATGAAATTTCCGTTCTGCAGCACTGGTTATTTCAAATCAAAATCATTTTTGTTTGGCTAAGAATTCTAATTTCAAATTAATTTTATTTTAAAAACATGGAATTCTTTTTCCAAAAGTAGTCATTTGTTTATTGATTAGTGTTACATTTTCATCACATTTCAATCTTTTTCATCATCATGGATACGTTACAAATTCGAGTAATTATGGAATATGAGTACCGTCGTGGCAGCAACGCGGCACAAGCGGCACGCAACATCAACGACGTTTACGGAGCTAACACTACAAACCAACGCACCACCTGTTATTGCTTTGCTCGCTTCCGTTCTGGAAATTTCGACCTGAAAAATGAACCTCGCGGTCGTCCGAAGACTTTGGTCGACAATGACGAATTAAAGGCGATTGTGGAAGCTGATGATACACAATCTACGGCTGAATTAGCAGCAGCTTTCGACGTTAGCGTCAAAACAATATTGGTCCATTTGCGTCAAATTGGCAAGGTAAAAAAGCTTGACAAATGGGTGCCCCACGAACTCAATGATCGCCAGCGCGAAGTACGCGTCGAGACGTGCCTTGCACTGCTCAACAGACACACAAATGAAGGAATTTTGAACCGCATTGTTACCTGGAAGAACTGGGGTTGGAAGCTCTCCGTCATCCGCCCTACTCACCAGATCTTGCGCCTACAGACTACTACTTTTTCTAGAATTTGGATTCTTTTTCGACAGAGAACTTCTTGGCGGGAAAAAATTCAATACCCGAGAGGCAGACAAAATGCCTTTGAAGAATTTGTTGCCTCCCGTCCAGCTGATTTCTTTAAGAAGGGCATCAATAAACTGCCACTGCGTTGGCAAATATGCATTCATTGCATGGGTGATTACTTCAATTAATACAAATAAAAAATACATGAAAAAAATTAGTTTAAATTTTTTCATACAAAACGGCAATTTTATAGGTAACGTCCTAATATTAATTTCCATTACTTATTTACTATAAGCACCTAAAGCGTTCGGATTTATGACTAGATGTTGGCCGAGATTTTGCAAAACGAAATCCCGCGAGAACTGTTCATTTTGCTGCGATAAAAAGAAGCTTATGTGTTATTCCAGAGCCTTAATTACAACTATACCAAATTTCATCAGAATCCGTTCAGTAGTTATTGCGTGAAAGAGTAGCAAACATTCAACTTACGCGTTTATAGTATTACTAGCTTTTGCCCGCGGCTCCGCCCGCGTGCTCCCGTGGAACACTGTACTTTTTCGGTATGAAAAGTAGCGTATGTTTTAATTCAGAGCTTAAAAACCATACTCCATCGAAATCCATTCAGTAGTTTATGCATGAAAGAGTAACAACCATCCCTCCATCCATCCTCACAAACTTTCACATTTATATGATGTAATAGAAGTAGGATGTTAAATTCAATACTACTTCGCCATTCCAGCCTGGGATGCAAAAAATGTTTTAATCCAATAATTTATACCACGCACCCTTAATCTTAGCTACACGAGTATAGACCTTATGCACGATAATAACCACTCCCTACCTAAAAGCCCTCCTGCAATCTACTGAGTAAGTAGATTACCGCGGATGGAGGTTTAGCGATCCACGTCGAGTATTGGAGAAACAATAAAAATGATTTTATGGTCACAATAAAAATAATTACGGGTTTGTCTCATAGATTTTTAAGAATACCTTAATACAAAAACACTGTATGATATTGTAACTTATTTGATAGCACAATTTACCTATTTATTAAATAATAAATGTATTTGACATTTGTTTATATTATAATGTTTTTATCTTGTAATTTGTTGAAACAAACTTATTTAGTTTGTTTGTTTGTTTGTTTGTTATGTGTCAATTTCATTTGATAGCGCGCTCATGCTATCGCCAAGTATTAAATGGCCGTAACTATCTTTTCTCGAAGCATTTCGCGACTTTTTCGTGCCCCCCATATTTTCGTTTGTAATTAAGCTAGCGGTCTGAATTTTTGTTGCGGAGAAGTCGTTAGTGGCACAAGTTAATCTTTTAAATTTCATAAAAATCGAGTGCATAGTTTAGGAGATATTAAGCGGCAAAAAATGCGATTTTGAAAGATTTGGATAGATGGGAGGTAGGGAGAGTAAGCAAAATTAAAAGCATTCTTCTAGCAGACTTAGAAATTTCAAATTTGCTACCAGGCTAGGTTATTAGCTACATATAAATAAAGGGAAATGAAGAAGAGAAGCAAATGGACCGCCTGATAGTAAGCAATTACTCCCGCATTAAGACATTCGCAACACCGGAGAAATCATAAGTGCGTTCACGGTCTTTAAAACCCCAAATTCCTTGTTTTTCGGGTAACCTACAAAAAGAAATTAGATCCCACAAAAACATTACCTAAATGAAAAAAGCCAAGTATATCCTTTGCAAAAAGTTATTAGTTATAGTAGAGACCAAGTGAAATTCAAGATAGTCCATTTAATTAGTTACTATTAAAAAATTTGTAACTGTATGTGGAAAATTTTATTTTTATAATATATTATATTAAATGGTGACTTGGCAATGAGTACTTAAAGAGATAAATGTCAGGTACCGGTATTCATATTTTAATATAAATAGGATAGATAATATAGATAGATTAGACCCATGCAAGTCACTGACAAACCTGGAAAAGCATTTCGATGTTATCAGTATGCCAATAAGGATTCAATAGTTTTCGAAGATTGTTAACCATTTTGAAAACTTTTCATAGGTATGGTTAAGTTTTCTATTTATTATTGTATACAATAACTGCAGGTAATAAGATGTTAGCACTAGCTTACTAAGCTTAAGCTACTTGTAGTTATTATATATATATATATATATATATATATATATATATATATATATATATATATATATACATACCATACATACATATAATCACGCCTCTTTCCCGTAGGGGTAGGCAGAGACCACTTCTTTCCACTTGCTACGATCCTTACATACTTGTTTCGCTTCGTCCACTTTCATTATTCCCTTCATACATGTTCTTCGGTTTAGGGTACTCTTGACCTGGCCTTTTTTCAAGACATCCCTGATTTGGTCCCTAGGAACGTCCGCCTAGGTCTACCCCTTCCAACACTCCCATTCACACTCGCCTTATACACTTTTTTCGTCAATCGTTCTTCATTCATTCTCTCGACATGGCCAAACCATCTCAGCATACCTTTCTCAATTTTTGTCACTACATCTTCTTTCAGACCACAAAGTTTCCTAATCTCACTATTTCTTATCCTGTCACTCAGTTTAACTCCTATCATACTTCTTAACGCTCTCACTTCAACTGCATTTATTCTGCTTTCATGTTTCTTCTGCCATACCCAACTTTCACTTCCAAACATGAGTGTCGGAACCACACCCCCTCATGCACAGCCAAACTAGCCTTGTTAGACACCTTCCGACTGCTCATAAAGGAGTGCAAAGCTCCATTCACCCTGTTTCCTGCATTCACTCTTCTTTCAATATCACTCTCACACTTTCCATCTCTTGTAAACTTTGATCCTAGATACACAAACTCAATCACCTGTTCAATTTCTTCATCTCCAATCACGATATTGCAGTCTGTCACTGCCTCATCTCTTTCAAACACCATCACTTTCGTCTTCTTTACATTCATCTTGATTCCCTTTCTAACAAAAGCTCCACTCATAGCAGTTACCATCTCCTGCAACTCCTCAGCCGAAGACGCAAGTAATACTTGGTCATCAGCATAGAGAAAACATTTGACGAGTAGCTCATTCATTCTCAACCCACTTTCATTCTCTTTTAAATCTGTCAAGCAATTGTCCATGAACAGACTGAACAGCCACGGTGACGCTACACATCCCTGTCTAACACCTTTTTCGATATTAAACCATTCAGTGTATGCCCCATTTATCCTTACACAAGCCCTAGAATCCCTATAAAGAGATTGCAATGCTCGTATGAGGATTCTGCTCACCCCGTTCACGGACAATGCTGACCACAATTCATTCCTCACGACTCTATCATAGGCCTTTTCAAGATCCACGAACGTGCAATAGACCTTCTTGTTTTTAGCCAAATACTTTTCGGCTATGCATCGCAATGAAAAGACCTGATCCGTACATCCCATTCCCGTTCTAAATCCCGCTTGTGCATCCCATACTTTTTCGTCTGTTTCATTCACAACCCTTTCAATCAATACTTTCGCATACAATTTCCCGACGACGCTGAGAAGACTTATACCGCGGTAATTTATGCAGTCCTGCCGTGACCCTTTTCCTTTAAATAATGGCACGATTACGGCTTTGCACCAGTCTCCCGGTACTTGCCCATTTCGCCAGCACAAATTGAAAAGGCGGTACAGCTGGCTAGCCACTATGCCCTGTCCAGCCCTCAGCATCTCGGCGGTAATTCTGTCATATCCTGCAGCCTTACCTAGTCTCATACTTTTCAACGCTTTCACTATTTCATCCATCCTTATCTCACTTTCATCAACATTTAAATTAGTTTCCATGGAAGATGCCGGATATTGTACCTGCACTTCCTCTCTTTCAAACAAACTTTCAAAATACTCTTTCCATCTCTCTAACACACATTCTTCGCCTTTAATAATACTCCCATCTTGACTCCTGATTGCACTCAGCTCCGAGGTAGAAGTTTTTCTTCTGGCTGTTTTGATGGAGTTCTTCTTTCTTTCTAGACACAACTTCTTTCGCTGCTGATTTCAATCTTTTATACTTCGTTCTTGCTTCCTTTATCTCATCATCCGTATATATATATATGTATATATATATATATATATATATATATATATATATATATATATATATATATATATATATATATATATATATATATATATATATATATATATATATATATATATATATATATATATATACTTTAATAACACAAATACACTTTAAAGTGCTCATTGCCAAGTTACTATTTAATATACTTAATATATTATAAAAATAACATTTTCCACATACGGTTAAAAATTATGAGTAACTAATTAAATGGACTATCTTGAATTTCACTTGGTCTCTACAACATCTCATAACTTTTTGCATAGGAAATACTTGGCTTTTTTCATTTAGGTAATGTTTTTGTGGGATTCTATTTTCAACAAGATCCCATTTGACGTCTGTAATATTTTTCGTGAATTTCACTTCTTCAATATATCACAATATATCAAAGTCACTTGCATCAATATATTTTTTTTACCAGCTGTTGCCCGCGGCTTCGCTACGTAAATACAGTACCCCCCGGGATACTGTACTGCACTTTTTCGGGATAAAAAGTATCCTATGTTTCAATCCAGAATGCACTTTTGTGATGACTTTAAATACCATAACCCTAAATGACCATTCGTAAATTCATCGAAATCCGTTTAGTAATTTTTGCGTGAAAGAGTAACAAACATCCATCCATCCATCCCCACAAACATTCACATTTATTAGTAGTAGGATTTTAAGAGAAAAAAAACCAAGGTATTCTAAACCTATGCACTCGCAGTCGTATCACGTAAAACATGTGAAATAGTAATTAGTAAGAATATTTACACAATACAAGCTTATCCAGCGTTCTTTCTTTCTAAGTATTTATCTGATACGTTGGGAAAGTCACTTAACAGACAGACAGCGACCTTGAATAACTTATCAGTTGTGTATTTTTATCAGTAAGGGATGTTGTGAGTGTATATAAAGTTCCTAGCACAAGCACAAGCTTTACTGCTGGCACCGTATCGTAATAGTAAGACCCTATCCAGATAAATTAGACGCGGAGAATAGAAATTTTAACGTATGGAGACATTGCCTGTATTTACGGCTTGAATAAATTTAAACTGACGCTTTAATGTATAAATAAACTTTATGTTGCACATTATACCGTTTTATTTTCTGGTGATTGTGTTCTAATAGGGAACATGGATTTGTTTTAAATCAGCAAAACTCTTATATTTTCCTACAGGCAACATAAATATGGACCGAAAAATGTAAAAAGTATAGTAAACAGTTGCTAAATTAAAAAGTTGCAGGACTAAAAAAAATTAAAATGACGATAATAATTTTGTTTTTACTATGATTGAAAAACGAAAATTACTGCTTAAATCCTTAAGTTATCATTGATATTTGTGTTAAAACAATGATAATAAGTTAGTAAAATCAATTTTGGGTTAATCTCCTTATATTTTCAACAGCTGTGACGCCACTTGTGCATAATTTTTTGTAAAGATCATTATAAATTAATGCTCTCCAACGATCTCACTTTTGTGATGACTGTATTTCGTCAACGGTTGATTGTAGCTATGTTATTGCAAAGACAATATTTCCTGGCTTATGCACTTTGCGAAAAGCCAATAAAAAAACTATACATGTTCCCCATTGACTAGATTCTAATCAATTGGAACACAGCATTATTACTTTATAACGTTCTTTAACGTGGGATAGGATTATTACGTACCAAACGACACTTAATTTCTAAATACGAAATGTAACAGTTAATTCGTATATCAACAGGGTATCAAAAAGAACTGTTCGGAAATAAATTAAGACTTTCAGCGAGGGATTGCGAAGACGTGTGGAGATAGCGGCCCCGGGCGATACGGACATTCTGGAGGATGGAGCTCCACTCTGTTTGATCTTTTTAATTTTATTTCAATAATAGATTTAGAAGTACTAAGGCGGGTCAATAAGTCCGTGACTTTTTGAATTTCTAACCTCCTTACTGAAAAAGCAACACTACTCCTGTCAACAGGCATCTGTCAGTTGACTCCTATCAAAATTTGAACTTGCTGCGTCAGTTAGTTTGTGTTTTACAGCTATCTTTATCAGACTATCCAGTAACTTAAGAAAACAATGGAAAAAAGTGAATTTCGTGTGCTTATTAAGCATTATTTTTTGCGAAAAAAAGCCATTACCGAGACCAAGGCTAAGCTTGATAAATACTATGGGGACTCTGCACCATCGATTTCAATGGTAAAAAAGTGGTTTACTGAATTTCGTTGTGGCCTTACAAGCACTGAAGATGCCGAACGTCCTGGACGCCCAGTTGAGGTCTCTACACCCGAAACAATCGAAAAAATTCACGATATGGTGTTGGCCGACCGAAGATTGAAAGTGCAAGAGATTGTGGAAGCCATAGGCATCTCGCATGGCTCAGTGGTTTCAATTTTAAATGATCACTTGGGCATGAGAAAGCTTTCCGCAAGATGGGTGCCGCGTTTGCTCACCGTCGACCACAAACGCAATCGTGTAACAACTTCACAGGAAGGTTTGGCGTTGTTTAATCACAATATGGAGGAGTTTTTTAACCGTGGACGAAACATGGATCCATCACAATACACCAGAGACCAAACAACAGTCAAAACAGTGTGTTTCTAAGGGTGAATCGGCGCCAAAGAAGGCCAAGGTGGGTTTGTAAGCCAATAAAGTTATGGCGACTGTTTTTTGGGATGCACGTGGGATAATCCACATTGACTATCTTCAAAAGGGAAGAACAATTAATGGGGAATATTATGCCAACTTATTGGACCGCTTCAATGAGGATTTGAAAAAAAACCGACCTCATTTGGCCAAGAAAAAAGTTCTTTTTCACTAAGACAATGCAAGGGTGCACACATGTGCAGTTGCCATGGCAAAAATCCATGAATTGGGCTATGAATTGCTCCCACATCCACCATATTCTCAAGATTTGGCTCCGAGTGACTACTTCTTGTTCCCAAACCTGAAAAAATGGCTCGGTGGAAAAAGATTTGACTCCAATGATGAAGTCATCTCGCAAACAAAGGCCTATTTTGAGGACCTCGACAAATCATATTTTTTGGAAGGGATAAAAAAATTGGAGAAGCGTTGGACAAAGTGTATAGAGCTCAAGGGGGACTACGTTGAAAAATAAAATGATTTATTTATCAAAAAATCTGTGTTTTATTCCAAAAGTCACGGACTTATTGACCCGCCCTCGTATTGAGATGGCGTTTTTAATGTCGTTGTAAAAGTTCGTAGTGGCACGCTTAGACTTTCGTAGCGCGTTGTAGCACGTTGTACACGTCGGAGCACTTTGTAGACGACGACATAGCTACACCGTAGCATTACACCGAAGCAAATTATATTTGATTCTATATTTCTGTTTTATTAAAATTTTAAGTGATATCCCACTACTATTATAATTGTAAAAGTTTGCGAGGATGGATGGATGGATGTTTGTTACTCTTCCACGCAAAATTTATTGCACGGACTTTGATGTAAATTGGTATGTTAATATCAGAATAAACTATGCTGGTTTGTATTAAAAGTAAAAATACAATCTGTCATAAATATTCCCACATCAACTGTCCCGTATCCCTGTCGTCTGTTTGTGTTTTCCATCTAATGAAGTATTGTGAAGCTCACACTGCAATGAAACACACAGGGGGGACAAGGTCTGCGCAGTGCGTGTAACGGCTAAATATACCTTCGCTCGGTCACTGGGCTTTAGGACAGCGATCGTATATTATTTTAGAGCGTTCGGATATTACGAGGATATAAAAGTATGTAATATATATCTATCTATCTATATATATAGCCCAGATCCGTCACTCTAGACTATAGAGTATAAATCCACAATTCTGCCTCGATGGCGCTTGATGCGCGGGAATATTCAAAAGAAAATCACATTTTTCTTTACATATATAATGGAGACGTGCTTACTGACTGACTGATACGACACACGCATACATTAAATTGAATACGTTTATCAGAGTTTATTAGAACTCTCCCTATGAGGGAGTAAAATAAGGGTTGAAAGTTTGTATGAAAAATATTTAAAATTTGTCCCGATTTCCATGAACATTAATATCCGAGGTAATAAATACAAATCATTGAATACTTATTTCGTAGGGTTTATTCGTCCTCTATAGGGGTGAAATGGGAGTCTAAAGTTTGTGTAGTAAAATATCCACAGATGGACGGATTGCATTGAATTTGGGCACGCAGATAGTTATTATGAAGTAGAAATCTATTAAAAAAAAACTTTTTCGAAATTCATCGCCCTCGGGGTGCAATGGGAGTCCAAAACAAAGTCTCGCGCAAAATCTAGTTGTTAAATAAAATTGGTTAACCCGTAAGGAGTATTGTTTAATTTCAACCTGGTTAAAAGATTATGGGCACAAAAAAATGTAAGAACATGAATATTGTTCACAAACTTTATACATACGAGTACATCACATGTCACACGCAATGCATCCTTTGAGTACTGTTAAGTAAGGAAAAAAATTGTTTTTATTTTCATTTCAAGATTAATGTTAAACATTATGTTGTACATGTTTATCAAAATTAATAATAAGAAGAAAAGTTTACTTATACCGAAAAAAAAACGTATTTTCGAACGAACGAAGCTTCGGTGTTTTTTAATATTAAAAAAGTCACATAACAAATTCCTTTTGTATAAGCACAACCGTATAATTGCTTTTTGATTGACGCTTCGGTCGGCATTATTTCATTTTTCCAAATTGATTTTCCATTTCACAAACTTGTATGGATTAATATGACATTTCGTCGCCGGCACATTCATCCAATATTTAGGTTTATCCGAAAAAAGATATTACGTATGTAATGGGAAAACCCCAGCTTTTACAAAGTTTATCTTTAGAAATATTAAAAATGATTCGTTCATATACTAGTAGCACTAAAATTGTAACATAAAATACTAAGAAACGAAACGGATAGAGTCATAAAAATTTGCCCACATTCTAATATAAAACGGCTGAACCGCAAGATATTCTCCGATGTCAAAGGCCTCCGGAAATCCATCATTCCGATTGTGTGCTCGAGGAATGGATACTCGATAGACAATAGAGTATTATTGGAACGACAACTCAGATTCTTTTACAATTCCGACGCCGACGGCCATATTAGAATCCATATCTTTTCTACAGTTTCTTGGTCAGTGCGCAAAATGCTGGCTTTGTTTAACATAAAACCATCATAAAATACAAAAAGATTCTTGATGTGTCTTTCTTTTCTCGCTTTCTTGCAATTTTCCTCTCGCTTTCTTGCAATTTGTGGGAGTGATTTCGTGAAACGGGCTCGGAATTATGTAACAGGAAGTCGCGGAAGCGCGCGATATTTGAATTGATGAATGAGCGCGCGGTGGTAGAGTTGGCCGTCAGATTCCTATAAAATAGAAGTCTTTGAATATTTCAGTATTTAGCTTTTATAATTTTGACGTTGATTTCTGTCACTGCTTAATGGAAAAGTTTTCGTATTTCTTTTATCATATAAGAAAATCGTACTAAGCATTGTTTTTTTTTTTAATATTTTCATAAAATGTTACACATCAAATGCGACTACTGTAAGGCTCGCTCGTTTTTATATTATTTTGCTTCGTATTTTAGGGTTCCATTCGCAAAAAGTAAAAACGGGACCCTATTACTGAGACTTCGCTGCCTGTCTGTCCGTCTGTTACCACACTGTATCTCCTTAGCCGTGTAGCCAGACAGTTGAAATTTTCACAGATGCATATATATGTTGCAAATATATGCATCTGTGCATGCATATAATAACAAATACTAAAAACAGAATAAAATAAATATTTAAGAGGGGCTCCCATACAAAAAACGTAATTATTTTTCTGCCGTTTTGTAGAAAACTCTACGTGCGCGAGTCCGACTCCCACTTGACCGGTTTTTTTACTTACTTCAATCTTTTATTTACCTACTCTGGGGCAATTATACAATTGACTTTTTGGTATACTTAACTAATACAATACCTATTAAGATTTTTAACGTAGGTCGGGTAAAGGTAATTATAATCGCCTTATAACTATCGCGATAATTCACGGCGTTTCCCATTTGACCCAACAACAACTAACAAAAACATCCAGCATTATCTAAGCCAGGGATTTCCAAAGTGAGTTCCGCGGAAACCAGGGGTTCCGTGCAATAGTCCTCAGGGTTCCGCCAAAAACATTTATTATTATTTTTTAAGTGATATTGTTTTGGAATTCGCAAAATAAGCTATGAGAAGTATTCATTACTTTTATGTAAGTAGGTAGGTACTTAGCAAGAAATTCAGCCCGGTCTATGGCAGAGTACCCCTAACTTCCCCCTGTGGAGTTCTATAAAATAAAAGATATTTGTTTGGTGTTCTGTTACCTGAAAAGTTTAGGAACCCCCGATTTAACCTATAAAAAGTCTCGGTGACGCTTTAAAACCCCTTTCCTTAAGTAAAACGTCTGAGACATTTCATGGCAAGCACCGAGCTAGAATACGTAATAAAGTATAGTAACTTTCTTTATTTTCGAGTAATAAACTGGTCGTTATACCCCATATCGTGGTTTATTTCGTACTTATGGTCTGAAACTTTTGAACACTTTGCAGATACCATTCTGAAACTGATGGTTTACTGTAGCTTTAATATCACTTGAATAAATAATTGGGTTAGAAATAAAATAAATGAACAGCACGCTTAGCTTGACTACCATAGAAATGCGGTTTGACACAAAAATAGATATACTGACAGATTATAATATGAACAAAATGATAGTTTTCCTTTGTCCATCTGTCATTTTGTAAATTCTTCCGTAGAAGCCATGTCTATGATGGTTATACTAAGCGTGCTGGTGAGAATTATGGCTCCGTTCCGACGAGAGTTGTGCAGTGGACACGACAGAAAAACGCTCGTGGGAACGAGGGCTAAAGTTACGAAAATTGACATATCATTTTTTTTTTTAAATATATTTAAATATTTAAAATCAGGTACAGCCAAATATATGGTAGTTCGAATGTCGACTCTACTAGTAGAATATGTATAGTTTTTTATAATTATCTAATCGACCTATAAGCAAAAAGCCCGATTAGGTTTTTTAATCAATTTAAAGCATTCCGATTTGACGATGACAACATACTAGATTTGAGATCAAAAAAACTAATAATCACTATGATAATTCAAGTGTTTAAAGTCTCACGGTATCCGTCGTATATCGTAATCTTATATTTAATCAAAACAGCAATTTGTACGGGTCATCTCGTCGCTACATACAATTGACTAAATAATTATTTATGTACGAAGTTTCTGCGCTCTAAAATTATAAAACTTCCAAGATTTACAATATTTTCTGAAAATTTATTTCAAGAGAGTCGGCGCTTACAGATAAAAACTTTGTAGCTTATTAAATAAGAAAAGATTTTAAATACAAAATATGCCAAAAAGTATAAATATTTCACTTTTCAGAATTTAAAAACGAGGCAAGAAGTCGCTTTTCCTTATTTATATTAACAATATAACATTGTTAGGTAAAATAAATACTGTTTTAACTTAAATGTAACTAAAATGAGTTAGTAAAAACTTGGGCGATGCGAGTGATTAGAACAGTAAAGTGTTGTATTGGTAGTAGTTTCAGTCTAATAGATTTCAGAATAAGATAACGGCTACGCACATCTGTTATCTATCTATATAAAATTCAAAGCTGATTGACTGATGTATCAACGCACAGGCCAAACCCTTAAGGCTAGAAATTTGAAATTTTGCGCACGTACTAATCCAGAGCCTAGACTACTAATCACACCAAATTTCATCGTAGTCCGTTCAGTAGTTTTGTGTGAAAGAGTAACAAACATCCATCCATCCATACATGCATGCATCCATAAAATTCCTTTTAAGACAAGATTGACTTTCCACAAAAGAGCATTGGCGCTCGATATCCCTACATATTGAATAGCTCTACAACTTAAATAAAACTAGCAATCGCTTAATTTTCCGAGTAATATTAAACCTAAAACACTAAACAATTGCTCAGAAATTTCATAAAAATAGACTACGAGTTGATGCATTTTGTAGATTTTTGAAAAAATTTTAACTACAATTTTTATAGAAAAGTATAACCCGACTTCGTAAACTATATAGCCTATGTCACCTGGGCCATTATCACGAATCTATTGACAACTCATTAATTGAAATCGGACCAGTAGTTTAGACGCTTTGGTGGAACAAATACATACATTTGTGTATACACACACATAGACTGCCAAAATCATTACCCTTCCTTTTGGCTACGCCGTAGTTGGGTAAAAAAATAACAAATTTTAGTCCAAATTTCCTCTCACATAAAAACACGAGCAACGCACTACACAGCCCAGTCAAATGAATAACAATAAGGCCGCTTTCAGGTCGCTGTTAATGCATTCGTTCTGTGCACTCCGCGATAACCTTTTGTAGTAGACAAAGCCCCATTCGAAATATATAATTTCATGTGAGATGTTATGATGTTTTCTATTACAGAAATATAATAAGTATTCAAGATGTTTGATGAGTATTCAAAAGAACTATTGATATTGTCAATAGGTCTTGTAGTTGAAGTGTATTTGTACCATTTCTTTTAACCTAACTACGGCGAAGTCAAAAGGAAGGGTTATAATTTTGGCAGTCTAGGTACTTAGGTATATATATGTATATTGTACGTATTATGTACGTTTGTTTGTTCCATCGTAGCGCCTAAACTTCTGATCCAATTTTAATGAATGAGGTGTCAATAGATTCGTAATAATAGCCCGGGTAACATAGGCTATATAATTTCCGTAGTCGGGTTACAATTTTTAACTTTTGATAATTCATAAAACAATACTATTGAAAAATCTGAAAATGTAAAATTATCGCAAATCTAAAGCCGAACGTTTTGAGCGTCAATTTTCCTCCATACAGCATACAGGGCATACAGGATAAAGCGGGAGTCGGTCAAAGACAACAGGCACGTGTCCCTACACAGTTCGCAGAAAGCTCGGCTGGCTCGGGTGGCCTTTCTGCGAACAGCGAAACCATCTCGTGCAAAACATCACATGCAGACACCGACTTACACATGAATTCACGGTCGACGCTTCTTTACATCTCGCCACGGTCGCCGGCTGGGAAACGTCACACTGCACAAAAACGTATATACACTGTAATAGTCACCTACACACCTCGGATACTATTTCACGGGCTAGCACGTATAGTTTGTGGTAGTTTGTGAGGGCGTGTGCACGGTCTGCGGCCAGGTATCCGGGGATAGACAGCGCTCGCTCGGGCCAGCGCCGACACTCGACAGCCTCCGTCGCAATGGCGAAGCGGCCGGGTACGCGCGCGCGCCCTACGCTGCCCGCCGCCGACCGAGCGCCCCCGAGCGCGCCCGACGGGGGTGAACAAACCCGCGCGCTCCTTCTAACATAGTGACGAGGTTAAAAAGGATTTAGACTTTCTCGGGATGCTTTACGGTTCGATCGTACGCCGGACTAAATCAGCCTGCTCAACATATGGATGAATAAATGAAAATGAAAATGGAAAAAAATAGAGCAAAATAGAGATGTTGCTCTATTTTTCTCATTTTCATTTATCGTTCGGGCTCTCCCGTGACGTCACTTTTGCTACGAAATCGAACGAGTTATCTTTTCATTGCGTAGTCGAGGACAGATACTAAATATAAATAGCATCTGCAACACAAAAGCTTCTTCACGATTTAAGCTTGAAACCTTGATAAGCATAATAGGAGTTATATTTAATCAACTCGGCCTAAAATACCAATTTTTGTGTAGGTTCATGCCATTTTTATTAGGGTTCCATAGAACTCAAGGAACCCATATAGTTTCGCTCCGTCCGTCTGTCTGTCTATCTTTCCGTTATTTTCGGTTCTGTAATTATGAATTTAAATTTATGAAATTTTGTATAGTTATGTAATGTGTACAGATCTCGGTTTTGGCATCATAAAATAACAATAATTTTATATTTTAGGTGGCTCACAATTATTTTAGGTGGCATACATACATGTGAAGTGGGAATGAAAAATATTTTTTTCATTCTACCCCATCGCTTAATAGATCTTTTAAGATTTTAAGGTTTCATACATGACTATTTTACAAAGTCAAGCATTTTCGAGTAAGAGGCCTACAAAGTGTTTTATAAGTTTCTAAGTCTTTTCTAAAATATGAGACTTAGAAACTTGCATTTTTCCGTTCTGATAGATCATGCTTTATTTAACTTAACTTTAAATTATATTATAATATTATATTGTATTAATAACAACAATGAGCTCTATTAAGAATGATGTTAGAGTTAAGTTACATTTTTCTTTTGCCAAAGTATATTTATTACCGTAACGTAAAAAATAGATAATAATGGTAATTGTGTTTTATTTAATTTATTTTAATTTATAATTTAATAATTTATTTCTCAACCATAACATAACACAATATATCCGATACAACATTAATTTTACATACTAAGTGAATACAGGCGTTAACAATTGGTACAATTCTGTTTTAGGTTATGTGATAGTTAGCCATTTAATATTGCGATGGACCCCAAACTAGGCCGAAGTCTGCGTCTTGGTGTATATTATCCACATTTCACATCTTTTGTATTGTTTTTGCCCCGCTTGCAAACATTACATGATAATAATATTGTTAGAATTACATTATAGTTCATAGTTATCAAAACATTTATTTTTATCTGTTATTCAACAAAACAAGAATCTGTAATCGGTATAGTTCGATGTTAGTTAGAAATTTGAATAAGTTTGTAAGTTTATAACGAATTAAGATTTAATAAAATTTATAGAATATTACTGCATTAAAATAGCCTCAAAAAAATTGTTATTAGTTAAATGTAAGTAGCTAATTAAATTAAAATTACAATTGCGACAAACTGAAATAAAATAGAATTAAATAAGAAGTGTTAAACAATAATACGACGTATTATGACAGCCTTTACAGAATGTGTGTGTGTGTGTGTGTGTGTGTGTATGTGTTTGTGTATGTGTGTATGTATGTGTGTATGTGTTTGTGTATGTGTGTGTATGTGTTTGTGTATGTGTGTGTGTGTATGTGTGTGTGTATGTGTTTGTGTATGTGTGTGTGTGCGTCTATGTGTGTCAGTGTTAACATTGTGTTAGTGTTAACATTTTAGTGTTAACATTAATACTCTTTAGGATGTTTATTTTGAGCGAAATCCGACAATAGCCTTTGAAGTAATTCAAAGAAAACCTATTTATATGTATTGCGCGTTGATAGTTACGGAACCCACCTTAGACATATCCTGACATGCTCTTGGTTAAGTTTATTAAACACCTTCAATTCTAACACTAACTTTTTGATGGTTTTCCATTTTAATTTATAGCTTACCCCCGGCCGGCGCGCGCTCGGCTTTTACGGTCACGTTTAAAGCTTCATATTTCGCTAAGGGTTTCTGGACACTAGAAATAGCTCTCACGCTCACAATATCTCTTATAACCTATATGCAACTACATACTGCGTCACACGAGAAAAGCAATTACATCTCTACTTTACAAAGAAATGAGAATAGTACGTATATTTTAGGGATGTTATGGAGCTCCGTAACCGAAACTATCAGATTATCGAATTAAAATAGACTTTCCATAGCCGTAACCGAATTCGATATATAAACTTTCGGATAATTTCGAATAAAGGTAGTCTAAATTTTTACCCGACTACGGCAAAGCCAAAAGGAAGGGATTTTGGCAGTATGTATTGCATACTGCCAAAATCCCTTCCTTTTAGCCCTGTATGTATGTATGTTTGTTCCACCGTAACGATTAACCTACTGATTCGATTTTAATGAATGAGGTGTCAATAGATTTGTTATAATAGCCGGCAAAATTATAGGCTATATAATTTACGTAGTCGGGTTATTAAAAAATATAGTTGATTTTACTTTTCAAATTCTTCAAAAATTGACTATCCTTATTCGAAATTAACGGATAATCCGAAACAATTACTATCCGTAACCGATATAATAATATTATTCTCATATTCGTATCCAGATCCGAAATGTGATACCCATAACTGCATACCTAATATATTTTACCTCCTTCAAAGTTTTATAGTAAACAAATGAATCCCACTCACAATGCAAGTAAGCGTATATTTTTATGAGAAATGCTTTGACTGGTACATGGTGGATTTTAAAGATAAACTCGGCTTATTTTTATCAAAATTTGTTGTGGCAATAAATACCGTTACAGTGAAGACAAATCTATTGACACCTCATTTGTCTCCATCGATCGCGGGGTGCGGCACAGATACACACACTCTACATAATGTACTGTAAATACCTTTTTGCTTTCCTCGGAATGAAGAAAAACTTGCGGAATTTCGCTAAGGAATCCTTTCGAGAAGCACTTCAAGAAAAAAAAAGTTCAAAGGAATTTACCGGAAGGTTTGTAATAATCGCAATTGTGGCCACTTAAGGTTCCCACACGCTTAACCGGACTTGCCAACAGAGCAACTCTAGCCAAAATGACAACCGGTCATGTGCGAGTCGGCTCTCTATTATAGAGTGCTGCCGTTGTTTCAGACAATTTCTGATCTGAATAATTTTATTGCACGCGTTTTTACCACAATGTCGATATGATATTTATCTCGTCTCATTTAAGTACTCGAACTATTTGATGCATAATATACATCCCATATTATTCACGGCATATCCATAACAGCGAATGATTGCATAAATAAAGAACATATTCCATGACGCAGCAACATACGATAAATATTTTGCGAATATCTCCTTTTAGGGTTCCCATATTTTCCTAAAATACTATTATAAATGTGACAGTTTGTGGGGACGGATGTATGGCTAGATGAATGAATGGACGGATGTTTGTTACTCTTTCACGCAAAAACAGATTATGATGAAATTTGGTATAGCAGTAGTTTAGGCTCCAGATTAAAACGGAGGCTACTTTTTATCCTTGAAAAGTAGTGTTACCGTGGGATACTTTATTTACGCAAGCGCAGCCGCGGGCTAAAGCTTTAGTTTTCCTAAAAACGAAACTGCAAAATTATAATATTATTATTTGCACTTACCAGCTCTTGTTAAATTTTAAACATAATTACTTTACTCTCCCGAAACTAAAATACATTCGAATCGAGACGTTAATTTACATATTTAAATTTTAATACACCTCAGCCACGTCCTTAGTGTCTTTCGGTTATCGTCGTTGCTCATACATCGTCTGTCAAACGAAAATATTTATATATAGTTGCACAACGAAAGAAAAAAACATGCGCAGTTTCTACGGAATAAGACCTAGCTAGATCGATTTTTCTCCCCCAAAACTCCCTGCATACCTACTAAATTTCATTTTAATACTTGCAGCCGTTTCCGAGATACGATATAATATTCTGATTATATAACGTCTACAAAAATCAATTACGGATACTTCAGGCACATGATCCACTGCTTATGTAAACGCGTTTAGGCAGAACAATAATTATTGTCATACTCAAACTAAAAAAATCATCTCATGTATGGGTATGTAGGGTGGACTCTCCGCAAAACGCAAATTCACCCATATAAAGAAAAAAAATTTTTTTTGAGTATGACAATTATTTTTCGACTTTCTTTACATAAGCAGTAGACCATATGCCCGAAGTATCCGTAATTGATTTTACCAAACCTTATATGATCAATTTATATAAAAGAATTGCTAGTTTAATGTATAAAATGATACACGAACGCAGTACATCCAATGGTTGTATCAGTGGAACAGGATATCACGTTGTATCACAGATATAATTATTGAGTGCCAGAACGATTAAAACGACATAAATTGATAGCCCTGGGAAAGCCGCAGATGACGACGAGCAAAAACACCTCCACCTAGACTTCATTTGTACAGGCGCACGCTACACTGCATACACCTATTATTATTTATTGAATACTAGCAGCTAGCTAGCTGACCCGACACACGTTGTCACTCTTAACTGTGTACTGAAATAAAAAAAATAAGCCCACACCAACATCTACAACTACTTACCTACATAACTACCCACATACACCTACAAATTCAACACATAATCTACACCCACTACCTCCACCTACAAACTACACTCACAATCTACACCTACAACCTACTGCGGATTGCCGATTTTTCTGAAATACCAAGCAAACAGATTGAATCGAAGGCATCATCTAGTTACTTAATAAAGATCACGAATACAAACAGGTTAATAAATAAATACTAAATAGTATTCGGTTTTCCACGCGACTGTACTCTATACGAGTTCGCAGAGAAACCCAAACCAAATTAGATACGCTGCATAAATCACTCTTATTAAGAACACATTATCGATTCTGCGATAAACATTCTGCAAAGTGATTTTGCCTCGTAATTATGTGAACGTTGTTTGAGCAGTCACTTTATCTTAGTCACTTTAAGTAACCACAACGTAATTTGGTCACATATATTATATTTAGTAGCTTGGGAGATATTTAATATTAACGTAAATCATGTTATTGTGAGCTTAGAATTATAGTGCACATAGAAAATTTGGAGACTGTACAGAATAAAAATAGGAGAGTCGACTTCTTCGAGAGAGAGGAGAGAGACTTCCAAGGCGAGAAAAAATTAAACGCTGGTTCGTTGCGTTTCGGTTCGTAAACTGATGTTAAGCGATTTCCGTCACCCATGGACACTCGCAACACCACCATGGACACTCGCAACACCAACATGGTCACTCGCAACACCACCATGGACACTCGCAACACCACCATGGTCACTCGCAACACCACCATAGACACTCGCAACACCAACATGGTCACTCGCAACACCACCATGGACACTCGCAACACCACCATGGTCACTCGCAACACCACCATGGACACTCGCAACACCGGCCATGGACACTCGAAACACCACCATGGACACTCGCGCACCACCATGGACCTTCGCACCACCACCATGGATTCTCGCAACACCGGCCATGGACACTCGCAACACCACCATGGACTCTCGCAACACCGGTCATGGACACTTGCAACACCGCCATAGACACTCGCAACACCACCAAGGACACTCGCAACACCACCATGGACACTCACAACACTGGCCATGGACACTCGCAACACTACCATGGACATTCGCAACACCACCATGGACACTCGTAACACCACACTCGCAACACCACCATGGACACTCGCAACACCGGCCATGGACACTTGCAACACCACCATGGACACTAGCAACACCGGCCATGGACACTTGCAACATATTCTAACTATTTCACGCCGGTTTTCTGTGAGGTCGTGGTATTTATCCGATCGAGCCGGCCCATTCTTGCCGAAGCGTGGCTTTCCCAGTTATTTTACCTCGGAGTTTCTATGACAGTGATCCTCATGTCCTGGGCATAACAGTCCTGTAACAGTTAAAGTCAAAATACTTGTGTACCTACTAAATATTAAAAAAACTTAGTATAAGGAACTTTCATTCGCATTTATAATAGTTAGGATTGATATCGATTGGACGCCGCCGATGTTACTTCTATACAATTGTTCTTTAGTAAAAGACCCTCGACGCTATTTGTTACGACGCATCCGATCGGCTTGAAGATTTCCAGTGACATCTAACACCGCACTCTATGTTATTGTCACCTTCACAACAACTTCTCAATGCAATACGTAGTTTTAAGTAACATGAAGCACATATTTCCAGTGCATTCCTTTAGTTAAAACACCAAAAAAATCGTCGGCGTCGTTTATTACAATATGACCAATTAGCTTCTCTTCTGGCAGTGGTGTTCTTTTTTCAAACTAATTATAGGCCGTTAAATAAGAGTTGACCCCGACAACATGTAAATATGTTACGTTGTGTGCTGTCTATGAACATAAGCATTACGTGATGTGGCACGTCATGATTATCCACAGACAGCACACAACGTAACATGTTTACATGTATAGGCGCCAACTTTTAATCTAACGACCTATAATCAACTTCATCATGGAACATTTAGCACCCTACTTGTGGGGCTCGGGATTCTATTTGAAGTCCTCAATATGAGGAGGATAAGGCTGTGATCTTCCAATAAACTATGGGTAAATTGGCTTCTAAACTTCTAAAGTTGAAAATGAGTATGTCTATTAATAAATTATATTAATTATACTATTAATAACCTGATTTAATTATTATAATTACGGTTATTGTATAATTAAACAGTAAGTAAATTATTCAATATTAATACGAGTATAGAATTATAAATTTTGACCGCAAATCGTGCGCGCAAAGGACAATCCCTCGGGAACCGTACATCTAATCCCGACAAAAAGTAGCCCGTGGTCTACATATATCTGTGCTAAATTTCAAGAAAACCGGTCCAATAGTTTCAGAGCCAATACAATTCAAACAAACGAATCTTTCTTACTTGTAGTGATGTAGAAGTATTAAAAAGTACATACTTGATACTTGCATTGTAATTTTTACGGTAATTATGGGTTTTGATACGCAGCGGTTCGGTTTACTATAAGACCAACCAAACGAAACGATCATCAAATCAAATTCATTTAAGGCCATTTTTTGCACACATTCACACTCGTAACAGCAGCGTCGATTGTTTTTAGAGAGAGCATAAGCTATATTCTTTTGAATAATCAAAAGAATATAGGTTGTATTATATATTTATTTATAATGTTTTTAGTGTTTTTTTAATATTTTATTTATTTATGAGGCTTTTGCCATACAAGGAATGCCAGCCCCATTATAACTTATACTGTTTTAATAAAGAATCTTGTACAAATACTTAGCTGCTTATCTCGAAAATGACCCGAAATGAATGATAATTTTACTTTAAATTTAAAAAATGGATTTAATTTTAAAGTAAACGAATCCTGTGATTAAATACAGGGAATGTACAATGTACACACAAATCCTTTTCATTTCTAGGCCATTCTATATCCATTAGTTACGTTAGGTATTTTTCCATCGTTAGATCCTAATTAATTTTTTGTCTGTTGGAGGTAAAATCCTATTTTGCAAACTATTTTTAATGTTCCTTGCATAAGTGTCAATACTTATTATGCTATTCACCCAAAAATAACGAGTGCTACTTATCGAGTAGTTTTGATAAAATAGTTCGAACGGAAACAAAATTTAATTTAACTTTAAATATATTTTATTTCATAATTGTAATCATAATTTCACATCAGGTAAACTATAGTCTATGGTCGCATCACCGACATTCACGGTGTTATTTTTATACTCGAGTGACATTTCGAAGGCGTCGCACTGGTCGGTTAGTTTGTCATAAAAATAACTTGTATTTATTGATTGTCTTCCAAAAGGTATGCTAGATTTACGTTTGGCGGGACTATGATTTGGCGTCGAACAATTTTGATTGAACGTTCGACGCAAAACCGATTTTCTCAAATTAATATTTCTGTTGAATATCAATTTTACATACCCGTCATTAACTTTGGTCGTCGTAGCTGCTGTTTCTCTAGATGTTATCTTCTCGATAATATCTGATAAGTCACTTTCTGGCACATCATCCTGACTGATATCCAGTATACTGAATCCTAATTTATCACATGGAACATTTTCTTTCTCAAAATCTTCAAACAAATCATCGTTATGTTTCTCTACAGTAAACGAATTTACATTATGTTTATGTATAGACATATTTTTACTGTAGTTTATAGATTTTGTTCTATTCGATTTTCGTTTCTTCGCTGGTTTAAGATAACTTTCTATTGTATTTTTGGATTTGATTTTATTATTCTTCAGTTTCCTTTTTAATTTACTAACGGAAACACTGAATTGTGATTTAATAACACTGACATCTGCCACTTTCGAAACACTGAGATTACCCAAAGATTTACTTAGTTCGGCGATATCGTTATTGGCTTTTTTCTTACTAGCTTTCTTTTTAGTATGTCTAGGTACTTTTTCACAATCATTAGTCTCCTCCTTTTTCTTTCTAGCTCTCAGTTTCTTCTCCTTTGGTGGTTTCTTGATAGATTCTTCGTAAGCTTCAACCAAATCAGCGTGATATTTACGCATAAGGTCTTGTCTCTCAATCGTCGTCCACACATTAGACACGTCGTCACCTTCTACAAAAGTAAATTCTTCTATAGTAAACACGCACGAATAAATGTGCAATACCTTAAAAACGTAATAAATTTTCAAAAGGTAAACTGCTATATTTGAAAACGTTTAAAAAGAATCATTATTTTTAACAATAATTACCTTCAAATTGGTCGTCTGGAATAAGGGCGTCGTAGAGGCCGTCAATATCCTCCCACAGAACTTCGAAACTTGGTACACCTGATAAAAATAGTATGTATCATAATCTTAAGATTATTATTTATCTCAAAGTTTATTTACTATACAATGTCAAGAAATCTAAATGCCTAGCTATACAATATAATCTATTGAATAAAACCTTATTCAATAGCCATATAGCTATATGGCTATTGAATAAGGTTTTAGTAGCTAGAAATAAGAAACTTTATTATTTTAATGCAATGCTCGCTAAAGATTACCTTTTGGAGTTCTTTTTTTCTTTATAGCGACCGGCTTGATGGTTCTTACTAATACGTGGTCTTGTAAATGCCACTTGGTCAGCAAGGGCAGGAACTTCTCTACACAGTACTTCTCTGGCCAATCCAACTTGTGCGACATGATTTTCTGTACAAATACAATATTCAATACTTATAATATTATGTACTACCAGGGAGTCTAATCCTTGATTAGGTTAACCATTCACCTATTTTGTTCTTTTTATAATTATTATATATATAACTTTGGCGTGAACTTGACATTTGTTTTGTCACCCTGGACCTATCCTCATTATAATACGTGCAAATTATGAGAGCGATCTACTGCTTATGAATTATATTCATTGATAGTACTTACAAAATTTTAATATAAAAGAAGAAAATTTACAGCAGTAAATAATAAAGTCATTTATCATTTTTAATGAGTTACAAGCATGTTTATGTAAAAGGTTTACTAGTTTACATTAAAAAATAATTTATCTCATATTATAAACAACAATTCAAATTAACCCGCGCCTTCCGAAAGGCGCTTCCAAAACGTAAACCTCAACAATTTGTCAAGTCAAACTATAATTGAATTTCATAACAATGCTTGCAAAATAAATACCACGAATTGTATTAAGCTCGGGGTCGGCATTTTCACGGCCCCGACGTCGACGTCCTCGGGCGTAGGATCCAGGAATTCCTTCGTAACTTTGGGCTCGGGGAAGGGCATTCCGGACGACAGGGCCCGGCTGCGCAGCGAGAGTTCACGTTTCACTTCGGACACTTTTACCCTGTAAAGGATCGCTTATAGAATTACTTTGTCACATCCAAAAGTGTCATTTTCTCCTATCCAATTTTCCGTTATTTTCGGCTCCGTTGGGCTTAATTTTCTTCATGGCGTGATATGATAATATGATTTTCTATGCGTACTGAAGGTACGTTACAGGCTCTATAGTCGTTATGATAACAATGTAAACAATATAAATACTTTAGGAAATTACATTAATTTTACATAATCACATATTAATGAAAGACATTAATCTGTTAATTAATCTAAATCAATTAGGATGTTGACCTTGCCTGTGTGCAGTTCACAAGCAGGAGAAGTGAAACCTTCAATTCATGTTATCTAATGCACCTATAATACAAATATGCAATTTTACTTTCTTTGTACTTTGTTATTACGCCGAACAAATCTATCGGCGCGAGATAGCTTTGTCGATGGCGGGTGACATAATATATAATGCGTCGCGTCGTGACTTCAGTAGTTGTGCTATATAGCAGGTATAATGAAGATATCTATATTTATATATATATATATATATACGAGGGCGGGTCAATAAGTCCGTGACTTTTGGAATAAAACACAGATTTTTTGATAAATAAATCATTTTATTTTTCAACGTAGTCCCCCTTGAGCTCTATACACTTTGTCCAACGCTTCTCCAATTTTTTTATCCCTTCCAAAAAATATGATTTGTCGAGGTCCTCAAAATAGGCCTTTGTTTGCGAGATGACTTCATCATTGGAGTCAAATCTTTTTCCACCGAGCCATTTTTTCAGGTTTGGGAACAAGAAGTAGTCACTCGGAGCCACATCTTGAGAATAGGGTAGATGTGGGAGCAATTCATAGCCCAATTCATGGATTTTTGCCATGGCAACTGCACATGTGTGCACCCTTGCATTGTCTTAGTGAAAAAGAACTTTTTTCTTGGCCAAATGAGGTCGGTTTTTTTCAAATCCTCATTGAAGCGGTCCAATAAGTTGGCATAATATTCCCCATTAATTGTTCTTCCCTTTTGAAGATAGTCAATGTGGATTATCCCACGTGCATCCCAAAAAACAGTCGCCATAACTTTATTGGCTGACAAACCCACCTTGGCCTTCTTTAGCGCCGATTCACCCTTAGAAACACACTGTTTTGACTGTTGTTTGGTCTCTGGTGTATTGTGATGGATCCATGTTTCGTCCACGGTTAAAAAACTCCTCCATATTGTGATTAAACAACGCCAAACCTTCCTGTGAAGTTGTTACACGATTGCGTTTGTGGTCGACTGTGAGCAAACGCGGCACCCATCTTGCGGAAAGCTTTCTCATGCCCAAGTAATCATTCAAAATTGACACCACTGAGCCACGCGAGATGCCTATGGCTTCCACAATCTCTTGCACTTTCAATCTTCGGTCGGCCAACACCATATCGTGAATTTTTTCGATTGTTTCGGGTGTAGAGACCTCAACTGGGCGTCCAGGACGTTCGGCATCTTCAGTGCTTGTACGGCCACAACGAAATTCAGTAAACCACTTTTTTACCATTGAAATCGATAGTGCAGAGTCCCCATAGTATTTATCAAGCTTAGCCTTGGTCTCGGTAATGGTTTTTTTCGCAAAAAATAATGCTTAATAAGCACACGAAATTCACTTTTTTCCATTGTTTCCTTAAGTTACTGGATAGTCTGATAAAGATAGCTGTAAAACACAAACTAACTGACGCAGCAAGTTCAAATTTTGATAGGAGTCAACTGACAGATGCCTGTTGACAGGAGTAGTGTTGCTTTTTCAGTAAGGAGGTTAGAAATTCAAAAAGTCACGGACTTATTGACCCGCCTTAGTATATATATATATATATATATATATATATATGAGATGTCCTCACTGACTGACTGATATAGATGCACGCACAGCCGTAGCTGCTTACGGTAGATATTATGTAAAAATTTGGACTGGTTTTAATTTACAATATAAGGGATTTTGAAAAATTACAAGGGTGAAATTGGGGTTGAAAGTTTGTATGGAAAATCTTTAAATCTGCACCGATAACGATGAAAATTGAGATTCATATGCTAGAATACATTTCATTAGATACGTACGTGTTTCAGGGTTTATTCGAAAGAATGGATTTTTTTAAATTCATTCCACATGGGTGTGACAATGGTCAATGTCCACGGGGACGAAGTCGCGCGCAAAAGCTAGTCTGCCTACAAACTCACTTATGACCGGTGTCGTGGCAGGCGCGGCTGGTGACGCAGACGGGGCAGCCGTGTCTGATGTGCGTGCGGCCCGCGTGCCCGCAGCGGTCGCACACGCCCGGCGTCGCCGCCCAGCGAGCTAGTTTCTCGTACTTCTGCGGCTCGCTCACCCACGATAACAGCCTGTGGCATTGCTTTTTATAAAAGATCATAACGAAAGCGGACTAGGTATGTTACATTTTTTTCACTCCAAATCTGTATTTAAGCACTAAGACTTTTCCTTTGTTATTTTGTCTCTGATATAAACATTCCCTCAAAGAGAAAAAGATACATAAACAAAAATACCACCATTTTTTAAGTTGCAGAGTGCAGACGATAAGAATATTGTAAAAAGTATTATTATGATACCTAAAAATAATCTCCTCTTCAGGAACAGTGTGGAGAAACGACACCACGGTATTAATAGAAGAGCCGCAGGCGCCGACTCCATAATCACAACCACATAGCAAAGCCAGCGCAACCATTTTCTTACGTCCAAAGCCTATGAAAATTTCATTTATAAAATAACTTACAAATAATGTTATAATATTAAGCTAATGGAGAATGTTCACTGATTTTTAATGCAAGCTTTTCTGAATTCTCCGTGGAAAAAAAATACTCGTGAAAGATGTCGATACGTCAATTATTAGTTGGTAACTTGCGACTAAGCGGTGCGTAGTTCGGCGCGAACTCCGGGCTGAACGGCCGAGGTGTAGTGTGACGTCACGCTACTGTTGTTTGAAAATTTTCCGAACTTTCATCGCGTGTAAAATTGTAACTACTTAATATTTTTGAATAAAACAAAAACTAAGGTATTGTTGTACTGTAATAGCTTGACACTGTAGCTAGGTTTCAAGTGATTTTACAAACATAGTATTATAACGTTCTCCATAAATGTTATAATTAAATTATTGTTCAACAATGTTGAAATCACTTAGGGTATCATTCTGAAAAGCTTGATATTACAAGCTGTGCTAAAGGCAAACCCATGTAGACGTTAAACACAACGTACCATTATTTTTAAACATGACATCAGCGTCGTAAACGTCTATGGAGCCGTTGAGTGCGCCGCCACCCGCTGAGCTGGACACGCTGAAGTTGCGGTACACGCGCCGAGCGCCGTACGCGAAACAGTCAGAGTCCTGGGATATCACTGCGTCCACTACCTAATGGGTGAATCTATATAATCTAGTGTCTGTTTGTAATTTTAAATTATCAGCTTTTCACTTAATGCTTTATGAAAGTATATACGGTACTGGCGGTAAAACAAACAATTTTTTAATTTGTCGTAAGGCTAGGGTTCTAAACAGACACACACACTACACACCACACACCAAACTGGGATCCACGCTCTGGTATCCAACTACATAATATGTATCTTATAACTTAGGTATGAACCTTTAGGTCTATTATTAACTAAATGTTTGTATATATAATACTTGAAAGAAAAAGACTGTATGTGTTCTGAATTTAAAAATAAAAAAAAATAAGTGGGCGCGGGTCAGTTAGTTATCAATGATATTACAATTGAAATACGAACTGGTCGATATATTAGCCACCTAGAAGTGGTAAGAACGTTTAGATGTTTTTTTTTTTTAAGAAAACCGGGGAATTGCGAGTCGCACACGCGCACGAAGGGTTCCGTACAGAACGGAAAAAGTCTTATTTGCAAGTTTTTATTGTTTCTAGTATTTGTTATTTGATCGGCAACAGAAATACACCTTCTATGAACATTTCAAATCTCTAGCTATCACGGTTCATGAGATAAAGCCTGGTGACAGACGGACAGACGGACAGACGGACAGACAGACGGACAGACAGACAGACGGACAGACAGACAGACGGACGTACGGACTGACTGACGGGCAAGCAACGAAATCTTAGTAATAAAAAAAAAAAAAAAAGTATAATATAATATAAAATAGCTATGTACTATCATCACTGTCATCCTTTAATGTGGATTAGATCATAAAGATGATGATGATGACATTTTTTTACTATTTAAATATTTAATTATCCATTAACCTACAGCTAAGATTCCACCTATTTCAGGGTTAGGGTTCTAAACTTTGGGAACTTTAATTAGTAGAAAGAGAATAAGAATTTTTTTTGCGGTACAAACACCTTTGGCATTCAACCTGGCGCAGGTTGCTTCAGCCTCTCCATCTCCTTTTACACATCTCACGCCCATAGTTTTCAAAAGATTTTCACACTGGAAAAACAGCATAAAATTGTAATCAAACATTAGATAACCAATATCATCATATAATTATTAATATTTAAAGCTCAAAACTTATTACAGTTAAAATTGTCAAGCTTTCTTTCACATTCCATAGATAGATAATATTATTGTATATTTTTATTTCAATACATAGGAGACAAAAAAACCCCTAATAAAGTTGAAATTTTAATTATGGTTGAACTTCAACCATTAGGTAACTCCCACTTGGCATAAATTATCCAGGATACATTAATAGTGCTTACTTCTTTGAGCACACCCTTAAATCTTTGTCTTGTAACATTTCCTTTGTTTTTGCTATTGCTAGATTTTGGAGCAGCTCCTCGGAATTGCAAAGCATTTCTAGCTGTCATTACATCTCGTTTTAGTTCTGGAGCATCCCCCTCCAGTACAAATATTGGGTTAATGTCAGCTAATAAAAGGTACATAGTTCTGAAGAATAAGTTTCTAAAATAGTAAGTAAAAAAGTATTTCATAAAAATATTGCAAATGTAAAAAAAAGTCCAAAAGCTATACTTATTCAACTGTTTTAAAATATTAAATAAAACATCAAGCAAAATTTAATTAGGCATATAGTATACCCATAATATAGTAGCAATAATTAAACCAATACTCCCTTACTAATAAAAAGATTTACACATTGGATAACTTAAACAATGTTGCTGTTTTTGTCTGTGACGCGACTCTTCCAATGCATCAGACAAAGACAGCAACATTGTTTAAGTTATCCATTGTGTAAATATTTTTATTAGTAAAGGGGTTTAGGTATAAGCAAAATTGATATTACAGCTGTACTGAAACAAAAAACAAAAATTATGTAAGGAGAAATAAACTAGACAAATCTAAAACATATTATATATACCTTAGATAAAGTTTAGGCTGAATATGGTAGTCTGTCACATTTTGACTGTCGCAGACCCACCCAGACAGATCAACTGCAAGAGTTTCTCCTTTTATCTAAAAAAACAATTGGTGAACAAAAAGACAACAAAATCGTAACTAGGGTTGCCCAATTTTTGTTCAGTCCATGGAACAACCGTCCATATAAGCCAACAGCCTCTGTGGTCTAGTGGCTTGGCTCTCGACTTGGAGGTTGTGGGTTCGATTTCCGCATCGCAAACAACAAAAAATGTTTTTTCCAAGTATGGTTAGGACAATGCAGGCTGTGATTGTGTGACTTCTTGTCACACAATCACAGCCAAGACACAACACAAGCTGATCCATGCGTCGGATGGGCATGTAAAAAGTCGGACCTTCGCTGATCTATCGCCAGTCATGTCAGTTATCCATCCCACTGGGTTATGAGAGTAAAGGAATAGAGTTATCTTGTGTACTACGCACACACTTGGGCACTATAAAATTACTCCTGGGCATAAATATATATATATAAAAACGACTAACAATGTCACTAATTAATATTAGTGACAAATTAATTTTTTTGATACTATTATTCAAAGGATCGAGCTAATTTCACCATATTATTATCAGTTTTTGCGCATCTCAGCTCATGGGATATTGCGAGCATTGTGCGCGTAATGGGCCGTCCATTAATCACGTGATGTTCAAAGGGGGAGGGGAGGCGCAGGAGCCAGACTCCCCTTATATTCTTACTGATAAAATTTATGTCATATAGTATTAGTTGTGTACAATGAACATTTGTATACCCGCCAGATTGTGCGGTGGACCAATTCTCAGGTACAGGGCGGTAAATACGGGACATCCCTAATCATAACTTAAATTTAGTACATACCTCATGTAAAGCTTTTTTTTCACTAAACGGTGTTAGAACGTTCCATAAACCTTTTATACCCATTTTCGCGCTATCAAAAATGTCTCATTTGTATTCATAATATTTTTATTAGCACAAAATTAATCCATAAAATTCAAATTTCAAAATATTTATAACGAGTACACGACAAGTCAACGACATTTGACTTTGACATTATTATTTTTTTAGTTATGTTATGACGGCTTAGAACCATTGCCAGTATCAAGTTAAAAAGGCAGTAAAATAGGGCTGGGAGTTGGGTCTATAATATTATTTTGATCCGGAATCCGTAGGGCCCAAATGCAGGTTCAAGGGTCAAGTCAATCGATTTAGTAAAGTGGACAGCAGCTGCTGTACAACCTACATTGTGTATTTTCCAAAACTTCCTAGTAGAAAGCTTCAGAAAGGTCAAACATACAATATTACTTTATAGTTTATTGAATCGACTGACTTGAGTTATTTACATTTAACTTGGACTTTGACGAGACTAATGTTGATAAACCTTGGACTTGAGGGCCAATATGATTTAGAAAAATATTGTTGCAAAACATAAATGAAAAATCGATATTTTTTTAAATTGGTTAATGTAGGGCTTTAGCTATATTACCTTACATAGAATATCATTCTGAGTTTTGCCGGGGAATTCAATGGGTGACGTTTGGATTTTGCATTTTTTTCTTAAATTTGTGTTATTTCGGTTCTTAATGTGTAATATTGGTAGAATATTAACCATTAAATATTCGTTAACGTGCACAGGTGTGGGCGAGTGGTACAACTTCTAAAAACGTGCTATTTTGTGTTTCCCGCCAAAACTCCCTAGGAACTTTTAGTAAAGCTTTTTCCACTTTACTGAATCAACTGACATGACTCATGAACTGCACTGACTATTTATTTGGACTTTGACTAGACTTTAGAGTTGACGATTTAGGAATACGGTGTTGAAAATTGAAGTTAAGTTCTGTTCCCACCTTTTTAACTTGACACTGGCAAATAGTTATAAGCCGATGCCATATATAAATAAAAAAACAAAAAATATGTCATTCTGTCAGATTGGATATGTTTTGTCACTGTCACAAATCAGAAACTGAAAACATCAAAACATACAAAAATTTTAATTTGCGCTATTTGCGTAATTACATGCGATAACGATAACGTAGAATAATAAATATGTATGATGAAAGAGTTTCGGCAGTACCTACCAACTTTATACATATCATTTTTGTTAGTGAACTTGTATTTGCGAGTTAAATGCCACTTGAGAGAAACGTCAACAAGAGTTCTTATCACATTGTTCTACAAGATAAGGATTTTAATTAGAGTAGTTGTGCTTGACTATCGCAAAGAAGCTGTTATGGCGTATATAAGGAAATTAAATAATTTGTAAGTGCTTCTAACAGCGACCAAGGCGAAGGTTAACTTTGCCGTCTGTCAATATACTTATTTTGGTATTATTTTCAGGATGCCATTATGCATAACAAGTCACAGTGTAAGGTACAAACATGTACAAAGCTTGACACTGGATAAACATATACGGCCTATCGATAAGGTTCTAATAGCTAACAGAGGAGAGATAGCATGTAGGGTTATGAGAACAGCAAAAAAATTAGGAATAAGAACAGTCGCTGTTTATTCAGATGCCGATAAAAATGCCATGCATGTTGAAATGGTAATGCTGTTTTAGATTTTTTCCTTTCGCTATATATTTTTTGTAACTTACCAACATAATTATTATGTTTTATGAAAGCTTTGCTTGAACGATTATAACTTCATGCCTCAAGACTTCACTATTAAAGTTGTAAAATAAGGCATGAAGTTGTAAAATAGATTATAATATCTAAGTAAGTATTTAATTGGGAATTTGATAAAAAAAATTATTGACATTAAATATAGATATTTAATGTGAAACACTTGAAAAAATGTTTCTTCAATTAATTATAAACAATTAAAAATTTATAAAGTTTAAAAATAAATCACGTGACTATGAACATGCCATGATTGGTCACCATAGTAAAGCTCCTTAATACCAATCTGTGTTTAATATCTTAGTAGTACTACTTATCATATATTATGATTTAATGACAGTACTGCGTTTACTGCTATTACATGTCATTTGTCATTAATATTGAAAGTTTACTGCTATAAAGATTTGTTACTTAATTCCGATTAGCTACGTGTGATAAAAGATTTAAAAAGGCAAAGTCTGATAATATACCTGATGTTGATATATTTATGATAGCCAATTTTTTTTTAAATGACGTCCTGTTCAATTCTGCTGAAATTCGAGGTGCCAAAGCATCAAGGTAAGTCTGTTATATAAATATTATATTAGTACTCTAACTATACTATATTTAGTTTTTAAAATATATCATAAAATAATACTAAAGTTTCATAAGTCATTGAAAACAATTTTTTTTATTGTTTCCATTATTTTATTTGTTTTTTAGTTGCCAAGAACAACATATCTCTGTCACACTTGTTGGAGAAGGACTGACAGCAGTATCACCATCTACTATCGAGCGGGACCCAGTAGCAAGCAGTCCTCAGGAGGTATTAACCTCACAGGAAGAAGGGAGCTCGCATATAATATCTGGTAGTAACGATATATTTTTGCCAAACTATACGAGCACCAAGCACATGCCAGTGTTTTTTCCCTAGGTGCAATGGAACTGAAAAATGTTTAATACAGTCATTGCTGCATGTCAATTTACTTCGTGACTAAAATCATTATGTGCCTTCAGATTGTAGGATCTGTTCCTATCACTTGAGCAGTAACTCATGGGATTTACTTAGAGTCTATATATAATCCTATTAAAACATATAGCACAGAACAAATGGAAGAAGTACTTTCACTATTGAAAGAAAATATGCTTATGCATTTAGATTTTGAAAATATACAATCATGGCAGCAGGCTTAGCATGCCCACCCTAGAAACACTGAAGAATCGACAAAATGACAGATTGAAGAAACATTAATACCATTAGGAGCAAAATAGTTCTTAATGTAAGGCAGTAAGGTCAATGCATCGTCGATATGAGAAACAACATTTCTTTTCTTCCTGAGCATGAGCTCACAAAATAGTCTCTTTTAACAGATAAAGTAGGAATGTTTTCTTAATTCAATGTTAAATAGTCTTTCCCAGATTTATTCCCAAGATTATCAGGAAAACACAGAGGAGCCTGGAGCATTTGCACTTGCAGCCTAGTCGGCTAATGTGTCGCAAAGTATACCTTGTGTATATTTTATACAGTACAATAAATACAGGCCGTGAAGCAATAAAACAGTATTGCAGTAATTGTATGGGCCATCCAACGGTAGGATCCTGTGCCCACGCCATGACTGTATTGTGGTATTTAGGCCCATCCTAATGGCATCAAAACAATATTTTACCACTGGCTCAATTTTTAGATGAAGTATTAGTATTTATTGATGATGAATAAATGTGTAAAACTGAAATATCATATTGTTTTATTTCATTACATTCCCAAAAAATTAAAATAATAATTTATAAAATTACATTACATAATTATATGTTAATAACATACAAAAAAATTGATAACTTAAAAATGCCCAATTTTTTATAAACCACTTCTTTTAAAAATTAGTTGTTGCCATTGCCTACTATAATAATTATCAGTGGTCCGCATAGGTCGAACATAATATAGGCGAACGGTCTAAAGAGCTCCATTCTTATCGGCTTCCCTTGCAGGTTACCTCATGAAGACCTCTAGCCAAAACTGGTATAATATATATATTTTTTTTTTCGAAATGGTCTACGCTAACAGTCGGGTTAAGACTGCTGTAGCTACGTCGGACTATTGGTATAATATATTTTTTTTTTCCTATGGGTCTACACTAGTGGCTTTTGGCCGTCTTAGCTTAGTCGGTCTGGTGACTGCCATGTCGTTTTGGTGGGTAGTATAATATTGAAAACAATTATATCATAAACAAGTCAGGTCAGACAAGCGATAGCACGATGTAGAACCGACTCAAGCTACACCTATGCGCTGCACGTTGCAACTTTGACACGAATATTGGAATCACAGATCTCTTTATAAACCGATATATGCGGAGTTATGGTGACAGATCATAGGAACCTTATTCCGTTAGAAATAAAGTTGAAATTCAAACTTATATATGCCGAAATATTCGGAGTTATAGGAGATCATAGGAACCTTATTTTGTTAGAAATAAAGATGAAATTCAAACTTAGGTATATGCCGAAATATTCGGGTTTATGGGAGATCATAGGAGCCTTGTTTTGTTAACAATAAAGTTGGAATTCAAACTTGTTTTTAGTAGCCGGCTGACCAACTAAAGAACAATACTTATTATTAATATGATTTGTCCGATGACATTTCGAAGTAATTATGGGCTATTTTTCTGTGACATTAACCAGCATGTTTGTAGCTTTCACCAATGAGGAGCCGTTATTAGATAATATCACGTGCAACATAAGACGAATGAATTTTGAAAAGTACCTCGGCAGTACCTCAGCCGCGCGTCCATGGATGTAATATCATGTTATTACGTTAATAATTATTATTGTTCAACTATTCTTTTTGAAATTATAGTGAGCAGTGAGAAGTGATAAATATAATTCGTCTTAAAGTTTAAACTAATACGTGTTTATGTCCATAAATGTGAATATTGATTGTGAGACTACTTAGTACTTGTATTGTGTTTATTTTTGGTGATAAAACGTTTGAATAAATTGACTTTTACGGTAAGCGGAAAGTTGGATACGTACCTACTATCAATTGTAATTTGTAGTTATCATAATAATTCGAGGTATTCTTATAGTTACCTCAGTATTTACAATTTCCCTCGGACACGACACAACTCGACACGCTTGTAACGACCTTGACCATCATACATAATATGGTGCTAAATTTCCATTAAAAAAACTTGCACAACTCACGTTTAGCGACTAGGGCTCTGAAGGAAAACCACCATTCACCACTGGTGTGCACTATGGGCCAAAATTAAAAGTTTGTTTGGGAGTTGTCGGCGTATCTTCGATACTGGATTCAAAACTTAATTTTTATTTTGATATAACTTTTGAATTATTGCAAAAAATAAAAATAGTTTTGTTATAAAACTTATAGATATTTCCATTCATCACAAAAAAAAATCATTCAAATTCCCAATTGCTGATCATTTTTTGCGTTACTAGGCTGACGAGGCATTTCATATTGGACCTGCACCATCATCACAAAGTTATTTGAATGCGCAAAAAATTCTTGAAGTGGCCAAAAAGTCCAACAGTCAAGCCATACACCCAGGATATGGTTTCTTGTCAGAAAATGTTGAGTTTTGTATGAAATGTGCAGACTCCGATGTAATATTCATTGGACCTCCTGCATCAGCTATAAGAGACATGGGTATTAAAAGGTATGATTGTAGGTTTATCTTTACATAATATAAAATAAAGTTGCATCCACTGTCTGTTTGCTTAGCGTTTTAAACTACTCAACAGATTTTAATGCAGCTTTCAGAAATAGATAGAGAATATGTGTATAATACTTTGAACCAGTTCAAACCTTTAATAGTTATTTATATTTTAAAATAAATGTTACTTGATTGTTGCAATCTTTATAATTTTTTAAATTTAATTGTTTTTGTTACAAGTTGTTTGGTTTTGGTTTTTAAATAGCAAAATAATGTCAAAAAGCAAAAAAATAAATAAATTACAAAATACATATTAACTAGAAAAAGGTTTGTATTATTTTTTCAGTACATCAAAAGCTATCATGTCAAAGGCAGGTGTGCCAATAGTCAAAGGATATCATGGAGAGGACCAAAGTATCGAAAAGTTACAGGCTGAATCAAAAAGAATTGGATTTCCATTAATGATCAAAGCTGTGAGGGGTGGTGGAGGAAAAGTAGGTTACTTTACATTTTAAATTAAAATGTCTAAAATTTTCAAGGATAATTACATTATTTTAATTAAATTAAAATTATATTATTTTAATTTATTAGGTAAATAAATTTTATAAAGTATTTTTAATCCCCGACGCAAAAAGAAGGGTTGATTTTGACGTGTCTGTCTGTCTGTGTGTGTGTGTCTGTCCGTGGCATTGTATATCCTAAACGAAGGTTGCGACTTAAATGCAGTTTTTTTTTATAAGCTGACGTGTTTATAAGTGAAGGAGATGGTTCTTAGCTATAATTTATCATCATCAGCTCGCGCAATGCATGACAATTCGGGGGTTACAAAAAAATTATTTGATTGTATTGTCATTTTTTTTACACACTTTTATTTTACTTTACAAAATTATATTTATTTATTGCTTCTTTGATTTTTTCAGGGCATGAGAGTAGCAATGAATGAGTCAGAATTTTTAACACAATTAGAATCAGCAAAAACAGAATCTCTTAAATCCTTTGGTGATGACAACATGCTGCTAGAACAATATATTACGGATCCTAGGCATGTGGAAGTACAGGTATAATTATTGTCAATTTTAAACATAAAAATTGTATCTATTTACTTGTTACTGAAAATTGAAACTGAATTGAACTGAAACAATTTTCTCATCTTTTTAATAAAAGGCGGCCCCACGACAGTTCTTCTCGCCGTGATTTCCTCACGTTGCTTCCGAACCAGTTTTATTTAATAACCTATATGGAAATTAAAAAAAAAATACTTTGAGTAAGTTTGTGTTACATTTAACTACAATTGCAAAATATAAAATTGCATTTACAGGTGTTTGCTGATATGCATGGAAATGCAGTTCATTTATTTGAAAGAGATTGCTCAGTGCAAAGAAGACATCAAAAGATTATAGAGGAGGCCCCAGCAGTAAGTGTTATATTTAAAATATTGATGATGTTTTATATTTTGGTTCTAGTTTTTTTTTTTAATTGTTTGCTATATTCAAAAGACTCAAAGATTTTATTAGCAACCGAGTAGGTGCATGATAATACAACTTAGTGCCTTGTGCAGGCACTAATGCTAAAATTAAAAATTATTCAATTCCATTAAAAAAATTGACCTTTCCAAATTCCGTTTATTATAAAAAAATCTAACTTTTTAAAGATAAGCTACTTTTATTTCAAACTTCACGTTTTCCCGTTAACCAGAAGGTCGATTCTGCTATATAAATCCTGCAATAATATACTTACAATCCAGCCCCTATAAGATAAAACTACAAAATGGTATTCTCATAAACGTCAAACCCGTTTTGATTGGTCCAAACTCCAACAAAAAACAAAACAGTTTTATAATATCAAGACGATTCATTTATAATTCAATAAGTGTAAAATGAAAGTGTTAGTTAATTACGAGAATTGGGGTTCAAATTTTTTACTTCATATTCTTGTTACTGACAACATTTTATTTGTTCTACTCTTCAGCCCGGTCTGTCGGAAGAGACGCGACAGGCTCTAGGCGCGGCAGCTGTGCGCGCGGCGCGCGCGGTCGGCTACGTCGGCGCCGGCACGGTAGAGTTTATTCTACACCGCGTTACGCACGACTTCCACTTCATGGAGATGAACACGCGGTTACAAGTGGAACATCCTATTACTGAGATGATCACTGGTAAATACTTTTTGGAGTTTACTCCTTAAAAAACTATTATTATATGAAAATCTATAGGAGTAAAATCGAATTCACGATGTCACACGGTCATACGGTACGGTGTCGCACGATGTTAGCCGAAGATGCGTCGGTCGCTTTGCATTGCACACCAAATTTTACTGTTTAGAGTAAACTCCAGTCTTGCGTCGGAGCTGATACACACTTTTTTTGGAGTTTACTCCTTAAGAAGCGATTTTCATATATAAGACGGGGTATGGGAGTTAAATAGAATTCACGATGTCTGACGGTCACACGGTACGATGTCACACGATGTTAGCCGAAGATGGGACTTTTAAGTTCTCCATTCAATTCGGAAAATATTATAAAAACTAGGTATCTGGTGCCCGCAACTTCGTTTGCGTAGATATAGTAAATGGAAACGGAAACGGAACCCTTTTTACCCGACTACGGTGAAGCCAAAAGGAGGGATAATGACTTTGGCAGTCTATGTATGTATGTTTGTTTCCTCGTAGCGTCTAAACTACTGGCCCGATGTTAATAAATGAGGTGTCAATAGATTCGTAATGATGCCGCGGGTAACATAGACTATATAATTTAAAAAAATTGTATTTCGAAAATAGATTCTAAGATTAAAAAAGAAATAAAAATATATAAATTCGAGCATATTTATGTATAACTCGGTTACAATATATGTGGACCTCGCTGGAATGTGAAACCCCACCCCATCTCCTTTTACCTACCCGCGCTCGCCCCGTCGCGTCAATAAATCACAATAATATCCTAGTGATGCTCGTTTTGCGCACCGTGACAGAGCGCCGACGTGACGTCATCGACGCCAGGTCCACAGATATCGTAACCGGGTTATATGTATGTATGTCCATTTCTTTGACACGATCTGCAGCCTAAACAGTTTGACGAATTTTAACATAATAATAAGAAGTATCTCGTATCCTTAGATTCGTCTCATTTTTTTGAGAGTGACATAGGTTATGTATATTACCCGACCGTGGAAGGTGTTTGGTATCAAAATAAAGAGCTAGAAGAGACCATTTCAAAAATATAAAACACATATAGTAAAATGGTCAAGCATGAGTCTAACTCTGAAAAAAGACATTCATACCCCTGTTCATCCCTTTAGGGGTTGAATATCGAAAAATCACGAAATACGTGTTTACTTATTTTCTTTTAGGACTACATTTACAAAGTTCCAAACCGAAATGCTCATTTAATATTTTTCCCCCATACAAAGCTTAGTATCCCTTTATACCCATTTAAGAGATCGAATTTTAGATAAAAATATTGAATTATAGTTTTAATAAATCTTGTCAAAGAGCAATATCATGACGTAGCATACGTTTCTAGCTTCAGTAGTTTTGCCTCGGCGTTGATGAGTCAGTCAATCAGGACATGTTACTTTATATAATAGATAGATTGACAACCTGAAGAGAAAAAAGAAATCAATCAGTTTCAAATCTCAACTAAAACCATACTTTTGTTTTTATTTACTTTAATCTGCGTTAATTACATACTGTGGTATGAGGAGTGTAATTTTTCATTTCCAGGTACGGATTTAGTGGAGTGGCAACTCCGTGTGGCAGCAGGCGAGCCCTTGCCTATGTCACAAGAGGATATAGTTCGTCGCGGTCACGCGGTGGAATGCCGAATATACGCGGAAGAGCCTGATGCAGGATTCCTGCCGCGCGCCGGCAAGTTGAATAGACTGCTGCAGCCTGCTCCCGAAGAGCATGTTAGAGTGAGTAAATTTCTCCATTTATCAGCTTGACTACATTCTACCAAACACCTTGTGTTATGTTTATATTTGTTACCTTGTTTAATTAACCTTTAACTGTGGATGTCAAAATATTGTAACATATATATTATCTATGGACGTGAGGTTCAGACCTCGCGTCCATAGATAATACCTCGCAGTATAGCGAATAGCGATATTTTTCAGGCAATTTTTTAAGGTAATCGTCAGGTTTTTAATAATATGTTTTGTTTTAATATACGTAAGGGACAATAAATTCAAAGAATATATAAGCATTTAGCTTATAATTATTTAGTAACTGAATAACCGAGCTTTGCTCAGTTTTGATAAATAAATAAAAAATAATTATCTCACCGAGATTCGAACCCACCACATTCTGAATTTTGGAACAAAGAAAAAATTATACATACGCATATCAAACTGCCAATCGGACTGACATTATAGAGTCCAAATTATTGATATTGCTGCTCGACGAAAAAAAAAAACATATTATATGTTCCGTCTACGTCCGAGGTGATGTGAGTACACCATTGTCTTTTCGCGTGTTGTTGCTAGATGTCGCTATCCATTACCTGACGGCTCCCAGCTCCTAGCGCCCTCTAAGCGGCTTCTCTGTAAACTAGTTAGCAGATTTCAGGACGTCATTTTGCTCATTGTTGCGATTTGCGTCGTTTTTCAATCCGTGATGTCGCTATAAATTTTAGTTTCCAAGTTCAAGCATTCTTTTTCAAAGAAGACCGGCAAGTCGCCATACATTTACTGCCTGGAAATTAAAATACGAGGCTACAAAAATTATTTATTGTAGGTTGTACTTTATGAACATAGGAACAAAAAAAGCAATAATATTATACATCAAACTCGAGGGATAAAAGAAAATTGCATAAATATAACCTTACCTATTGTTTAATATATTGCTCTAGTGGCGGTTTCCGAAAAAGCGACATCTATTATTTGTGATGTCAATTACGTAATGAAATTAATAACACGTTTGTTTGGAAACGCAATATGCTAATAGATAAATGATGTCGCTTTCACGTTAGAAAACCAAAAACATAATAATTATTTTTCTTAGTATATAAATATAAATAATACAGAGGGATCTAATTCATACCCCAAGTATTTTTTTTTTTATAAAACTAGTACGAAACTGCTGAGCTATAGAAAAAGAAAATAACTTTATACTCCAATCAAAAAAAAAAAAATCTAATGGGCCCCCTAGATGGAGCGTTTACGCCTCAAATTAACAATTTACAGCATGATACCCATAGAGTATATATAGAGGTAATGGATAGCGACATCTAGCAACAACACGCGAAACGACAACGGTGTACTCTCATGAAGGACCTCGGACGTTAGGAAACATAATATGTATTTTATTGGAAGGTAAAATTCTATATTATATAGCTTAAAAACGCGCAGTTTCCCAGGTATAAGACCTATCTAGCTCGATTTTTCTCCCCCAAAACGCCTTGCATAATAAATTTCATGGTAATACTTACCCGTTTTCGGTTTTCGGGAACCGATTAAATGTATACAAGATTGTCTCGTTTAAAGTGTAATATTTTCTTATATATCGAAGCAAAAAACAACAAAGGGTCTCTAAGATATCAAAGAAGGATCTACAAAATAAAAAAAGATTTTATCATTTTTAAGTAATTGTCTGAAAGTATAAACTATACCAAACATAAAATACAAAAAATAAACTTCTGAACTTAAAACATAAAAATTCTGACATACTTAGGTCTAATATGAATAAAATTATTGGCAGTCATTGTGCAATGGCATAAGGCATTGAAGACATATTATAGATCGAACGCAATTGACACAAGTGTAGTTAGTCTTTCTCTTTAGTTAGATGAACAGATTCGACAGGTCTTTCGAAGACGAAGTCAGGCGAAGATTCCGTTTCAAATGTAGAAGGCTCTAGAGGCAAGTATGTCCCCAAAACTCGCTTCAGTTCCGCCGAAATTTCCATATTCAATTCCTTTGGCAAATTTGAGTTGATAACGCGTATTTGCATTTGTGGCACGATTATATATCTTGTTACAAAGCAAATACAGAAGGAATTTCAATATTTTTTGACATCTTGATTGCATACTACCAAAAAAATCAATCGCAATCAAATTTTTTATATTTGAACCATGGACGCGTGGTCTCACATACCGCGGTCGAAGTTTAAAATGAAATAACTCACAAAATATGCAGCCGGCGACGCAACCTTTGGGAACTGAAGCTACTGAGCGCCGTAGGAGCAGAGGATGCGGGAAAGTGGGGTACATACGATTATTGAAAAGGAAAGCGGCTTAAAGGTTAACAAAGAATATTGAAGTAATAACTCCTTTGGCCGCGTTGGGCACTTTTTGGTTCGGGAAAATCTTATGTGTTCGCGTCACCGACATGCTCATGACTGGCGCATGCGCAGCGGCTGTGTGCTGTGCGCGTTAGACGCTTTTTGGATGGGTGAAAGCTCGTGCTTTCGTGTCACCGACATACTTATAGCAGTAGCTATACAGCTGACGTATTGTGCAACATAAGTGCTGTGTAAATCTTATAAGTGAAATTGAATGGATTTATTTGTTGTTGTTGTTGAAATAGTGTTTTCGTTTGATTATTATATGAATTTTTTCACTTCTATCGGCAGTCTGCCAATTTTTTAAAGCTATATGTATATTATGTATAATTGTTTTAAGTCCTTCCTGTTGTTAGGTGGAGACAGGTGTGCGCGAGGGTCAGGAAGTGTCGGTGCACTACGACCCCATGATCGCCAAGCTCGTGGTGTGGGGCAGGGACCGCCATCAGGCACTGGCCAAGACCCGAAGGAAGCTATCAGAATATCAAGTATGTGATCGTTCCTTACATAAAGTGGAGTCATTTTAATAGGTAACATTTGACAATTCATCAAAATTCAACAACGTAACCTTGTAACGGCGGGCATAAAATAATATATTTTTTCGTATTGTTAGAACTGCACAATTGCTTAACTTTTTTAAATTACGAAAACATATTAATTGTAATAATGACCGATACGAGTAATTTTACGATTTTCTTTCACTAATAATCCATTCTAAACATAATAAACAATTTATGATCTAAAGAACTAAACGTCGTTACAATGTTGCGTCAGTTACCCTTTTTCTTTTTAAACACTAGGGATGTTACTCTAAAAATCGAAAGCTGATAAGTACAATCGAACGCAATGATTACTTGTGAAGAAATATCACCATAAATTAAAAACCACAGATATTATTTTGAAGAGAGTAACATTCTTACGTCAAGTAAATAAAATTACAGATTGGGACAATGTCGTGTTTATTGACGAAACATGTTTGAATGCGAACCATACGGTTTCGCGGACATGGACCGATAATACAGCGGGTCCACCTCAAAAGTTCCATCGAGAAAAGGAGCTCGACTTATTATATGTCACGCGGGATCAGCTTCTCAAGGTTTTATTCCAGACTGCCTCCTCGCATTCGCCTCTAAAACTACAAGTGATTACCACGAGGAAATGAACTTTGCTGTTTTTAAAGAGTGGTTTGAGAAGCTGCTAGTCAGCTTAGAAAACCCATCGCAAATTATAATGGACAATGCACCATATCATTCTGTGCAACTTGATAAACCACCAACTCAAGCAAATAAAAGCAAGAAATTGTCTCGTGGCTGGTAAGAAATGGTGTGGATGCAAGTCCAACTTTATTAAAAGTTGAGTTGTTAAATCTGCTAAAAGCAACTAAGCCGTCCAAGCTCCGCTATGTAATCGATGAACTAGCCTTAGAGCATGGACACGAAGTTATTCGATTACCTCCCTACCATTGCCAGTATAACGCCATCGAGCTTATTTGGGCACAAATAAAGGGTCATGCAGCGCGGGACAATACTGAACCACCCTTCAGTACTGCTAAAAAAATTACTCTGCTACAAACTGTGTGTGCAGAAGTCCCTACAGAAGACTGGAGAAAAGTCGTAGAGAAAACAAAGAAAATAATTTTACAAGATTTTGAACGAGACGTGAGAATAGACAATATTAGTGAAAATAAATTAATAATATCTCTGAGTGCTGACAGCAGTGATGAAGATGACAATAATAATAACAGTTCTGATAGTTCAACTGAATTTTTTTGTTAAATTATGTACTTGTCTTATTTTGTTCCTTAAATTTACGAAAGAAAAAATAATAATGGGACAGGGATTCGCCTGATGATTTTTAAAATTTACATATGTTTCAAGTCCGTATCGATTCATTCACTTTAATCGATGTTTTTAAGCAGGTCACCTCACTATGAAGATAAAACTGACAGACGTCAAATGTTACCTATTATAATGACTCCACATACTAACCTAACCAAGAGCATGTCGGGACATGTCTAAGGAGGGTTCCGAAAATATCGACGTGCTGTACATTTTATTTAAATTACTTCTAAAGTTATTGTCCGATCTCGCTTAAAATAATGTTCCTAAAGAGTTTCTATCATGATTAGCATGGAAACTTAAAAATTCCTATCTCTCAGACAGGGTTCCTATAACTCCATTCCTATCGGCTTCACTTACCACTTTCCTTTTGATGACCCTCATTACACAGGCTAGGTTATGAAGAAATATGCTTATGAAGGTGAACCAGCCTAGGCCACTGCTATATCCCATAGTTTAGATATTGCATAGAATAAATGTTTGTATGAAGTGTATGAAGATTGGAGAGTCGAGCCACCTCTAAAATATAACATTATTATTATCAGAGAGACAGACAGACGGACATACGGACAGACTGACAGAAGAATAGAGGGATGGACAGCTATAAGGGTTCCTTGTAGTACTATGGAACCCTAATAAAACAGTGACGCTCGCCGCCTAGGTACGTTTAGATCATTAGAACTTATCAACGAATTACTTTTTGTGGGACGTTTATACTACTACGGTCGAAACTCGGGTCAGAAGTATGTGCAAGAATCTTTCTCTTCTATAATCATATAATATCTATGGACGCTTCCACGCCACATCAATCTGGTCCTGTACTTAGTATCCGAAGAACTTGTATGACACAAGTTCTTCGGTACCAGACAATGGATATATGTATAATATATATGTAATACTTTGAAACTACTTAGTCCGGCCATAAATACTGTTAAAAATAAACAAAATATTACATTTGAATTTCGAATCTGTCATTTTTGTATGATTGTTCGTTGAGTTTTCTCATTTTGACGCCAATACATTGTACAATATTTTGCGATATTAAAATGGAGTGGGGTGATAAAGAGAACCGAATCGCTGTGATTGCATTACATAAAATAGGTATGGAGCCAAATGCAATTTTTAAAACTCTCCATACGCTTAGTATTAGTGAAATGTTTGTGTACCGGACTATTAATAGGTACAATGATACTTCCTCTGTTTGTGACAGAAAAAGATCTGGCCGTCCACGTAGTGTTCGTACGAAAAAGGTGATCAAAGCAGTAAGGGAAAGAATTCGAAGAAATCCTGTCCGAAAGCAAAAGATTTTATCTCGGGAGATGAAGATAGCACCTAGAACCATGTCGCTTATTTAAAAAAATTACTTAGGACTTGCAGCCTATAAGATACTTACTGGTCATTTCTTAACTGATAATTTTAAAAAGAATAGGGTGGTAAAATCGAAACAACTACTAAAGCGGTACGCAAAGGGAGGTCACAAAAAATTTTGTTTACGGATGAGAAATTTTTTACAATTGAGCAACATTTTAACAAAGAAAATGACCGTATTTATACTCAAAGCTCTAAGGAAGCTTCCCAATTAGTCGACAGAGTGCAACGTGGGCACTATCCGACTTCAGTGATGGTTTGGTTGGGTATTAGCTATGAAGGAGTGAGCCATACTTTTGTGAAAAAAGATATCAAAACATCGGCACAAGTGTATCAAGATACCATTCTTGAGAAGGTAGTGAAACCCCTTAACAACACCATGTTCAATAACCAAGAATGGTCCTTCCAGCAAGACTCGGTGCCGGGTCATAAAGCTCGGTCTACGCAGTCTTGGTTGGAAACGAACGATTCAGACTTCATCAGAGCTGAAGACTGGCCGTCGCCTGATTTTGACCCAGGCATGGAAAAACTTTTTGTCCCTTCAGCGGGATTCGAACCTGCGACCTCCGGATTATCGTCGACAAGATAACCACTGATCCACAGAGATCGTCTATATAAAAAAATAAAAACCTTTCTCGTTGACTTGCAGGTGGCCGGTCTAGAAACGAACGTAAACTTCCTACTGCGTCTGAGCGGCGACGCGGCGTTCGTGGCGGGCGACGTGCACACGGCGTACATTCCGCAGCACCGCGAGCGGCTGTTCCCGGAGCCCCGCCTGCAGCCGGAGACGGCCGTGCAGGCGGCGCTGGCGCATGTAAGATATCATAATTTTACACAAACTTCCTACTGCGTCTGAGCGGCGACGCGGCGTTCGTGGCGGGCGACGTGCACACGGCGTACATACCGCAGCACCGCGAGCGGCTGTTCCCGGAGCCCCGCCTGCGGTCGGAGACGGCGCTGGCGCATGTAAGATAACATCATTTGACACAAACTGCCTACTGCGTCTGAGCGGCGACATGGCGTTCGTTCGTTCGTTCGTCTGTTCTCGGAGTCCCGCCTGCGGCCGGAGACGGCCGCGCAGGTGGCGCTGGCGCATGTAAGATTTCATAAGTTGACACAAACTGCCTACTGCGTCTGAGCGATGTGAACAATTGTAGCATTTCTCAAATTCAAATGCACCATGGGATAACTAAAGAATTATAAAACTAATTGAGGCCTGTATCTCTGTATTGATCCCTGACCTGTCTTTTTGAGGTCACTTCGCTGCGAATCGAGATTTCTCCCATCGTCTGTCATCAAAAATAAATAGTACTAAAATCTGCTTAGGTTTTTTAAATCCAAAACTAGTTTTACTGTCCTATTGACGTTTCGCAATCGCACAAATAGGTCCATGTAGGCCACAGTCCCAGTGACCGTAGAACTATGTGAGCTTACTGCAAATATTTGCCCGAGACAAATGACAATGATTGTCTCGCGGTCGGTCAGATGTGTTGCCTTATGCATGCTTCTTGCCTTGTCGCTTACTACTATTAAGTATTTGTTTTCTTTTACAACTTAAATAGAGTACAATAAAATATATGTAAATGTTTAGTGACGCTTCACACCACGTCAGTCTGGTCCCGTGCTAGACAACGGGAAGTATATTTAATACTTTTATACTATACGTATACTTAAGATTTTTATCATGTTATACACATATTTACACATCCATGATCCAGGAACACAGAAATCTTTTTTGTTCCCTGGGCGGGAATCGAACCCGCAACCTCCGGCTTGAGCGCCAACGCGCAAACCACTCAGCCACAGAGGTCGTCTATAATTGTGAATAAAGTACAAAAGTGGTACACCAGACCGACTATTATTTATTAATTGATATTTTAGATTGTTTTTTCCTTTAGCTTATTTCATCTCAATCGGAAATATCCGCCAATGACAGTTGGAAAGGAATTCATGTTTCGCCGACCGACTGGAGACCGAACTACAACTTAGAAAAGACTGTCCATTTGAAATTTGGAGAACGAGGTAAAAAATTATGTTCTGTGTAAAATTTTCAACAACTTAAGGCAGTGGAAATAAAAGATAGATTTTTAAAACTTTAAAACAGTTTGCATTATGCAATAATTTCTGATAGCAATAAAAATAAAAAGATCTATTATTCCGTTTCATAATCGCAGTGCGTAAAATGACAATAAATATTAAAGCATCATTCTGTCTCTACTAACTTATAAAGGAAAAAACTAGGAGCTACAAGCGAGCGTAAAAAGTAATTTCACTAACTGAGATTATAAATCACAGTACAGTCTTCCTCGTCGTTTTAGTAGGATCATTTCACCTGCCTTTTTAATTCACCACCAAAATTTCCAGACGTAAAAGTTCAAGTGGAGTACCTGGACACACCTCACACGTATAACGTGCGAGTGGACGGCGGCGAATGGACTCGCGCGGCCGCAACGGTGCGGCGAGAGGGAGACAGAGATAGACTCGTCACGATACTGGGGGACCACACCAGTGACGTCAGCGTCATGACGTATGGCGACGAGGTGCATGTGTATAATGAGGTATGTTACATAATATTTTTTTATTTGACGTGTTCATATTATGTCTTTATAGTGCAGAAACTGCTTCTATAGTGATGGAATAGTCAAATTCTAACTAAATTGAGGGATACAGTTTAGTGTTGTAGCTGTATAAGATCTATCATCTCCGTCCAAAATTCAATCGGACAACAACAAAGAGATCAAAAAGCTTATTACGCTACGAGCGGAAAAAAGGGGGGAAGTATCGTCGTTTTGATACAGCTCCACGGTTCTAACCTACTTTTTTTTCTTTTTAACAAGTTGCATAAAGTACAACTAACATAATATTTTATTACATTTCTAAACCCATAAAAATTTGTTAATAATGTATTACTTATATTTTAACAGCAGCTCAAATTGCAGCCTGGTTTGTATTTGTGTATATGTGTTAAAATTAAAAATCATTATCATTCCCTTACTCCAGAACGGTCAAACAGTGGTGAGACTGCCGCGGCCGAGGTACCAGATCGAGTCGGAGCAGGCGGGCGGCGCCGCGGGCAACGCCAGCTCGCCAACACCCGGAATACTCGAGAAAATACTAGTCAACAAGGGGGATAAAGTGAGTTAAAAAATATAAGACGTATACATATACGTGACAGAAGTGGAACTTCATTTAAAACCCGAGAGTAGTCTCATCGTGCGTAAAGAATATAACTGCAAATAATAACTTTCTTGGCAGTCGGGTAAAAAGAATGTAAAAAATAAAATGCGTTCAACTAGCGCCATATGTGTATTGAGCCGTACTTTAGAAAGCCAAGTTGTTGTGTAAGAAGTATAGTAAGTAGCTTCCGACAGATGGCGTTATATATGTCCAGTGGATCATTGCGGTAACATTCTAATCGTGACAAATGACAGCAATGTTTTGAAACAAATGGGTCGACTCGATCACTTCGAATAACACGGCCTCACAGAAAGCCGATTAAGACAGAGCTAGCTTTGCATTTCTTTGTGTAAGTGAGGGGTAGGTACCGTAGGCCCAATAGCTTGTAGTAGACGCCCTTCGAGTTACCCATGGTGTTCCAAGTGGACGCGAAACACCAAATATTATCTTAAATCTGAAATAGATTATAGCGTGTGTAAACGAATAAAGTATTTGTAAATTTATTTATTTGTACTTACGTAGGTCGAGAAGGGCCAGCCTCTATTCGTGGTGATCGCAATGAAGATGGAGTACGTAGTACGGAGCCCCAGGGACGGCGTCGTCGCGGACGTTACGGCGCACAAGCAGGGTGACGCGATAGGGAAGGGCACGCAGGTTGTGATGTTGGAAGAAGAAAAATAAAAATAACATTGCATAGAAGCGATATTGCGGTGCAAAAAAAATGAGGTGCGGGTTCTAAGCAGTTACAGATTTTATATTGTTGAAATGTGGTTAAAATATTGTTATTTAGCTAGGTAGTTTTATGAGAATTCTCGAAAATTGAAAATACAAATATCAATCTCAGCGTAAATATATGTTATTTTTATAGTTTGTTAACTTTTTGTTTCAGTTAGTTTTGCCTTTGAATCTTATCAGATAATGATCACGCACAAATTTAAATTGGAATATTGTTAGTTTAAACTTAGGATTTTTCATCCGTTATTAGATGATTTTATATATTCTCCGAGCGAAGTAACCACTCTTGAAATACTGTAGTACCTGAGACAGTTGGTTTTTGAATGTCGTATGGTTGGCCAAGCACATACGGCATTCTCACAACAATAAGCCTAGTCCAGAGGAATGACTGGTCAGTACGTCTGGCCAACTATGTGCGGGTTTTCTCATGATGTTTTCCTTCACCATTCGAGCGTCCGTATAATGTACTTGAGATCTGAAAAAGTCTCATTGGTACACGCGACTACCTGGCAATCGAACCTGTACTCTCTCGAGTGCTAATCTCGATCTACCCACTAGGCCACGGAGCTCAATCATTGTTAGTTTAAGTACTTACATATCTTATACTTTAAACGAGAGGATCTTGTATATATATAATCGGAATCTCGACAACGGCTACGAATACTACTATGAAATTTAGTATTCAGGGAATTTTGGGAGAGAAAAATCTATCTAGACAGGTCTTATCTAGACTAGTGTATTTCAGATCATTGTTACTTTTATAACTAGTAGTAACTGTGGCATAACCTACCTTTCGTCATCTTTACGTATAGCCGTAGCTGACATAAGGCTAATGATGATCTAATCACTTTCAATAGTAAATTATCTGAACCCTGCTTACGCCCGCGTTCATAAAGGCCGTATTTCCCGTACGTCAATGAAAGTGTTTAGCGCAGATAAAATAGTTTAGCTGATAAGGACGTTACGTTTACGCTAAAATGTAGTTACGTTGTGATAACGTACAAATATGGCGGAAGTGGACGTAGATTGTGTCTGTGCAGATAAACGGTAACGAACGTATTACGCGAAATGAAAATATTGATAACTCAGTTATGCAGACGTAGGTTTGATCACCAGGTCTTTTTTGCAGTTGGCTTATTAATTAAGAATAATATTATAACTTCATCGGTTACGTGCAATACAATTTCTGTTTGATTGAAAAGTATGATGTATGTATGTATATTAAACTATTGAACCCAAAGTACCTAGCGAACTATATGTAATATGATAGGACTAGCTTTTCCCGCGGCTCCGCCCGCGTAAATACAGTATACCACTGGAACACTGTACTTTTTCGGGATAAAGAGTATCGTTTTCGTATCTTAGTTTAAGCGCTGGAATAGCCTATGTGTTATTCCAGTGCTTAAACTACTACCATGCCAAATTTCATCCAAATCCATTCAGTAGTTTTTACGTGAAAGAGGAACAAACATTCATCCATCCTCACGGAACATTCAAATTTATAATAATAGTAGGATATTAGTAGATATCATCGTGTATTTTTCAGTCACGCCTTGATATGGTTGAATATATGTATTTTTCCCCTCTATTGTATCTGTATTCTGTAATCGGCTCAATATGCATGGTTATAGAATGAGTCGATGTTGATCCGTGAAGGTATTGTAGTGTAGTAAATAAAGTTCAATTTTGAATAGCTTTCTTAAAAATGCAGCGCCGCGTATCGTCGCGGTATGAACTGTCCCATAGGATGTTAAGTTTTCATGGATTTACACGTAGACATGGACAGTATTGCGTGTGAACCAAGGCGCGTTGGGATCAGTTCCAAGCGCCTTATTTTGTAATATTTGTAGTACTTCACGGTTCGAATTACTCACTGAGCCCCACAACTCTATTCCGTAGGGCCAGATAGGCTTCAAAATACATTTGTACGTATTTTATTGTGTAGTTACAACTGTGATGACCATCCTACGAGTTTAGGTTGTTCAGTTGCATGTTCACCTCATTTTTCTTGGCCTTTATATGTACAGGCCAGGTAAGTCTCCTGTCCGAGGTAAAGCGCAGAATTTTTACTGTAGGTATTATGTGGTAATATCTCTCTAGCTAGTGTAACTGGTTTGCAGTATTCATTACGAGGAGTGAAGGTTACATGGATGGATTTGGAGGTACTGGCCTTGATTCCCCACTTTTCCATTCAGGTTTGGATTTTATCCATATGGCCTGTTAGCATGTCTTAGGCTTTATGTGGACATTTACCACTCGCGAGAAAAGCGTTTTTATCGGCGTATGTTTTCGTATCTACGCCATCAGATGCAGGAAGTCAGCAGTGTAAAGGGAGTAATTAACTGATCCCAGTACAGAGCCTTGTGGTAAGTACAGACGCTTCTACGTTGCATATTGTGGAGAGCTCATCTGGAAATTTCCAGTCCTGCAGGTAAGATCTCAATATCATGAACAATGCATTATGTTTATTATTAAATTTAAACAACAGACCTTTGTGCCATACTTTGTCAAATGCGTGTTGTATGTCTAGGAATACTGCTGAGCAGGTGTAGGTACTTCCAGGTTTAACTCTATGAAAAATTTGATTCCGTAAGGTGTGGCGTTGTACAAATTATTTTTGAAATTATCTTATTATAATAAAAATGACACATATATTATTATTTTAATATCTGTTTGATTTCGAGATAATTTCGTACATAATATATTTTGTCTATAGTCTAGATAACTTAGAATAACGAAATCACATCACTGTGCTTGTTATATTTGCCTAATGCCCTACTATCAAAAATAAAACCTAATATCAAACGAACAACATTCAGATAAGCTGATAAGCGTTATATTAGACCTTGTAAACTTGATAGAAGGAGAACGAGTCGTGAAAGTTGTTTTACATTCGCAAGGCGTTTTGTTTAAAAACCGAATCGTAATTTTAACATGTTAGCCACAGGGGGCGTAGCTCAGATGGTAGAGCGCTCGCTTAGCATGCGAGAGGTACCGGGATCGATACCCGGCGCCTCCAAATTTTTATGCCTTTTATTTTTTTTTGGATTTTAAACCTGAAAAAACATTACTTATAATTATCCAATATTCTACAAGAATATATTTTAAACATGTAAGGTTACCTAAGAGTATTTATAGGTACGAGGGCTGCACTAAAAGTATCGGGAATGGAATATTTCCACTGTTCCTGTCATATTAAAATCTTTTTAATTTAAAACTCCTTGGTTTTAAAAATCGAATACCGTTTATTTGTTTAAAAAAAGATTCTCGGTCTTGTCACAAGGTCTTGTCAAACTTGTTTAGTCGTTGAGAAAATGGAATTGACTCGAGAAAATTCTAGAGCGATGATTTATTATGACTTCGAAGTGGTTTAACACAAAAACAGTGTGTTGACCGGATGATTTCTGCATTTGGTGATGAAGCCCCATCCAAAACCACAATTTATCGCTGGTTTGCTGAATTTCAACGTGGACGTGTCAAGCTCAGTGATGATCCCCGTCAAGGTCGTCCAAAAACTGCAGTCACCCAAGAAAACGTTGATGCTGTGCGTAAGCTGATTGAGGAAGATCGACATGTGACATACCGCGAAATTCAGGCAACTTTAGACTTGGCATGAGTCAAATACAAATAATCTTGCATGAACAATTAGGTGTAAAAAAGTTGTTTTCCCGATGGATACCGCATTTGCTCTGTGAAGAGCAAAAAGCGGCTCGCGTTACTTGGTGCGTCAGAACTCTGGAAAGATTCCACGCAGGATCCTCAAATGCTGTATAGAACATCGTATCAGGTGACGAATCCTGGATATACGCGTACGAACCCGAAACAAAAAACCAGTCACGTGTTTGAGTGTTCGAAAATGAGTTCAAGCCAACAAAAATTGTTCGTTCACGGAGTGTTGCAAAAAAAATGGTGGCCACGTTTGTCTCCAAAACCGGCCATGTTGCGACTATTCCTCTTGAGGGACAAAGAACGGTTAATGCAGAATGGTATGCTAACATTTGTTTGCCACAGGTCGTTTCTGAACTCCGTAAAGAGAACTGCAACCGCCGCATCATCCTCCATCACGACAATGCGAGTTCTCACACCGCGCACAGAATAAAAGAGTTTTTAGAGCAAGAAATCATAGAATTATTAGACCATCCGCCGTACAGCCCCGACCTAAGCCCTAATGATTTCTATACTTTCCCTAAAATAAAGAATAAATTGCATGGTCAGAGATTTTCATCACATGAAGAAGCTGTGGACGCCTACAAAACGGCCATTTTGGAGACCCCAACTTCCGTATGGAATGGTTGCTTCAATGATTGATTCCATCGTATGGAAAAATGTGTCAAATCTCGCGGAGAATACTTCGAAAAGCATACCCGAAATTTTCAGTGCCGCCCTCGTAGGTATTTCTATAACAGCTGCACGAGCTTCTTTAAGCTTCTATCGTACCGACCGCGTAATTACCGTGATCCAGTTGCAGTGATGCTATAGCGAGTCCTTACAACACGATTCCTATTGGCTCTTATTTATCCGTTTCAAATGTATTTTGTATTGTATGTATTTGGTATTAGAACTTATACAAAATATATTCGACGACCTCTGTATCTCAATGGTTAGTGAGTTGGCGCTCATTAGCCGGAGGTGACGGGTTCGAATCCCATTAAGGGAACAAAAAGTTTTCTGTGTTCCTGAGCCATGAATAATTATATTAAATATGTGTAAAATATAATAAAAATCTTAAAAATATGTGTAGTATTTATACTTCCAGTTGTCTGGTACCTGTAACACAAGTTCTTCGGATACTTATCACGGGACCAGATTGACGTGGTGTAAAGCGTATATTATTATATTATCCAAGTACAAAACGGTATAGGTTGCAGGTAGGCAAATACGATAGGCAAGAATTTCATAGTGTAGCCCCCATTATCTAGCCTAGAAAACGTTAACACTGAACTACCGAAAAACAAAAAACAATTACAAATCAACTTTTCTTATCAAATTCTTTGGAGACAAAAATATTCCAGTAGATACCAACTATGTACTTACTGAAAAATGTTATCTTTGCTATCGTGGTTACAACCGCATCGGCTATCGCACGTGAGGTTTCATTGTGCTATTTCCATCCAAATTATAAAATAAATTTAACATAAATTTTTTACAACCCGTTCAATGTTATTTTAGTTTCTATGAGATTGATCCTTATTTCGATGGCATAAGGGTCTTGTCAGAGGTAAAACAACTCTGAACCACGGGCATAGATTAATAAATAGTTACTACGTAACAGATACATCATTCCCAACAAAAACGAAAATACCAACGCTAAAATAGCCTACAAAATCTAAATAATAATGTCTACTTTTCGCAGCGAGAAAAAATGTACCATACAGACACGCCGAGCAGTTGGCAAATAACGCGTGTCCTTGAGCGAGTGACGAACGCCTGCCACGGGCGACACTCTACAAATGACAGCTCGAGCACCGGCGAATGTCAGCCATGGTGACGTAAGCCTAAGGTTGACCGACCGACCGAAATAATTTTAAAACGTCGCGTCAGACCAATCTATCATAAATATTATGAAACTATATTGTCAATTATGTCAAAGCACGAAACAAGCGGCGGCCAGCCCCATAAACGAAAGTCCTGGCTGCAAAAACCTTAGCCCCGCTCACCGCAGCATACCTCTAGCCACGCACAAGTTGTGGAGTGTGTACTCTTAAAATCGAATTATTGTATTTATTTTTTTTAATATCGTGAGATGTAAAAATATAACTTATATTCCATTTTAAACCATCTAAACACTATTTGTGAACTTTATTTATATTAAACTGGTATTAAGGAATATATTAAGGATTATCTTAATACTGGCAATACTTTAAATTGATAGTTATAAAAATCAGAAAATATTATTAATACAAAACTTTGTCTTAGTTGCAACTATTAGTTAGCCATGAAAATATTGAAATGAATTTATTTTTACTAATAACGCTTTCACAATTCACAATAGGGCAGCAAGATGGTGACATAATAAATATAATAGTTAAAAAAAACGAAAAAAACACGCTTAGAAATTTTTATCGGGTTATTTCATTGTCATCGGCCCTTAAGACGTGTGCAAAGTTTCAAGTTGATCAGACGTCTAGAAACCGGTGAAAATTAAGCTCAAAGATTCCGTTACATACATAAATACATACAACCCGAGCTAATAAAAGCGTGTTAAAAATTATTTTATTTTAAAATGTTTTAAATATTTGACTTAATACGTAATAAGTCAAATTGTTCGGACATAACATTTTATAGTTAGTATAAATAAATATAAAAATAATAAAAATATATGAAATGTTATGTCCGTAGCTTTTTTAATTCTTTTTCCTATGCATTGTGACACCCAATAACGACACAAACCGTCATAATGTATATATTAGTCGGAGATGTATGCACTAGCGCTTGACCTTGACAACTGACGGGTCGTTCGAACAAACTGAGCCGATATGGCTCAGTATGATTTACTTCACTTTTCATGCGCGTACCCGGTTTCTAGGCGTTTTAATCTAAGGTTTGGCCTGAACGGATTCGAGCACATAGACGGAAAATTTCCGCGAGCTTCGGTCGTGTTTTTAGGGTTCTGTAATACTTAAGGAACCCTTATAATTTCACTCTGCCCGTCCGTCTGTCTGTCTGTCCGCCGCTCTCCTAGCTTCTGTAAAGATTTTATGACAATAACTTTTGTAGTAATTCAAAGAAAACCTATTGCGCGTTGATAGTTACGGAACCCTCCTTAGACATGTCATGACATGTTCTTGGTCAGTTTAGGCTATTATTTTATTTATTAATTGTATTTTGCTGCAATTGTTATCACGCTATCGACGAAACCGAATTATTGTGTCATACATTTTTACAGTAATATGTTATAGAAATCATTTCTCTTTGTTTTATAGTAATAGTTTTTAGATTTTATCAACCATAGTGTCTCTAAAATTTTAAATACTTCAATGAACTTTAATAAATTTCTCGAGCCATTTTCTCACGAGCCATTTTAGGGTTCCGTACCCAAAGGGTAAAAACGGGACCCTCACTGCGACTTTGCTGTTCATCCGTTTGTCGCCAGGCTGTATCTTAACCATCTTATACCGTGATAGCTCGACAGTTAAAATTTTCACAAATGTATGATGTAGGGATTTCTATTGCCGTTATACCAACAAATACTAAAAGCACAATAAAATAACACACAACGAACGTGATTTTTTTCTGTTTTGTACGGAACTCATCTTGCCGACTCGCACTTGACCGGTTTTATTTTACACTCGAAATTTATTACCGTTCAGTCCAATTTTATTGCCGTTCAGTCCATCCGTACAGGTCAGAATTAATGTTGCCAACTTAGTTGTTTTACAAAGTTTTAGTACTAAATTTTGTATTTTTTTACCTCGTAGGAATTTAGTTGTTAGTAGTGGTTTTGTAGAAAATAGCTAGACAGTAATCATAATATGCAAAGTGGCCAGCTTTGATATTATGACACCATATCATAATAGCACATAGTAGCACGCATCCGTAAGTCGCTTTAAACTACCGATTTAATTTCTATATACGTAATATTTCCTACTATATTTTTTTTATTTAACGGTTAAATATTAAAACTGAAAATGTATGTTTGTTTGTAAATACAAAATCCCTAAAAAACTTTTGGAGATTCCTAAGTTTAGTAGCTTTTTTATAGTTATCGGTACTCTTTTAGTAGTTTTTAGTAGAAAACGACGCGAGTTTAGTAGTTTCGAAAAAACAGAGTTGGCAACACTGAAATGAATCGCTTTAGTACATACAGCCGACTGATGCGATCTCGAAATTGCACACAGACGATACGATTTTGCATCCGTTCAGGCCGAACTCAAGGAAAACCGGACCGTGTATGGGACCCCTTATATTATATTCTTTGTCGGAACGAAGTGTAATGCTCGTGATTGTGGAGTTCTGCCAAAGGACAAGCTGACTTTTTAATTACCAGCGTAAAGCGTCGTTTGGCTTTGTCTTTGAGCTTTGCTTTGTTATTTATATCTACTAATTGTTCTTGGAAAATATATTAATGTACTTAATTGTTTCAATGTAAATCCTAATGACTTAATTTGAGACGCTTAAAATATCGACATAAAGGTTATTTAAATATAAAATGTAATATGCAAAATACAGAGTAACGGCAGAGTACCTATAATATATTCTAACTAGTCTAACCTTCTCGTAGCTTACATTATATTTAGTTACCACAGATGTGATTTTCTCGCAACTTTATGTTTACCATTTAAAATACGAAATATCTATTACGTACTTGGAATTTTTGTTTATTGTAAAATGTAATATGTTATCAGGAGTAATTATGACTGACGACATCTGTGGGCCGCGGTATACCGTGCGTCATGGTTTGTGAGTTACCTTTGTGCTTTGGGAGTGTGCAACTTACGTATTCTATGGTTAATCCTGTCGTGACTAAGGGGCGTGCTTACTAGCATTATACATAATCAGTGTCACGTGCTTGGTTCTTACTTTAAACCTTGCCACATTATTGTTTCATATTTGGAAATTTCGCTACTTACTATCGAGGTTAAAACTTATCGGGATTTCGGATTATTGGTGGGCGCTACAAATGTGGACTAATGCTATAAAACAACAATTTTACCTCATGTTACCGCAAATGACGTAGTAATATCAAATCTTTATATATATAATTCTACCGTACGTGTGTATGTCACCGAAGTCCTCCTAAACGGCTGGACCGATTTGAATGAATTTTATTGTATGCGTTTGGGTGGCGCCCTGGATGGTTTAGATTCACAAATCAGCCCGGCAGGACAACGTCTGTCGGGTCCGCTAGTGTTTTATAATAAATAAGGCATTATAAAAAACCTAATATAAGTAAAAACCCTAAACCTAATTGAAAATTTATGTTATGAAGTAAAACACATAAATTGTTTAAAGTTTAATATAAGGCTGACGGTATATAAAAGGGCTTTATTATTAGAAACCTCTACCTGCCGCAGCAGCCCTCGGGGTTCCCCTTCGTTATTTTTTCTAAGTGCTTATTACTTACATGCCATAGAACCTGTTTCGAGCCTCCGAAAAAACCGACCACAGCCACATACACGTGCTCCCGACACGCACAGTTAAATGAACAAGCTTATTCTTATCTTTTTGGCAACTGCAACACATCTATACCTACACTCTACAGAGCTACCTAACACCTATTATACCTACCTAAATTACCAACTTGGGCTTAAAACAATTCAAGAACTCTACATGTAGACTATCTCTCCTATCTATGTAGGTACTACTAGTGTGTTCAGAGGGTCAATTCTGCTTAATACAACCTGCAATAATACAATTACAATCAAGCCCCGATACACTTACCCCCTTACTAATAAATAATTTACACAACGGATAACTTAAACAATAGACAAACATCAGACAAAGACAGCAACGTTAAGTTATCCGTTGTGTAAATCTATTTATTAGTAAGGGGGTAAGTGTATCGGGGCTTGATTGTAATTGTATTATTGCAGGTTGTATTAAGCAGAATTGACCCTCTCAACACACTAGTAGTACCTACATAGATAGGAGAGATAGCCTACATGTAAAGTTCCTGAGTTGTTATTTTTATTAGTAAGGGGGTCAAACTACTAAACCGGGATTCTCGTAAACGTTAAACTAGTGTTAAAAGCGTCTTGATTGGTCCAAACTTCACAAAGCCTGTTTATGATAACAATGTCATTTCACTTAGAATACAATCAAAGAAAAATTAAAGTCTGCTTTAAATATGAAAATTGAGCTTTTGAGAGAAAACTTTACAATACATAACTATAGTCGAATTTGATATTTTTGTTTACTTTAAATTGTATCGAACAGAGTATATATTTTCATAGAAGTAAAATACTCTTAATAATTATTAATTCATTTTTAAGTTACCCTTATATAGTACAATAATTAATTTATTGCTAAGGCAATAAACAATTTAAGTAACAATGCTAATTGATGGTAAATAAATTATTACTTTTTCTTCAGCAAAAACGTTTCTCGGAAAAGTTGAGGGCACGACAACGGGCAAAAAACTAGGGCTCCTAAATGGAAGAAATATCGAAGGTAATAACAATAATAGTAATATCTATGGACGCTTCACACCACGTCAATCTGGCCCCGTGCTAAGTATCCGAAGAACTTGTGTTACAGGTACCAGAAAACGGGAAGTATATTTAATAATTTTATACTATACTTACATATATTAAATATTTTAATTATATAATACACATATTTAATACACATCCATGACCAAGTTACACGGAAAAACTTTTTGTTCCTTCGGCGGGATTCGAACCCGCGACCCCCGGCTTGAGCACCAACGCGCTGGACCACTGAGCCACAGAGATATACCTAAGCCTGTTGCGACGCGCGACGTGTGCTACATCATAGCAATAAATAATTAATTAATCGCTGTTGCCAAGTACTATTGCACAAAACACACGTGGAATATCTAACTACACGTTTCAGTCGCGATACAAAATGGAGCAATTATTATTCAATGATGAATTCGAATGCTCAAAAAGCTCCTTTCATCCCCAAGTCAGTCAGATTTTCATAAGAATACTAGAGTGCAGGCTAGTACTAAGGCTGAGACTATATGATCCGGAATCTGGCGGGCCCGGGAAAATTCAGAGAACTGAAAATACAATAGAGTTGAAAATCGAAGTATCGAAGTGTCATATATAACATTGACATTTGACTTGACACTTGTGTGTTCGATTTTCAGCTATATTGTTTTAGCGCAGAGTTCTATTTTGAGTGCTCTAAATTTTTATAGGCCTTACGGATTACGGGCCATATAGTGCCAGCCTTACCTAGTAATTTTATTAGCGTGTAATTTAAAACCTATGTATATTTCTAAAAGGATCAGCTTGGAAATTCCATAAGTAAGTACTTTTATAGGATTCGAACCTGCCATGGCATGCCAGCCGAGCTAAACAGTCTAATGAGCCAGTAGGAACAACATTCGAAGCCTCATACGTATCACGGCCACGCAGCCACATTCAAAACGTTACGCCTCTTTACTTTCCATTCACAAACTTCACATTTGTCACACATAGTAACATTGACACGTTAGCGTAACGCATGTGAAAATGAGGTCTTATATTGAGTTGCGGCGCGTGACGTCATAGCTCTGTAATGCATTCGGTATGATAATAATGGTATAATGTGGATGTAGGTCTATGACGCACTAAAACTTCGAGTTACCATAGAGATATGCTCAGGACATATAAAAGAAATATCAATTTCTCGTCGTTATCGCCTTCCCATTAAAATCATGTAGACAGCAGTCTCTACTTTTAATATTACGAAAATACCAACGTCATGTTTTGATAAGTTTCCAGTGAAAAATAACAATATATATCTCGTAATAATCGTGAGATATACTTTCGATTCAGTATAAGTAACATTTTATTCGACACGATATTTTGAATTTCATTTCGTGTTTAATAAAATACGACTTTTACGATTGCAATCGTTAATGTATATTTATGTCTGAGTGGACTCGTCGTTTGTTATATTTACAAGAAAATATTAACCCACTTTTCTTAATCAAGACTTGCAAGGGCCAAGGACTGTTTGAGATGCACATTAAAATTAAACGCCAGCTTCAGTATTATTTAATTTACTTCATCCTAAAAGTTAACATGCTTTTCCAATAAAATTGTTAACGAACACGAAAAATGTAGGAAACTCCATTGGACAGTTCAAAGCTTTATCAAGGTCGAACAAAAAGCTTCAGTAAATTAAGATTAAATTCAGTTTCACGCAGTAGAAGTTAAGGCCTTTACATATTTTATGCCTTCTATTTCACTCCTACTTTACAGCTAATAAGCTGACATTGTACTTAGTTGTCTACTTCGACTCTTAAATTACAAAGATTCTTATATTTACTTAAAAACCGGCCCAGTGAAATTCGGACTCATGTACGAAGGGTTCCGTACAAAACTGCTAAAAATACACGTTTGTTGTATGGGATGCCCACTTACATATATTTTATTTTATTATGTTTTTTGTATTTATTGTTATAGCGCGAGCGGCAACTGAAGTACATCATCTGTGAAAATTTCAACTGTCTAACTATCACGATTCATGAGATCAGCCTCGTCACAAACAGACGGACAATGTAGAATGAGTAATAGTATAATAGGGTCTCGTTTTTACCCTTTGGGTACGCATCCCTAAAACTATGTATTATTGATAGGTAAAATAGCATGAACACACGAATTACCAGATTATCAGTACAATAACTGTCAAATATTCTCGCTCTACACATACAATAGTTTGGAGTTGTTTGAGATGTTCAATCCTATTATTCACGAAGGTTTCTCGTGCGCATTCATCGATCAAAATTTGGAGCAAGGACCTGTTATGTACTGTAATAGGCAATCTACGACTCGATGTTACTGACTATACAAAACCTTTACCAAAACATAAGAGACGTGAGTTTATAGGTAATTATATATATATATATATATATATATATATATATATATATATATATATATATATATATATATATATATATATATATATATATATATATATATATATATATATATATATTTATATATATATATATAATTGTTTAATATCTATATTAAATCAACTATATCTATATAGAAAACCTTAACAATATTTTGTTCACGTTTATACATATATTATAGTAGTATTTTTGGAGAAATAATTTTTTTTATTAGTATTACTATAAGAGTCACTAAAATATTATATAAAGCTCATGAAAAAAAAAAACATATTTATAGACTTTTAAGGATTACCTTCTTGTAACAAAGAACCTTTGAGAAAATTATTCAAGAAACGAACTATTGTTATGGTTCTACGTAAAGTGGCCTATTTGATCAACAATAGAAGTATAATATATGAAATATTAATTATTATGATAGTTTTAACCGCATAATAGTTTTCAAAATATGTAATAATTATTATATTTTATTTTATAGATTGACTAAGGAATCCAAGATTTCCGATATTAGTAGGTACATATGTACAATGAGATAATTGGTGTCATGTTATAACTAAAATGGAGCAATAAATTACAAGATATGAAGTTTATACACATAAAAATTATTTTGCATTAATTGTAGGAAAATTGACCTAACGTGACTAAAGTCGACAAAATTTTAACTATTACTATCATTGTTTTCACAAAAGGAATACGTGTTCATAGCTGTATCGAAACATTTGAACGTGATTATTTAGGAGACGTGATATTTTACAATATTAAATATTGCAGACGAGCGTTGAATTCTTAAAATAATGTAAAATTACGTGTAAAATGTAGAGTGAAGAAATTTACGATAAAACGCAAAAGGCTTGCTCTACATCGAGGCTATGAAATAATATTCTGAATTCTTAAAGAACCTACACTGTTTAAAATAAGACTGCAAAGAAAATTTAATACAATAATAAAATATGTAAATACTTCAATATTGTTCTTATTCAATTCAAAACTATTACGAAAGATAAAGCTTTTTTTTGAAGCCAAAAATAGATGCTTGTATACCTGATTGCAATATGTGTTTCGTTAAGTAAGACCTTGGATATCAATTTATTTTCGGGACACAGACATGACCTACTTTAGGAGACCAAGCCAAAACAACAAGCGATCTATATTAGCAAGACTCATAAAAACGTTATTTTAGTGTATTCAACTAATGCTGATAGTATTCTCTCAAATCTAATTTTCGTAAAAGATAAGCGAAATACGTACCTAAGTCGCAACTGTATTTTTCTTATCACTGTATTTTATCTCGTTAGACAAGATTATAAAAGTTATAAGTACATTTTTTTGGTTTTATGTTTTTGTACAAATTAATTTAGTTTATACTACATCATGTGTATGCAATGTGCCGTAGGATACTGTCTTGAATATCATACATATAGCTTTAAAAATTGGGTCGCCACGTCAGCGCTGCATTTATATCATTCTATACTTAGTATTGTCATACATAAACGCGGAAAAATAGCTTAAGCTATCTACTATTAACTTCCGTACTATATAAGATAGAGCTGTGTAATAAACGACAAATGAAGTGAACAATGGACAGTCCTTATAGAATAGAAGCCGAGAGATATATGCGGGCAGGAGAATGAAATCTTGTCATTGACTGTGCGTTCATAAACTGATGAATAACTTAGACTAGTTTTAAGTATTACCACTAGTAGATCTCTTAATCCAAATTGTACGATTCATTAGAATAATAAACAATAAAGCCTAAAGATAATTACAATATTGGATAATGCAACAAAAATTAAATTGGATAGCTCTACAATTTACGTTGTACAGTTTTCAGTATTTTCGTGATTAACTGTTATTTCGTGCATTACTTTTGATTAATATTAGCTTTAATAAAAGGGTTCTGAAATCTGATGTATTAAAGTTATAATAAAAACCTGCAAAGTTCTTATTTATATAACAATAAGTTAATGGCCATTTTTATTGCGCCTTGCAATTCTTCATACGGCTGCACATCCATCCTGATTCCTGATGCGATACGAACTTTTGTTTACTTGACGTTAATATCGCAGTTATCTCGGCTCGTCATTATAAGACCATTAGGCCCACAATAAAATCGATTAAGAAGTAGGTATGCTCCAATTATTCAATTTGTGCATAGATGTAAAGAGGTCACGTTAATAGTGTTGCATAAGTGGGGTGCATCTGCTTGACATTTGAATCGACCTCAAATCCGAATAGAAACTGTGCCACGCATTCGCCGGCACCGGGCACCGGCGAGCCGCGAGGTGCGTTGTGCAATCCCGTTACTGCTCCTCCACTCCACGTGCAAACGAGCCGGCGCGACTCAATGTCGCCCGTGGGCGGCAGCCGCCCGCTGAAAATACAGACCCGCCCGAACTTCGTCGCGGCCCGAGCGCGACCGAGTACCGCCACCTCGGTCGCACCCGCGCGGTGCGCGCCCTGCGTCTCACTCGCGTGAACAGCTGAGTATCAAAACAAAGAAACGAGACGGGCGGTCGCCGCTCCCGCTCGCCGGCCGGCCGGTGTCACGGCGCGAGCCGCACGCACATCAGTTCTCGTTTGAATCGTGCCTATTGAGGTCGTCCGCAACGAGATCGCGAGCGAAGTTTACTCCCGCGAAAGGATTTTTCTTTGTCCCGATCTTCGAGGATCTTGCCCTCGTATTATGTTGCCGCGCGAGACTCGCGATCAACCTCGGCCTACTGAGGAGCCGGAACGCGTTCGGCGTGCGGAATCGCATCGGAACACTCACCATTTACCGAAATTCTTCGACGGATACCCAGCTAAGCGCATACGCCGGGCGATTTGAAGTTTCTAAGTGAACTTGTGAAAGAATTTTTGTGTGTGAACTATCGGATATCGTAAAAACTCATTTAGTGCTACGACATCGGAGTTACCCATTCGTGAATCACCATGTCTACAGGAAAAAGGCTCGCCAAGCGCTCTATCATAGGGACGCGCGTCGCCGCTCTAGGCGACGACGGTCTCTACTACTCGGGGATGATCCAGGCAGTGAAGACGCCGGCGGCATTCCCGGAGAACAACAACTGCATCAATCTGACACCTAATACCCGGTACACCGTACGCTTCGACGGCGGAAAGATAACCAGAGAGTACCGGGACGCGGAGCTGATCGGCCCCGGCTTCCGCGGGATGACCGGAGTGCAGCTCAAACCCAGCCAGAGAGTCTTCCTCACGTACAACGGCCGCGAAGTTCGCGCTGACGTTCTGGAACACGACTATGAGTCGGATGAGCTCCGCGTTCAGGTGCACGCCCCGGCCGCAGAGGTAAGTTCGAAATAAACATTTTTAATAAAAAATATTTTCTACATATTTTAAACTACACTTTAGTCTCTCACATTTCATACACAATCAGTAAAAAAGACTTCAACGCTATCACTTTTTCACGCTTTCTAAACTCTGATAGAGCAAAGGGTTTGTGTCGTACTACAGATGTAATGTAGAGTCGCGTGATGGTGCTGACAAAGCTGTACGTAAACTGTAACTCAGTACGTACCCGATTTCCTATGTCCATTCAACTACGCACAAGAGCTACTTTTTGCGTTGAATGCTAAATATACAAACCGACGCAATAATATTATGCCATCGAAGAACCTTCTATGAAACAATTATCTGGGACACTTCCTATTTATTTTTCCTAATTTTTCCTGTGATTTTTTTAAAAAATAATTCCACTAAGTAATTCCGTCCTCGTGCATGTATTTCCTGTTGTTAGATAGAAGATTTTTTTATTTCCTTGTTTATAAAGTTTCAAGTTAAACCAGTCCTGATGCACGTTAGCATTTATGTTAAAACAACAGGCCATTAATTCAAAAATCCCATTAGTGTATTGCCTGTAATCATCATTTGCTCACGATGGAATGACTTCTGTGAATTGTTTTATATAGTTGTAAATGACGGTGAAATACAACATGGCAGCTCTATCGTAGACAAAATATTGATACGATAATAGTACGGGCTATTAAGGTACAAATATTCAAATAAATAAAAATTTATAAATATTTGTTTTTAATAATATTAGAATTTAAAATCGCCACAAAGATTCTCAATTTTTACTTTTTTTTTGGTCATACTCTACATTTTTGACTATTCATGGAAAATTGTAAAGAAGCTTATGTTTTAGTAACGTTAGATAATTAGGCTCAAAATGATGAGAAAATAATTTAAACAATGGTTTAAATACGTAAAGTCCCATTATTAAGGAAGGTCATAACCACATTGCTAATTAAAAAGCTCGTAAGGTTTTTTATACAAAGGCCTGCCTGAAAACTGAAGATTAATACGTAATATTATTCTCTTTTATCTTCTGTATTAAATAGAAAGCTATTGCTAGCAAAATATAAAAATTGCCGAAAATTCACAAAAAGCGAAGACGCAAGGATAACATAATGCCGGTTTGTCCAGATTAGCGGGCGTCGCGCCGGGCGTCGCGCCGGGCGTCGCGCCGGGCGGCACGCACGCGCTCAATTCGGCCGTACCGTTACCAGACGCGTTGAAAGTGGGATTAGATTTTCTCCTGCGTGACACCAATTAAATAAAATATATGCACGTCAACATAGATGCATTCGGCTTCAACGCTCAGCGATTCCTATCACGTCGGCTAAACAACGTTTATCGCACCCAGCCGGTAGTTCCAGGGCTATCAATCACTAATCACTATCAATTCAATGCTATCCGCGATCAGTCCAACATTAGAATTCAATAAAAAATCAAGTTAGTCTCAAATAGGTCTCGCTAAATCATTGTTAGCTTCATTCATATTCATGTCTTTTGTTGATATCGAGCCTTCTTATTCAAGGCTGTAAGATTATTAGTTTCTATTATTAATAATACAATAAAATTAAACGTTTAATAAGCTCTACATTTATAAAAGTGTTAAATATGAGAAACATTAGGCGTCAATTCACACCGAAACGTGCCGATATGCGACGCGGCGCTGTATTTTTAAAATTAAAATTTAACTTTATTCAGTATCCAAGAAGATCACTTTTCATTGCAAGAGCGGCACCGCGCTATGTAGTGCGGTGCAGTTTGACAGTCGAACTCCTTGCAATTAAACGTGTATCTTCTTATGTAATAAATAAAGATCAATTTTAAATAGCTTTCTTAATGATGCAGCGTCAAGTATCGTCTCGTTTCGGTGTAAACTGACGATTATGTTCCTCATATTTAATGTCAGTATTTAAATATGCTAATGCACATTATAATATAATTACAGTGGTATAAAGAGTACTATGTAATGTATGATGTTTAATGTAAAACGCCACGGTCCGGTCGTGGGCGCGGGCGGGCGCAACTCGACCCGCGCGCCGCCCGTTCCTGCACCGCTCACCGCAATCTTATCGCCGGTGTTAATAACATTTACCACATTCACTACACTCAATCAAGCCACTGATAATAATTATAAAATTTACCCGGCATTGAATGTGTACAAAAACCCGCGGTCGGCACGCGGAGTTCGTAACACGAACCGTACCGACTCGTTTTTTGAATCGTAAATATCGAGATTTGTAACTTGTAAGTGAGCCCAATCGATGCCGTGTCAAGTTTTTGTCGATACCGAAGAGATTCTCCTTTTTCGTAAGTGAGGAATATCGCGTTCGCGAGCGCGTGCGGCCTCGCCGTCAACACGGTGACGCGGACGTAGCGCGATACGTGACGTCACCCGCGCTCTCGCTCGCTCGCTCAATATCGATAAAGCTAAACAAATAACATGTTTATTAACTCGTTAGCATTTGCTGCGATGTCTTTGTATTGATTATGGATGAAATTTGCTAGTGATTTTTACGACGAACTTTAAGGCCCCGTAAAATATTAATTACATACTGCTAATGATGTAGAGCATTGCTGAGATTGTGAAGTACACAGTGACCATATAGATAAAAACAAGTAGATTTAATTGTTCAATATTTGTTCTATATGCGATAAACAATATAAACATGATAGAGAGTATGGTTGCAATCATTTTATGTTGAGATGGTTGAAACATATTACAATGGTCCTTTGATATGTATCTGATCTACTAATCATCAACGCAATATGATTTTGTAAAATTTGAACAGAAATTGTTTTACCATTTCATTTTTCTCGTAACTATATAATGTTCTCGCAAGTCATTAGTTGTTGTTTTTCTGTGCGGAGTATCGAGGAAGTTATTATCAGCAGTGACGCGGTATTCCCCGCTATGGCGTCCGCGTCGTCGCCTGCGCTCGTCATGCGTTATTTACACCGTTTCACTCGGCAAATCCCCGTAGCTCAGATTCACTCCAAATTAATTACTGTGACACACGCCCACGCGCTCGTCCCTAACAAAGGATACTTTACAGAAAGCCGCGCTCCATCTACGCCTGATCAATTACTGAGTGTAGACTATAGGTACAAAATACAAATTAGTATTTGTATTTATTTTATTATTTTTTTATTATTATTTTTTTTTATTTTATTCGACCACTCTAATGAAAACAAAGAGCACATAAATTTGTGAAGGACGCCACACTAATTTAGTAATAAATCAGCATGATAAAAGACTTCCATGTGATGATGTCGAAAATTATACTCGTATCTCTAAATAAACAAGAATTTGTATGGGGAGTACGAAACGAGTAAGAATCAAGCGTGCGGTAAAGTGTTGCACGTGTGATATTAAAAGAATAAGGTCACCGGCGAGCCCGGAACCGCATAACGGCAGTTGTTACAAAATCGCCTCAAGAATTATTTTCACGTGCGCGCCGCGGGCACCGTTACTCGCCGGCCGACCTCCGTCCACTTGCTCGTCGCATTAAGTAGAACGCGGACTGTTTATTCAAATCAAACACCACGGCCGTAGATACGACGAAGTATGTTAAGTATGCGATCACACGTTATTAGTAATAACGTAAAATCGCTCTGTTGTTTACGTTTGCACTTGAGGTCGTGGAGGTACCCGCGCCGCGCCCGCGCCGCCCGCGCCGCCCGCGCCGATCGCGAAAGTGCCACTCCACCGGTGTTGACCGTTCACCGTTTCAGTCTCACTTGCTTTACACAATACAGTATTACGGTACATTATTATATTAGCATAATTCGTGTGATCTATTGCTCGCTTGACATCGATTGCGTAACTTTATTTACCTAATTATTTTTACACGTGAAAATAAAAGTGTAATACATTCCTGAATGTAATTCCACGTATCTTTGTTTATCGTATGATTTGCTTAAATTTTCTTTGTCCGTATCGAACACTCGGCTGCGGTGCGTAAACGTCAGGTGTGTAATTAATACCTCTTGTAACGCGAGCAAAGAAAGCATTACAATTAAGAATTGAATAATATGTTCACATTAATCGTGTCTCAGTTTATTTATTTATTGTATGTATTTGCCTAACAGGTATAAAATGAGCGTGGCGTGACGTATTCGCGTGTGATATATTAATTTCACTCGCTATGACTTTACTGCTTAATTACTTTTGTTAAACAACTAGTACCCACTCTAGGCATCGGTACAAAGATACCGTAATTTCCTCATAATAATTTCCTCGGTATGTGTGTTGTCTGTTGCATAAAACGCGTAAATGACACTCGCAAGAACCATCAAGAGTGATCCACGATTATAAAAACGGTGGGAATGGAAATTGTTCAACGCGGTCACTAATACGTCGTGTCTATACGTAATAGAAAGCAAATACGCCATCGGTAGTTTAACATTAGGAAAATTTACTCGTTACGTAAAAGTAGGGTATGTTCTACCGCAAGATAGAGTTAATTAAGAATAAATTAGTAATCATAAAAGTTAATTAACAAACTAGAACTTATAACATTATTATATGTTAATAATTGTATGTACAGCTACGAGCACTAACATAAACCGCAGATATTAATGTATAAAGAAATTTAAAAATGACATGCATCATTTTGTTTCGTTGCTAAGTTTTATGTCATGTATCGTATAGTGCAGGGCTTCCCAAACTGTGCGTCGCGTTGCCCTGGGACGTCGCAGCATCTATCCGAAGGCGTCGCGAGACTTCCCCGATATATGTCGAAGACGCGCGACCACCAGCGACAATTCATAGTCTTGTCCTACGACTCCAGAATAAGATCCAGTACAACAATGATAAGCTGCTTGAATTTAAGAGCTCGATTTCTCACGAATATCGTGTCACCACTCACCAGCACTGCAGCATTTAGGGTTCTTTTACCATTTGCGACATCCAACAACATGCGACACAATTATTTGCAGTCGCAGAAGTAAATAACAGATCGAAAATAAATTTAGAGAAGGAAATATAATCTGTAATTAGGCTACTGCTAGAATTATCTCTTTGGAGGGTACAACCCTAAGGGTGTCGCAGTAAAAAAAGTTAGGGAAGCCCTGGGTGATAAGCAGGAACATTTGACAACGGCGTAAATGTAACGTTATCGAATGAAACTTGTATGGGTGCTGTCTTGATTTTGACAGATTTTTATACTATTTATTATTGTTACGTTTATACCGCTGTCAAATGTTTCTGCTAGGCCCACTGGTGTACATACATTTCGATAAAATTACTTAGTGTATGCAGTGATCATGGCTGTACAGACTATGTAGAGTTCGATATTTCGTCAGCGTGCAGCGGGACTATTGAGCGCCTAGTGACACTGTTTCTAAACCAAGGTTGATAAGATATTGTCCGCCGATTTGTTGCCCGACGTGTCAGATTTGTCGAGAGGCTGATAGCTGGCAGGGTACAATGTGCAAGTTTAATGAACAAGATTATTTCGCAACTGAACATAATGATGTTTAAATTACTCTTTCACGTGACGTCGTTGAACTAGTTGTTAATTATTGTTATGAAACGTTTTTTGAATGATCAAAAACTGGTACTTATCGTAAAATTATTCTAAATCTCATTATGTAAATTTTTATTGTTAATTAATTTATATTGTCCAAAATAAATTGATCTTAAGAGATGTATAGTATTTTTAATTATTTTGGAAACAAGCAGACGGACCGCCTGATGGTAAGCGATCGAGAAGGCTCGCACAAATACAAATAATGATTGGAACCTTTTCACTTCAGTAAACGTCGCGTAGTAGCTAGTAAACTATAAATTTCCAACATTCCTATGTAGTTTATGTATTCAAGCAATGAAAATAAATAATTGAATAGGTAGTTTGTTATTGTAATGTTTACATAATATGCGGAAAGATCGGCGTAGGTCGAGTTTTTTCGTCCGCTACCAACACTATCGGTGGCGAAGGCAAGGCCGGCCCTTCTGGTGACCTCGCACACTTCGCCTTGAAATAGTTTCATGATTTTGCTACTATTAAATAATACTTTGAAAAATTGATATTCACCTCAATATTGAAATATGCATTGATGAATTGTTATTTCTTCGCGATTTATTTACGTTAAGTTTTCTAACACAGCGGATGATGTTGTAGATATTTTCGATGCTGGATATTTCGACAATCTAAACCACGTGGAAGAACCTGTTTCCGAACAGTTTTATGCCGAAAAACCGTTACGTTTAACCTCGAGAGGCCTAAACAATGAGTAAGATGTGGTACCGACTGAAGGTAAAGGTCGGGCGTGAATCAATGCGTTCATCTCACACCAACTGGAAATATGAGTGACGCAAGGTGACGCCAGTACATGCACATGGTCAGTCAGCAACAGCCTTAGAATTTGTGTTCTATAAACTACAACACTAAAATAAGAAATTCTCAATGTAGATACATATTTATATATACATATATATATATATACATATTTTAAAAACACATTTTTGATATCATCTATAAGTTGCTTAGTAAAAAGTCTATCTGTTTAGGGGTATTTAAAAATGTTATTTTGCAATGTATATTAGCTATCTTTTTTTCAATTAAGCAGCCATATTCCTAAGGCAACTTGAGGTGAAATGACGCAAGTTGACGCTTACATGGCCTTAAAATTTCTACTGCAGCTAATCTAGCATTAAAATGAAGAAGAATGTATGTAGAGACAGCGATATAAATAAATGTAACTGGAGATGCTGCTACAAGTGAGCGTGCGGTGCGCGGGCCTCCCGGCACTGTGACCCACTGACCCAGAATTGTTGATATTGAACCGGCGACGCACAGCCCGCATTCAAAACTCGACCTCCACTTGTTTTCCTCCTAGTTTCATCAGTTTTTTCTATCTTTTCATTTCACGTTTTATCAAAACGTAAGCTTTGGACAACAGCTCGCTACGTCAAGCTTTGGGATATCAGATTTTAATGTTCTGCTAACGGTTTCAAAACATTGAAATTCTTCGAATTCTGTTTTATTTTTCGTGTTGTTGAGCAGACTTTTGTTCCTCAGCTTTATTACAATAACAATTTGTGTATTAGTATTGAGGACACAGTGTTGATGCGGGCGGGTAGAGAATCAGCGCTATGGCGATGCGTATATTCCATGAATCGGTTATCGCGGAGTGACGCCATGCTATATGGGTCCCGTCCATTTTTGGGTCACAGTGGGTCACGACGCCTGCGTGCACGATACCCGAACCTCGAACAATTTACAGCCAACCTAATAATAGAGAGGCGACCGCACTCGTTGGCATTCCAAGGTGAAACGCTCACTATTCTAAGCGCTGCACGTAAACGATGCGATTATAGTATCACGGTGGGTGTAGTGTCGAAAGAAGCGCTCGTCCTCGCGCAGATTTCTCATTCACTTACGTAACGCGATTATCATCTCCAGTAAATTTTTATTGACGTTATCGTTTCCGAGCACACAGCACCGCCTACGGGATAGCCTGTGACGTCACGCGCCGCTTCTACGCGCCGCCGACGCGCTGTGACGTCGCCCGTGAAATTAAATCGCCCTGTGATGTCATATCAATCAAATCGCATTCAATTGTTTAGCACGATAACCTAGGCCTCACAATAAATAAAACCTACTCTAATCTTGCATCATCGGTGCCACTGCTACGCAATCACTTCCTGGCAGTGACTGCGGCTGACCTACATGCCGCGTCAATTTTATTTGTTGTAACGAAGTTTACTTTTTACAACAAACTGCAAAGCGAGCGCTTATTACTTTATGAATTCGTGACCTAGAGAGCGCCGACGAGCCAAGTAGGTCACCTAGTTTTATCCCGGTTTCCGAAAGCTCAACAGGCTACCTAGGGCACTGTGTCTGCGTTTCGAGCCTGCGTGGTGGGCATGGTGCGCAAAATGGGATTTATTTTAGTGCTTCTAAAATGAGCGTTTAATCCGGTTTAGTTTCTGAAAAAGGTTTATTACTCAACGAGCAAGACGAAAGTGGCCTCAATAAAATTGCATTTGGACATTCGCGCATGTGGGTCACGGAGATTCGGAGCAAGGTTGGCTGCAATACCTGCGGGGTGGCGTGCGCGCTGTATCCGCTCTGCAACCACCACTCGTACACCAATCGCAAGGCCGATTCGTGCCAATCGATTGCTCGGCCTAACAGTACATATCCGATTAGAATCGCATAATCATAATCGACCAATCGCACGCGTTCTCCACGAACATAGTTGCTGGTCATTTAGAAATATCATAAAACGTTAAATAACTAAAATCCTACACTGTTAATAGTATTAATTTTATGTGGAACATTGAGGTATGTCTCTAGTAAAAACAAGGTAGACTTTCGAATATAAATCTCTTTCGTTTTATAAAGCTTACCACTCCTACCAACTATGGGGATGGCATAGTCTTTAAAGATTAAAATCCCTTCTCTAATAAAGATTAAAAAAAAAACCACTCCTACCAGGAACTAACTTGAAAATATTTCCAAACATTACTCACTTAATAGTCAATACACTTGTAATACTTGTTTTCGTGGTGTATTTAAATCGAATGTAAATGTAGAGTCTTAAATTATATCAGAAATAAACATTTACGAGGCGTTTGATCTTTTACTATTTCAATTACTTATGCATGCGTGTCAAAGTTATATAAATTGAATATCGACGTTGCTTTCCTTAGACAAATTTCCATTGTATTTAATACAGTATGTTATATGAAAATGTCACGTACTAATACAATCCATGGCAGAGATTGATTTTAAAAATCCGTTTTGAGTAACTTGCGATTAAAAGACATCAACGCTCGAAACAAAATAATTTAAAAAATTTGATCTTCTTTCCTAATGTTTCTTAAAAGTCCTATAGTCTGAAATAATATTAGAGGGCAAGAAAAGCTTGCATTAAACCTACTTTTATTATTCCCCGGCGACGCAACAATATAAACTAATAAGTTGTATCTTGTACGATATTCAAATGTGACGTTTTTCATTTGTCATAATATGTACATTGTAATCGTACGCCCGAAATTAATAACCTGTCTAAAATCTTAGATTGTCTTCAATCTCAGATTCTTAAACAAAAATTGACGTGAAGTTAATCCTAGGACCTTTGAATGTATTGAAATCTTGATCTCAGATAGCTAAAATGAGATTAAGATTGATTATTAATTTCGGGCGGTATAGTACAAGCTCATCGATAGCTGTATACGAGTCGTATATTGAAGTTATAGATGCTCATTATGCAAGTGTGTGTATAGATAAATGCACGCTATCTCTTCGATCGCCTAAGGTCATTGTATAGTGAGTCGTAAACACATAAATTGAAAGTGCATTGTCCCGAAGTCGTTGCTCTTTGAGTACTAAAAAGATTTCCACGTATATTTCACTCGATAATGATACCGAACCAGTTTTCACTTTTGCACAACACGTTCGAGGACCGAGTTACTTTTTACGTGTTATCTCGTTTGCGTTTAATTTATGCACTAATTGCTAACTGAGAAAACAAGTTTCTCAGATGTATATATACTAGGTCACGTAAAATGAATATTTAATTTGTAAAAAGCTGTTTCAATGAACCATGAATGCATTGTAAGTAATCTACTTATATTCACAGTAGAAATGTCTTAGGCAGTAACATATATCAACACATATTTTTTTACCACAAAACTGTTCCTCATCTTAGCTTCATTTTGGTTATTTTATTCTATTCACCATCAGTCTCAACTCTGTCTTCAGCGATAGAGAAAGTTTTAACGTTATGTTAATAAAAGAAAAAGTGGTATCATTACACGTCGTCTGCAGCTATTTTGTCTCTAAGAATCGATATATTTAGAACGTCTGCGAAAACTTTCAGTTAGAAACAACTGAAATAGAGTACAAATCCGAGACTCTGTAAAATAAAGGTCGCCTACTTTTTGAATATAATAATAGTAATAATAATAATTATAATATAATGATAAAATAGATCCAAGCATATAATATATTTTTGAATATATTATATGCTTGGATCTATTTTATCACAAATGTTTTGTATGGAAACACCTATCTATTCCTTTGACTGGACAATGTACTGAAACAATGCAATGACCAGGCGTCGTCATTGTCGGCCATTGTTGCACTCTGAATTTATGTCTACGTAAAAGCAACACGTGCGTCTAAAATTATCTTTTCTGCAGTCGTATATCTGCGCGACAGAGTATTCACACGTTTTTGTTGAAGTCTGAATTTATTAGGCTCGTGTATACGACTACGTGTATGAGTAGATACGCGTTGGTACGTGTACCGGTGGTGGGCACGGCGGAGTGCGTCACAGCAGTCAGCCAATGACTCGCGCCGCAGTCAATGCCACTTGCATATACCATAACTTTCGCTTAGTAATTATTCGTATAATATTTAACCGATAATGCTTGTCTACGGAGATGAAAAAATGAAATCCTCTTGCGTCACTTTTTGTTGTTCATTGAAAAGTTCTTTCGATGCTCGTACTCGTAGCGTAATTAGTGAAACAATATTTTTTGCTGGAATTTACATAAGGGCGAGGGCTCACTTGAAACAGATATTCTTAAGATAGACTTATATCACATAGACAAGTATGTCTTAAGACTTAAACACCAACAGTTTTAAGACGGTTTTGTCTCATACTGTTTCGTCTATGAGACGTTTTGTTTCAAGTGTGCGCGTGTTCATAGATGTTGCATTGCAATAGTCTGCCATAAGACTGTCTTGAGTGAAGGCTCAAGAATAAGAACTGTCATGTAATTTTTAAACAAAATTGAAATTTAATCCATATCTACAAGACCCACAGAAAAGTGATCTATATTTTGTACAGCACCTGTCGCCTGTTTTCTTTGGCTGATTTGTGATTCTTATTTTGAAATTCCAAACTACCAGTATTTTTATAATCTACATTGGAATGTTAGAAGTAAACGAATTCGTGTACATTCGCGAAGCCACAGTGTAGAAAATGCAACGGCAGCGAGCTTTCGTAATCCAGATTCCGAAAGTACACGCCCGTGTTTGTACTATGATGGCCGACTAGAGGCAAATATATTATGGAAGCCGCACGACCAAGCGTGAACAAATGTAAATGAAAGTGCACGAAAGTGTACACCAGCCACACTTCTTACTGAATTCCTCAGATGTGTTCAATGAATACTAATCACCGTGGAACTCATTTCAAAATACCACAACTAATTATTCTTTCACTACTACATAATATATAGTGCAACTTCATAAACTGATAACTGATCTATTTTAGAAATATTTATCAAGACAAATTCAACCGACTTTAAAGCCGCATACACTAATCAATTTACTATGCAGCTGTGTAATATAATGTTTTAAAATATTCATACTTATGTAACGCAACCGGATGCATAAAGTCAGCTATCATTACTACTAACCCTGAACCTCGTTTTCATAAAAATTATGAACTTGATCTTGAGACTACGTGTACAATAATGACAATTTTAATGGCACACAATCGCGCCATGATTTATTTAGATAATGCTATCAGTCGTGTCAAAGTCACCGAGTGAAAGTCACTGGCATTTGTAGTCGGCCAAGTTTCGCCATCGGATCGAATTGTGCAACAGTTGTCACTTTTTTACATAACGTGTCGGGAAGGGGACCAGTCACGCCGAGAGTGCCACAGCCTGGCGGCTGGCTGGTACCGCTTAGACGCCGTTCCACTTGGTTGTTTGTTTTGATTATGCGATTTATGACGCCTATGTGACCTAGAATGCTTAACAATAATACATTCATTATCATGATGTTTCCAATTACATTACCTCGCACGATACCTCAGATATTCCATCGCTGAATACATTATATGGAGATATGACAGCCAATACACGAAATCATCATGATAATAAATGACAATAAAATGTTAAAGAAGTATTTTAACATAAAAAGCGGTGTCGATGTCAGCGTAATTTAAATATTTTATAGTAAAAAATTAGTAAACATTAATGTAAATGTGGTAAGAACGAACACGCCACGAACGCGAGCGCTCCAAAACACAAATCAGATGAAAGTGAAAGCTTATGAAACACATTAACCTTTGAAATGCACAATTAAAATGTTATTAATTCACATAATAAGCTTGATTTTATTTTGTTTCATTTGCATATAAAATATATTAAAAACATAATTTTTATTAGGATTTTCTGTAACTGTGATGATATTTATATTACATAAAAAATATACTAATTCAATGGAAAAGTAAAATATGGACACCATTTAACATTTAATAACTACCCTAATATATTTTCACTACATGTAATAATACAAAAAGCAAATAAAGAAATTCTTAAGCCTTTAAAAATATTCGTTTCCCTTGGCGTCGCAGTCTCTATTTCAGCCGAACAAATGATCGTTTAAAATTAGCTCTAGTTAATTTTACATACGTCCAAACAAACAGAAATTGTAAAGAAAATAAATATATTTTAAGATATAAATAAGACTAGCATTTGCCTGCGGCTTCGCTCGCTTGAAATTGGGTTATAAACGATATCTTTATAATAATTAAAAACTTTCATCCCCTATTTTACTCTCTTATAGGTTGAATATTAGAAAACGCTGAAATACGTGACTCATTATATTTTCCGTACTCAATTCATACAAAATATCATGCAAATACAAAAAAGAGTTCCCACTCAGAGTTGAGAGTTCAAACTTCTATCCCCTATTTTACTCTCTTGGGTGTTGAATTTTGAGAAATTTTTCATTAGTAGACTACGTCATATGAGAAATACGTGTGCAAAATTTCAAATTTCTAGCCTTAAGGGTTTGGCCTGTGCGTTGATACATCAGTCAATCATCTTTGCCTTTTATATTTAGAGGTTATGAGCTGACGCTCATCGTCAGGTCAGGTCAGGTAAGGCTTCGTGTGTTGTGCATGTGTAACCTGACCTGACCTGACGATGAGCGTCAGCTCAGGTCAGCCATATCAATAAATTTATATTTATATTTATATTTCAATAGATCTCGTGTTGTTCCGTTACGTAACCTGTGACGAATACTTCTAAGCGCCTGTTTCCCAATCTCCTAATAAGTGTCGGATAGCTTATTCGGAAATTTTGTCTTACGAGCGATAGACAGAGACAAAATATGCAAATAAGTTATGTGACAATTATTGTGAGCTCGCCGTCTTGGTTCTCACATGTACTTCTTATGTTAGAGTGATACCAATGATACAGCAATACTTATTAACTCTTCTTTATTTATGTATTACATTACACAAATGAGAGAGATGCTTAACGATATCATGTGACATCTGTCAATATGACATTGACATTATACACATTTTATAATTAAGTACTTTAATATGCAACAACAATTAATATTATATTTACATCATGCGTAAATAAAGAGGATTTAAATATCTTAGTAGAACATAGGGTCGTAAATAGTAAGAGTTAGTACAAGTAATATTCAAACAATATTTAATATAAAAAAAGCTGTTGTTGTCTGTAAAGTCGGTTTACTGACGATAGTTGAACGTGACAACGTCAACAACATCAACAACAACAACAATAATAATAATAATAAAATAATAATGAGGTACCAGCAATGCGAGGTAACGCTGGTCCTTGGTAACAGTAACAGGTAACGGTACTTGGTAACAGTACTTGGTAACGCATGAGTCATGTTTTTTCGTGCGTGCAGCCGGCTCCATCGAATTATAAGACGTTACCACGTCAATAAATAATATTTAGATTTAATATTTCGGGCGTATTATAAATTATAACACAATATTATAATAAATAAAACTCTCAAACGGATACAATAATTTTGGGATTTGGTAGCTAGTATCTATTTATAAATCTGTCGAATTTGAATTAGCTACGGATAGTGATGTTTATCTAAATTCTAAACTGTGACAATGTACCAAAATAATTATTCCAAGTAAAAAAAACTAAAATGAACAATTTTGTTGCAGCTGCCGATTCAGTTGGCGAAGAGATTGGATGAAATAAGGCTTCTGGAGTCTCGAAAATCGGCCAGACTCGCGGATGTGGATACAGACTTCGCCAGACTGGCGGACATGGCCGGGGACAGGAGGCGCGCCTCCGCCACAATAGAGGTTCCTGCACACCACATGCAAGGGTAAGTGCTGGATACATTCAGAGATTTACGGCCGAGTATTGAAACGCTACTTGAATAAGTAGCATGTTGTCCTTGTCATTCTGCCTTGGAGAGACAGCGACAGCCTGTAATTTAGGGGACCCCTAATTAGGGTTCCGTAGTACTACAAGTTACTGTTTCGATCTGTCCGTCAGTCGTCTGTCTGTTTGTCCATCCTTACTACATTCTATAATTATAAATATAAATTGACGAAATTTAGTACAGAACTATAGATTGCGTATAGATTTTACTCTGGGCATCATACATGTGAATTGGAGAAGAATTTTGTTTTCTCTTTCTACCCCATCGTGTGGAGTATCGACGAATAGATATTTTTAAATAAAGACGAGGTTAATACACGGCTTTTTAATAAAGTGAATCAAATAATCGACTCCAATCCAAGTTGGTCCCCACCCTGGCATTTCTTTACTATAAGAGAAACTTGCAATACTTCTACTGCTGATAGGTCATGCTAAATACTGTTTGGGAAAATTATTTTGAACGAAATCAGACAGCAACTTTAGAAGATATTCGAAAAAACCTATTGCGCGTTGAAAGTTACGAAACCCTTTGAGACATGTCCTGGCAAGCTCTTTGTTGGGTTTTTTTTTTAGTAGCGTTTCGGTATTCGGCCATATCCGTATAATAAATAAGAAAAATAAGTATTTTTCTTGTAGGTTATTTTCAGGTAAATTATTATATGTTATAAGTCCTCCCTCGAAGCTCCGGCGCTCCTAGGCCAAAATTGTATTTATTTCGAGGCTTGTCCGAAAGATTTGGTTAAACCTAGGATATTCATTTCGGGACGAGACTGCATATCGACCTTTGACTGTAACATATAGACACTTTGGTTGTTACCAATTTATTTAGGATCTATCTGTGTCATGTCGTCGTTAATTACTTTCAAGCAACAAACGTCTTTAGTAAATTGTGCTGACTTTACAACATGACCATTCAGTACTGAATAATATTTCAGTGTTAGGTAATTCTTGTATAAATTGCCTTTGTTCCTGCCTATTCATAGGATAATGAGTCGTAAATAGCGCGTTTCCATATGGGTAGAGCAGCTGCGTGCAATGCTCCTATATAGGACTTATCGAGAGCCTTACATGTCTAATATTGTGGCTAATTGACTTCCTGTTTCTAAACCTATATTCAGAGATCGCTTTGCCCGTTACGACTCGACTATAAATCATTCCTTATATACGAATATTTAATTACCTTCTTTGTTGTGTTAATAAAGTAATTTGAACTGCTACTATAACAGAAATATTTAACGGTTCGAACAGTTGGGACTTATTGGTCGGAGAAAGTATTTACAAAATGTTATGATGTTATCGTTATCTATTATATCAACCTCGCTAAACGGGCTCACCTCGCGACGAGGAAGGCCGCATACAGCACGCAGCCTCGCCGAGCGCCTTATCAAATTTGCATGTTGTATTTGCTAATCTTCTTCAACACGGAAGCTGCGATCATTGTGTTGTAGAACAATACATCAAATAACATTGATTTACGCTCGCCCGATGACCTCGGCGCAAATTGCCGCTTGCGTATTTCACACAATGTACTATTTGTAGTAGGTGTAATCGCGCGCTCGCTCGCATCGGCGAAGTGGAGCCGTGGCGGTGCGGGCGAGCGTTGCGAAATCTCCGAGCACGTTAGAAACTGGATGGAAGTGTTAGTACGAGCGTGTCCTTGTCACAATTGCCTACATTCTGCGGCACCTCCCGCGCCGCGCGCCGCCGGCCCACAGAGAAGGATAGACAATGCATTTATTAAAAAATTCCAGCGGGCGGAGAGTAATTTCTATCGAACGGAGCATCAACCAAAATAAAGTTTTATATACATTCTCCGGGTGGCATTACGTAGATGATAGTTGTAACAATTTGTTCTGTAGTCCGTTTAATGGAACCGGAACAAACGGCACGAAATGGCCGCAACGTGACGCCGCCGATAGCGAGGTTTCACTTTTCATCATGCCGGTGAGAGGTGAGACCTCCGCTCGGTCCAAATTTCACAACATACCAAAAAACGAACATAATTCGCGGATTTGGCCGCTATATGTACTTGTTATGATACACTTTCATAAAAGAACCATTTAATAACGAGCGTAACGCCTTAGAAAGTATTCGCAATGGAATATTTTGGTCACTTGTAGGTATAATCGTAATGTGGAATACATGCGCCTAGTAACACGCTTTCAAAAACCGTTATGATGATAGTTCATGTCATGTAACATGCTACATGTCACAGTAACATAAGATGTTACTACAATTTCTAACCTAAAATATATATTAAATTTTGCTCCCACCAGGTCACATTGCTCCAACCTCATCGATAGATTTTATCTTTATACAATAATTTATATTTCCCTTGCATACAAATCTTTACCGACTCTACAATTAATAATAATTATAAGCGTTCGGTAAATATGTCAGAATGCTCATTGCAAAAGCCCGACTGTGCCATGGCTAAGTGAAAGCTAATGCCGATTAACTCCGATGATAAGGTGCAAAATTCATTTGTTCTTGAGGTGACGTCAAATATATTTGTTACATGTATCAACGAAATTCAAAGATGGCGCCGATTCGTTTGATACTCGGCTTGGCTGCCATGACACAGTGACCTAGTTTAAAAATGGAACGTAACGACACACTGGAAAACTGCCGCATACAGTCTACTAACAAATGTCGTTAAATGTCATAGATAAATCGTGTTTTCCAACTTTTATTGCATGCCAAAGATTATAAATTGGTTTAATCATATTACCTATTATCAAAGTAAGTGAAAAAAATACTTTTTATATATAAATAAGGTTTTTCACTCAGTTTTTCATATGAACTGTTTGTTTTACTACTAATAAATAATTACTTACATTTTATTATTTCATAACTGTACTACCTAGCCCCGCACCGTTACCTATATGTATATAAAGAGCTCCTTTACATTTCTAAAATTCTTTATTACACTTTCATTTACGAAAATAGGAGTCCGTATTAAAATGGAATGCAATATGGTAATGAGATGACACCGGCCAGAAACAGGCACATACCATAAAAACTTCACTGACCGAAACAATCGCATTTAAATTAATACGTCGACAAGCTTTAATTTGTTGCATAATTTTAATTGTTTACGACACTTTACTTACACTTTTTGATAGTAATTATTCAAATATAATATTTGTCAGAAAGTGTAGGTCGTGATTTCATTATAACTTACAACTCGACAAGCCATTCACAGTTTTTTTGTAAATCTAACGGTGCTGTCGAAAAATATTGGTCAATCAATTTTCTACGTTTTGATAGACGCGCATTTATACCGGCCAGTAACTTCGTAAATTTCTAAAGTAATATTTCATTTGTTAGACTAACGCAACAATTCGTGTTTAAGAAACTAAAAACACGAAATAAGGAACATTGTCTTCTAACAATTTGATTGGAAGTCTTTAAAGTTACTCTATGGTAGGGTACTTAGAAAAAAATACTAAAGAATCACCATAAACATTTGAATAAAAAATACGATTTTAGACATAATTAAAGTAACTTTCTCATGAACCTCAACACAATCTTCTACACAGTACACCTGTACTGTGTAGAAGATTGTGTTGAGGTTATTTTACACATTTTACTTCCGATGCTTCGTTGAGTAAATTTGGCAGGTGTTTTCAGAGAAAGTTTAGAAGAACAATTGTATGATGCGTGTTACAACAATGCCTGTCTCTTATCTTCACCGTTCTCCTTTATATTTAATATAGTATAGTTTGTAGAACTCCCTTTATGTTCCTCAAAAAATTTACCTATAAACTGATTACTTTAATTGTACAAAAATCAACAAGAAATTTCGTTCTGTTTCCTCAAGTAGTACCAACTTCCTCTACCCTATTGTCAACCGGAGGTTAAATACTTTTATAATAGGACCCGTATGCAGTTATGCACTATCGCTAAGTACCCTGCAAGCTCTGCTTTATTCTCTATTCTCTGATCAAAAGACCTAAACGTTTCATGGAAATACACCGTTCGGTACAATTTGAAACTAATTTCGCCCTTTTTAACAGCCAGTACGAGAATCATAAGTCATTATATTCATCGCTGACTTTCCATCGACCTGTAGGTTATTCCACTGAGCTCGGGAAAAAAAAACTCGGAATGTATCCGTCCATGTAATTATTCTTTGAATCTCGACTGTGCACTGTGTAATGACGTAGGTGTTTTTTTTTCAAACAAATTGATTGGGTGTTTCGAACATAACGAAAGAGATACAAGAAAATATAAAGGAAATATAACACTTCCTTTACAGCGCTCATTGCTCCCAAATGTACTAGTGAAAGGACATTGTTATTGCGTCGATTTAACATTTATTTAACACTTATCGTCTTTAGACGGATGGGCAAATGTGATGGAGTAAAGTGTAAAACTATCAATCATAGCGAAGTATTTAGGACGCTGTCATCCGTATCAATTCTCAACGCTGATACTTCTAAATTACATTGTACAATATCGACAAAGTTCCTGCTCGACCAGTTTCTAAACATTTTCCTTTGCACTAGGACGCTCAAAAATATTTAAACATAATGGAAGTGACCGCAACGACTGCAGACGTGGTTGAACCATGTATGTGTGCATGTGCACGATTCAACTGTAAAGCGATTTTTCATCTTATGCTCGGTCGAGCGGCAACTCTGTATTGCCACATCCCATACAAAGATCTCTTTTTTTCGGTAAAGGAGAAGAAAGGCAAAATGATTAATGAAAGATATCGACAAGATATTGACTCAACATCAACTTTTGCAATTATTTTTATTACCCTTGAAATCGTTTAATCGTTTCGTAGCACATAAAACTTTTGATATATTTTATCCATATTTTATTTTGAATTCACATTGTCATAACTTGTTTCAAATTAAATGTGATCATAAATGCAAAGGGAATCTCCTAAACAAGATGAAAACATGTTTACATACATTCACCGTGTAAATGTTTATGATTAGCATTACGTAATCCGCCGCAATGGATCATTACTACAGTTTGTCGCAATGTTAGTCTGTTATCGCTATTTGTCAAACAGAATCAGCAATTTGATGCGTTCCGTAATATATCGTTAAATTACTGTTAGATTACCGATTTAATAGCGATTTGTCGTGGTACGACCGATCGTAATGTTCCATTCTAGAGTTAAACAATGATGGCGGATCTGTCATCTATATTCCAATTTCAAAAACCTCGTTAGTTACGTCCATATCTTGTCGTGTCCGATAAAGGCGAAGTGGAAAAGAGATTTAGTGCCTGTTTCACAATCTACTGTTAAATGTCAGATAGCATTTTTGTATGTTTTGTCTCTGTCGCTCGATATAAAGTTAGCGGAAACAAAACTTCCGAATAAGCTACCCTACACTTTACTTATTAGATTGTGAAACAGGCCTTTAATATTTAGGCTATTATAAACTGGTTGGCTCGGCGAATGCGATGACATCATGAGGGAGTGAGCTAGCAGGATGTGCTGTTCTAGCCCAGTCGCTTTTTGCCTGAGAAAAAACGACACCACGACCTACATCAATGCCACGCGCCACTCGCGTCAAAGTCAATTTGTGTGTTCGCGTGATTCTTATTTTAAACCGACTTCCAAAAAAAGGAGACGGTTACACGTTCGGCTGTATATATAGCTATATATTTTAGTAACACAAAAGCTGTAGCAAGGCTGTAATGAACGTTAGTTATTACATTCTTTTGTCGGATTTATTTGACAATGTCTGATGTTAAATTTTCGTACTTCTTAACAATTTCTAGATATTATTATCTTAGAGGTCGCCCTGTCGTCAAAATTCGTCCATAATGATTCATACTTTAATTTTTATTTAAAGTTTGAATAAGGGTTCTTCTGCCTCTTAGATAAAAAAAAAATATATAAATGACAAAGATCAACGTGTAACAAAATGGTACCTATCAAACGCAGGTTAGTGTGTTAATAATCTGAGCTGAGGCAGTGTGTGTTGTTGTTTTAATAATTGTATGTATTTCTAAGCATTATTATTAAAACATTTGCTTTCTCCGCACCTTCCTCCACATAAACTTTAACTGTGGCAAATATCATACTCCTCTGTTCGCACATTTCTCGTAAAACTTTACTGATAGTTTTTGCTTCACGTATTGATATATGATAATTTACAGTAATATCAGAGTAAAATTAAGTCCAATATGAGCAATAAATCTTTGGACACTTAAACTTGATTCCCCGGAAAGCAACTTCCTGAATAGCTTCTATACTCAAAGATATTTCCGGGCAATAATAATTACAAGCTAAAAATGTGAAAAAAGAAACTTTAGTCACAGTTCGTTAACCTCTGTTATACTTTATCCCCTTTACTAATAAAAATATTTACACAACGGATAACTTACACAACGTTGCTATCTTTTTCTATCATGTGACATTTCCAACGTATCAGACAAAGGCAGCAACTTATTATTATAACAGCAACAGTATTTGTATTAATTTAACTTGATCATTTACATATTTTGTTTTTACATAATCTCAACCAACTTATTGCATTGTATACAGACACTAGGCATCAGGCACTCGTGTGACACACTCACACTTTCCTTCGCTACAACTTGCTTTGAGTTTTGACCTTGGTTTTTAAACCTGACCTGTGTAAATAAGTCAAAACCATAGGTTTAAACCGTAATGACTGTACTTACCAAGCACTCAAGCCTCCAATTAAAAAACAAAAATGTCACGGTTGGTTCAACTGGATACTGAAGGTTTGATTGTTGGCTCTCGCTATGTCACCGCGAGGGCGGGCGAGACAAGGTCGCTCTCAATGCTAGACCGGTGTGCACAGCTGGCCACTATTGATCCAGTTCCGCTATTCTATTTATTATATATTCACTATTTTAATAAACAGCAATCATTAAAATTGGCTAAGAAAAGGTCACTAGCCCATGCGACACAGGCCCGCAAGGATGTCTGCCTTGTAAAATTTGTCACAAGTATTTTTAGTCACGAGTATCTGTGGTGACTGATGATGATGAATTTCGTCTCTCTACTTTGCAGGAAGGTTTAAAAATTATTCTAATTATAATATTTGAAACATTGGATAGTATTATTATTCCTAAGGTTTATTCCGTACAGTACAAATTATATAGACCCATTATAAACAAAGAAATAATGTTGCATACTGATGTAAATAAATAATGAATGCAATGTCTTCATACCGACACAGAACGTTACATATTATAAATCCATTATCAATATGTATTTGTTATGAATACATAAATTAATTATTATCATACACAATTACTACTACGATATCAAACATTATTTAACATGTTATAAAAATATTGTTTCGTTTGTTTTAGTTTCGGTTTTGTCGATAAGTATTGGGTTATTTTTAATGTAATACGTTAGGTTGGCAATATGGTTGCATCGACCGACTAACGTGTTTCTATTTTTACGCGAATAGGTGGCGGTGGCGGCCGGCGACCAATTGTTGCGACCGCGGTAAAAATAGAGCAGCGGTTACCGGTAGTAGATTGCTCGCGAGCCGCGCTACATCATAACAAACCTATTTTTTTTTTATCTTGGCTTTAGGCCACCCGACCCGGGGGTATGTGGTAACCCAGCCCTACGATTTGCGACGCGATGCAACATATTATATCTTTCATGGCCGATCCCGAGAGTTGAGTTGTATGTTTTTACACATATTCACTTTGATAAAACTGAAAATGAAACTCCAAAATTAAATCTCTGTTGCATATTCAACATGTAAATATTTACAAAATCTTCGAATGTAATTAACCTAGCTGCTACGGCAATAACGAAAAATAACTCATACATAATCATTGACAATGTCGGCCATATAATATTACAGAATGACGTAAAACGATATCAAAAGTTACATCGCGATAAAAATAAAACAAACAAAAAAACCCCGAAATAGCTATAATATTTTACAAAACGAGTCGTGCAGTCGTTAAACTCATTTTGTAATTATAAAAACAAATATTAGATAATTTAATTAATATAAAATTTAAAATTTTATGCACATTATCACAATTGCTGTTTATAACAAATCGTTGAAACAAATATCGAGTTAAGCAAATGATACGTTGCTACGACATTTCTAGTCATTTATTGGCACAAGTTTAATTAGTTTGACGATGTTGCAGTACCCTGGGATCTTGATATGTTATTGATTGTACTGTAGGTTCTTGGTGGAAATTCATGTTTCACAGTTAAAAAGACACACAGGACTTCTTGCACTATTCCCACTTTAATAAGTATTTTACATTAATTTTAATATATTACACGACCGGTTTCGACAAAGTCATCATCAGGTGTCGTGTTTATACTTTTTCGAAACCGGTTGTGTAATATAGAAAAATTAATGTAAAATACTTATTTAACTGGAAATAGTGCAAGAAGTCCTGTGTGTTATTACTTGGGATTTTGGGTTCCATAATGCCTGGGAGCCGATATTGAGTTTGCAGTGGTCCGTCTGAAATGATTGAACTTGACAAAGTCGTAGGCTGAGGTAAATACACTCCGTTTGTAGGACGCGGCCGCAGGTTAAAAGTACAGGTTTTCCGCGATTCGCGAATTTAATACCATGAGGTCGTTGACATTATATTTTACTATTTAGTTTTTGCTATACGATTGTGTATCCGAGAAGTAAAATTCATAACTTCTTGAGATTATTTTTGTGCTAATTTCGGTGGGTTCTTGTTGCAATCATTTACAAATACAAATTGCAATTAACGTGCGCATTTTGAATGTCAAAATTGGACGTCGGGAGTCAACGCTCGCGTCCTCGGCGTAACCTGTTGCGTCTAGTGCGACCACCCTGAGGCGGTCGGATCAAAAACCTCCGAGATAGAAAAAATTGTGAACTCACGTGCCCGAGATCGACTACGGCCGGGCCCGACAGGAAAACGCACAAAGGAATTTCCAACGATTTCACCAGCTTTATTGATGAATCATGTAGGTGGGTTTAATTCCATCCACTGTGAATCAATTATATTATTATCATTAACAACATGCAACGAATAAAAATATATTGATAAAAATGTTTTATCAATATATTTGCGACTTGTGAGGCAAATAAAAAATACAAAGTTGTACAGCAAAATAATTTAAAAGTAAGCAAGTCTTTAAAAGATTACGTAGAAACGTTTTAAAATAGTTAATGAACGTCTGCCTGGATACAGTCAGCGGACAAAAATGTAGTTTAGAGCTAGGACCGCCATTTAAATACCATCAGACTAGGTCAACTTTTTACAAGTTTAATTACAATTTTCAAGAAGTACATAACATTGTATATCTAAAAAAAATTGTATTCAATGTAAATGTTAATTCATACGTCAATTTGTTACCTTCATCGGCCATTTTATAATTTTTATTTTGTATACGTGTAGGATAACTTAACATGAGCCATTAACGTAAATAAATCATTTGTCCCAAGCACTTACATTACACAAAACTATTTATTTTGATGTTTTTCGTTATACTATAATGAATGGTTTCAATTTTTTTTGTTGTTCTTCTGAATATATTTAAGTAAACGATAGTGATCTTATTCATTCATACTAATTTGTTGTTTGAAAAATTTAAACACAAGTTGTGATTTTAATTCAAAATAAGTTTATTGCTAATTTTCATTTTATAATTAATTCTTAAACACAAAGGAAAAACTTGAGAATACGTCAAACAATATAATGCTGTGCTAATTACGTTTTCCAAAAATCGCAAACAAAGATATCAAGTTTTAACGTTATTTTTTTAACAAAGATGGCATTAAATTAAAAAATATATGGAATTTATATTTCTACCAAGAAATTTAGTTTATTATTTTATTTATAAGGCTTTGAAAATATCATTCAAGGTTAATCCAGCCACTTGTTAAAGTTATATTTATACCTAGGTTGCCCTGTGGTCGAGACCCATATTAAATTTTTTTGTTTCAACTTTTTAGTGTTCTTTTGCTTCTTAGATACGCTATAAAAATATGTAAAAGTTGTCTATGAAACGTGAAAGAAATTGAAGATTGAAAATTGTGTCAATCCTACTGACATTATAAAAATACATGGTAGTAATAATAATAATATCTATGAACACCGTCCTCCACATAAACTTTAACTGTGCCAAATTTTATACTCCTCCGTTCGCACAATTATCGTAAAATTGTAGGTACTCAAAGTTTTTGCTTCACGTATTAATATAATATATGATGATACATTATTTTATCAGGCAGACACGGCGATGGCAAATTGGCAATGTATAGTCACGACTCGTGTAAAATACAAAACTGTGAGAAAACTTCAGGTAGATCAATCCATTTATTTTATGTCTGAACTGGTTCTTATCAAAGATTTAAAATACCGAGCAGTATTTGCGGACTCTCGTATTAATAGATGTCATTAGCGCTGACGAACTTGAAACTGGATTTTGATTGACCTACGCGAAGAGACGAACGAACTTGTCTGCGGGGCGAGGTGACTGGCCGGGTGTAGACGTATGCCTCGTCCTTACGCAACAAACGAAATCCAGACACTGAACTCCACGAATTCTGAGGGACGAAAGTTCAATGAATGAAATTACTTTAGGGAGAGAGGTTATTTGCACACTTTTTAATATCGTTCGATCAACGCGTAGTGAAATTCAATGTTGTCTTAACTAAATAAATACGATATTAAGAGCGTTAGAAAATTTAATTTAAAATGAAAATCAAAGCTTTCAGTTAAAACTTATTAAAGAATCCAAAATATTTTTTAATTAAATGACTTCTTCAAGTAATATTTAATCCTCGTATCTAGTCTAATGTCAACATAAAACTAAACTTAGAATTGTAACAAGTGCTAAGTGAAATTATTGTTTTCCAGGTCCCGCAAACGCGGTCCCAGCAGCTCCTGTGACCTGGGGTACGGTGAGCGAGATGAACAGATGAACGAATGTAATGCTGCACTCGTTCTTATGTCACTCAGCTGCTCACCGAATTCACCAAGGCCCAGTAAGTATAGTTTTAAAATTATATTAAGACAGCTGAAATGTCCTGAAAGTTATATAGCACAGATAAACGTTCTCAAGTTACTCTGATAGCAAAATGTAGGTTCTGAAATATTAATCCATAGATAAGGCGTTTATATGATATGCACCAAATCCACCAACGCGGAATTGGCGTGCATCGTTGACGTATTTTTGTAGAGAATGCAGATTACGTCACCGCGACTCGCGAGTGACGCTTTTGAGCTGTGACATTGAGCCGCGCATGACATCGGTGACATCGTTAAAATCAGTCTCGTGAATGACTCGTTTGTCCTAGCATTTCACACTTTGTTTGTAACTTTTATGTAATTCGGCAATGACAATCAATGTTGCTGTTGTCAACCGCTAGTGCAAGATCCGGTATAAGAAATATATACCCTCATCTGTTATTTATTAGTGATAAGAAATAAATCATAGATAATATTCACATTGACACATTGCAAATAGGTTGCCTAGTTAAATTGCGCCCGGATAGTATTAAATAATTAAATTTTTAATTAAACTTATTTAATGTACTTCCCTCATCGGTTATTTAAAAAAAATGTACACTAGTTAAGAGAATATACCCAATCGAAAACGAAAAAATTGCCTACTTTCACTTACTTACTTACTATGGGGTTGCCAGGTATAAACATGTGAGTTAATGTTATTTATATACCCTCATCACTTATTTAGTCGAAAATTGACAATGGAAAGCTTATTTAACTGTATTAGGTTGCCTTATTAAAAAGTTGAGGTAGCACATGGTTCCTAGATTTTGTATGTAAATTTTGAATGCAAGTGGTGAGAGTGATAAAGATGCGTTGAGTGGTGCAACTTGTGACAGACCACAGACAATGATGAAACTAGTTTTTATTGATGAAAATTTTTCTCATTACATTATAATAGCACTAGCTGGTGCCCGCAATTTCGTTTGCTTGTAAATAGTAAATGGAAACGGAACCATTTTTACCCGACTACGGCGAAGCCAAGGAAGGATAATGATTTGGCAGTCTATGTAGTGTATGTATGTATGTTTGTTCCCTCGTATGAGGTGTCAATAGATGCCGCGAGTAACATACACTATATAATTTTTTTTAAATTTTGTATTTCGAAAATTGAATCATACGGCCGAATACTGGAACGATAGTTAAATAAAGTGACGCTAAAGTCATATGCTGTCCTTGTTATTTCGGCTACCAGAGACAGCGACAGCCTGAGAATAGGAAGGCTCTTAATTTAATTAGCGTTTCAGTATTCGGCCGTATGATTCTAAGATCTAAAAAAATATTCGAGCATTTATGTAGGTATGTAATATGTATATATGTATGTATGTATGTCCATTTTTGACACGTACTGCAGCCTAAAATGTTTGACGGATTTCAATATAATATGAGGTATCATTAGATTCGTCTCAGTTGTGAGAGTGACATAGGTTATGTTACCCGACTGAGGAAGGTGTTTGGTATCAAAATAAAGAGCTTTAAGAGACCATTCAAAAAATATTCAACACATATTATAGTAAAATATAATATATAAACAGGAATGAGTTTGACTCTAAAAAGAATTCATACCCTGTTCATCCCTTTAGTTGTTGAATATCGAAAAATCATGAATTATTATGAATTATTACTTATTTTCTTTTAGGACTACATTTACAAGTTCCAAGGCGTAATGCTCATTTAATATTTTTCCCTTACACAAAGTTTTACTAAACTAAAAAGGGGTACTCCCCGTTTTACCTCTTAAGAGATCGAAGTCTATCGATAAGTCAGATAATAAAAAAAAACAGTCAGAAAAAAAATAAGTTAAGTAAGATAATTAATAACAATTTTATTAAATCATGTCAAAGAGCAATATCACGAAATTCCAAACAGATCTGACTACAAACAAAAAAGTTACATACAAACGTCGATACCCCTTTTACCACTTTAAGGAGTAAAAAAAAAAGTCCCTTCATAGTGGACCTACGTTACGTATGAAATACTGAATTCAATGCTGATCTTATACTTTAAAAGACACAATTTTGTATAGGTATAATATAATGTTCGTTCTCCCCCAAAACTCCCTGCATGCAAAATTTCAGGGTAATACTAACAGCCGATTTCGAAAAACCGAATATATTATACATATAAGGTTTGGTAAAATAAATTACGGATATTTTGGGCATATAATCTTCTCCTTATGTATAGACGCTTAGGCGGAAAAATAATTGGGGGAGAATCGATCTAGCTAGGTCTTCTTCCGGGGAAACTGCGGAATTTTAAGTTATATATTATGTTTTTTTCTTTCGTTGTGCAACAATATACTATCAATAATTTCGACACTAATATGTTAGTCTGATTGGCATTTTGGGATGTGCAATTTTTGCGTTGTTCGGTAATTCGGAATGTGGTGGGTTCGTACCCCGATAAAATATTTTGGTGTTTTTTTTTTTTTTTTTAATTTTCTAGAGCCCCTAGCAAAGCTCCGTTACCTAGGTACTTAAATACTAACAATAAAATAAAATTATTTATTAAAAACTACATAATTACATGTTTTTATTAATATAAAAATAAAAATGTATCGGTTATTTATGCGTACAGGGTGTTGAGACAAGTTAGAAGATATTTTTTGCTACAGATTACTTAAAAGTTTTGGTACCTAAAAATGTAACATCACAGTAAGTTACAAATACTACACGTGGTCGAGAAAGAATGAACAATTTACTTTAACGAAACTAAATATTATATACCCACGTTTCAATTCATTATTATATTTTTTGCTTAAAAGTCACTTTTTTATAACAAGTAGAATGATAACCAATATTATCAATAGAATCCAAACATATCCTAAGATTACCATTTTTTTTGCTTCGAAACAATAACTTCATAAAAGAATTTTCAAAGTATACATTATTAAAATCAATAATAGAATCCTCTAAACCACATAAAAAACACTTTTTTTACAAGTTGCGCGCGCAACTCATCTTTGTCACTCTCACACCTCGCATTTAAAATTTTCATACAAATCTAGGAAACCATGAATTAGATCAACTTTTTAATGAGGCAACCTTACATTTTTTTCAACTTAATAACTGATGTGGGTATATAAATAACATTTACTCACCTGTTTATACCTGGCAACCCCATAGTTGCGCAGTGGTGAAAGTAGGCAACCTTTACGTTTTCGGTTCTTTTGAGTATGTTCTATTATTATTTTTTTTTTTTAAATAACCAATGTGGGAAGGAATAATTAATTTTAATTAAAAATTTAATTATTTAATACTCCGGATAGTATCTTATAACTTTTTGCAATGTGTTAATGTGAATATTATCTATAATTTATTTCTTATCGCTTATAAATAACAGATGAGGGAGGGTATATTACATTTCTTATACCGGATCTTAGACCACGCGATATTATAGGCATAGCGTTCAAAATCGGTATTTTTGTTTTTGTATTTTATGATAAAAAAGTAAATAAGATTAACTTGCATTTAATTTAATATTAAATACAATTAGATTGTAAAAAAAAATATTCACACTTTATTCCCCGTGATTATTTTTATTCAGATCCAAGGAGAAATGGATCAATACATAAATTCTTAATCATATTTTATATGTATATTTGTTGAAATGAGTTCAAATATTACAGTATTTATCCCACCTGCAGATATGCGATAATGCAACCTATGCCGTTGTAATACTGGTGTAATATCGAATCTAATCTAATCGAATCAAACATCGAATCTAATTTTGTCTTTAGTCGCCGTGGATAATTCTTCCATAGTAAAATTAAAAAAATATATATATTTTAATTGAAATAATAATATTTTAATAATGCTGTAATGAGTAATGTGTAATAATGAGTAATGAGCTTTGCCTGAGTAACGACATTTAGCACATCAATAAACATAATGATTACTATAAAATTGCGCGTTTTATGGCCACTGGCCGCATTAAAATGATTTCCCGTATATAAGACTAAGTTCACGCACGCACGATCAGACTACGAGATATATCAAAGGCCGATTTGGTATTATGCAAACCGAATCACGCCACGCCGACATTACGATGGACGGTTGCGTAACCGCCACCTGCGAGCTTATAACAAATTACTTTTCGACGTCCTTTCTAGTTATGCCCCCGACGAAATATGTCGAGAGTCGAGACGCCGACGAAGTTTAACATTCTCGCTTCTGATTAACGACAGAAGGGTCGTATGGAATAAGGTTACGTAGTTAAGAAGAAAATATGGTTTGCAGTTTTATTAATAATTGGATTTTAATATAAGGTTGAGATTTCATGTTGCAATAATTCACACAAAATTTTCATAAATCTCACAGAAAGGCAACGTGACGACGGGTCGATTATTATTATAATTCGTAACATTTTCTGTGTATTTTATAATCAAATATAGTAAACGTTGATGATGTCTAGACACAGTCTAGACTGAGTCTAGACAGGTATTCGGCAGTTACGACCGTCCACCGCCGAATGCGCTCCACTTTCTTTGCATTCTGTTTCCAACTAATTTCATTACCCCTCAGCCACCTTCATTTAGAATTCCACTCTCAAATGCGAAACATCATCACTATTAGCCTATTTAATTAAATCCGGTAGAGACAGATGGAGATTAGAAAAAAACTAATAAAGTATCAAATAAATACTTTATTAGGTTGATCGGAACGAAAAAAGAAAGTGAACAACATCCTCTTAAAAGCACTTTAATAAGCTAATTACAGTATGTATATAGCTATTAGTACTGGTAAACATAATTTACTACTAGCCGTTTTCATCTTACACAATCTGTGCTTCCACTAGTACAAAAACTATGAACATCTACGGTATATGAATATACGAAAGTAACCATGAGAAACTCGCTTCTATATTCGTACGAGGGATTGCACAATACACAAATGTCATGACGCCTCATCTTTAGCTGGTATGCGATGTGTGCTGCGGCCGCGGGAAACCGTTGTGCCAGTGAAAGTGGCCGCGAGTTCCGTTTCGTAATTTATAGCCGTTCGACTTTACTTGTACGCACTTGTACATTAGATTCACAAGTGCTATATGCACATTAAATAATATATTGCTTCATACCATTAGCTGCAGGCTAAAAATAATCCAATATTGTCCATTTTGGTAGAGGCACTCGTCTAGCAAAGTTATTAGAGCACATAATATTTTGTACTTATTTGTTACAACCGAGTTACGATTCACAAAAAGTCGTGTATTTTATTTCATTGCTGTTGATATAACAAGTTTTTTTGGTCGAAATGGTCTAACATAGTTATATTTCTGGCAAATGATTAAATATCATCGCTGATTACTTTATTTCATAATCTTTTTTACAATACATTCGGTCCTGTAGAATAGTTTAATACTCCAACAAATCATATAAATGTACTGATACTGTTGAAGAGTCCCTATAGATAGACCGTTGGACTGCTCTTGGATCTGACAATAGGGCTTGAACAAATTCCTCTTTTTTTTCTTGAAAGCTTATAATTGATATGGTACAATTTTAGCTCCATATTATTCTAGGTGCATGAGGCTGTCGCTCTTTAGTATCTCCTTTCAATAAAAAACCTTAAAGAGACGTGTTATATAGCTTCATGTTGTTCTAGGTGCGTGGGGCGGGAGATCCTCCGTGTCTCCGGGCGGCAGCAGCAGCTCGGGCTCGTCATGGCGCTCCGGCACCCCCTCCCCACCGCCGGTCTCCTCCTCCTTCAGCGACGAGGGCATCGCCATGGACTACGAGGACCTGCACCCGCGCAAGAAGAGGGTAAGTTCTATTATTCTAATATTCTCATATTTTGTGGTCACTGATCTATTAATAGGTATGACTGACGTTCTCTATAGAACAAGTTTAAAAATCTTCTGCACTACCTGCTTTCTCTACAGAACTGTACAGTAAAATATAGTTTTATTCATTTACTAGAAGATATTCATTATTGTAGAATTATTCTAACACCAGCCTCTAGTAGCGACTAATACTTTGAAATTTAGGTCAAGGAACATCTTCACTTAAAAAGTAAGATGGTTACAGTGAATGCAGTGTAAGAAGCCATATTTTCTACAAAATGACTTCAAGTAGTGGCGTCAATTAGACCGTGACACGGATCGTGCTTTCGTATTAACCTCGGCCTGATCGGTGCCACTACCTTTTGCGAAGAAGATGCGCTGCATAACGTTACGACTTAAGAGGACATTTAGACTGAGAAAGGCGCCGCGCTTCTCTAAGCCTACAATTATAATGCCATTCTCACACGAAATAATCGGCTCTACATTTTCCTGGGAATTTTCTTCTCCAGATTCACCCACCTTTACACGTTCGTTCTCGCGAGTTTTAACTGTGCAAAAAAAATGGATTGCAATTACAATGTCTCGCTTAAACTTGAAAACGGCTGGGCCGATTTGGCTTATTTTAGTCTTGAACAGTTGTTTAAATCTAGGAAAGGTTTAAACAGTGAGAAATATTATATAAATAGAGGGGAAAATGCAAAAAATGTTGATTGCAATTCACCATATTAAGTGTTTACTCTGTTCAATTTGTCACTTGACTATTTACCTGTTTGCTCTATTTATATCTTGATCTATTTAGGTAACTCGGCTGGCCTCAGTAGGTTTGTAGATGTAGGCGTAGGTATAGATGTAGATCTAGGAGTAGGTGGTTGTTGTTGATGTTGGTATAGGTTGTAGATGTAAGTGTGGTTATTTACTTATTCCACTTCATAGTTAAGACAGAACAGCGAGAGTATTTTAATAAATATGCGTAAAGTATTATTTTTATATAGAAAATCTCGTTTACGTCAAAAAGCAGGATATATTGTACTATAACTGTAACTCTCCCCGCACCGATTTCGGTGACGGTGGCCGGTTTCATTGAAACCAGGCCAGTCACACAGGAGCAATTTTATAGTGGCCAAGTGTGTGCGCAGTACACAATAGCACTCTCTCTTCATTTACTCTCATAACCCAGTGGGACGGATAACCGACACGCCTGGCGAGAGATCAGGCGCAGGTCCGAATTTTCACATGCCCATCCGACGCATGGATCATCTTTCTTGTCCGACAATCAGGTGATCAGCCCGCATTGTCCTAACCAAACTTGGAAGTAACTTTTTTTTTTGTTCCAATGCGGGAATCGAACTCACGACCTTCGAGTCGAGAGCCAATCTCTAACCACTAGACCACGGAGGCTGTTATAATCGTACTAATGTAATCAGGACATAAGTCTAAAAAGTCTTTTGTCTAGCCGTTGTGGGCGGTGTCATAATAGCCATGGAGTATGATTGCGTCGCTTTACATAAATGCGTGACCTATACAGTATAGAGTGTATATCTAGTACTTTCACTCGCACCTGTTCTCTCGGCTTACCACTTGTATCACAATTCCCGCTTTCGCGGAACGCTAGTACTTTGCGTGCATAGATTGATAGGTGTGCAATAAATTGACTACAAAACTTACGCCTTTTCATTCGTTATTGGATGATTTATACAGTATTCTCCGAGCGAAGTAACCACTCTTGAAATACTGTAGTGCTTGGGACAGTTGGTTTTCCAAATGTCGTATGGTTGCCCAAGCACACACGGCATTCTCACAACACAGTCAGCCTAGGCCAGAGGAATGACTGGTCGATACGTCTGGGGCCAACCATGTGCGGGTCTTCTGACGATGTTTTCCTTCACCGTTGGAGCGTCTGTATAATGTACTTGAGATCTGAAAAAGTCTCATTGGTACACACCACAACTTGGGAATCGAACCTGCACTCTCTCGAGTGCGAATCAAACGGTCTACCCACTAGGCCATCGAGCTCTATTAAATTAACTACAACAACATGGGAATTTGTATGTTAGATACAAATTTCCAGGATGTTGTTCGTTAACTGGCATTTGAAAGTCTAGTCCTCCTTATTGTTATGTCCTATATATATCTTAACTCTATAAACTCATGTCAATTCATACAACCAAAACATTGTTTATCTTCTTCAAGTGCCTCTCCAATCACTGAAGGTTGGCAGTCAAGCTGCGAATCTTTTCCTTGTCCACGGCAAGTCTGAAAAATTGTTCTACAGACTTTATTCTTGTCCACTCGGATATTCCTCAGCCCAATATGTTTTGGTCTCTCTGGTTTTGCGTTTCTTGTCTTTTACCGTCTTCCCGTTCTTACTCAGCATTACCGTTTATCAAAAAAGAGCAATCATGATATAAAAAAAACTAATAACGATTATTATTAGATTGAATAAAGAACTTGCAACTGTAGTAAAATAATCTCTAATATGCGCAGAAATGTAGTAAAGAGATAAGGTTCTGAGCACGCGTGCTCGAAAATACAACGTACGAGCAAAGTGCACGTGTCGTACAAATACGACATTATTGAGTATACAATGTCAGATATTATTAGCAGTGTCATGGACCTGACATAATTTACACAATCGCGCTTAACATAAGAGTCTACACCCGTGCTTGTTCGAACAACGCACGATACGAGTGAACGGCGCAGGTTTTAATTCCCCACACATTAGCGCCCGTCACACTTACAGTTCTGACCGCGGAAAATAGCACGCGCGGTTCCAACCCGCACTCCGAACCGAACGTGTAAATGCAGGGGGCCGACAGCCCGATCTGGCATGTCGATGACAACGCATTTTCCACAGTTTGCACCGCGCGCTATGACTTATTTTGACGCCAGCAGTCCAAACCGTGACGCATTTTTAGTCGTAATTAGCACGACAGTTCGTTCCGCAGTCCAAACCGCACAGATCCCTTCGCGGTTTGTTGCGTAGGCCGATCTGCGGTCCGAACTTTACGTGTGCAGGGCGTTATTAACATGATGAAACGAGAGAAACTGCACACAATTATTTCACACAAATTATAATTCGTACACAAATTGAGGCTTAAACTCGCTTGAATCGCTTTTACGTTGAAGTTAAAGTTGTATAATGTATAGTTTGATGGTATCAGTGTTACTTTTTAAATTTTGTCCGATTCTCGACTGGCCTTTCACTTTCTAAATATTATCTGCTGTTTGTACAAAACAAATTCCTGTCAGATAAATAGTTGGCACGGTCGTCTCCAATATTTTGTGCTACCTTTACTTGTATAAACTATTATAGAAGAGCTATTTATTTAAAAAAAATAAGCACTTTTGCATGCGATCAATCAAATCAAAATTAAAAATCTGTATTATTAACAACAAAAGATGTAGGTACAAAATAGGAATGATGGTAGGAGACTGGTGCCCTCACTAGGTTGCCCTGTGTTAAAGGGTCACCGGCTTAAATCAAGCTTTCGTCGTATATAAAAGTAAAAATCGTTATTAATTTATTGGTTTCATATATATTTCTACCAAATGAATATATGTAATTTATATAAAATAATTTTCGTATCTATATTCTACATATAACACAAGTTTTTACTTTCATTTATTGTGTACGTAGTACGTGCGACACTTGAAATGTAAATATGTAAAGCTTTTTACCGGTAAAAGTATTTACGTGTTAGTGCAAACAACACGCACAATAAACTAGTTTAACCTCCTTTAAAGTAGGTTGGGAATTTCAATATTAACGCATGACTACACCAGAACATGACTCTTTACTTTGACAAGCACCGCCCATTGATTTGATGTCGATCTTTAATTTTCTAATGATAGAGCTAGGAGCGCATTGTGGTGGGACTCTATATACTTATTTGCATCATTTTGCGTTGATCAATAGTGGAAACATGCAGCAAGAGTAAATCCAAACAGATTTCGTAACACTGACCATAATATCAGAGTTACCAGATGCGTAGCGCCTCGCTACGCAGTGTAGCGTCTAGGGGTCGAGCAGTTTCGAAACATCTTAGGTTTTCTAAACTATATAACATTTTTTCTTTGTCTATATTAAATTTATAAAGACGGAAGGTTTGTTTATTTGTTTGCATCGAATAGGCTCCGAAACTACTGGACCGATTTTGATGAAATTTGACAAAGATATAGAGTAGACCACGGGGAAGGGACTCAGAAGTCGCGGGCAAGACATAAGTGATGTCCTATCAGGATATTGGAGTGAGAGCAAAGAGGGAGGAGAAAAAACTACGTGCATACGTCTTGTCTCCATAAACAATTGCGTCAACAAATAGAGGTCACGGGCCATTATTATATGAGAAAACTTGCACTTGACAGTAGTTGCATGTATAATGTGTGTTTACGATCCACGTGTAAGGTTCAGCGGTGACGTCGCCGCGGTACAAAGTCAAGGCGCACTTCAGCGTTATGTAACGTCAGCTTGTCACAAAACGTTTACGACTGGCGACTATTAAAACAATACTAGATATTATTTGTTATTTTCACACGAACACTTGTTTTAGCTATCGAAAAAAAATCTTCGCGTGTTGCCATCGCTACATTTCCAGTGTTTTTTTTTCCAGAGTCAACAAATTGAACCATTTCTGTGTCTATGACCAAAATTTTCAGATTTAGACAAATATTTAAATATAAACATTAAGATATTATTAAAATGTAGTGACGTTTTTTAAATTTTACAACCGAGTATTACGCCGATTCCAAGGTTGGTTTTAAATTATTTGCATATTATTCATGATGTATCGCGTTCATTTCCGTGAAAAATAATATAAACCTTGGAAACTACGCACGCTGTGATTTTACTTGAAATATTTTAAATTAAGTACAATTGTTTGGTTCTGCTGTCTACGAATATTTGTTTTGTCAGAAAATAAATATTTTATAGAAATTCGTTACGGCTAGTTTATTTATATTATGTATAAGCAATTACAACAGTCGTTCCATTGTTTGCAATTGCAGGAAGACAGTACGTTTCATCTCTTAATAACAACGAGTCGATTGCATATGTTATTGATTGTACTGTAGGTTCTTGATGGAAATTCATGTTCACAGTAGTAACTCCGGGACCTCTTGCACTATTTCCACTTTGATAAGAATTTTACATTTGTTTTAATATAGTACACGACCGGTTTCAACACAGTCACTACACTTAACACCTTATGATGACTGTCGTAACCGGTCGTGGAATATATTAAAATGAATGTAAAATACTTATTAAAGTGGAAATAGTGCAAGAAGTCCTGTGTATCATTACTGTGAGTCGATTACATGCTAGTAAACTTATATTTTGGCATTCTCCCAACTAGCATTTCACACATATATTATATTTCACACATAATATTGGCAGAGTAACAGACCCACGCCGACCTTCGCTGAGGGCCAAGAGTAAGAGTCCGTGGGCGGAGACTTGTTGATGTTTTACTCCCTCCAACAGTTACATAATACTTTACTCGCTAACAACAATTATTTTCACAAACATAATGTAAACGCAAATCAAAATAAATTCGAAGAATGATCTCGTCATATTTTTCAGATCTCCTAACCGTTTATATTTCTTAAAATTAAGTATAATAGTTTCTTACTAGTGGCCATTAACATGGTTTCTAAGTAAATGAAAATACCAATCTCGTGTATAAAATACATCATTCGTGGCGACCGACCTCAATAGTAATTGTAAGTTTATAACAAAGACCACTCTATAATATAATATTAAGTATACATTTGTAATATTATAAACCAAAGAGTTATACCCTCGGCGGTCATGGCCGTAGAAAAACTTTACTTTGTAGTTCAACAATGCCCACATTATATTTCTTTAGTATGTGTAAACTTCTTTAATTCTAACCGTAGTGATTACGAAACTCTCAGTGACCGGAATATTATTAATTTGGAGTACTTTAAAATGTTATTTGTAACAAACATATTTTAGCTTTTGTTAATATATAGAAGCAAACTAAGACGCAGATTGTATATTATCGAGGGTTCACTGGGCAGATCGGTGTGCAATTGGCAAACAATACTCGCCTACTGTATAGCTAGCTCAGACATATCGTCGCCACTTGCCACACTTGGCAACTGCAATACCAACCGCGGAAGTTTTATAGCATTAATAATTACGCTATACAGCATTTTTAGGATTCCGTAATACTCAAGAAACCCTTATAATTTCACTCTGTCCGTCCATCTGTCTGTTTGTCTGTCTATCCGCCCTTCTAGCTTCTGTAATTATAAATATGGATGGATAAAATGTGGTATAATTATAGAATGTGTATAGATCTCGGTTTTTGGAATCATTAGATAATAATTATTTTATATTTTAGGGGTGGCTTATACATGTGACGTGGGGATGAAAAAATATAGATATTTTTACATAAAGGCGAGGTTTCATACATGATTTTTTTACAAAGTCAACCATTTTCGAGTAATCGGCCTTCAAAGTGGTTTATAAGTTGGTCCTCTAGCATTTATAAACTATAAGAGATAGAAACTTGTAAGTTTCCATGCTGATAGATCATGCTAAAAACTCTTTAGCAAAATTATTTTGAGCGAAATCGGACAATAACTTTTGAAGTAAAATAAGAAAACCTTTTGCGCGTTGATAATTACGGAACCCTCCTTAGACATGTCCTGATTCTATTTTACTAATAAACTCTAATAAAATATGTCACCAAAAATGTCAAGATGGTTTTTAGGGTAAAGATTGACAGTCACATAGTACAATAATAAAAGTTAAAATTATAACCCGGCTACGCAAATCATATAGCTTAAGTTACCCGGCCATCATTTCGAACCTATAGACACTTCAATCATTTGAATCGGATCAGTAACTTAGGCGCTACTGTGGAATAAACATACACACATCCATACATAGTCTGCCAAAATTGTTACCCTTCCTTTTGGCTTCGCCGTAGTCGGATAAAAAGTATGCTCCTTTTGGCCCGAAAGGACCATAAAGTATGGGGCATACTTCCATTGGAACAAGATTAGTTGTAACCTTATTTAGACAACTTTACGGCAGCGACGTCCCTAATCAGTCGATTGAACAATATTAGAGTTGTCACTTGTTCTACATGGTGCCAACTGGATTTCCAGGTTCAATGGCCTGTCCACCGGAGACATGTAAGGAACCAGGGCCTTTAGTCAAGCGACATGTCACTTAGCGATGGCATAAGTCAAATCCCATGCATTTTTTATTCCGAACTTCGCCGTCGAAATTATCGAATTTATCTTGACTAAAGGCCCAGTTTCTTCGTGAGTGGTAATGATAAATCCCACCGGGAAAACCCCACAAATTTGGCTCCGGGAAAGCCCTACTCTTTGAAAAATGTTATGAACCTATTTCAGAATAATAAATTAATAAATTCTTTATTGAGAGCAACTACCTACCAATTTGGTTAGTTTACATATTTTTACTGAAATATTATAATATGTTAGTAGATTATTTGCTAAAGTTTTACGTAGTAATTATATTTCAAGTTCATTCAGATTTTTAATTAAAGAATATTTTTATTATGGAGTCGACGTCGTAATATTTTCCACGTGCAAAATGAAGCCTGAAAAAGTGGAACAACTTTTCCTATGTGTATTCTTTATTTTTTCATAAGAAATACAAAACAAAGGTCTACAAAGATACTTAGAAAATTGTTTCAGCAATCAATTAGTATATTATGCTAATTCACGTATCATTAAAATTATAATGTATTACATTATGATAATGACATATAATATGTATGCGAAAACTAATAAGGATGTCCTTTAAACTTTTTTTGTGTGCTTAACATATAAATACGGTCGACACTCGATTATTCGGCCTCAGTTATCCGGATTCGTCTTTATTCTGACTACCAACAAAAAAAAATTATACCTTCAAGTTGGGTCATAACCTATCGATATTGGGTTTGTATGTACAATACTGACAAGTTCCTGACTCGACCAGTTTCTAAACATTTTCCTTTGCACTAGGACACCTCAAAATATTTTAAAACAAAGGAAGTGACCGCAACGACTGCAAGCATAGTAGGACTACGTATTTATACGTGAGTATGTGTGCGTGCGCACGATACATAGGCGCTGTTAAGCGGTTTTGATCTTATCTGTGGTCGAGTGGCATCTTGTTCGATACAAACCCAATATCTATGGGTTACGTCAGTGTATAATACTATTCCAGCACCATTATCAGATCCTGGATGCCAACGAGCTGTAGGTTTGTTTATGCAAAATTATGTAGTACAGAAACATCTTTTCTTTATACATTAGGATTATCCGGATTTCATTTAATCGAATGCCCATGGATAACAATTAGTCCGGATAATCAAGTCTCTACTGTACGTTTTTGCATGACTCGCTAACAAGTGTAGGAGTGACGATCACCGACTGTCAATATTGCTCCATTGACGCCAGCTGGCAGGCCTCGGCGGAGGACGCTGTTACAGCGGGACCTTGTAGTTTTTTACATACTTTGATCCCTCGCACTTTGTACCAAAACGTAACCTGCCTCACTATTTTGTTAATTAGCAGTTAAACGCAAATATAAGCATTGATTTCCGAATTATCTATTAAAGTTTTTTTACTCGTAATATATTTTAAGACACTCACTCCGTTTCTCTACAAGGTCATCTGTATATTTTGAACTCATGATCTTTTATTCGTATTCAAAAAAACATCGTCGTGTTTTCCGATAATAAGTAGCATCTAATGTCAAGGGTTTTGCACCTGTAAGTAGGTAATAATCAGTACAACACTATTCCCTACAGTAAACCCTGATATTCACCTGATGTGGTAACGTCAACGTAATTACATCTTTAAATACTGCATTTTCATACTTTGTAGGTTATCAATTAACGATGATTCATTTTTTTTAATTAATAGTAATTGATAGAAAGGTGATGATGATGATGATATGAGGTTTTGAATTATTAACTATTTCTATTGACCACATAAATACGTGTTAAACATTATTTGTTCGTTGCATTTTCTTTTCGTTCCATGAGTGAATTGTTGAATTCATGAAGAATATATTTAAATTGTTGCAAAACCCTGAGTACTAATTTAGAAAAATCTACTTGTTGATATCGAAATAGAACAAAGGCAACAAAATTAATTACACGACCGCGATGTGTCCACGAATAGTCACTGCAATTTGCAAATAATTAGGTTAAATGGTAGCCATGATCCATTTGGCATAACGAAATAGGTGGACACGTTAGGACAGTTGATGCGATTACATCACAAATGAGTTACAGTCTGTGGGAATGTTGAATTAATGCATTTGCAATTGTGCATTGTGCAGGCAGACCCGCCCACTGGCGTAGTCCATAGCTGGCTTAACACAAAAACAGCGTTTCGTTATGCCCCTACGTGCTTCTTACACTTCGACTAACGTGAAATGGCTGGAATTTGTGAACTGTTAAATCGAGCGATAGAAAAAGAAAATATTATATCCATGAAAATTATACAATAGAGTATATTTCATGTGATATAAAAGGTAATTAATATAAATTACCTTTTCAGTATCTAGTGGTAACAAGTTTTTCAGTTAGAACGTGCATTTTATAAATCATATTAAAAAGTGTATTAAAAACTTTTGCGGTATTAAATCTAAAATATAATCTAGGTTGAAGAATTAAAACAGTGAAGTTTATTACCTTTTAAAATTCAGCTTAGCATTAAAAATCCTTAACCTTTCGAAACAGCCTTGTCAAAGCTGCCTCGCTGATTCGAGGAAACGTTGACAGTCACAAAAACTACATGTTTTCTGCTAACTTCTACTGGAGAAAACAAGAGCCTTATCCTTTGATCCATAAAATGTAGCTTTAACTTTTAATACTTTATATTGATAGACGATTTATTAACTAGCTATTGAATCGATTATAAGTTGCTAGGCATAGTATTCTATTATTTATTTTGTATCTATATAGTTTTTTCCGGTCTGAGTAGAAAACCCCTCACTCTATTGACGATAAAAATCTTATGATATAAGTTAAATTCTGTTATGAAATAAAATTGAAATAAGTTTATTCATTATCTTTACTTTGAAGGTTATGAAATTTCAAGTGTTTCTTAAAGATATCACGTACGAATGAAATAACTGCTTGAAATTATTCTTATTCATGCAATATACTTGTTGCTACCCAAGATTTCAGTTTATGGTTTTATTTTAACAAAACCACTACTAAATTAATAATTTTCAGTTTTTTTTAGAAAAGGTCATGTATAAGATATTTTAAGTTCAGGAATAAAGGTTTCATTTAAAAAGTACAGAGTACACGTGGCAGAACTGGTACTTTATTTATCATTTAAAATCGTGGCATCTGCTTATTGAGCCGTACTTTAGAAATTTAAGTTGTTAAGTAAGAAGAAGTTGTTATGTAAGTAGCTTCAGACAGATGGCGTTACATCAAAAATTGTGTCTTGACGTAACGCGACCCTGGAATTTCAACCTCAACGCCGCTAAAGCAGTTTCACTTCAAAACCACACTCAGGTCTGTTAAAATTATTGCGGTTCCTCTAAGTGGTAGCAAAATATAATACGCCTTGTGTTGTTAACCGTCCCCCGAGTGTGCACTGTGCAGTGATTCGTGTACGGAAACCCGCAATAGGGGTCACCACCGCGGCATCGCCTTAACGCAACGCGAACGAACCTTGCGTGTCGTGACTCGTGATATCTATTCAATTAATATTATGCACATACAGGCACAATTTTTCTACAACATAACCGTAACTGTACTTTGTAATAACTAATAAGCTTCAAACTTTATTACAGTAATGGTACAGTCTGCAAAATTATTTCAAATCAATTTAACGCTTTACGCCTTTTATGGACAAGTAATGGAGTACTAGGAAAATTTATAGAGTGGTATATTCTTTTTTATCTTGGGTATTATATACTTCTAGACCTTTGGGTATAGCTTCTACCGAAGCATTTTGTTTTAAATTATACCAATATTTTTCCACAAATCCAAAAAGTTTTATTAATTTGCAATACTCTTCGCATCAATCTGTTTTGATTAAAGTCACGTTCTTACAGAATATTTATGAATTTACAAGAAGGGAAACATCTTGCGGCGTCAATACAAGAAGTATTGAAGGCCACTTTATCTAACCGTTGATATACACCAATTGTTATCACGCAGAGGCGATGATTTCCGTGTTGTTCAGGGCCAACGTAATTACACCGATAATAATAATTGTACTTAAACTCGTTTATAGGGCTTCTTAAATGATAAACATTGGACAAATATCTTTATCTTACACAACATAATATCCTTCCATATAAAAACTACCTAATTATGCGCTTGGAATAGTGTTCGTTGCAAAAAATATTTTAAGTGAAACTTATTTAGCGGTATTGAGATTGAAAGTTCGAGTTCGCGTCACGATTTTGGATATAACTCTATCTGTCGGAAGCTACTTATACTTAGGAAGTATACTATGTAACTAATATTTAAAAATGTGAAAGTTTGTGAGGATGGATGGATTGTTGGATGTATGGATGGATGAATGGATGGATGGATGTTTGTTTTTCTTTCACGCAAAAACTATTGAAGGGATTTCGATGAAATTTGGTATGGTAGTAGTTTATTCTCTATTCTTATTTATACTTATATTTTACGCGTGCGGAGCCGCAGGCAACAGCTAGTCTTGCATAAAAACTTAACTTTCTAAAGTACGGCTCAATATACAGATGGAGTTAGGTGTTGACATTTTATTTTTTCTATTCATTTTTTAAAGTGATTTTCTCTATAGGCACGATGAAAATATTTTAGGATTTTAAATGATGTTTCACTTCTGTCACGTGTACTCTATACACGTCATGTATTTTAGGCGATCCTCCGGAAACACTATGGTTTTTCGGGAAAAAGTAGCCTGTGTGTTAATCCAGAGTCTAAACTACTACCATGACAAATTTCATCAAAATCCATTTAATAGGTTTTGCGTGTAAGTGTCACAAACATCCATCCACACACCAATCCATCCTCACAAACTTTCACATTTGTAACAGTCGTAGGATTTCTAGTTTAAATTGTATCCAATTTTAATTGCAATTACTCTGAAAAACTCCTGTATCTAGTCTGCAAAGATAAGCCATGCTTCCGCTTCGTAAGGATCACCTAGTTGTCGCTGGTTAAATGCGGCGTAGCGATCCAAATCGAGTCCTCCAAGGATCACCGACATTTTCAAATCTCCGTTGTCTTCCACACAATTCGGACCTAGCTCTCTATAATTTTAAACCATTCTGTGATATCCGTTAGCAATTACAAACGAATCAGCTAAACATTTTAAAATAAGGATAAGCAACATCGCATATAAGGTTATCGTCTAAGTATCGTCTGTGGAGTTTTTTTCTATCCGCTTCGTGTGTATAACTGTACCTGCGTACACGTCGTTTCCTGCAACCGGACTCGTGTTATTATAATCTTCTGATTTATCTAGAAACCAGGCGTAAAGCTGTTCCACGACACTCGCATAAATTAGCCGGTTAGTTAGTTGGACATTTATATAAAATTTATTGCGCATTTCAATCTGAGATACTTTCAATTAATAATGTGTTTGCTGAATCTACTACTGCTGCCTGCCCATATTGGCGATAGGTAAATTTTCGCTGGGTCAAAGTTGTATAATAGAATATTTGTTGAAATGATTGAGATTACATAAAACAGGTAATTCTAAACTTTATGATCTAAAATTATGGTTCCTATCGCCAATGCTAAAATTATCAGGTGCTCGATAATACACGAGATAATATGGTATGTGCTCATAAAAGCGAGGACACACATTTATAGTTTCGAAAATGGGTACCAACGCTCAGGGCTAGTTACACACTTTTCTCAAGAACAAACTATATTTAAACCCCTTTTACTGTACCTAATGCAATATTTTTTGTGTTCTCTGACCATGAGTATACTTTTATGGGTCATAAAATTCGTAGTTATACGAATCGAGCGTCCCCGATCACAAATTGTGGTCTGCGCATAAACAAGTCTAGTGATGCTCCAAGGCCCGAACAATAATGTTAGTTGGCATATTTCAACAAGCGAATAATGCCATGGCCTTCGCCGGCTATATTTAATACGCGGAAGGCAATGCGGTACCGAGGCGAAGGCTGAACGGATAGCTGTGTAAACAGTTAGGACTGTAGCGTAGACGGCAGCGGCAGCGGTTAGCCGCTACTCGCTACCACCACGCGCGGTGCGCGTGTGCGCCTGACCTCCGCGCGTTGTCGACATTTGATAATCTCGCTACTAAATAACACGCGTGACTCGACCTACGAGCGACGTTAAATGCGCGTATTTTTTATAATCAGCTCTACAAACACCGGTTCCAGTCATACGCTCTACGTTGTCGCGCAGAGACAACAAATCTGTTTACTTTATCGTTATTGCGTCATTGACATTTCAAACAACATGTTTTGTATTTGTACTATTGCCGTTTGTGTGTAATCTAAAATTGTGAGTTCATTTTTTCTTGATACATTACATTAAATATGTACGATACGCTGATTAAACAGTAAAAAGTATAGTGTCTCGGCTCTAACAAAGGCCTACCATGGCATACTACAATCACTGGTTCTATCAAATATGTCTGCTTAATCATTATTCATTACACTATTGCATGTTACAATGTGATCTGTAATATACTATCTACGTGTGATATCAGCTTTTTTTTATTTAGAACAAAGTCGATTGTAAATATTTAAACAAACTAAAAATGTGTAGTTAATGAGCGGCCACTAGATCACTAGTTAGTGAGTAGCCACTAAATCACACAATAACAATATCAAAGTAGGTCGCGCTAAGTAGGTCGAATATGCTTGTCTCTACCAATATGGAGAACAACGGACAAATACAGCGAAAAGAGGTTTCGGCCATGTGCAAAAGCATCAGAGGTCTTTTACACAATATTTATAAAACATAAAAAAGTTCAACGATACGACTTTAATTAAATTCAAAGAAGAAGTCTTTGAATTTAATTAAAAATCTAGTCAATTTATTGAAGCGACGAGACGGACGAGAATTTATCATAATAAATTCTCGTACTTTTTTTTATATATGGCGTCGGCTTAAAACCATTTGCCAGTGTTAAGTTAAAAATGCGGGAAATAGAATTTTCGTTTCAATTTTCAACACCGATTCCTAAATCGTCAAGTCTAAAGTCTAGTCAAAGTCCAAATAAATAGTCAGTGCAGTAAATGAGTCAAGTCAGTCGATTCAGTAAAGTGGTAGAAGCTTTACTGAAAGTTCCTAGGGAGTTTTGGAGCGAACACAAAATAGCACGTTTTTTGAAGTTGTACCACTTTCTCACACTTGTGCACGTTAACGAATATTTAATGGTTAATATTCTACCAATATTACACATCAAGAACCGGAATACCACAATTTTTTGAAGGAATACAAAAATCACAACGTCACCCATTGAATTCCCCGGCAAAACTCATTCTCGTACTTATTACTTAACCAGGCCCGTACGATATTTTATTACGATAACGAAATTAGACGTCAAAAATGTATGGTATTGACTATTGACGCATTGCTCGCTATGTCACTTAGCGAAAGTTATGTCAATCCCATATACCCATTACCCATTTCCAATTTCGAAGATCGTTCATTACATTATTGTAATGGCATGTTAGCTAAGCCTGCAAAGTATTTTTTTTCGATCATTTATATATTTTTTTAATTTGATTATAAGAAACAATGCATGAGACTCATAAGAATCAATGGTAGGATTTATGAGTAAGGCGTAAGTAATTTTCCCATACACTTAAACAGACCTTTAGCAGTGATTAGATCATGCAACTTGTTCGATAATTATATTGATCGTATGAGCAAGTAGAGCGGCTGCTGTAATACCGTATTCAAGTACTGTGGGAGAGTGTTGTGCAACACTGAAAATAGGTTACATCCATTCGAACGACCTACATACGGCGATTACATTAGATATCCTTTGTGTCGGCGTAGCCGGGCCAAACGCTGTACATAAACCACGACCTTTGTGTCGCGCTGACCGGCTGCGGCCCGCAAATACTAGTGCACTGATTGTGCTATAGGTATATATATATATATGTATATATATATATATGTATTATCGTTGTTCCAAATATTTAAAAATATTGAATGTTGCGCAAAATTTTGAGATTACCACCGGAGAGCTGTTGCCGCTATCGACGCGCACGAACTTCAGCTTTGTTGTCGCTCCGTCTCGCTCTTCGGGTCATCGCCCGACGCACCACACGACTCCCTCGTTCTAATAACCCTACACATATAGGTAGCTCGATACATTATCATTTTTGTGGCAAACTGTCGAGCCGTATCACTAATTTATACAAAAAGACACATATATTTTGCACGACTACATTTGATAACACATTTCGCATATTTCATGGTCTTACGCAACATTTACCCGTAAAACTGACCACACCAGAGGTCAATGTAATCCGCTAATGGCATGCTGAAGGCAGCAGGGCAATACGAGGGGCTTCCACTCGCTAGAAACAATAAAAAAAACATAGGAAGTATAATAGTTGCGTGTCACACGATAATGCGGTCATTTGTTTAATAAATTTTTATGTAAATCGAGATAGCAATTACAATTTTCAGTTCATCTTAATTTTAATCACAACCTTTGCGTTACTTCACAGTTCACACCCGTTTTATTTCTTTAGTCGAGTGAGTTCAAACAATGCGTTGAACTGCATTCGAGGCGGGTTCTATTTTTCTTGACATCGAATGCACGTCTCGAAGCAGTGCCGGCGGGTAGGTGGAGCCGATGCTTTTTTTTTACCGGCATCGGCGGGGCATTGACACCGATGGCGGGGCACTGCCCGTTCTTGACAGTTCGAATGTTTACATTTTACATCTCAAAGGATCATTTGTTACGCGCTTCAAACGGTGCCAATACACTTACGATAAAAATTATACGATCAATTAACCCAATACCGCCCAAAGTAATTTAATCAATTGAATTATAATTAATTGGAATTCAGGTTCCTTATTCTAAATTACAGTGTCATTGTACTAAGAAAACACAACAGAAGTACATAATATGTATTCAAAGATTCATGACTTTATGAGCATCCAAGTAGTGTTGTAGTGTAGTTTGATAATACAACCATAGTATAAAGAGATACAACTTAAGTGTCTTGTGCTGGCGTTTGCAAGTAATTAAATAAATATAAATAATATACGCTAACTCTAAAAAATATGTGACGATATTTTGGTGTCTAACTTGAATTACGTTAAGGATAAAATAAGGATACATTCTTAAATTAAATAGGAAAGGTGCATTGTAAATTTGTTTTCGTATAGAACACAATGACGCTTTTGTTCCCGACGACAAACAGCGAAGACAGGGTTATTACCCTGCCTTAATTTCATTCTAATTCATTAGTCTCGTTTAAGCAATGCTAGATGTATTTTTATTGGGGGACAATTAATATTCGTGTTTTATGGCACGGCGGCATCACCGGCGCAGAACAATAGCGAGTTCATCACACGCAATAATGAGCGCTCCCGACTACTGCGGGTTCAATAAACTGCCTATTTTATAAAATAAACTTCGTGCGACACGAAACCGTTACAAATAAATACATTCCGCCGAATGTGTAACGATCTACGAGCCGCGCCGCGCCGCTGCCAAATCGTCGGAAGGCCACTCGCCAGATAAATACGCACTCCCGGCCGCGAATTATCGTTCCTAGCGGTTTAATTGGAGATAATGCGAGTGGCTGTTGACTGCGTGCGTTTGAAGAAAAAGTGAAATTGTAACAAGTCTGAACCAGTCGAGGTCGGTGACCAGAGGAGCGTCTCTACATCGTTTGGCGACTGCCCCACTCGGCTGATTCATCATTACTGATCGCCGCTCACCGCCTAACTTGGCGACGCCTGACTCACGCCTTTGTTGTCACATTATCAGGGCTTTTGGGATTCCACTCCGTAAATTCATCAATTTCATTGTCCTCATTATATTGCGCGATGCTGCTATATATCGCGTTCTACGTTGTGAACTATTTATTTTTAAAGATGATAAAATTAATTAGTTAATGATCATTAAATTTCATGAAATATATTTTTTATTAGTTTATCAACGCATTATAAAGCAGATAAGCGTAAACATAATAATGAAACGATAAAAAAATTAAGAGAACGAGAAAGGTAGACACTTTTTTCTTAGAACGGAGTACGGACAAGGGGCAAATGAACGGAAGGAATTTATTTGTTGAGAGTTTTTCGTATACATATTATGTAGATTGTGTAGCCACAGGCGGCTGAGAAGGGTGCGATGCCCAGCCGGGGGTTGCGGGGAGTGTTATGGAGTTCAACGCATCCGCGATGCCACCTGTAGATCATACTGCGTTCTATGGATACAACTTTATCGAATTTATGACATTATTTTATTAAATCTGATATATAATAAACAATACGTTATACAATATTTGGATTGTTAGTCACATACAATTTGAACAATTAATTATTTCGATTTAGTAAATAAAATGTGTAGTTTAAAAGAAGCAATTTACATAATAATAAAGATATGTTATTGATTGTACTGTAGGTTCTTGGTGGAAATTCATGTTTCACAGTAATAACACACAGGGCTTGATGATGATGATGATGACACCTGATGATGACTTTGTCGAAACCGGTCGTGTTATATATTAAAATTAATGTAAAATACTTATTAAAGTGGAAATAGTGCAAGAAATCCTGTGTGTTATTACTGTGATAATAATAAAGGTTCAGTGCATTGAATTTCTAGGCTTAAGGAATCCAATACAATTATTTCATTTCCTATATGTATACCTATAACAGCTCTATTGTAGCAACTATTGAGGTCAGTGACCTATAATGTAGCCCCCTCCGTAGGGTGCACTGTACGATATACAATTCGTGTTAAAAGGTTACGATTCTAATAAACTTTGCCCTATTTTAGCATGCATTTCCAGTCTATCCTTTGTTGTTTCTTTATGTAGACGTCAACTTTTTCTTTGTTTCAATCTCGTATGTTTTAAACTTGAAACCCATTGTTGTTAATTGTTATGTAAGGAATTTTAATACGCAATGTATGTAACATAATAGTAGATATGTTAGTCCTTTATGTAATTCAAACCAGTTTAAAATTAAAAAATTTAAATACCACAGCTTTAGAAGAATTTATAATTAGTCTTCAAATTTTTTGGGGGGTTCAAATCAAGCAGGATGACATCAACAACAACAAGATATGGAGAGAAAATTCAATAGAGAAAACATTTTGTACCAGTCAAAGTTTGTTGTATTATTTTTCTAAACAAATGTTTCATGTGGGACTTGTTTGTAAACAAGTTCGCTCATTTTGTTGACAAAGAGTGTTTTGAATCGGCATCCGCCGGCAGCGCCCGGCAGCTGCGGCCACGTGACTCCTCAATTAATTTCTCACCTCTCACTTCGGTGACACACTAACGGACACCGATATCCATACGTCACGGTACATTCCTAACTTATGACGTACTCTAATAACGGCCGGGACAGCTATAAGGATTAACCTAGTTAACGGATGATGACTCCTGACGTTATCTAAAAATAAAGAATACCTAAAATATTTTAGTATCTCTAATCCGAAAATAAATTGACACTCAGATTGATTGTAAGCTCAACAAATCTCTAAAGACTATAGACGCGGTCAAGCAGCTGTCCTCGCCTATTCATGATGGAAGACGCTATACAGTTTGCTGCAATTTTCTATAAAGCGGTATTCATCCGTCGAGGAACGTGAAGCTAGCGTTCGTGGTAACCGTTTGACGATTATTACATGTTCACGTCCTTGTCGATCTCTCTACAGATAGAGCGAGATGCCATCAAAACAACTTCTGTGCCTCTACGTAACTTGAGGTAAATAAATAGAAGGTCAGTCACGTGAAATAAACTTATGCGCTTTTCTAAGCTGGAAAGAGACGCAATGAAAACAAATCAATAAGTCATCTCCGCGTTTCGCGTACGAAAGAGACGGGGCAATAACAAACTGACGTTTAAAATCAACGATGATTACAACAAATGTAGACTTTCGCACGAGGACAGAAAATTGTATTTCCAACGGCACGAGCAAGTCATCATGCTGCCAGAGTGAAAGAATTGCCAATGAAAGGTACCGTTGTGTTGGCTTCTTTCTCTAAAGTATTTGTTTTTAGTAAACAAGTCTTATAACATCAAAGGTTAGTAAACCTAAATTATCAAAATAATAATATAAATTAAACAGAAAAATTAATACCAGTTTCCCAGGGCGAGTCTGTTAATTTTGCACAAAACTTGACGAAAATTATTATGCATATGTTACGACAAAATGTGTTTTAATTTCTCGGTGTAACAAAAATTTGGAAATATTTGGTCATATCGTTTTTAGCAACGCAAGTGGAACAACTGACAGGCGTTACATTTTAATGTTTCTCGAATCGATGGAAACAAAAAAAGGAAAAGAATGAAATATATACAGCACAACCTCGTTCTTAATGTCTTTTCTGAATTCGTTTCTTCATTCAAATCCTTGTAAACGTCAAAAACTAACAATTTTAACCCAAGTGAGAGCTGAGTAAATATTCGCAAAATAGCGTGATCACTCTTAGCGTTTTTCACAGTTTTACACATTTTTCGTTGCGTATGAAACAAGGGTGATAATGATCAAAGTGGCTTACAGTGGAACAGGAATGTGAACGAAAATATCGTTTTTTAGCATCGAATGGAACACAGTAATAATAATCTTCATTATTTCTAGTACGAAGTGCGTGCACATCACTAAAGCCGTTTCTGACAAATCACAAAAACAAATCAGTTAACAATGGGAATGATAATGTTGTACACACGACAGAAATAATTACTGTCAACTTTTTTATTAGCTTTAATTTTCTATTGTAGTCACTTATAAAAGTTTATAATAAAGAAATGTAGTAATTATAGTGAACATAATATTATATTAACATTTTTAAAATATTTTAACGCCAAAGCTTTCGAGTAGAATATTTGCCTTTTATACTGTAACTGGACGTTGCTCGCGACTTTGTACACGCAAAAGGAAATCCCGCTAGAACCGTACATTTTCCCACGATAATAAGTAGCCTATGTCCTTCCCAGTGGTCTACTCTATATCTGTGCCAAACATGATGATTGGTTAAGTAGTTTTTAAGTGAAAGAGAACCAACCAAACAAAACTCACTTTCACATTTACAATATTAGTAAGGATAATAAGTCTTCTAGTTTTTTGATTATTAAATCTATAGGTAGAGCTGATAGAGGCGTGCTAAATTTCGGTGATGTAATAACAGTTTATCATCTGTTTTTATATAAAAAAAACATTCACATGGGATTTGAATTCAGAGTACTACTAAGTGTATTTTGTAAGTAAATACAAACATAGATTAAAGCAGTCAGCGTTAATCTGTGTTTGTTTTTACTTACAATAATTTGACGATATTTAAACATTCATACAGACAAATATAATTAAAATATGTTAAAACTTGGTGTGGAGTCTGCCCAGGCGAAATTCCAGTCCATCCCAACATTCAAAAGAATTGGGATGAATCCCTTCTTAATTTGGCACAATCAGACCTGTTAAATTGCTCCTCCCCTGCTGATCGCGACCGTCTCTTAGCGTCCACTGAGCCGGAATCGGGGTACTGGCTCCAGGCACTCCCGTCATTCAATATCGGAACACTGTTAGATACACACCTTCACGCTATCAGTCAGTCGGCGTTTAGGAATCGCCACTAACGAACCCCATCGCTGCCATTGTGGTGCCACGGTGCCGGCCGCCAGTCCCGCCATGCCTTCATAAATGACGTCATCCGCAGGGCTCCTGCCACCGTCAACGCGCCGGCCACACATGAGCCGAACGGTATCTCACGCGACGACGGCAGGAGACCCGATGGCATGACCCTAATTCCGTGGAGCCGTGGGAGGCCGCTGGTGTGGGACGCTACCTGCGTGGATATGCTGGCGGCGTAACACGTAGCGACCTGCACTCGCCGAGATCAACAAAAAGACGGAAATGTGAATCCATCGGCGATGGTTACATTTTTCTGCCTTTTGGAGTCACAAAAGTCAAACTATGGGTCCTTGGGGCCCCATCTTTTTAGGGATTTGGCCAAAAGACTGGTCGACGGTCGCTTATCTCGGCCAACGTATCAGTTTAGCCATAGAGCATGGCAATGCTGCCAGCCTCTTAGGTATTCTACCCGCAGCCTTCGAACTAGATTCAGTTTTTTATTTTTTTATTTTCATTTTATTAATAATTATATAAATTATCATAATTAATATTAATATTAATAATTTGGTTATTTTAATTAATTCATTATTACAAAATAATTTAGAGTCCACATTAGTATAATATCTAGTTTTCCCCGGTTAAATACCCACGATAACATTGTACTTTTTCAGGATAAAAAGTAGCTTATGTGTTAATCCAGAGCTTAAACTACTACCGTACCAAATTTCATCAAAATCCGTTCAGATTTGCGTGAAAGATTAACAAACATCTGTGCATCCATCTATACATCCATCCACCCTCACAAACTTTCACATTTATAATAGTAGCAGGATATAGAGTATAGGAACTAAAATAGGCAACAATATACAAATAATATAATAATAAATGGTTCTGAGTTCTGAATCAAACTAATATATATCTACTTATAACTTCCTTTGTTCTCATCTGCATTATGCAAGTCCAAGGTTTCTGTCAAGGCCCGCTGTGTAGGAAAACTACGACAGCCACAAGATCAGTGTCAACTAGAATTATTATAAAATACGCGTAATGAAGTATAAACATAATCATACATAAGCGACCATTATACGTTTAGGTAACCGTTCGCACACTATTAACTGTTACGACCATAGATAGACAAGAAGCTGCGTAGCTAAAACCTTGTAATACTCCTAAAACTATGGTAGTTTGTATATATCCGATTCATTTAATTTGTGCATTTGCATGTGAGCCAAGTGTCACATAGACGGTATAGTAAATAGCTACCGGGTCTACATAACCGCATCAACTGCGCTCGGCCCCGCTGCACACAAGCGAGCTAGCCGGCACGTGTAACCTATCGCTACGGCACACCGCTGCACTAGTCAAGGACCGGCGCGAGATAAAACTGCATACATACTGCGGGCATAGTGGAGCCAACTAATTCTAAACAATACTTACAAGTGTTCACGTAATGACGGTGCTGTGCCCCAAAATAGTCACTCGTTATATACGCAGTGTTTCGATAATTAATAGAAATAAATAAGTATTATTAAATCAAAGAGAATTGTGATATACATGTCACGAGATAAATTGATAATACCTATTAATGAAAATTAGAAATGGTTTTTTTTTTCTAATAATTGAAACCTAACAAGCTTTTTTCGGAAATTGGATAGAAAAAAAGCTACCACCGGTTCAACCCTAAACCCGCCGAGAAGAACCGACGTAAGAAACTCGCAAGAAATCAGTATGGGACTATAAATATTTTATTAAACCATTAAATTACAAAAGCGAAGCATAATTGAATGAGACAAAATAATATATAATTATTAAAAGAACGAGTCATTTTAAGACTATTAAGTGTTCCTTTGTTAAAATATAAATAGATTTTACATCCACCGTGTACAGTGAACACGTTTCGGTAAAGTCGATCCCATTCAGGGTCGGAAGTAGGTCACTGGTGCAACGGGGGCGCCGCGCGCCGGCCGGGGGCCCTCCATCCCAACCCTCGCAGAGAGGGGGCACCTTTATCTACTCTCGATATTTGATAGGTAGACCAACACTTTATTTCTCACAAAATCCTACTACTATAATAAATTTGAAATTTTGTGAGGATGGATGGATGTTTGTTACTCTTTCACGCAAAACCTACTGAACGGATTTTGATAATACGGTAAAAGTTTGAGCTCTCGATCAACTCATAGGCATACAGTAATCCCGTGGGATACTGGATTTACGTGACCGGAGCCGCGGGCAATAATTAATAATATTATTTTAACAGAGGCGTAATACACAAGTTATCACAAATAAAAACTGGCACACTTGGCACAATAATTATATCAGCTATAAATTGAATGTTATCTTAATACTTACCTGCATCTATTATGATTGTGCAACTTTTGTAAGGGGTCCCCTATACGGTCCGGTTTTCCTTCAGTTCGAACTAAACGGATGCAAAATCGTATCGTCTGTGTGCAATTTCGAGATCGCATCAGTCGGCCGGATGGACTGAAGCGATTCGTTCCAGTGTTGCCAGCTCTGTTTTTGCGAAACTACTAAACTCGCGTCGATTTCTACTAAAAGCTACTAAAAGAATTCTGAAAACTATCAAAACAGCTACTCAATTTAGGAATCCCTAAAGCCCCCAAAAAACCACTGCATTTTGTTTTGTTATATTCAAATTTTATTATTTATTGAATTATATTATACATTTTATGGTTAAATTAAAATATACTAGGAAATATTACGTATATAGTTATTAAACGGGTAGTTTTAAGCAAATTATGAACGAATGCTACGATGTATTATTATGATAAGTTGGCAATTTTTTTTTTTTGTTTTTGTGCCTAACCTAGGCCATTTTGCATATGATTACTGTCTGGCTCTTTCCTACTAAAACACTACTAACAACTAAATTCCTACTAATGAGGGAATGAAATACTTAATTTAGTAGTAAAATTTTGTAAAATAACTAAGTTGGCAACATTAATTCTGGATTGAACGGACCATGTGGGACAAATCGCTTCAGTTCTCGCCAGATCCGCGGCCGTGCGGGCGTGTATCGTGTACAAGCGTAGTGAGTTTACAATTAATAAACACGACCGTAGCTCGCGGCAAACCAGAACGAACTGATGCGATTTTGCCGTGTGTGTGCTCAAATCCGAACTGACGACTGAACAGACGTCAGCTGGGTCGGATGCGATTTTTTCCGTGTATGTGCTCGAATCCGTTCAGGCCGAAATGACGTCAGTTCTAACTGAAACGATCGGCCTCTCGTCTGTGGGAGCCTTAACAGTTCAGTCGTTTAGTGCTCCGGTAAATTATTATGCTTTCAATATCTCGATGTAGTTTTCCGCCATGAAAGGTAAAGCCTTTCACTTTCTGATATCTGAGTTCATGATATAGTGTGATACTGTAAGATTATTATTATTAGTTGTAACCTTTTGCCCGCGGCTTCGTCCGCTGCATTTATTCGGGATAAAAATCAGTATATGTGTTAATCCAGAGCTCAAACTATTGCCATAACAAATTTCATCAAAATCCGTTCATTAGTTTTAGTGTGAAAGAGTGCCAAACATTCATCCATCCATCCGTCCACCCTCACAAACTTTCACATTTAAATTAGTAGTACGATGATGACAATTTTAATAAAGTTAGTTGGGGCAAGCGGGGCATACTTTATTTTTCTGCCAATGTCAAGAAAACGTAGCTTTTGTATGGCACTAACATAGGACTTTTAGGTACCAACATGCGATGTTGATGAATCAAATGGCCGACCAATAAAGTAATTAACGAATTATTGAAATTCCCCGCACATCCGTGTAGTGATATTTAGTTACGAACACAAAATAAATAAATTCAATAGTGTTGCAAATAATAATGTGGCGTAGTATAAACTTTGCAAAGGTAAACTGCATATCATTTGACATTTACGGAAATCGATACAAGGTTTCGGAAATTTCTTAAGACTTGTGTATAATTTGCATAAGCTTATTTAAAATTTTATTAGGTTGTTTTTTTTTTTACTTTTATAGACCATAATGTTGAATTGATTAACACTAAATCATCTTCGATGTTCTGATTTTCCTTATGTTAATATAACTATACACAATTAATATGAAGTGTCCTCAATATCGAGCTGTGTCATTGTGTGAGTCACGAGTTCATCCTACTGTTACTAAGGCAGATGAGCGTTACATAATGATTACGCCGCAAATGCATGGACTGCACTAGGATGCTTCAATATATTTAAACACAAAAGAAGACCGCAACGACTGCAGACGTGGTTGAACTACGTATTAACACGAGAGTATATGTGGACACGATTCAACGGCGCTGTTAACAACAAAGCTATGAAATGACGTATTTGTGAAACGATTTTAATGAGAGAGAGTCGATCATTTCGTTTTGTAGCGTATAACAAAGGAGTAGTGCAACCTTCGCCGACCACCCTTGGCCGTGGTGTTGTGACCTAGATCGGACCCCGCGCACCCCCCCCCCCTCCCCCACCCCTGACCTGACCTAGTTCCAACTGCACTTGCCATACTTCCCCGGTGAGGATCCGCTCCGCGCGCGCATCCAATTCGTGTCCCTGACATAGCACTGTCGCTTCCAACCTATTTATCTCCGGCCACATAAACCGCTTATGTCATATAATTTAGAACATATTATCAACATACACAATCGATACAGTGGACTCGTAGATGTAACGATGAATATAACGAAATACAGTGACATTGAACAGAAGGTCAAGTCGGAGCATTTGCCAAATCGTGCTACTGCAATTCCAATGATGAGTTTTATTCGTGTTTCTATCTGCAGTTTCACTTCATGTATCGGCGATTACATGAATTATGAGCCAGGCAATTGTTTCCGTAACGAATTATCGCATAGGAAGCGAATTTCTGCGTGGAGAAGGCCTGTGTAGGCGACATTGCATGTACTCATAGTGTTGCTGTCAACAGTCAATGTCATTGCCAGCGTGTAGGCAAGTAGTTCAACTTAGCGAGCTCATTTACAAACAAAGGATTAAGGATCATGTGAATAATCATTACGACAGCATCATAGTTTCCATCTCTATGTAGAGCTCGTTTTGATGAAGTGATTTTGCTTATCTTCCACGCTGATAGCGTCTATGGAACGGTGTTAATTGTTATAAATATATTAGAGTTCTGAAGTTACTTCACGCATGGTTAGGCGGGTGTGGCGGCGGCCGTGCTGTGGGAGTGTTACGACAGCGGCAAGGCCGCGACCTACAGCCGTTTCCGAACGTCGTGCCTCAATTTATCACCGCAACAAAATCACCCAGAGACAATTCTGTTCTACTTTTAAACTCATTGAAGGTTCTTTAATGTTATTTCGCACATAATAACAATATTTACTTAGTTCATAGTTTGCTATAATAATTAAGAGCCTCCGAGGTTGATGTGGTAGGAACATCTCATATTTTGTTCCTTTTGTAGCATTATTATATAGAGATGATTATACGTATTTAGTTATTAACTTCCTTTCTACGATTTCACAAACTATAAGTAAATTATTTTAAAAAAAATTAATACACTATTTTTATTTTAACTATATAAAACAAAGTATTTACACTTATTTTCTATTTGTTACAGATAAACAGTGTGGTCTTCGAATGTACCTGGCGGGGCTGTGGCCACATCACCAACAGCTGTTCATCCATAGAGGCACACATCCGAAACACGCATTTAGGGTAGGTTTTTTTAGGAAAAGATACAAAAGGTGCACATCTATTTGTCGAGCCATTAATGCGGATATCAAGTTTAAATTTCTCTTAAATTTGCAAACTTCCGATTTTTTCCCTAGCATATAAATAACTAAATACGTGTATATGGCTTGAAAATATATGTTCTGTTTTAAATCATGGCACCATCGGATTTATTTTTCAACATGTTGCGATGGGAAACCCAACACCTCTACACGCGTGATGCGTTAAAATTGGAATTTGGGTCATGCACATGTGATTGTTGATTTATTTTCAAACTTGTATGACTTACAAATCCTGGTGTGTCCATTTGCAAACTGACAATATCTGGGACATAGAGTATTACATACACGTAATATCCTCTTCCTTATACGGAACACATAATCTCTATCTCCCCGCGTCCAATCACAGTGTGGGGTAGGCTGAATGTCGGGAAGTACATATAAAGTGCATACGATATTATGACTTGAAACACGCGCGTGCATTTTATTTAACCTTGATCTTTATGAGTAATCCACATAGAAACAAGATTACGAGTATGTTGCATGTACGCGCGCGGCAATCGCTGGTGTTGCCAACGCCGAGTTTTGCATGAAATCTATAATGCACAGTTATATTTTCGCTTTCGCAGTCTGATCTGACGTATTGCCTAACATTTGCATAACTTGTGACGACATTATTACAATTTCAATCGTTTTCCTTGATCCGACATAGGTGTCTCGAGGAAGTCATTAGAATCCAATCTTCGCTAAGTCTAAGGCCAGTTACGTCGGAGCTCTGAAAACCACATATATATATGTAACTGGCCTTAGACTTAGCGAAGATTGGTCAGAGCTCAGCAGAGCTTCAGAGGTATATATATATATATATATATATATATATATACTATATTCGTATATAGTAGTATATATATATATATATATACTACTATATAGTATATTACTATATACTTAGTACCTGGGTAACCGACCTTTGCTCGTCGATTAAAATAAAATCACAAAAATATTTTACCGGGGTTCGAAACCACCACATTTTCGGTCAACGCAAAAATTAACCAAACAGCCGATCGGACTGATATTATAGAGTCGAAATTATTGATATATTGTTGCACGACGAAAGAAAAAATGTTCACAGTTTCCAAGGGATAAAACCTATCTAGACCGAATTTTCTCCGCCAAAACTCCCTGCAAACTTAATTTCATGTAAACACTTGCAGCCGTTGCTAAGATTACTGTTATATAATATATACACGATTGTCTCATTTATAGTGTAAGATATTAATAACGCTCAATATCTGTGGCTCTACCTCTCTGCGACGACTTTAAATAAATACGAACTCTACATTAAAAATTATATTCTTCTTAAAACTGCAACCTTGGATCTATTTTGGATGTTTACATTAATATTTTGCATCTTATTTATTCATTTTATTAATATTTAGTATTTGTATCTGACTTTAATATACAGTAGTATCCTTGTACTCTACCATACTTTTTCTATTTCGTGTAATATTTTTTAGGTTTTGCACCTATCCCTTTAAACCCGGAAGCGGCGAGGCTTCTTGACAAGGTTGTGACTACATACCTAGCTCGCGCAAGCTTGTTACTGGCAAGGTCGCCCGGCGATCCAACTTCTTACATAACCCTACCCAGTCGCTCGCTGCGCGATACATTTATACAGTAATAATTACTATTACATAACGACAGTTATTATTTAATCAAATTATTACGTTTTATTATCGCTATCACCTAGAAAAAAAGACCTACTACCACGCAAGTTTTACTCGTTGACAAAAACTATTACCAGTTATTCACGAAATACTAGCTGGGAAATTCCATTTCTAAATATATATAATAATTTTGCAGGCCCAAGAAAGAAGGCGAGAGTGATCACGAGGAGGAGTTCTACTACACGGAGCGCGAGATCTCGGTGCCGGCGCCGCCGCCCACGCTGTCCCACCGCGACATGTGTCGCCCGCCGCACGAGGACCCCGACTACCAGCGACAGCTCGTGGGCTCCTACAGGTAACTTTCCACTTACAGGTAAAATTTCGAGTGTAAACACTGGCTAGTATCCGATTTTGACGTTTTGTATGAATTTTGTTGTATATTTTTTAATTCAACTTCTTTAGCTAACAGAGACAAGATTTTTGCTTTTTCAGAACATACAGCGAGTCATTTTATAATAAATTTAGATTTTGAATAATTGGAGTAATATAAGTCAATGTTGAGTTTACATTACAGTGTTAAAGTGACATCTGTTGTTTGTTTTCCAGGCAAGGATTACTATCAACTATGCAGAACGGATCGGCGAGGCCGATAAGCATTCCTGTAACGCATTCCTGGTCTAACTCACATTCGCCGGTAAGCATCATCTTTCACCTTTGTCGTACTTACGGTCGAATACTGGAACGATAGTTAAATTAAGTGACGCTCAAGTCGCATGCTGTCCTTGTCATTTCGGCTAGCAGAGACAGCGACAGGCTGTGAATAGGAGGGCTCATTATTTTTATTAGCGTTACAGTATTCGGCCGTTATTCTATTTTATTATGATTTCTCAATATAAAAGACTACAATAAATAGATACAAGACTATAACATTTTTTCATTCTTCAAGTTTCTTATGATAAAAGTAAAGATAAAAATTTTAAAAATACAAATTGATTAAATAAGTATTTTCCTAATTCCAGAAACATTTAAAGATCCCGGGCGTGAGCAGCCCCTCAAGCAGCCCGGGGCGGCGGCCGCGCTCCGACAACAAGAAGTGCCGGAAGGTGTACGGCATGGACCAGCGCGACCTCTGGTGCACCCAGTGCAAGTGGAAGAAGGCGTGCACGCGGTTCGGGGACTAGCGCGCGCGCCGCCGCCCCGCGCGTGCGCCACTCAAGTGAACTTAACCTGACAATACCGAGGACGCGGTCGATTGGACCCATATCGCGACTCGATCGCTTGGACAATCCGGATGCGGATGTGATACATTTTATCGAGAATATATGAAGTTTTTATTACAGATAAACTTATACAGAATTAATATATAGATGTGTATCTATAGATGTAAAGATTTAGGGAGACATATTTTTTTCTCATTATATATGTGGCCCGTATACGACTGCATAAAGGACATTGCCCACGTATTTTGTAGCGCAGTAGATATGCCTCCGCTGTGACGTGTGCGAATATTGTGTTATGTTCCCGGCAGGACTGTGAATAATAGATTTAAGACTTATTTCGAGTAGACTGGAACTGCAGCATAAGAAGAAATGTTACCCGTCGTACGCGCTTGCCTCATACTCTTAACTAAATCATTGAAATCTGTTGATTATGATTTATAAAAACGATTATTTTGCGAGATTTCGAAGTACAAGTGATAATACCTACGCCGGTTTACTGGGATTGTAACGAGTTATATTTAACGTACAGAGACTAAACAAAGAAATTGAGCAATAATCGTAGTGTTAGAGAGGATACAATAAGTGTAACAGGATGATGTTAGTGTATTCCGTCCACATCTATAAAGTTTGTACTTTTGCAGTCGCATGTTTGGATAACAATCTTTTTACGCTGCAGCTCTCTGAGAGTCTGATTTCAGTGGCGTACTGCACGTTAGGGGTTAAATAATAATCATATTGCAAGGAACCTGGCATTAGCAATCCTATGTCACAGCCGCAGTGTTGACGACCTAACCCCACGTCAACACGTCCACAGAGTTATCAATTCGGTCCATGGATGAACACTATGGACTGTGGAGTCTAGAGTGGAGTCTAGACAATAGTGTCTACTCAACCGAACTCTTGAGCAATTAAAGGCGCAAAAAGGATTAAGGGTCAGGTCACACCGAGATGCGACGCGGCGCTGCACTTTATTCACTAAAAAGTAGTAAATAAAGTTATTTGAATAGCTACTTTAAAAAATGCAGCGTCGCCTCGTGTCTCGCTGTGAACTGACGCTTAGCCAGCACGAGGCGTATATTGATATCAATAAAACTATCTCGATATCCCCTTTATATTTAGCTTAGATGAATAGGTACTAAAGCGGAGTATTTTCCAAAATAAGTGATGTTCAGCTTATAATTTAATTTGATTGAGATGTTTTTGTGGTATCCGTATCGATACACATTCGACTATCTCGAGCTGGTCATACCTATAAATATTTACTTATTTATAATTTAACAAATCTTTAATTTATTTTAGAAAACTACAAATTGGTGAGAGCAACATCCTCGGAACTAGTTACATCCTATTATAACACATCGGGTGTACAACTTTGTAATACCTTAACATCGCCACAAGCTGTGCAGTAAATTCCCCACTAAGTGGATAAATGTTCCGCTCACGCCCCACATGAAAATCAAACGAAACATCGTCTGGCGACAATGTTTCGTTTGACTTTTGATGATTTGATGACATCGTCGCAATTTCGAGTGATATTTATCACTAGTTTTATGTAATGACTGAAAATGTAGATTGTATAAACAGATAGTAATATATTTAGTGATGTAAGTCATCTCTGATTCGACTAAAAGACTACAAAAATTTAGACTTAAATTTTTATGAACATATCTATCGTATACACGGTTGGGTCCTTCTAGAACAAGGAAACAATACTCATGTCGTCCGGGGCTCGCGCTGCGTCCGCCGCCCGCTACGGAGCACTCGCCGCATCCAATTATTCCCAACACGCGGGCTCGGACACTCTCCGGAGAGATCGTAAAGCCGTGACTACGCGATCCTGCGCTCGGTGGTTGCGCGCCGATTTGGACATTAGCGTGGCAGGAATGCAACACAACACCTCGAAATATTTGAAAAAAAAAATACAAATAAATTTTCTTAGTGTCTACACTAACCTCCATCTTGAATGAGAGAAAAGTATAAGGAAAGGAATAAACGAAAGTATAAGTGAAGGCGATTGCGATCTGCAATATTATTTTATAAGTATTATATTTGTAAATATTATATTTGAAGTTATATAATAAGTATAATTAAAAATTAATATATTGTTTATATATGTAAGTTAAAATAAAGCAATGTTTTCGTAACGTTATAACTATAGTGACTGTTACGTAGTTTGTACGTCGTGGATGTTTTATCGATTCGATGCTAAAGTATTTTCGAATAAGTATAAGCTCAGTCTGAGTTGAACGTAGTATATTAAGTCCGGACAAAGCTTGTATGATTTAATCATGGATTAACGTTACTTACGAAACAGTCGGCGTTAGTCAAACGCTTAAACAATTTACCGAAATAGTTTGGTTTAAAGATGTGCCAACCTTTAATACCATAGACGATGCTGCCGCACACACAGTACCTTATTCCAATTTTCCTACTCAATAGTCTTAATGTTCTCAATTCTCTTGGTGCTCAGTGTAACGCACATGTCGAACCAGTGTGCCTGCGATTTTGTGTTCCTAAGACGTAAATCCATGTAGATTTTTTCAAATAACTCCTACTGGATGGCATCCTGCCTCCATCAGCGCAGCTAGCGAGTTGCCCCAGCTAGTAGGAGCAAAACCCATACGTAACGTCAAGTATTTACCTAAACATAGATAAGTATAACCAATCAAGATCTCACTACTTAGAATACAATCTAGATCTGACATACTAAATGAATTTTATACTCTTCAATGTATAGTTTCTATAAAACATGAAATAATACAAAAACTTATTTAAAAAAAAAAACAATATTTTGTACAGATATGTATCTTCATTCTTTATACATATTTAACATAAAATTTTATTATTTTCTTTGTATGAACTTAAAAAGTTGTCAGTAATAATAATTAATTTCTTTGTGGGCAGTCCAAATTGCAAGAGGCTGATATCTAAGTATTTGTATTTTGATACTCAAAAACGTTAAATGTTTGTCACTGAAATTATTTCCATTAGATCATTTTGAAAACGCGATTAAAGCTATTATTAATTTATCATGACTCTTGCCAAATTCAACAATCAGTGTAACCTATGCTACTTCAATCGTTTATGTTTGTACGATACGGCATCGTCGAGCTCGGTGTACCTGCAAATATTACCAAATACATTTCATTTGCAATAACAGTTGTGATAAACATCATCAGCTATCGGCGCTGACGACTCGGTCTGTTATCGCAACGAAATTCGCTCACCGAACCAAATCACCTTAGATTAAGTCAACAACTCAGCTAGCGAATTGACAACTGCCATATTGTAAGAACCTAATTGTTAACGCGACTTAGATTTAACGTATATTTAGCGGTTATATTGAAGTCATTAATTAGTATTCATTATTGTTAAGTACGACGTGATCACTGATTGGCCAGCGACACGTCGAGCTGTCGTGCGCGGTCCAGGGCCTTCAGTCAAAATGCATTCGATAATTTCGACGGAGAAGTTCGCAAATAAAATGTGTGAGTCATCACAAGCGACATGTCACTTGGCGATTACTTATGTCGAATCCTATACAATTTTGATTTCGAACTTCGCCGTCGAAATTATCGAATGCATCTTGACTAGAGGCCCAGCCGTCCGTGTCGACAGCTCGACGGTCGCGGGCTCCGGTCAGACTGTCCAGTGAGCTTCATGTACGATGAGATTCTATGAGGTTGTATACGTAATAAGTACGTGTCGGTCACTGTGCCTTATAAGTAATATTTTGTAGCGTGTGTCGTGCGCGGGGCGCGGGCCCTTCTTCTTAATGATTATTTCGATATTTTTTCAAATGTTTAAAGCATATCGATAAACGAATCTTCAGAAATTATATTTTCGAATACAGATACATATTTTTGTGTACCTAATGATAACATAATAATTAAATGAGATAGACACCGCAAATTCTAAATATTTGTTGCACCTATATGTTATGGTCAACTTCTATTGACTGTTATTATTCTTGTGGGTTCGCTCACTCCCTCACTCCAAACGCGTACACCAACTTGTGTGTTAATATCACGCAGATCTCAAACCGTTTTGAAGCTATTAGTTTAATTTTATAAAAGCAGAATGCAAATTTTTTTATCATTGTTCAGTTGTGTTACTAGGAAAATATATTTTAAGTTATTTTAAATAAAGACAATTATATTTAATTTAGGTTAATAAAGTACATAGATTATGTATATTTTTATTTATTTAGCCAAAATATTGCTCAATATTGTGTACACTACGCCAAAGTCATTAATAACACATTACTTTAACTGACAGTACAAACGGGCATAATTGACCTTAACTTATGTCACTCTAACTAATAGTAGAGCCATTTACATTCTTAAATGTTTAATGAGCTTTGTTGCACATAATATTATCGTCAATATTGTATCAAGGTGTCGGAATCTTCAAACCTTTTCCCCCTTACTTTTAAAAATATTTACATAATGGATAGTATAGCTTATACAATGTTTTGTTGTAGTCTGATACATTGGAATAGTCGCTTGACAAACAAGGACAAAACATTGTATGACGTGTAAAGTCAGCATAACGTAGTATCTTCTAAGCTTTTCTCGATAGTTAATGTTTAGACTAACATAATATATTTTTATAATTCGCAGTTTTATAGAGATCGGGCCTTAAAAGTGCCGCAAAATGTTTGTTCACATATTTTGCTACTTAAACTATTCGTAACAGTAGATGCCAGCCTATGAGCCAAATTATTTTTATAACGCTAAATTTAAAATCAATATTACGATACCAACTTTAGTTTACATCCTCAATTGAAACTTTTTATTTCTCTAGAACAGGGTTTCCCATATATCGATATTTATTTCAATCCGCACATATATTCTTGTATGGAAATAAATAAATCTTGTAACTTGCCGAAACTTAAATAACAGCGACTTACAAGGCGTCGAATGATTTGTCTTAAAAACCTATGTGGAATTGGCTCCGTTAGGCAGGCGCGCCCCACTGATTGGAAACTCCCGCTCTAGAGGATGTTTGGTCTTTGATTTTTCTTTTAAAGTTTACACAAGTCCTACCATACTCCTAACTCCCCCTGATCAGCGGCCTTCAGACGTCTCCAAATCCAGCAGGTGATATTAAACTCTTGGAGTATTCTGATACAAACGCTAGTCCCGTCTAAGTCTTTAACTTCATTATGTGATTTGTGTGAATTACGTGAATTACGCAATTTAATTTTTATTATTATGATTTAACATTAAAATTGATTAAGTACACTCCAGCCACCAAGCAAAAGGAATATCGTCCATTACTGAGCGTGTAAAGCCCGCTAGGTACCCATCAACCTTTTTAACGAAATGATTCAACTTTGTAAGCCGAACTGTGCAGTTTTATCGATCGTGTGTATAGCAAATCGTAGCGAATTATGGTAACGATTTGTCATACATGGGATTTGACATAAGCATCGCTATGTCACTTCGTATAATTAGCGATGGCAACTTGGCTAAAGGCTCTGCTAGATTTTGTAGATTTATGATGAATAGAAATAATAGTGTAACAGGCCTACCGACAATATTGTTTGCTTGGTCACTGGAGCGTAAAATATTCATATATCCGTCTATACTAGTAGAGTAATTATTATTTTTAATGTAGCTAATTATTTTGAATATTTTAGTTATTAATTCATAAGCGCCGTCTTCGTACTTATGTTGAAAATATTTTATGTTAAACTTAAATTTGATAACCGCTTTTAATTTAGGGTTATTTAAAACATTTATGGACATAATTTTGCAATCATAAGTAACAAAATTTAATTTATTATACTTTTTATTTTGTTAAACTTTCCTATATTTTGACAGAAATAGGTGTAACATTACAAAATAACACATACATTGCGAGTTGCAACAAAATGTAACACAGATATGAATCCAGTTAAGTCTGTTGTGTTGGAAGCGAAGACCACCCCCTCGTGTACATAATAATTAATATGTAAATTCTGAAATAATGGTTAAGATTTTTCGAAGCTGGAGATATGATGCTTGTTCACTTAATCCTAATCTTATATCTATTACACCTGTTCTTATATCATATAAATTATAATCCTTCCTAATAATGACACTTTAGAATATCTAATAGTTTAAAAAATAATAATATAATTTGATGTTAAAGCAAGATTCAACACTGTCTAATATTTTTAAGTTTCCTTTCCAAATCTTCTATTGTTAGGTACCTACCTACAGTTTTCTTATATCGCTTATGGTTTATTGTATTGCTAATAATCTTGGACTTACGAAGTGTTTCGATTACACGTTTTCAAATTATCCGTTACTTGTAAGATTAGACTAATTTCTTTTAACAATTGTAAATCCCGTGTTTTAAATTAAGCACCTATATTGTTTTCGATTCCTGTATGTAGTAATTAAGTATTTTATGTGGGCAATTTTTTTATGAAAATATGTCTCCTGCTTATGATACGTACATTTTAAGACCTTTTGTATAAAAATTGTGTAATGGAATAATAAGCATTGACTAGAAATAACATACAAGACAGAGATGTAGAACGTCGTCATCGATATACGAGTAACAATACAATACATAGGTAACAAGACTACCAGATTGTTGACGAACATTGACAGACAAACTGCGAACATATTATAGGGTATATGTACAATCGAACGAGTTGCCGCTCGACCAGGCGTAGGACCAAAATCGCTCAACAGCGTCGATAAATCGCGCGCACGCACACTTCCGCAGTCGATGCGGTCACCTCCATTGTGTTTTGAATATTTCGAAGCGTCCTAGTGCAAAGGAAAATGTTTAGAAACTGGTCGAGCAGGAACTTTGCCGATATTGTACAAAGTACATACTACGACTCCACTGTATTCACCATATTCGGCTCCGATATACATAGTATATCGTGTTTGTGCTACAGTGCAAGTGTTGCCACGCCGACGATCTTTTATATATTCAGTTAGGTATATCTGTTTACGAGTAAATCTAAAATAGAACACTATTGAATAGGATATAAAGTGTGACCGTAGTGGCATTTCTTTTTAGCTGACTTCGGATTTATAAATGCATATTATATTATAACATAAGTTGTACGCCCCTGACATGACGCACGCGACGCGCACACGCAGCCCGTTGGCGCGTCGCGCGTCGCGCGTCGCGCGTCGCCGACCCATCGGCATAATGGTTACCATTAGATTTAAATTATGATCACTGAAAGGGTATTCTTTTTTGAAATGTTATTTTGTTGTATGGTTCGATAGAAAGTGTATTAGTATTTGTATGTTGTCAATATCACAGCAGTTTTACCTGCACTGTCAGCTCAGTCGCTGTTAGGACATGGAAAAGTAATAATCGATCGGCCATACCGTTGCACTGGCTGGCAGTTTATCTACTGTGATATTCATAATTTTTTTTAGATTATTATTTATAAAATATATCATGTTGAATGTGTGCGTGTTATATTTTACAGATTCGTGTTAGGTTTATAGAAAATTAATTATTTTATACTGTTCCAATGAGGAGGTCCAGAATGTGTTCCAAATTATTAATTTAAAAAAGATATTATATGACGAGATGTTTTTGTTAATAATATAAGCTAACAATAATGAAATAATGTGAAGATAAATGGTGATTGATATTAAATATCGTATACCTACATAAAAAAAATGCAAATTAAATTAGTGCTGGCTACTGCCTTCACAGCTATACCTACGAAGCTCTCTATAATTGTACACATACCTAGAACTTTTCATTTCAAATCAAAAATGTTTATATAAATACTTTATGTAAATAAGAATGGATTATTCTTAGCTTACCGAACTATCCTTATTTATTTACAATTAAAAAAAATGTAGGTATAAGATTTTGTCAAAAATATATAATATACCTCAATAAGTTATTTAATTTGTTCTCTTATAAAATTATGAATACCTACCTATATACTTAATTCTTAGCAATACTGAGAAATCATTTAAAATACTTTACCTTTAAATTATGTAAAATCTTTTATAAGGCAATCGGTAATCATGTTTGGCCAAAATTTATTAAAATGGAACAACACTTGACCTTATGAAACGTGTTATGTATTGATATTTATATATTTACAAATAAAAACTTTAGATTTTAACAAAATTGTTTTATTAATGATGACTTTACTAATTATGTAGGTACCTACTTTAAAAGTTTATGTAAAAAACATGAATTAGTTCATACCTACTTACAGGCTACAGCTAGTTATATTAACATTAAGTACCTGGGTTATTACGGCCATTAAGTAACCAAGCATTGCTCGGAGCTCTAGTTGATTTAAAATTATTTTTAAACAAGAAGCTGGTTTTCATTTATTGTTTAACAATAATATTTTTTCCCTTTTCAGTCGTATTTTTTAAATTACTTATTATTAACACATTTTAAGAAAGATTAAAATAAGCGTTCGAATGTATAATTGAATACACGCCGAGCTTCCATTAGATATCAGTGGCGTGGGGTTCCTGTAACTCCATTCATATCGGCTTCACTTACCCCTCACCTTTTGAAGGCCCTCATCCAAATCCCTACCTATTATACAGGTTAGGGCTTCACTATGAAAGAGAACCAGCCTTTGCCACTGTTTTGTATCTAAGATAATGATGATGATTACTGTAAGTTACATAGATAATGGCATATGCTTGCAGTTCTTTAAATAGCGCCGGAATAAAAAAAATTAGGTCTGTGCCTGCGGACAATTCCTATACTTAATATAAATTTAATTTAAGTTAAATTTAAGCCCGCTCCAGTGAATCTCCTTAAAAAGGCCTGCGAAAATTATGAACACGAATTCATTTCTTCACGCTCGAAGTGTGGAGCGGTCATATTTTTTGGAGGTTCCACCAGTGTTTGCCGCCAAAATTCTAAATGACAATCATTTCTCTTTTGATAATCGGGCGCCAGAACTTTAATCAGTATCCCATCGTGTTACGTGTATATAAATAGTCGTACAGGAAGTTATGAAATCAGTGTCAAGTTACCGTTGAGCATTGAGGAAAGTAATTTAAATATTTTAATAAAGGAACCTTTCTGAAAGATTGTGACTAGCCCCAGCATCCGGAAAGCAGATACTTGTAAGACAGAAACGCTGCGCCTCAACGGCGTTGGGCGTGTCCGATAAAGTGTGTTTAGCTGAAGAGTTTGAATTGGTTGGAACAAGGCTGGAACAAACGTATAATATTCATTTTATGATGATGAATATCTTGATCTGAGACTTTGTATAATATTTTTCTGGTGTTTTGTTCTACGCTGTCATTCTATTTTTTCTAATCTGGCGACTAGCCTCCTTAAAAATACTGAGTGTTTTGGCGGGATGTTGAAGTGACGTATTTTTTTTTCACATGTTTGTGTTATTTCGGTTCATAATTTGTTACATTGGTCGAATATTACAAATTCGAATTCAATAAATTGTCGAATTCAATAAATTTTTTTAATGACATTTATAACTTAAATAAAATTGACATGATAAATAATACAAATTATCCCTAACCTAATAATCCTAAATTTATTTACTTAACACCGGTGAATGAAAATGACATACAGAAAAAAATAAAGATTTGAAAAATACGTAGTCTACAGGATACGATGTACCAGAATTATTAAAAAATGTGCCAAAGAATTATCCGTACTACTACGCACATGTTATAAATTTATCAATGAGCCAAGGGCATTTTCCTTCCGCATTAAAAATTATAATAGTAAAGCCATGACATAAAAATGTCCTTCTGATCAAATAGGCAATTACTATCCCGATTATATCAAAGATATTTGAAAAAGTTATATCAGACAAAATCCTGACATTTATTTTGTCTAATGGTTTACTTTGCAATGAACAATTCGGTTTCAGAAAAAAATTGTTCAACGGCCCTTGCCTGCTTTAATCTGGTTAAACATATATCCGAAGACCTCGACAAAGGAATTTCCGCCATAGCGATATTTCCAGATATGAGCAAGTCTTTCGATTGTGTAGGAAAACACAGATTATTGCTTCAGAAACTTGAGAGATATGGAATAAGAGGTATTCCTCTTATTTTAATAGCATAGAAAGTTACCTTAAAATCTACAACAATGGGTTGAAATAACTACCATTGAGAATAACTCTAAAAAAACGTATACATCAGGCTTCCTCACTAGTACTTGCGGTGTTCCATATAAATATAAATGTTACAAAAAAAACAAATATAAATGAATGATCTTGCAGTTGCAACGGACCAGGAATGTATTTTATTTTCAGATGATAAAACGCTGGTAGTTAAATGTAAAAAAAAAATTGAGACTATGCAATAGGAATACGGAATTTAGTAAAATACTTAAATGGTTGAATAACAATCTTGAACATTAATATTAGTAGGTAAAATTACATATTATATAAAATTTCAAACCATAAATAAAAATGAAGAGAAAATTGACATAACATGTAATTTTAATGACAATAAGAATATAATAGAAGAACTTACCACGACCAAATTTTTAGAAATAACTATTGACACATACCTTAATTGGAAAGCCTACATTAACATAATTGTAACCAAATTAGACACATTTGTTTATGCTCTAAATAGGTTAAGACAAATTGCATCCAAACAAGCCTCCTTAACTGCTTATCACGGATACGTGTCATCTAATTTACGATATGGTATTATCATAGTGTGTGTAATTCAAGCGAGAGTATTAGACCATTTAAAGTACAAAAAAAAATGTATAAGATCGGTTTGTAGTGCAGGGTATTAAGACAGTTGCAAGCCGCTGTTTAAAAAATGTACTGCCACTGCCTTGTTTATACATTTATGAAACCGCAATTTTTGTTTACAAGCATGCATATCGGTTTCCTAAAAATAAGGATTATAAAATATATAGACGTAGAAAAGGAGACCTATAGAATATATATTCCTGAACACAAGCTTACAATGTTTTTAAAAAATGCATACTGTATGGCTAAATTAAATGCGTTATTATAATAAACTGTTTCTATCCTAAAATGTTTGACATTTAATCAATTTAAAAATATAATTTTTATGTTAATAATAAACAAAATGTACTTAATAAACTGTTGATGAATTCATTATAAACTTAATTTAAATTTTGCCATTTATTAATTTTCAATATTGACATAACAAACACTTGATTCATTGACTGCACTGACTATTTATTTGGACTTTGACTAGACTTTAGACTTGACGATTTAGGAATATCTATAAATAGTTGAAAATTGAAATGAAATTTCTATTTCCCGCCTTTTAAACTGGACACTGGCAAATGGTTTTTTGTCGACGCCATATTTAAATTAAAAAAAAGAACAAACTTTTGACGGATACTGACATTTTAATTATTATTTTTTATCTATTTTTTATTTCATTTAATTAATTAATCATTCATAACATGTGATCATTATAATTTAATCCTAACTTTACAATAATTTGCCCTTGATTTGTCCATAATCTGATGTTACCTAATCATTATTGTTAGCTATATTAAAATTAATTTCACAAAACATTAGCACGTCGAGGTAAATCCAACAAAATATGAGTGTCATTTAACATTGTACCATCTTATTGTATCATATTTTTTCAGATAAAATATTGTTATTATTATATTAATCATTGAATATTCGTTAACGTGCACAAATGTGGGCAAGTGGTACGTACCACTTTAAAAAAGTGTGCTATTTTGTGTTTTCTCCAAAACTCCCCAGAAAGCTTCAGTAAAGCGTCTACCACTTTACTGAAACGACTGACTTGACTCATTTACTACACTGAAGAATTATTTGCTCTTCGACTACTAGACTTTGGACTTGACGACTTAGAAAAACAACGGTGTTGAAAACTTGTACAAAAATTATATTTTCCCGCCTTTTAAACTTGACTGGTTTTACAGATTTACAAGGATCTTTTGGCACTTGGATGACATTTAGAGGAGGGCGTTGGTTTGAACTCAGGGTTACCAATACAATAAAAACTCCTATGTTTCAGGGAATTTAGGAACAAAGCAGTTTCTGTTTATTGCTTTATGCTTTTATGTAATGCGTGAGCGATGAAGTTATGATTGCGTAGTTTTAGTGTGGCTTGCAACAGTTGAAACCATCTTATCTTTAACCATAACCAAAGTGAAACAAACAGTGATTTCTCTGGTTAAGCGAGATTTTGAGAGCTTAGTGGCTTATCTCATTTAACTTTAGCCGAAGTAAAACTAAGTGTTTGGTAAAAAAAAACTATCGCCAAACGAGAGATTTGACTGCTACTCTTACTTTGGTTATAGTAAGTTTGTTGGGATCATCCGCACTTGAAGAGTTATTGGAAAGGGATAATGAAAACTATTGTAAATAAGGAAACATTCATGCGATTTTCATATTTTTTATTATAATTGTTTTACCAATACTATGTCTAGTGGCCGTATAGAATTAAAATCTTCGTCATTTTCATCTTTAAAACCATTTTCACTATCACTGCAGTCTTCACTGAATTTAATTGGACAATAAATGGTTCATCCAAATATCCATCCCTTTTCCTATACTCTTCCTCGAGTTTCTTGACATGAGCACAATGATTTCACCATTCATCGATGGAAATGCTGTTAAAGGCATTTACTACCATTTCTGGCATATCTTTGGATGTCTTCCCAATATTAACTTCTGCAACTTTCCGTTTCATGGATGCCCAAACCATTTCAATAGGATTGAGGTCACAATGATATGGCACTAATCGCAATATCTGTAAAAACAAAATAAAATAATTGCGTTAGTAAAATGTTGTACATGAACTTACCAATAATACTTTAAAATCAATTACAATTGATTACTATACTTTACCTTGTGTCCCAATCCTTTTAAGATAGCATCAACAACATAAATGGAGCCACTCAACTATGTCACTTTTTTTGGAGCTTGTGTTTGGAGGTTATTATATAATTAGACTGGGCTCCCTTAAATTGGGGGCCAACTTTTCAATAACCCATTTTTTTAAATTAGTGTGATTTATCTCATCATGATAATCACCACTCTTTGCTTGCGATTTGAAAATCAAACATGAGATCTCCACAAACCTTGATCACCACCAGCGTGGACAATAATAAATCTTTGCCCTTTAGATATGGGTTCCAATACTCCTTCTGAAAATGAATATTTTAAAGTTCATATTTAACAAAAGAAGACACTGTCAGCACATACAGTACAATCTATTTGTCGGGGAAGCTTTAAGCTATATAATATTATGCTGCGACCAATAGGAGCGAAGCATCAGTTATTCTATACCACACAAGCAAAGCCGCGGGCGGAAGCTAGTAGTTTATAAACAAGAAATAGTATATATACAGCAGTACCTGTTTCATCATCATTTTGCCAACATTTCCCAGCAGTATGACCAGTGTGAATGTATGTTTCATCTAAGTACACTACTGGTAGTTTTACTGTCTCTTCATTATGCTTTATACTCTGAAATAAAATATAAAATTATTGCAAAGTGAGCCTGTGAGTATGTAGTCCATGAATTTTATAAATTATTATTTGTTCACATTATTACTATTTCAACACCATCAAAAATAAAGCATAATACCTGCAGGTAACGAGCACGCCATGCCATTATATCATTCCTTTCCATGAGAACTTTTTTGTTGGTTTTTGTCTTTTTGAATCGGAAACCAATTTTTTTCATATGCTGTCTGAGAATTTCCCGACTACCTTGAAATCCAATTTCCTCTTTTAGTAGATAATGTAATTTTTTTACTGTTGCAATTTCTTTGTGTGTTTGTGTGAATAACACTTTCTCATGGTATAAAATTCATGAATTTTTCGGCGTAGAACTCCAATGTCAAAATTATCTATTGTAATTTTGTCCTTCCTTGTTTTTCGATTTTTCCCTGGCATAACTATTTTAGAACCTGATGCTGTCGCCAATTTTCCTTCATTTCCAATTCTTGCTATAGTTTGTAAAGATAACCCTGAAATCGTATGTCCTTTTAATATTTTGATAATATATACATTAGATTACATACACCATACTAATCAATAATAATTATTTTTTTATTATTTAGTTATAATTTATTATTGTCTACAATATTTTGACAATATATACATTATATTACATACACCATATTAATCAATAATAATTAGTTTTTTAATATTTAGTTATAATTTATTATTAAGTGTATGTATTTACGCAATAAATAAACATCTGAGAGGCGAAAGTGTTGTGCAGAGATCGTAGCAGGTGGCGATCTGTTGTTTCTGCCTACCCCGAAGGGAAATATGAGTGATTTATGTATGTATGTAATAAACATCTATGTATTATATTAATATGTTCAATATGCATGACTAACGGGGTAAGTATGGTATCACTAACCTGTAGCAGCTGCAACTCGCTCATTTACTTCTTCAAATGGTATTATCGGGGTGCCAGACGGTTTTTTCTTTAAAAAAAACTCTTTCACTTTTAATACCATTTCTCTCACAACACTTCTTATCACTTTCGGCATGTTTTTCGTATTTTTATTGAAATAAAAGCACAAAATTCCACATCAAACGACACACTCAACGATCTGTCAACACCACAGACTAGTCAACACTCAACAATTGACGTTTTACTGTGTCAAGATGGCGGGCGGCGTTAGTTTCGATTTTCACCACGTGCCAAAAGATCCATTTAGTACTGTAAGCCGTACCGCCCATGCCATTTTTTTAAACAAAATTGACGTATGGGAGTTTTGCCGAGAATGTGTATGTGCGACGTTGTTTTTTTGTATTCCTCCAAAATTTGTGTTAATTGCGTATTTGACAACATGTATAAATTTAGTTATTTTATATAAATTGAGAAATAATTAGGTATCACCAATTGATAAAAGTAAAAAGAATTTATGTAATTATATGCATTTCGAAGTCACAAAAAAGATGATTTTTTTTTTAAACATTTGTGTTTAAAACCTACATAATTTCTTCACTTATATAAAATACAAAAAGATTTACTATGGTATGTATCAAAATAAACGAGCAAAATTACGAGATATCAGAAATGTTATACATAATATGGCCATACATTTCGTAGCAACTTACTAGCGTGTGACGTCACTTACTAGTACGACTTATAAATGGTGCGTTTTCACGAGACTCATCAAAGTGCTTCAATTTTCAAACAATCCGCAATATCTTTGAAACTTTTGATTTGTAGCATACTATTCCTTTTGTAAACTGTCTTATTTTTCAGAGCACTATTCATTAAAATAATAAAAAAACAGGAAAATACCGTATTCGGTTCATAATGTGTAATATTCGTAAAATATTAACTATTAGATATTCGTTGATGTGCACAAGTGTGGGCAAATGATACAACTACAAAAAGCGTGCTATTTTGTGTTCTCTCCAAAACTCCCTAGAAACTTTCACTAAAGCTTCTACAACTTTTCTGAATCGACTGACTTGACTCATTGACTGCACTGATCTATTTGGACTTTGACTAGACTTTAGACTTGACGATTTGGGAATACGGTGTTGAAAATTTAAACAAAAATTATATTCCCGCCTTTTTAACTTGGCACTGGCTAATGGTTACAAGCCGATTCCATATATAAAAATAAAAAAATTATAAGTGACGTCATGTTGTCATATTTGACATTTATTATTGGACAGTTGACAAATAAGTGTGGACAAAGAAATGAAAGTGTTTTGCTGATCAATTTTTGTTAGACTTACCTGCATACTAAAATCCCAATTGGCTTTAATTTATTAAACTGATTTTTTTGTATTTCATGTCTGTTAATTATAGAGATAAAAGTTAGTTGCAAATATGGGAGCTGCTTTAGGAGTCTGTTCACTGGCCCAGGTAAACTATTAGCTAATCAATATCTTAAATCCTTGGGAGTTTATTAATAAATGAGTAATTCTTGTTGCGCAAACGTTTTTCCCATTTTCTTGGTTTATTGTTAATCTCTATATCTATATACACTCTAGTCTAAAGTACCTATTTATTATTAATATAAGTTCCCTTTGTTACTTAGTTATTGTGTAATATAAACAAAATATGTTAAGCCTATCATGTTGTGTGACTGATTACAAATATCATAACAGCTAGTTACCAAGAAATGTTGTTTCTATCTTAGTATCTTTAATACTTTTTATGATGTATTTTTATTTCTACCCTTCTTCCTAAAATTCAATTTGAAATGTAAATTTTTGTCCTTGTTTTCATTAAAATAGAAAACTTCGGTCAGAGTGTAGCAAAGGGTGTGCAAGGCGAAAACACTTCAAATGGATAAAGTTTTAAATTTTGTAGTAAAAATGATTACTATGAATATGAAATGTGCGAGGTACACTAAATTACTTTCAAAAATAAATTATAAGTTCTGCAGGCCTAAAATATGGTCAACATTAAGTGAGTCATAATATTATGAAACATCATCTATTCATTTTCAATATATGTGGCCATTTTTTACGACAAATGAAGAAAAACAAAATTGTTTGGCAAACACTAATACTCAATTGCATTGAGTCAATAGTTATACATACAAATCAAAGTGTAATGTTAAATGTTTGCAGCTGGCATGCTGTTGCACGAGCACGGCCTGCTCACTGTGCTCTATGTGCCCGTCATGGTCTAACTCCACGTCCAGTCGCATCATGTACACCATCATGTTACTTCTCACCATGGTGCTGGCCTGCATCACACTTGCACCTGGATTACATGATACTATGAAGAAGGTAATGATTGAAAAATCTTTTTCTACGTAACCATTAAGTTTTAGATTGTTATAAAGTGATAAGGTTTTCCTAAATGCTACAAAGAGCTCAGAAACCCAATTCTCTTAACTATTTTACATAAAATCTGAATTCGATCAATGCAATGATTAATTCGCTACATGTCATATTATGCACACAAGAGGGGCAGCATGGAAATCCAAACGAGATTTAACTTATAATAATTACGAGAATGATTAACACTAACCAATTTATATATTGAAATTGCTCAGTTGGTTACAATTGGATCCAAGTTTAAAATTAAAAATCATTTTCAGGTTCCATTCTGTGCAAATTCTACAGCACTTGTACCAAGTGATTTTAAAGTTGATTGTGATGCAGCAGTTGGCTATTTAGCAGTTTACAGGTTTGTGATCTTCATACAGTATTTAAATTGCTAGTATATTTCATTTGTATTTCAACATAATGTTAGTATCATGTAGCAAATTGCATATTTATGTGATAAATTCGTAAGTGAAACCATTAGTCACCTACATTTTCACTTACGAATTTATTCTAATTCATTCTTTTTCAGGATCTTTTTTGCAGTGTGTTTATTCTTTGTGTTCATGGCATTACTCATGATTGGTGTAAAATCATCTAAAGATCCAAGAGCTGGTTTTCAAAATGGGTAAGTCTCATTATTCTTGATCAAAAATACCAATATTGACAATAATTATCAAATAATGTTTGATGCCTTATTATGAGCTTATTACGCAAATTAGTTAGTTATGATTTATATTAGTCCCTTTTTGTCTATAAGAAATTCACTTACCTATCTAATAAGATAGGTATGTGAATTTCTACAATGTTAAGTCTCTCTTGCATTCTTTAGAGTTTAGGATATTAAACATTTGGCACGTACATGATATCATTAAATCCAATACACAGAATTTCACTTTAGAACTAAACTTTATTTCAGTAATTACAATCTTTCAGGTTTTGGGGCATCAAATACCTGCTTGTGATTGGTGCTATAATCGGAGCGTTTTTCATTCCTGAAGGCCAATTTGCTTATACCTGGATGGTGTTTGGGATGATCGGTGGCTTCTGTTTTATTATAATTCAACTTATTCTTATTGTTGATTTTGCTCATTCTTGGGCTGAAAATTGGGTCTGTGAGTAGACAACAAACCATATCTTAAAAAAAAATTGAAATATTACTTGATGATAAATAATAATTATTGCATTATTTTTCCAGCAAAATATGAAGAGTCAGAATCTAAGGGATGGTATGCTGCCCTTTTGCTCGCCATGTTGACTTGTTTTGCTCTTACACTCACTGGTGTAGTTCTACTTTATATCTACTACACCAAGGTTAGTATAAATTAAAATAGAGCAAACGCAGAACAAGTTTTATTTTGTATTATTTATAGCATTAAAAAAAATTCAGACAATTTAATTAACATTATATCTAGCAATATCCCACGGAAAAAAAACCCACAATCTGCAAGCAAACAAGCAACAATGTCAGCAGCAGTCAGTGCGTTGGTGATATTTGCATGATCTTTTTTCTGAGTGTACACATAAGCAGTGTGGGAGGAGGGATGCTCTACGCATGCTTATGTGTGCACTCACACATTTGCTTGCATGTTGTGGGTATTTCTTGCGGGATATTGCTAGATATAATATTAATTAAATTGTATGCTATGGATTTCCGCAAAGCAAAAAAGGTATTTTTCAGGCAAGTGGATGTGACTTATCCAAGTTCTTTATATCAATCAATCTGATATTGGTGGTGATAGCGTGTGCTATATCTATTCTGCCGTCGGTGCAAGAACATCAGCCACGGTCAGGTCTGCTGCAGTCATCCGTTGTGTCGCTGTATGTTATCTACCTAACCTGGTCGGCTCTGTCCAACTCTGAAGCTGAGTGTAACGCCAGCATTACTGCAACGGGCCAGGTAAATGAAAATTAAATAATAATTACTACTCTACTTTGATACTATACGGTATTTTCCTGTATTTTTTAATACATAAATGAATAGTTCTGTAAAAATAAGGCAGTTTACAATAGGAATATTGTGGATTGTTTGAAGCACTTTTGTGAGTCTCGTAAAAACGTCCCATATAAAAGTCGTACAAGTAGGTGACGTCACACGCTACTACTATTGCTACGAAATGTATGGCCATATGCACAATATTCCTGATATCACGAGTTTGCGCGTTTACATACATACCATAGTAAATCTTTTTGTATTTGATGTAAGTATACTAATTATGTAGGTTTAAAAAAACCACTTTTTTGTGGCTTCGAAATGCATAAAATATTACAAAACTTCACATAAAATCCTAATTCTTTTTACTTTTATCTAGTTGTAATATCTAATTATTTCTTATTTATTTAAAAAAAACCTAAATTGTTACAAGTAGGAAAATATCCAATTGGGTTTTAAGCAGATTAAATTTTCAAACAACCAATTCTATACTTTCATTCTGATATAAAAATACCAGTTACAGTTAGAGCTTTTAGGAATTGGCTAAGTTACAAAATTGTAAACTTATTTTTTTGTAAACTTGTTTTTTATTTTTTTCTTTTTCATTATAATTTATATAAAATTAAATGTATGTTTATCATGCGTATCAGGATATTAAAGGGGACGTGTATTGGGTATGTAAAGGCACCACAAATAGACTCTTGCTTGACCTTCGACCTCTGATGCATTTTGATTCCTAATCATTCACCATGTTTTGTAAATACAATATCAAAAGGTCCTTTATACATGATATTTGGTAGAACAAAGTCAATCCGTGAAATATATTAGGTCATTACATATGAAATTGGCGTTTTGTAAAGGAGGAACATAAAGTGGTTTTTATTTAAACATAATATTTTATTTAATCAAAGTATTATTATCTATGCACTTTCGCCATCTCATAGGTAGTTCATTGATTCCTTTACTAAAAAAACCATTCGGACAGGAATCAATAAAATCTTTGAAGGCGCTTTGGACTGCCCCATCGGAGTTGAATTTTTTCCCTCGCAAGAAGTTATCCAAATTTCGAAAAAAATGGTAATCTGTTGAAGCAAGGTCCGGGGAGTACGGTGGATGTCTTAGACATTCCAATTGAAGCTTCTCTAATTTGGTAGCCGTCTGTTGTGCAGTGTGTGATCTAGCATTGTCCTGAAGCAGCAGTGGCCTAGAGCGAATGACCAACCTCGGTTGTTTAGCAGCTAGCTTTCCTATCATGATTTGCAGTCGCTGGCAATATACATCTGCCGTAATCGTCTGGCCAGATTTAAGAAAGCTGTAGTGAACGACACCGGCACTACACCAAACGCTCACAAGTAACTTTTTTTGACTCAATTTTCGCTTGAGGCAGGCTTAGGCTGGTTCGCCAGGGTTCAACCATTGCGATGAGCGATTCCGATTATCGTACAGGATCCACTTTTCATCACAGGTAATGATTCAATTTAAAATCCCTTAATTATTGTGCCGGTTGAGTAATGTAACGCAACAGTCGACGCGCGTTTGTCGGTTTGCTGCACTCAATTCATAAGATACCCTTCAAGCTTTTTCACCTTCCCAATTTGCTTCAAGTGGATTAAAACAGTTTTATCACTAACACCGCAGCCTGCATCTAACTCGGCCGTGGTTTGCGATGGATCCGCTTCCACAATAGCCTTCAATTCTTCATTATCAACTTTGGTTCTGCAGGTCGAAATTTCCAGAACGAAAACGTTGGAACCAAAAACGCACTGTGTTTTCTTTTGCGACACCGCCGCTATACACATCAGTAATACTTGTAGCCGTTTCTGAAGCACTGATGCCACGGTGGAACTCGTACTCGAAAATAATATTTCAAGTTCGATATTTTCCATTCCATTCCATTTTGTAAACAGAGTAACGCAAAGAAAAAACCAAAAGAGGAAAAAACAAATGAATTACGGTTTTCGAAACACAAATGCATGAGTAAATAGCGGTATAAATTTGAAATTGGAATTCATAACCAAAGAAGATATATTTGAGATCAAAGTGGACGGTACGACAAAATGCCAATTTCATATGTGAGGATGATGTACTGGTGATGAAGACAATTAATAATTTAAAATAGTTGGAAGGGTCCAATAGTGGCCAAACAAAGGAGATGTTTTAAATGATTTGTGTTCACCCCTCGGATCTATATTTCATGGATTGACTATGTTCTACAAAACACCTGTATATGTCTTTTATAGTACCAAAATAAAAAGGCAACATATCCAAAAGCAGGGTAATAATTTCTAAATGAAATTATAATTATTGGTATTATAAAGAGTAAAAGGAAAATAACTTAGCCATAGTTAGCCGAGGAAAATAGGCTGAAATTCTTGTAATTAGGCTTAGATATCCCAAAATTAATAAAGGTTTTCTGATAGGACATTTTGATAGTAATTAGATAGTTTCGTTTTGTGTCATTTTGATATTTCATGTTTTAATGTACTGTGTTGTAATGTCGAAATATCATTTAGGCCTTCTTCTGAATATCTGCATATTCATCTTACAAATGTGCACACTATTATTGAAAAAAAAAGGTATGTAATAAAAAAAACAAGTTGAATAGTATGCACATAAACCTAAAGATTTTTGTGTCTTGTTTTTATATTTTTAAATACTAAATAGACTCAATACTACACAAACTGTTTTCTATTAAATATTTATGTTCATAATGCTTAGATTACGATATAAAACATAGCTACGAGCGCTATCATAGACACACCTCAATTTCTTAATTAAATGTATATCCGTGGTGCGTCGTTAATAATCTGTAAACAAAAATGGTGAATTCTTTTAATCATTTAATTTGTCTAGTAGGTATCTATGTTTGTGCTCCTAACTGTACTTACTTTAATTAAATCATTTCTTCTCTATGTTAACATTAAATTCCTCCTAACTGTACCTACTTTGATTTCATAATTTATTTTGTATGTTAACATTCAATTCCTTGTAACATTCAAGAGTGCCTGTTTTTTTTAATATTCACGAATATTAGTAAATAGTGCTATAAAATTATGACATATTTCGTATGGTTAATGTCTAGGATACAATCGTATGGAGAGAAGAGGTAAGGAGTGATAATTGTGTGTACGAAATATATACATAAATAATATTACTATGAAGTAAGCTCAGCGGTGTGCATTCTCCTAACCTCTAACCTCTTTATATAAATGGAATGATTACCTGCATATAACTAATGTCTATTTTTCAGTCTTCGTTCGATAAGCAGTCTATAATCGGTCTTATCGTGTGGGGCTGCAGCGTCCTCTATTCTTCCATCCGCACCGCCTCGAACTCGTCCAAGATCACCATGTCCGACCACATACTAGCCAAGGACGGAAATGGAGGTAATTACGATATAGCTGTCACTTTATTTTATGTATTATTTGGCCTGATGATATATAATATGCACTTTGTTGAACAATAATAGTTGCTGTTTTACGAGTTCAAGTTACCGAATGGAATATCATATCATATATTTCTTAAAGTTTAAACTTATTCTTGTATCTAAGGGCCAAATATTATTTTAAATGTTTTCCTTTAGCTTATTACATTGTTTAATGTTTTCTATTTAACTTATATCACTGCTTAAAAGATCATTATTAAAAATATAATTACAAACCTAGATAAGAATACTGTGGGTGAACTTTTACATTTACGCAAAAAGACTGTGGCTTATGCGTCCTGATCAACTAAAATCTAATATCTATAAAAACATAAAATCAAACTATAAAAGGAATAGCGAATTTGAATATTGATAAATAAACAATATTTAATAGTATATAAAAGCACAAAGCTTGTTTCTGATTAATTTTCTTACACTAGCACCAGGCATGGGTAGATAATGTTTTCTACGTTATTCTATGACGAATGCCATATATATATATAAGATGAATTTCATCAAACAGCTTTCGTAATACATAATAACGTGTTATGTGTATTTTTATATTTACACAAAACTTTTTTTGCGGTCGTATCGCTGGGCGCTGATGCGGCTAAAGGGCAGGGCGGTCTTATCGCTAACGAAGGTAACGTGACGTCACAATGTTGTATATAGTTTCTAAGCAAATGTTTATAGTTCATTTCAACAGCTTATGCCAAAAGTTTAAACAAACGCTACCAAGAGCATGGCGAGTACATCAAGGAAGAATTGAAACTTCATTTGTCATCCAAAATCGTAACCTTGTCCTTGAATTTTAATTCTCAATGTGCCTAAAGGAGTTGCACTTTAATAGTTTCAATAGCAGGTGATTGGCGGTGGTTGTTTACACTAAAGTTGTAACGGCCTGAAATGGACTATATTGGTGTCGCTTGATATTGCTGGTACATGACTAATGCTTGCACGTGTGCGCTCGCTGAGCTCAGGGTATGAATGTATAGAGGGGGACGGCGGCGAGGCGGGGCGCGCGGAGGGCCAGGTGTTCGACAACGAGGGAGACGGCGTGGCCTACTCGTGGTCCTTCTTCCACGTTGTGTATGCGCTCGCCTCGCTTTATATTATGATGACCCTCACCAACTGGTACAAGTAAGTGGAACTCTTGAGTAATTATTATTATTGTAAAAGGCAAAATACACACCAGTTTTTAATTTGTTTCAAGTTGCGTAGAACAGTGTAAACGACAAATTGCAATGTGTAAATCGTATTGTCCTTAGGGTAAAGGGGATTTGTGATTTTAATACTCGCAAACCAAACAAAACATTGTGATAACCACAAAGTATTGATAGCGTTTTATAATATGTTGTTGTGGCGATTGTCTTAAATTACAATCTGCACCAATTCCTGTAAATTTACATTTTGTATTTGTATTTATCATGTACTTTTATAGGTTACTTTGATATTTATTATTTCATGTATTTCGCAGCCCAAGCTCTCAACTGTCTAAGGAAAATATGGCGTCAATGTGGATCAAGATCACATCGTCTTGGCTGTGCGTCGGCCTTTACATTTGGACCCTGGTCGCACCCGCCATATTCCCCGACAGAGAATTTTAATAATTTATTTACTTAATGTTTCAAATAATCAAATTAATTTTAAGAATATTTTTAATCAATTTAATTCATCTCTATTCTATTAAAAGATCTCAGTCGCCGTTTACATGTTTCAGATTCTTTCTTATTTTCTACTTATTCAAAACTTATCTATTTTCTTCTAATGCTATTAAATTTAATAATTTCCCAATAGCGTATACTCTATAAGTCTATAGTATCAATTACTAAAGAATAGAGGGCCGATTATTCGATAAGTTGTATCTTTAATGTGTAGCTTTAAATTTTAGTGTGATTATATTGTAAAAGATTAAATCTTGAATAGAAAAAATCTAAGAACAATATTCTTGTTTTTCTCAGACACTCCTGTACTTCCAGAAAACAGCCCACGATTCAAGGTTGAGGTCTATACAAGATTCAGGGTTAGCTATTTTCGAGTGCATCATCCAATTAAAATTAATAATATATTTACTGATCAAATACATGACATAGTGACCATATTTACTTATAATTTTATTAAAACACTGTTCATATGTAAAGATTATATTCTGATGAGATCATTATCCTTAACTACATCATATTGAACGAGTTTAGAGTATTTTCGCAATAATTTCCGCCAATAACATTTGACATCCCAATCAGTCAACTTATCCCAAATATGTTGGAACCCTCGCTCAGCAATCTCCTTGGCTAGTGAATCTCGTTCCTTAAAATATGTTATGTAATTGCTGATCTCGTCCTCTGATGCACTTGGAGTGATTGGCACATAATGCACCCAGGGTTTGAGCGACGGGTAAAAGAACTCCAACCATTCATCGCCCACATGAAAAACTAGTGACTTGCATAGAAATAAGTGCTTAAAACGAAAACTAGCTGCCACTCCTCTGTAATTGAACAAGTATTTGTACTTACAATGGTCCTCAAATGACACTTCTTTTGCAGGTTCAACATACAGAGTATCCTGAAAAGAAAGTTGAATATTAATTAAGATAAATTTATAAATAATATAATACCTGTAGGAGCACACTCATATAATATTAATAAAGTAACAAACACTTACTGCATCAGACTTCCAAGCTTGATTTTTTGTGTATTGAGCATCAACTAGATCTGGTTTGCTTCTTGATAATAATACCAAATTGTCTCTTTCAGCGTTTGTACGCGATCCCCTAAAGAAAGCTTTCTCTTCTTTTTTATCCCAAGGCCACCTGAAACCGAGAATAACAAATAATGTATTAGTTTTGCTATTTTATAATAAAATCATAAAACTATTTGCCATTCTTCAATAGACAATCACAGTGTATATAGTTCAGCACATGTAGCATGACCACTGTAGAAATGCATTTTATCTACACAAGAATAAACATACTGACAGAATATTGTATAGACAAAATGAATTCCTTTATTGATTAATGATTTCCTTTATCATTCTGTAATTTTGTCTATTGTTCCATAGAAAGAAACCATTTCTACGGTACATATGCTACTGGTAAGGGCCAGAAGCCATATAAAGTACTACAGAGTATTATTAAATAAAAATACTTCTCTGCAGCTGCAGATATTGAGGTCCTATGTTGATCCCATCGTCCAATACCAGTAGGATATAATGCAATTGCAGGGCCACCTTCCCAAAAGCTCCATGCTGGATACATTATGTCAGAATAATCTTTTGTCTGAAAAAAATCATACATGGACTGTATGTGATGGATAAGTAAGGAAATCACATAATTAATGATTCAAACTAAAGACAAATCATTTAGAAATAAAAAACTACTTACCTTACTGAATGAAAACACTGGAGATTTTTTATGTCCCCAAGACAGATTAATTTGGGGCCAATCCCTTGTGTTTATAATCATTTCCATATCAGGCAACTTACTGGCTAAAGACTTTAGGTAATGTTCAACTCCAGCACACCTAGCGGGAAAATGACAATCTTTTTGACGGTACACTTTATTACCGATTATCTGAAAAAATTATATAAAATTAGCTTAACTATTGCTTAATATTTATCTATTAACCATATATAACCATATGGATCCCAGACGTCCTGTAATGCCCGGGATGTCCTGTATTTTAAGCATTATTTGAAACATACAGCCGGGACAAGCGCTGTCCCGTAAATCATGCACTAGCATTTAAAACTTAAAAGTATCCCATATAAAAAATATGAGCTCAGGCACCCTAAAGTTTTAGGGTACTTTTAGGTAGGTAAAGTTTTAGGTAGGGTAGGGTATTAGTTAATCAAAAATGCATAAACTCTCTCGATCATCGCCCGATCCTCAGAAAAATATAAAAAATTGTTTACTAATTAATTATTTTGTTCTTTTTTTGTCCTAGGTAAAAAACTTAAATCCCGTATTATTTGGCTTATGTAAGCATTTGTCCCTTATAGGCTGAAAAAATATCAGGCAACCCTAACCATATACCTGCTGTTTATAGAGAAAAAGAATTTATATAGAATAGCAAAGAAAAGAGGATTGGAAAAGAGGAGTGAAAATAATTACCTGATATTTTGTTCCTTTTGGTTGTGCGCTGTTAAACATATCCTTGGTAATTCCATCACCAAATGGCAACAGATCCTGTTCTATTACATCTTTATGGCAGCTACAATTTGCTTTTATACATGGCTCATAGTTTTCTACTGCAAAGTCTATTTCTATAGTGATTTTTGATGTCCAAGTATTTATCTCTGTAATTAAAATAAATACAAATCAGAAAAAATACCTTACAAAGTAGTTTCATTGATATTTGTAATTTGCTTGCAAATCACTAGGTACAGAGATTATGTTTATAACCTTTACTATATTTGTTGTGTTCACTAACACAGTCGGTTTGCTTTGAGCATGTTTCACCCAGGCTGTCGCATCTCAATACAAGGAAATAGCAAGATATGGTAAAAGAAACCCAAATAGAAGACATTATTCATAGTATTTATAAAAAACAAAGATACAAAATTTGATACAAAACAACCAAACTGTCAATATTGACAGCAAAAGAAGGCGCATGGTGACAGTGGCATTAAGTTTTTTAACGAGGATGAAAGAATGAATGCAAAAGCCATAAAAACCTTTAAATTTTTAACTTATTTAAAATTCTAAAACGAATCCATACTCGCCGATATATCACATTCCATAGGCTAAGGAATAAAATTATACTTCTATGTAGCCCGTAGAAAAAACTTTATTCGGAACCATAACTACATAGTATAAAACAAAGTCGCTTTCTCTGTCCCTATATCCATATGTATGCTTTAATCTTTAAAACTACGCAACGGATTTTGATGCGGTTTTTTTAATAAATAGAGTGATTGAAGAGGAAGGTTTATATGTATAATAAAATTCATTAAATAGTGGAGAAATCCTGTTATTTTTGAGGTTTCTAATGTGACGTCGTAAATAATTACATTTTTTCCGCTTACATTGCAAACGGTGGCTGAACCCTACGAGATAGATCAAAATAATGTACTACAGTTTTGTTCATCATAAAAAAGCCTACAATAAAGTCCGCGATAGCATACATCTATCTCTTAGGGATAGCCCACAATAACCATTTTTTTATCCTTTACTTTGATATAAATTTAATAGCTTATTTACGAAGCGATTTTAAGCAATACAGCATTAATCCTTATCCAGTTTAGTAATTTATCCTATATACCTTATCCTTAAATACATTGTGCATATAATATGGCCCTTTATAGCATGTAATTTAAATGAATATTTTCGAAGATATTACAGATTTAAAATGCAGGGACATGTCTCGGCGGCACTCGCGAGTCGCGACTCGGTGCTCGCTCAACGAATATTCTGTACTGAAGTTCTTATGGAATATCCATAGAGGTAGTTGGCCAGTTTTGTTGGAATGTCAAATTATATTTGAATGGCAAATTAAATGATTATTCACTACGTAGTATAAAACAATCTATGCACTTTTGGCATCTCTTATGTAGTTCATTGATTCATTTACTAAAAAAACCATTCGGACAGCAATCAATAAAATATTTGAAGGCGCTTTGGACTGCCCCATCGGAGTTGAATTTTTTCCCTTGCAAGAAGTCATCCAAATTTCGAAAAAAATGGTAATCTGTTGGAGCCAGGTCCGGGGAGAACGGTAGATGTCTTAGACATTTCAATTGAATCTCCTCTAATTTGGTAGCCGTCTGTTGTGCAGTGTGTGGTCTAGCGTTGTCCTGAAGCAGCAGTGGCCTAGAGCGAATGACCAACCTCGGTTGTTTAGCAGCTAGCTTTTCCATCATGATTTGCAGTTGCTGGCAATAGACATCTGCCGTATTCGTCTGGACAGATTTAAGAAAGCTGTAGTGAACGACACCGGCACTAGTCCACCAAACGCTCACAAGTAACTTTTTTTGAGTCAATTTTCGCTTGGGGCAGGCTTTGGCTAGTTCAACAGGGTTCAGCCATTGCGATGAGGTTTCCGATTATCGTACAGGATCCACTTTTCATCACAGGTAATGATTCGTATTAAAATCCCTTCATTATTGTACCAGTTGAATAATGTAACGCAGCAGTCGACGCGCGATTGTCGGTTTACTACACTCAATTCATGAGGTACTTCCAAGCTTTTTCACCTTCCCAATTTGCTTCAAGTGGATTAAAACAGTTTTACTTACACCGCAGCCTGCAGCTAACTCGAATGTGGTTTGCGATGGATTCGCTTCCACAATAGCCTTCAATTCTTCATTATCAACTTTGGTCTCCGGCCGTCTACGGGGCTTGTTCTGCGGGTCGAAATTTCTAGAACGAAAACGTTGGAACCAAAAACGCACTGTGTTTTCTTTTGCGACACCGCCGCCATACACATTATTAATCCTTCGAGCCGTTTCTGCAGTACTGGTGCCACTGTGGAACTCGTACTCGAAAATATTACGATATTTCAAGTTTTCCATTTTGTAAGCAGTGACGCAAAGAAAAAACCAAAAGAGGAAAAAACAAATGAATTACGGTTTTCGAAACACAAATGCATGAGTAAATAGCGGTATAAATTTGAAATTGGAATTCCTAAGCAAAGAAGATATATTTGAGATCAAAGTGGCCAGTACGACAGAACACCAATTTCATATGTAAGGGCCTAATATTATAGTTTCCCAGATTTTTAATCTCAGGACACAACAATTAATTAATTGCAAAACAAGGTAAAACTAGCTAGATTACAAACAATTTTTTGTTGTAGTAATAAGTATTAGTAAGTATTTCTATCTGCTCTGAAACTACACTATTAGATTAACGACAAATATTATCAATGTGCAATAAATAAGAATAAGAAATATTTATTAATCTAACCATTGATAGTAATTAAATGATAAGCAAGAAAAAAAATCATAATAATGTAGATAATGTAAGAAAAACTAATAAAGTTTAAAAAATATGTTTATTCTATATACATAAAACATTTTGATGTGATATTTATGCTACGTAATACGTAACGAATAAAAAAGTAAAAATAATAAAATTTCAGTTTCGTCCTAAAATTTCTGATTCAAAATGGCAACAAACTTTTAATTATAAAAAATCTTTACCTATTATTGACTACACAATACTTGTAAGAAGTATTCTAGCAATAAGCAATTATTAAGAAATTATATAAATTACAGTATTTTCAGATGTTAAGTGGCAACACTTCTGCTTTACTTATTGTTAAAAAAATTAAGGCATTTAGCACCTTTCTATTACATCTATACTCTTACAACTAAGTTCATTAAGCTTGTGATGGATTTGCTAAATGTGTTTTTGCAATAAACGGATGTGTTCAACACACTAATGGCTACATGAATGTTATTGGGGCAGCTACATTTGTTTACTTGGTAAGTTTGCGTTCGAGTTGATCGGCGACCGCTTGTAGAAAGTCTTCAGTGTTCAAGTACATGCCCTCCTTGGTGTTTGCCAAACCGTGAATGCAAATCACTAGATCCTTGGTCATTTTTCCGCTGTCGATGCATTCAACGCACGCCTGAAAACAAATTTTACAATTAAAATCAATATAAAGGTGTATTTTTTATGAAATCCGGCAAAAGAGCAGGCGGCTCACGAAATATTTAGCGTTTACCGCTGTACATGGACACCCGCGTCATCAGAGGAGACACAAGTGCCCTGATGGTCTTTAGCCCCCAACATAACGCTGGTTTTCTCCGAGGCCGGTTGAGACAGCCAATTTATGCCTAAGCGTGGCCCACGGTACAATATTAATGTAAATGAATGAAAGTTGTTACTTTACAAATAAAATTTATCATGTAAATAATAATATTATTAATCAATACAATAATTGCTATACATATTGCATAAAACAAGTAGCTTGCATGAGAATAAATAATAATAATAAAATCTATGGACGCTGGAGCTGAAAACCAGTAAATACTGTAAAGAAATTATTTAAATCGGACCAAAAATGACGAAGGTACAGCAATTTTAGTGCATTAGTTCCAAAAACGCGCCCGAAATTGAAGCGAGTCACTGTGACGTCATCTGTCGTAGTCACCTCCCATCTAAACACAACTAAAATATTTAACGTAAACCAATACACAAACAAGCGAAGGCACAAGCGTCAAGAATTGCAGAATGAATACTTATGCAATACCTATGAAGTATGAGTACAATCAAGCCGTTGTCGCACGGATCCCGACACATGACGTCAACGTAACCAATTCAGCGGAAGCGCGCGTTTCAAACTAGTCGTTCAGAAAAACTTTAATAAATCCACCATTTCTTGACGGATTTTAATAGTTCAAAAATTTTTCTAAACTAAGTGATTGGGTCCTCATTACTTTGTAACACCATTTATACTATCTCTACAGAATTAGTTCACTGGTAATGATAATAATAATATGCATTATGTTGTTTATGTATGTGTTATTTACATGTGATAAGATTTGTTGTTTATCATACGAAATGTAGATAAAAAACGATCTATGTAGAACTGTTATTGTAGTATGTTTTACAATGCAGACTTAACATTATATATTTGCAATACGGGTGCAATGTATACAATACATATTATAAGCCTTCCTCTTGTTTTCAATTCGGAAAATTCAATGCTAATTCAGTGCTAAAAAAAAGCATGCTAAAAATTATTTTGAGTGAAACTAACTTTTGAAGTAATTTAAAAAAACCGCGCGTTGATAGTTACGGAACCCTCGACATGCCGTAATATGCTCTTGGTTAGGTTTTTATCCTACAGTTATACCCAGAGTTTAATGTTTAAGTTTTTAAGTTTATGTCGTGTTTTTATTTTACCTTTTTCCAATTTACTTTTACACTGGTCAGGTCAATAAGCATATTAGCAAATATTAGCAGTGAAGCTTAACAAAGTGATAATTTTCCAATTGTTGATAAACTGTAAGGTCTCTTAAAGTAATTTCTCTTATCCTACTACTATTATAAATGTGAAAGTTTGTGAGGATGGATGTTTATTACTCTTTCACGCAAAAACTACGGAACGGATTTCGATTAAATTTGGTATAGTAGTAGTTTAGGCTCTGGATTAAAACATAGGCTACTTTTTAACCCGAAAAGTTGCAGTGTTCACGTGTATACTGTACCGCGGGCGGAGCCGCGGGCAAATGCTAGTTCATAATAATACAGCCCGACAATCATATTATCTGATGGAAAGCTTATCAGATCTACAAGTCCTCTGAGCTGTCAAGGGTCCTATGATAGCTCTTTGATGGGGTTGGTGGACTTTTGATGCTAGTGGTACATGTCTCAACTTCGAGTACGCTCTGATGTAACTTTGTGTAACTTCTTCGTAAAGTACACCTCTGCGCAAAGTACCAAGAACTGAGATGTAACTTCAGAGTGGAATAGAAGTTTGGGACGACAGTAATGTGCAGTACCTGGGTAACCGACCAAACACATATATAACTGAAAAATGCGCTGTTTCCAGGGATAATACCTAGCTAGATCAATTCTTCTCTCCCAAAACTCTCTGCATACTAAATTTCATGGTAATACTTGGAGCCGTTTTCCAGATACCGATTATATATTATACTTAGTCTGGCCATGAATACTGTTACAATTAAAAATAAACAAAATATTACATTTGAAATTGGAATCTGTCATTTTTATATGATTGTTCATTGGGTTTTCTCATTTTAGCTCCAATAGATTGTACAATATTTTGCGATATTAAAATGGAGTTGGGTGATAAAGAGAACCGAATCGCTGTGATTGCATTACACAAAGTAGGTATGGAGCCAAATGCAATTTTTAAAACTCTCCATACGCTTGGTATTAGTAAAATGTTTGTGTACCGGGTAGGTACAATGAGACCTCCTCTGTTCGTCTCTATTGTTCCAAATATCTGGCCGTCCACGTAGTGTTCGTACGAAAAAGGTGGTCAAAGCCGTAATGGAAAGAATTCCAAGAAATCCTGTCCGAAAGCAAAAGATTTTATCTCGGGAGATGAAGATAGGACCTAGAACCATGTCGCGTATTTTAAAAGATGACTTAGGACTTGCAGCCTATAAGAGACGTACTGGTCATTTCTTAACTGATAATTTTAAAAAGAATAGGGTGGTAAAATCGAAATAACTACTGAAGCGGTACGCAAAAAAAATTACAGAAAAAGAAAAACAGAAAAAAAAGTCACAGAAAAAGTCAGTTTTCCGTCACAGAAAAATTTTCTTTACGGATGAAATTTTTTTTGCAATTGAGCAACATTTTAACAAACAAAATGACGTATTTATGCTTAAAGCTCTAAGGAAGCTTCCCAATTAGTCGACAGAGTGCAACGTGGGCACTATCCGACTTCAGTGATGGTTTGGTGGGGTATTAGCTATGAAGGAGTGACTGAGCCATACATTTGTGAAAAAGGTATCAAAACATCGGCACAAGTGTTATCTAGATACAATTCTTGAGAAGGTAGTGAAACCCCTTAATAACACCATGTTCAATAACCAAGACCATGTCCAATAACCTTCCAGCAAGACTCGGCGCCGGGTCATAAAGCTTGGTCTACGCAGTCTTGGTTTGAAACGAACGTTTCGGATTTCATCAGAGCTGAAGACTGGCCGTCGTATAGTCCCGATCTTAATCCGCTGGATTATGATTTACGGTCACTTTTAGAGAGTACGGCTTGCGCTAAACGCCATGATAATTTGAAATCGCTAAAACAATCCGTACGATTGGCAGTGAAGAATTTTCTCATGTAAAGAGTGCGTGCTTGTATTGATAACTGGCCTCAACGTATAAAGGACTGTATTGCTGCCAATGGAAACCACAACGAATAAGGTTTTTATATTTTAAATTGTTTTATATTTATGTATTAAACTGACACACTGTAAAAGTAATAAATGTTATTTGCAATAGAAATTTATATATATATATATGCAAGCGTTTAAAGTATATAGTAGTAAAGTATATAAAGTATAAGATACCTCTTCAAGCGCATTGGCGAAGCGCTCCAACTCCGGAGTACTGTCGAGCTTGGCGCGGTGGGCCAGGCCGCGGGTCCAGGCATATATAGACGCGACGGGGTTGGTAGAGGTAGCTAGACCCTTCTGGTGCTGGCGGTAGTGGCGGGTGACGGTGCCGTGCGCCGCCTCCGACTCCACCGTGCGCCCATCCGGGCACATCAACACTGACGTCATCATGCCGAGAGAACCGTAGCCCTGTAAAACATCATTATCGTTATAATGAAGAATGTTACTAGGTACGTAAAATCACTTGAAACTTTGTTACAATAAAGCTATTATGTGTACAGATTACAGATACACATTTTTTGACTAAAAAATATGAAGTAGTTATGATTTTACACGCGTTCAAAGTTCTGAAAATTTTCGAATCCCGCTAACAGTAGCGTGACGTCTCGCTACACCTCGGCCATATAGCCCGGAGATCGCGCCGTACTATGCACCGCTTAGTCGCAAGTTATCGTCTGGGCCACTTTAAAGTTGAATATCTTGAAAAGTAATTGAAGTATCGAAATAATTCTTTCACGAGTATTTTTTATTTTCCGCAGCGAATACTGAAAGCTTATATTTAAAATTAGTGAACATTCTCCATTGTCGACTAAAACAAGTAGGTACTAAATTGTAAGATAAATTACTTAGTAAAGAGCCCTATTACAAATCTGCACCCTGCGAGATTAGGTATTTGAAGCTTTCCCGACATTTCGCATTTTGTAGTAATTTTGCAGTTGTATTTATCGTTTTTATTGAAATAGGTTAATAATAATAAATTCATGCTTTGCATGCTTTAAAATTATAAAATCTTTATTCCTTATGAAGTAACAATTGTTCTGGTATAAATTTTGCTTAATAATATTATCCTAGATAGGAGTAATTCACAGTTAACTCAAAGCGATTTTCAAAGTTTTTTTGGCTTAAAATAAGATTTTTATTCTATATTAAATCAAAGATATATCAAAATTCTAAAGCCACTACGAACTATACGACTGTATAGGAGATAACATTCTCATTTTATTATTTCCTTTGCTTAGAACAGTAGTTCAATCCAGGAGCTCAAAAAAGTGCCTTCGCGCATTTTATGAAAAATCTTTCTCTGCAATTTTGGGTTTAACCAAAAAGTTAAACAAAATTTACAAAAAACGAGGCCACTACGAACTAGGCCAATAGCTATTCTGCACTATTCAATATGTCAAAATTGTTAATGTATCTTTGTTTCTGAGATCAAGAACGCCATAATTGGCCATTTTACGCAAAAATCACAGTCGAGATGTAATATGCCTCTTAAATTAAATATTATACGAGGGCGGGTCAATAATTCCGTGACTTTTGGAATAAATCACAGATTTTTTGATAAATAAATCATTTTATTTTTCAACGTAGTCCCCCTTGAGCTCTATACACTTTGTCCAACGCTTCTCCAATTTTTTTATCCCTTCCAAAAAATATGAATTGTCGAGGTCCTCAAAATAGGCCTTTGTTTTCGAGATGACTTCATCATTGGAGTCAAATCTTTTTCCACCGAGCCATTTTTTCAGGTTTGGGAACAAGAAGTAGTCACTCGGAGCCAAATCTTAAGAATAGGGTGGATGTGGGAGCAATTCATAGCCCAATTCATGGATTTTTGCCATGGCAACTGCACATGTGTGCACCCTTGCATTGTCTTAGTGAAAAAGAACTCATTGAAGCGGTCCAATAAGTTGGCATAATATTCCCCATTAATTGTTCTTCCCTTTTGAAGATAGTCAATGTGGATTATCCCACGTGCATCCCAAAAAACAGTCGCCATAACTTTATTGGCTGACAAACTCACCTTGGCCTTCTTTGGCGCCGATTCACCCTTAGAAACACACTGTTTTGACTGTTGTTTGGTCTCTGGTGTATTGTGATGGATCCATGTTTCGTCCACGGTTAAAAAACTCCTCCATATTGTGATTAAACAACGCCAAACCTTCCTGTGAAGTTGTTACACGATTGCGTTTGTGGTCGACTGTGAGCAAACGCGGCACCCATCTTGCGGAAAGCTTTCTCATGCCCAAGTGATCATTCAAAATTGAAACCACTGAGCCATGCGAGATGCCTATGGCTTCCACAATCTCTTGCACTTTCAATCTTCGGTCGGCCAGCACCATATCGTGAATTTTTTCGATTGTTTCGGGTATAGAGACCTCAACTGGGCGTCCAGGACGTTCGGCATCTTCAGTGCTTGTAAGGCCACAACGAAATTCAGTAAACCACTTTTTTACCATTGAAATCGATGGTGCAGAGTCCCCATAGTATTTATCAAGCTTAGTCTTGGTCTCGGTAATGTTTTTTTTTCGCAAAAAATAATGCTTAATAAGCACACGAAATTCACTTTTTTCCATTGTTTCCTTAAGTTACTGGATAGTCTGATAAAGATAGCTGTAAAACACAAACTAACTGACGCAGCAAGTTCAAATTTTGATAGGAGTCAACTGACAGATGCCTGTTGACAAGAGTAGTGTTGCTTTTTCAGTAAGGAGGTTAGAAATTCAAAAGGTCACGGACTTATTGACCCGCCTTAGTATTATTCAAAGGTAATTATGTAACAAGTATATTTAAGTTGATTTGTATTAGCATTGACGCGCAAAATATGTTTTTATCGTTTGCAAATATTTTCTAAATGTCTCTCGGCAATCATAGTATTTCTAAGGTAGGTGACAGACGATGTATGGAAAACGATTTCCCGAAAAAATTAAGAGTGTGATTGTAAAAATTAAGAGTGTACTTAGAATCAAGTGCAGTTTGAATACGACTAAAATATGAGCAGTATTGCTCTTGCTCATATTAGTAGTCTCCAAGGTGATGGAGTCGCGGCTTTATTTTAAATTTTTATCACCTGTGCAACAATGTCGGACTGCACGTCGCCATCGTAATTCTTACAGGCCCAGACAAATCCACCGGAACTCTTGATGGCCTGCGCCACCATGTCGTCGATCAGCCGGTGCTCGTACCAGATCTTCGCCGCCTCGAACTTGTTCTTGTACTCACTGAAATGTCACCATCATCATCAACACGGATACCATAATATTAGGTCATTACATATGAAATTGACGCTTTGTAAAAGAGGAACATACAGTCGTTTTTTTTAAACATAATATATTTATTTAATCAAAGTATTTACCATTGCTATCTAAGCACTTTTGCCATCTCATAGGTAGTTCATTGATTCCTTCACTAAAAAAACCATTCGGACAGGAATAAATAAAATCTTTGAAGGCGCTTTGGACTGTCCCATGCCCCTAATTTAGAGCGAATGACAAACCTCGGTTGTTTAGCAGCTAGCTTTTCTATCATGATTTGCAGTTGCTGACAATAGACATCTGCCGTAATCGTCTGGCCAGATTTAAGAAAGCTGTAGTGAACGACACCGGCACTAGTCCACCAAACGCTCACAAGTGACTTTTTTTGAGTCAATTTTCACTTGGGGCAGGCTTTGGTTGGTTCGCCAGAGCTCAGCCATTGCGATGAGCATTTCCAATTATCCTACAGGATTCACTTTTCATCACAGGTAATGATTCGATTTAAAATCCTTTCATTATTGTGCCGGTGGAGTAATGTAACGCAGCAGTCGACGCGCGTTTGTCGGTTTGCTGCACTCAATTCATGAGGTACAAGCACCTTTCAAGCATTTTTCACCTTCCCAATTTGCTTGAAGTGGATTAAAACAGTTTTATCACTAACACCGCAGCCTGCAGCTAACTCGGGCGTGGTTTGCGATGGACCCGCTTCCACAATAGCCTTCAATTATTCATTATCAACTTTGGTCTCCAGCCGTCCACGGGGCTTGTTCTGCAGGGCGAAATTTCCAGAACGAAAACGTTGGAACCAAAAACGCACTGTGTTTTCTTTTGCGACACCGCCGTCATACACATCAATACATTCGAGCCGTTTCTGCAGCACTGATCCCACTCGTGGAACTCGTACTCGATAATAATACGATATTTCAAGTTTTCCATTTTGTAAACAGAGTGACGCAAAGAAAAAACAAAAGAGGAAAAAACAAATGAATTACGGTTTTTGAAACACTAATGCATGAGTAAATAGCGGTATAAATTTGAAATTGGAATTCCTAACCAAAGAAGATATTATATTTGCGATCAAAGTGACTAGTACGACAAAACGCCAATTTCATATGTAAGGACCTAATATTTTAAATAAATAGAAGACAAAATATACGTAAATTAACAAAGCAACAAATCTCGGGTAAAAGCAACAAGTTCATTTTGTTTGTTAGATGTAGGTACTAAGACAAACGAGCGGACGATTCACCTTATCGTAAGTGATTACTACATCACAGAAGTCACATATTATGTACTCCCGTCATATGAAAATAGTATTTAACATCTATAGGTATCATTGTAAAATCATTGTAAAAATATTTTTTATTGATTTTGTAATAATAATATGTTAACAAACTACCTGTCATAGATTTCTTGGAAGATGTCTTTGAATCGGCCGTCGTAATGTTTCAATATTGTGTTCTTTGTTGACAGATACAATGGCCATTTCTTTTGTAATGCAACCTGTGTAGAAAGAAAACAAAATAGTAATTACATAGATTGTACCTGTATAATGTATTACAACAAGCACATAATATTAACCTATTTGTAAAAAATACCTAAAATTCTAAAGAAAAGATTTTGAATGTACTTTTACTAGATTAGTAATATTTTGATAATATTAAAATAAACCAGTAGTAGTTGATATACTAGGTTGACAAAGACCAATGACCTCGTAAGTATCGATAACATAAACCAGAACAGCGGAGAACTATAAAAATCCGGCGATGGAAAGGACAAACTAAACATTTAAACATAACAAAATTTACATGATATTAAAGCCTTATTTAAGTTCAGCGTGTTCCTAGCAATACATTTTCTTACTCAAAATTATATTTTTGTGTGTAAAAAGAGTAAAAATTTCGAAGTAGGTATCAAATAGACCGAAGCGCTTCTTTTCGTACTTATGGGGGGTACGATACTGGGACGATCGCCAAATTAGCAATTTGAGAATTAAAAAAGGATTGTGTGGTTTTATGAAACCACGGTAAAAGTGAAACTTAATAACAAAATAGCGTGGAGCACTGGCACAAATGAGTACTAGTCTATACACTACACGGTCAGCTGATGCGAACTATAGGCGCCGCCATATTGGCCTCGGCTGCTCTGACGAGCGCCTTTCACTTTATCCCTACTCCGCGGCGGACCGTCACGCGACATGCAACACACAGACGAAAAAAGTTTTAAAAGTTTCACTTTAATAAATAAATTCTCACTATTTTTAAATAAGTGTATGCGTTTTCTTAAAATTTAATTTAAATAGGTGTAGGCGTTTTCCTTTGTTGCACATAAAATTTAATTTTTTATTTAATTTTTATCGGTTCATAAAAAACATTAAATCTAAAGAATCGTTTAATAGCGATATTAGTACTGTAATAATCTTCAACCCCTAGTGGTCGATAACTCTTTCACATATCGCCTGTGGGTTGTAGAGGTAGGTAGCTCCATGTTAGGTGGTAGGACTGGGAAGTGTAGTTGCTGGTGTAGATTGTACAAACTGTAAGTAGTTATTCATTTGTTCCAGTTCAGAGTTAAGACAGAACAACGTCTGCCGGATCATCTAGTACATAATAATATTAGTGCCAACTGCCACACCCACAGTGTCGAGCCTGTTTCCGCAAGCTACAAATTCCGTAACACCACATATAGATATATCGGCGTTGGAGTGACGCGACGCGACCGAAATTTTGATTATATTTAAATTCAAAGGAGACGTTATCATGTAGACATCTCGTATTTCTTATACTTTATAGGAAAAAGTATCTGAATAATATTTAGTGGAATATTTAATATTTTAAGTTTTAGCCGAATAGAACGTGCAAATATAATTTATTTTATAAGTTTATGAAAGATTAAATACTGGATTTATAACTTAAGTAAAAGTTTTATCAATGTGACTGGCGACAGTTCACACAAGTACTAACTTATCAGATGTTATGATTCATGAAGTTCAACAAGTTTAAATTATTTATTAATTTATATAAAAAACTAATAATAATATCAAGCAGTTGGGATTTTGGACATTTGATATATTTTCGCTTATCGTCTGTATGTATTTAAAGCTAAATAATATTATAATTTACCTGGAAGCTGGAGTGCGCGAATGCCCTGATGGACTCGTCGATGTTGTACATGCCCATGGCGACGCCGGGCGTCTTGAAGTCGTAAAGCAACCTCTTGTTCACCGAGCCATCGGCTGCCGTGTAGACCATCTCCACCTGGGTAAATGAACAGTAAAGGTGGGACCGCACAAGGCGTAACTACGCGGCAGCTTAACTACGCCACGCGACACGGCCAAATATAAGTGTATGAAATTGTGTGAGATATCAACGCACTACGCGGCAGCGGAACTACGCGATGCGGCACTCCATTGCGGTATTATATATTAGTAGGGAAGTGTCGCGTCGCGTCTCTCCGCTGCCGCTTAGTGCGGTCTTATTACCTTAAAAGGTTATATATACTCACTGACGAATGCAAGCGAATCGGGCGATAAAAGGAGAGAAAAAAGAGGGAGTTTAGTGTCTCACACCACTTTCGTCTTTACCGTAGGAGTGCCAAGTATTTTTCTGTGTATTCGTATCACCCATAAAACCGGCATCAAAAAGTGCTTCTGTTGTTCGCAGAGTAGCTAAGTGAAGGGACCGGCCCAGGAGGGTGAGGTTTAAATGACATCTCTTTGCTCCTTAGCCGACTTTTTCTTTTAAAAAAATAATATTTACTAGCAAAAACATATTTCACAGCCTCTGACCTTGCCCGGCTTAGACACGACAAAGTCCTGCGCCTTATACTGGTCGCCGTGCGCGTGCCGGCCTATCACGATGGCGTTTGTCCAGCCCGGCACCAGGCGCGGGATGCTCTTGCACAGGATCGGCTCCCGGAACACGGTGCCGCCCAATATGTTACGGATGGTGCCGTTTGGACTGAGCCACATTTTCTTCAGTTTGAATTCTAGAAAAAAGGAGCAGTTTTTTTAACTGGGAAACCTCAAGAAATAAAAGAGGACAAGGGGTGCAGCATTCCAACTGCAGTAGATGCTTTGGATGTTATGCATATGCATATCAACATTCAACTTAGGTATAGCTAGCAAAATCGGTGACCTTCTGCCTAATTGGAACAAAACATTCTATGGTATATTTTCTGTCTAAATGACGCGGACGCTATGGTCTAGCCTCTTTACTCTCTAATTCTGCAATACCTAGTCAGTTTAGGGGTTCCTGTAGGTATAGTTTTAAGTTTAGATTACCATAAGTTACAATATAAAGTCAATAGATTTGAACTTTGTACTTTTAATAGCAAAGTCGGATACAAGCCAATGTGATCGTGAACTATATCCATATTGTACGATAATAATTAATTGAGCCAATAGTTCAAATATGTAGGTAAACATAGATAACGGATACTGAATAACGCCCGCCAATTTGCAGTTAATTCTGTCAATAAAAATATATGTAGATACATAACAAGGCGATAACGCAATTCAACTAATCATCATAACATTCATAACCGATCACTATCGTTCCCATTGGTGAATCTTGGGTCTCTCCTCATTGTAAAAAGGATCAGGCTTTATAGTCAGGTGGTTAGTCTGTGGGTTGGCAGACTTCAAAGTCTGCGTCAGACACGCAGGCCTCCTTACGATGTTTTACTGTATTTAGTTGTTGCATCCGTACTTGGAAAGAATCTCATTTATACACGCCACCACTCGGGATTGAATAACCTGCAACATCTCTAGAAAAGCGGAAGCGATTTAATTGTATTTTTAACCGACTGCCAAGAAGAGCATTGTTTATCATACGTTAACAACTCTTACGTACCTTCCACTCTCTGTTCGTCGGGTGTAATGGTAGCGCATTTGATACCAACATTGTGCTTCAGTATGGCGTGAGCAGCGTCTATCGTCACCTGGTCGTCCGTGGCGTCGCGATGTGGGAGGCCCAAATCGAAGTACAGACAGTCCAACTGCATACAAAAATATATGCTTTATTCATTCCTTATGATGTGTTTAGTTGTTGATAAGCAGTTATATAAGTATATACCTACACTCTCGCCAGTTTCTCACCAGAACCAGAGTTGCTTCGGGAGGGGGAGACTTGAATACTTGCTACACCTCCTACATTCTTCTGATTAATTTCGTTGCGGGTCCCAAGAAAGAATTAGCATATCCCTCGGCCACCCCTGACATCATATCAAAGGGTTTTTGTGGTTGGTTACCACTGTCTATCCTGGCTACACAGGAGTTGCAGTGGTGGAAATGTGGGGTGGGCCATTTGCCCGTAAAAAAAAGTATACTTTAGTATAGGAAATTAAATGTTAAGCAGATTCACATGCCTACTTTTAAAAGTTACTAATACACTGATAATAATCGGCTGTACATACGCACGAAAGTATGTAGTAAACATGGACGAGAGTGAAGTGAATAATAAAAATTAATAAGTCTTGTACTCATTTGGTACCATTCAATTGGCATGGGACTGTTTATATTTAGCTTAATTAATAGTTGTGCACATTGGTTGCAGACAATCGTGTAAGTAACTACAATAGCATTTTTTTTAAGAATTGAAGTTTTCATAGGTTACGAAACCGAAAGTCCGAAACGGTAATACGGCAAAACATTTTAAAGGTAAAAAACAGACGAGAGGCCGATCGCTTCAGTTGAACTGACGTCAGTTCGTACACGGAAAATTGCCGCGAGCTTCAGCCGTGTTTTAGCGTTCCGTAATACTTAAGGAACCCTTATAATTTCGCTCTGCCCGTCCGTCTGTCTGTTTGTCCGCCACACTCCTAGCTTCTGTAATAACTTTATAACAATAACTTTTAAAGTAATTCAAAGAAAACCTATTGCGCGTTGATAGGTACGGAACCCTCCTTAGACATGTCGTGACATGCTATTGGTTACTTTAGGTGATTATTTTATTTATTTATTGTATTTTGCTGCAACTGTAGTCACACTATCGACGAAACCGAATTATTGGGTCATACATTTTTCCAGTAATATGTTATAGAAATCATCTCTTTTTTTATAGTAATAGTCTTAAGATTTTATCAACCATAGTGGCTCTAAAGTTTAAATACTTCAATGAACTCTAATAAATATTCTTTACACCACGTGCCATTTTTAGGGTTCCGTACCCAAAGGGTAAAAACGGGACCCTATTACTGAGACTTTGCTGTTCGTCCGTCTGTCGTCGTAACCTTCCTATACCGTGATAGCTCGACAGTTGAAATTTTTACAAATGATAAGAGAAATACCTACTATTTCTATTGCCGTTATAACAACAAATACTAAAAGCAGAATAAAATAAAAATTTGAGGTTCACATACAACAAACGTTTTTTCTGTTTTGCACGGAACTCCTCTTGCCGACTCGCAATTGACCGGTTTTATTTTACACTCGAATTTTATTACCGTTCAGTAAAATTTTATTACTGTTCAGTCCATCCGTTCAGACTTCAGGCCATAATTAATGTTGCCAACTTAGATGTTACAAAAATCTACTACTAAATTTAGTAGTTTATTCCCTCTTTAGTAGGAATTTAGTTGTTAGTAGTGGTTTTGTAGAAAATAGCTAGCTAGACAGTAATCATAATATGCAAAATGGCCTGGTACTATGTGCTATTATGACACCTTATCATAATAGCACATAGTAGCACGCATCCGTAAGTCGCTTAAAACTACCGATTTAATTTCTATATACTTACGTAATATTTCCTACTATATTTTTTTAATTTAAATGTAAAATTATCATATTTTCAATTTAATATTAAAACAGAAAATACAGTGGTTTTTTGTAAACACAAAATCTCTACAAATACTTTTAGGGACTCCTATGTTTATAGTTATCGGTACTCTTTTAGTAGTTTCTAGTAGAAAACGACGAGAGTTTAGTAGTTTCGTAAAAACACACTTGGCAACTCTGGAACGAATCGCTTCAGTCCATACGGCCGACTGGTGACTGATGCAATTTCGAAATTGCACACAGACAATACGATTTTGCATTCGTTCAGGCCGCACTGAAGGAAAACCGGACTGTGTATGGAAACCCTAACGGTCCATTTGAACGATATCAAAACCATTATCATATTATCATCGCGTTAAAGCCTCTAGCAAAGTGCCGGTAATCAAACTAAATAATGATATCGCTGCGAAAGTGGAAAATTTATCATGTGATGATAGCACAGAATAAGTACTAAAATACTTAGCATATTGTCTGAAGCTGAATTTATACCCAGTTTAGAAGCGAGGGGAGGAATTTTGTCACAATCAAAAATAGACAAGGCATATTTTTGACCTTGTCTACGAAACATTTGTTTTGCATTTTATAATATGTACAATGGTATTTTTGTATTACCATAATTTACCTACTACATAGTACAATGCACAATGTAATAAACAATAGCTATGTGTTGCTTAGCCGGATAATAAATATTAAGTGGACCAAGACGAATGCATTTTCTAATATATTAAGCTAATATGTTTTAGAGATTTTCAAAACTATAAAGTTTGCTCTGTTGCAATGCCATAAATAAATTACAAGAAAGAATTTATACAGGTCACCATAGAGTGGTGTCTGCAGTCTGACATAAAACCAGTTTTAAAACAAGAGTTTACAACACGAAAATAATTATTAGGTATATGCAGCTCCAACAAGAACTTGTCTTGCCTTTAGTGATATTATAAATAAAGGTTATAATGTTGCTTCACATTGAGTACTACTATTTGTATTAATTTATAAAAAGTACATAATGTCTGTCATAGGTTACAATCATTATTTTTGTGTAATTATAACTGCAAGCTTTCTAATTAATATGAAATATTAAATGGAAAGTAAAATACAACTAACAAGTACCTACATTGAAACTTAAAATAAACTCTTATTGACTTCTATACCATAACAGTATAAATCTTGTTCTATACCAATATATTTTCTAAAAATATTATGTATTATGTCTTGTTTATGCAAATTTATAGAAAAATACCATAAACAAATGGTATTTAGAATTAAATTGGTTGTCAAATCCAAATTACCACTACCAAATATTTACCAAAAGTCCCTCATATTTATTTAATCTGAGATGAGGGTACACAATAATATAAAAACTATTTATAAAACACCTTCAGAAGCTTTTGGAACAATGTGTCCCACCGTTTAAATTCTATATAGTTAATTTGTTTTGTGATATTTTAATGAAAATAATTATTTGTAATACCTTAAGATAGGGGAAAATTAGTTTTTCTTTAATTTTCTCCCAGATAATACGAGTCATTTCATCCCCATCCATTTCAACAACTGGTTTTGCTGCAACTACTCGTTTGGCAGTGCCATCTGTAACAAGTAATTTATTTGAAAATTCCTGCTGTACATATCTGAACTAAATACTTATAAAATAAGTGGAATGACTGTAAAGATTATTATATTATACTATATCTTAAAGCATACACCACTAGAAAATGTGAAGTTTTTTTACATTCATATAAGATTCAATAATTTTCTATAAATTTAAATAAAAATTTAAGTACATTTAACTTTATAGGTACTTTTTATCCATGTCTACTTACATAAATCAATAAAAACACTAAAATTTACTTACAACTTCTTACTGAGCCGGCAGTATTATCAGCAACCAGCCGAAGCAATCTCTTAGCATTCTGTCCAGCCCCAGCCATTTTACTTTTGAAACTTGACTTTATTTGAACTTGATTTATTTCTGAAGACTTACTTTAAATATCAATTTAATATCGCTGTATTAAATTAATACAAAATTATGAAAATAAATAGCCGGTCGCCGGACAAAATTACGACCACCTACAAAATATGAATGAAAATGATAAAAAAAAGAAATGTACAATGAGAATGAACTGCACCTGTCAAGAAACAAAGTTCACTCAACTGTGCAAAGAATACACAAGTTAACAAGAACATCTACAAACTAAGTTACTAGTTTGTAGATGTTCTTGTTAACTATTTACATCTACTACTAGCCTAGCCCTAGGCCCGAGCTGACTGCTGTCTGCTGATTCTACAGACGCGACGTTGCCTATCTTTAACACATCATTTACTACTGTAAATAAGTACTCTTGTGTTTGATCGATTTGGAATAAAGTTATCGGAATACCAAAATAAAAAGCATTTCAGGACCGTTTAGTAGTATGAATATTTAATATTCATAATATTACCACAACAAATTAAAAAATGTTAATTATTAGTATTAGTTTTAATATTATTATAATAAATTTGTCTATATGTAATTACATATAGACAAATTTATTATAATAATATTAAAACTAATACTACATTATATTACATTAGTATTACATTTAATATTGAAATTTGAATTTGGCCAGTTGCAATGGGCAGTGCTTGATGCATCACAATCTATAAGGCTGAGACTATATGCTCCAATCAACACTAGAGAAAATTGTGAGCATTGAAAATAGAACTATGTGCTAATAGAATAGAGTTAATGGAAATGGAAGTTACGAGTGTCGAGCTGTCATATACACTGGCGGACATATAACTGCATCATAGTGCAAGAACATATTCAATCAAATTTTATTACAAAATATGCAAACTTTTTACATTTATTAGTATTGGAAAATAAAGGCTGGTTTATAAATACAAAAACAAAATCAAATTTAAATATGGTACTGTCACAAAAGAAAGAAAATATTCTATAGAAGAAAACTTGACAATTTTCTAAAGATTAACTCGTTGTTACGTTAGTGTTGTGATTGATGTTTTTTTTTGTTTCGTTACATGTTGATTTATCGTTACTAATTGTTTAATTTCTAGTCTGTTTTCATTTCAAACACGTTTTTCTCTCACGAATATGGACGTATCGTCCGAAAAAGCCGCACAAATTGTTGTTCTAGTGCAGCAAGGCCTAGACCAATGAACAATTGCTGCAGATTTAAATATACGGTTACGGTTAGGGTTTCCCGAGTTTACAGAATGTTTATGGCATATATGGGCAACAACCAGCCTGCGGGCCGGCTCCGGCTCGCTGTAAGATAAGATCCGCCCCGCGAGACATTTTGAAAAAACTCAATTAAAAAAATATTACATTAGGTTCTTATACTCACGGGAGTGACAGTGAGGCGGCAAACATCGCCTCACTCTTTGATAATCTCCGCTGCCGGCTTGCTCGATCTAATTCTTTGAGGTTAGCCGCCTCACGGGCGACACATCAGAAGATTTATTGCTTCTCAATTATTCTAAACTAGTTTATTCCAGATTATTCCTTCATTTTGCCTATATAAGCGGGTGGATGGCCCGAACGTTAGTTCAGTTCTATTTGAGCTACCGAGGTGATAACTTGGACAAGCGATATCCTAGCGAACTGCTCGAGCCGTTAACTTGCTTTGTGACTTTGTATGCATCTTGAGTGGTTACTAACTATAATTTGTTATTAAGTTTATTGAACGAAAAGTAAACAAAAATTATGTCTGGCGGAAAGAAACGAAAAGTAGATACAGAGGGTCGCCAGTTTCAAGAAAAAGGACTAAAGAATTCTTTTTTATCTTTCACAATGCTAAGCCTATTTATTTGCTGTGTAATGAATCCATTTCAGTAATGAAAGAATTCAATATAAAGACGCATTACTCAATTACTCAACTAAGCATGCTACGCTGCACTCACTGACAGGATAATTAAGAACAGACAAAATCCAGAAGCTTACTGTAAAAATACCGCTAATTTGGAAAAACAGCAACAAATGTTTCATAAACAAAGAACACAACTTGATAATGTTGTGAAAGCTAGTTTTATAGTTAGCTCAAAATTGGCAAAGGCATTAAAACCATTGCCGAAGGAGAATTTATCAAGGAGTGTATGTTAGAAGTTTGCGGTATTTTGTGTCCCGAAAAGAAAAATTAATTTGAAAAAAAATTTTTTGTCAAGGCGAACTGTTGTTCGACGTATAGAAATGATGGCTAATGATATAAAAACAAACATTGACTGACCGTATGGCTGGTTTTGAATCATCTTCCATAGCATTAGACGAGAGCACCGATTTGTCTGACACAGCTCAACTGGCTAAATTTATTCGAGGTGTTGGTAAGGATTTCACTGTTACTGAAGAATTGTTTGCTTTACAGCCGCTAAAAGGAACCACTATAGAGGATATTTTTGAAGTGAAAACTTCTTTAGCGGCGCTGTGTACTTTTTTTGGAATGGGTAAAAATTTCTAAACTCGCGTCAGGACACGTGACCTGATCGAAAATTCGTAAGATGGATGGAGCGAGGACTGGCGGCGCAGGGCGCTTGCGCGAATGTTCGTGTGTGTTAATGTTACAGCGTGCCACGTGCATCCATGGATGAGATTAATATTATTAATTTATTTTGTTTATTTTATTATTTATTATTATTATGTAAAATAATTGTAATAGTTCTGAAGTGTTAAATTTTTAATGTAATATAAATTGTCATGTTTGTGTACGATAGCGCAATAAATGAATATTGTATTCCACCACATAAATAATAGTACTTTTATATTGATAATGAAAGCAATTCGTACAAAATTATTCTCTAACCATTCCAAAATATCAAAAATGCACAACGTTAATATTCAAGTTTTCACTTCTGCCGGCACTCCCGGAGTGCAACCCGTCGATTTTATTATTGATGTTCAAAAGGTATTCACAAGTTTTGTCTTGCCATGGTCAAAATTAATTGGAGTATGTACTGATGGTGCACCTTCTATGGTCGGCTTACGTAAAGGTTTCATCGGAATTTTGAATGTGCAACAGAATTAAATGTGCAAAAAGATGATTTGATAGTCCTTAATTGCATTATCTAACAACAGAGCTTGTGTTCTAAGTCCATTCGACTCCAGAATGTTATGAATGTGGTAGTAAAAAATATCAACTTTATTCGATCCCGAGGACTTAACAATCGTCAGTTCCAGGCGTTTTTGGATGAAATATCAGCTGAATGTAACGACATAACATATTATTGTGAAGTTAGATGGCTGAGCAAAAGAAAAATGTTGAATCGGTTTTACGAGCTTAGAAATGAGATATCAGACTTTATGAAAATAAAAGATAAACCATTATCTGAATTAAGTGACCCAAAATGGATATGTGACTTAGAATTTCTGGTCGATCTTACAGGTTATTTGAATGATTTAAATTTGAAACTCCAAAAACAAGGACAGTTTTAGATCAAACTACGCTTGTAGGAGTCACAGATGCTGTCTGGTAACAGTTACCATTTCAACAGGCTCTCTGCGTATGAAAATATTGCTTATGCTCAATATGCTGAAGAACTCAAGATACTGTCGGAACAATTTTCGAACAGATTTAGCGACTTCAAAAACATGGAAGACTGTTACAGTTTCTTTGCTACTCCTACAAAATGTAATGTACAAAATGCCCCAATACACTTACAAATGGAGTTAATCGAGATTCAAGAAAACTCACTTCTAAAATCCAAATTTGAAGACGTAGAGTTGTGCGGTTTCTACAAAAAAATACCTATAAAAAGACAATTTTCCGCAGCTTAGAAAATTCGCAAGAAGATTGATTTGTGCGTTTGGCAGTACTTATGAATGCGAACAGTTCTTTTCATTGATGAAAGTTAATAAATCAACACATCGTACAAGACTGACTGAAGATAATTTGGAAAATTCTTTACGTCTTTGTATCAGTGGAATTAATCCAATTATCGATGGATTAGTTTCCCAAATTCAAGCTCAAGTGTCTCATTGATTTCAGTGTATTTACCTTTCGTAGTTTGTAACAATTGCAAATTTAGCGATTTAATTATAATATACCATTTTATAAATTTCATTTTGTTATTTTAATAAATTGTACTATAATAACAGTATCGTATTATTTCATGTCTCTATCGCAAAAAATATAATCTCTACTTTTAAATGCACTTAGTACTTTTAAATTCAGCCCGCGAACGTATTTGCACACTAAAGTTTGGCCCTCAACATGTCAAAGGTTGCCCATACCTGGTTTATGCCCATACCTGGATACACGTTTATTTAAAAGAAGACGTGGAACCGGCAGATCTCGGGTGGCAACGTCTCGTGATGACAGGTTTATTGTGACAACTTCTTTGCGAAATCGGTTTTTAACGTCTGTAAGCATTAAAAATGAGCTCCACTAGGTACGTGACGTAGTAGTTAGTGCACGAACCATAAGAAGAAGGCTAAACGAGCGTGATATCACAAACCTTTCAGACCCTCAAACGGACCAAAGTTGTCTGCAGCTCACAGGCAAGCTCGACTAAGATTTGCTCGTGAACACTTAAATTGGACTAAAGAGCAATGGGCTGCCGTACTATTAATTGATGAGTGTAGGACTTATTTGTACGGTGCTGATGGTCGCAGACTAATCTACCGTAGACGAGGAGAGCGATATGCTCAAAATTGCATTGAGGAGAGGGTTCCATTTGAAGGCTGGTCTTGTATGGCTTGGGGCGGCATATCGATGGTTGCTCGAACTGAACTTGTGCTTATTGACGCAGAGACACATGACTGTGGTAACTGTGGTTTAACATCACATCGCTATACAACGGAGATATTAGACCCTCATGTGGTACCTTTGGTGAAAACTTCATTCTGATGCAGGATAATTGACAAGTTGAGCAATACTTTATTCAGGTTGAGATTCGTTCCATGGATTGGCCAGCACGTAGCCCGGACCTTAATGCGATAGAACACGTGTGGGACAACCTAAAAAGAGCTGTATTTACAAGAAATTCGGTCCCAGCAACGGTTGCGGGGCTCAGAGTATCATTGTCACAAGAGTGGGACAATACTCCGCAAGATCTTTTAAAAATACTGATCAGGTCGATGCGAAACCGACTTGAATCAGTTATTAGGGCAAGAGGAGATAATACACCTTATTAAAAACAAAAAAACTTTTTCTTTTCTTAGTATTATAAAATTTTCATAATAAAGCCGTTTTTGTTCTATTCACTGTCTCATTCCAAAAAGCTGCAAAAGGAGTAATTTGATTCTTTTAGTGAGAAAATTTGACCTATACACACATGAATTGATTTTTTTATCCGAATAAGAACCAGTCTTAGCATTATCATTGAAATGAATCAAAATAGTTTGCACTTTCACTAATTATATTTCATTGAAACTTCTCTTGCACTATGATGCAGTTTATGTGTCCGCCAGTGTATGACATTGACATTTGAGTTTTGCCGGGAGTTCAATGGGTTATGTTGTAGAGTTTGTGAAACTTCATTAATTTGTGTTATTTCAGTTCTTAGTGTGTGGTATTGGTGGAATGTTAAGCATTGAATGTTCGTTGTCGTGCACAGGTGTGGGCATGTGGTACAACTTCTAAAAACGTGCTATTTTGTGTTTCCCGCCAAAACTCCCTAGGAACTTTCAGTAAAGCTTCTACCACTTTACTGAATCAACTGACATGACTCATAGACTGTACTGACTATATATTTGGACTTTGACTAGACTTTAGACTTGACGATATAGAAATACGGTGTTGAAAATTGAAACGAAAGTTCTATTTCGCGCCTTTTTTACTTGACACTGGCAAATGGTTATATGTCGATGCCATATATAAATAAAAAAAAGAAGAAAAAAAGATATTGACATTTGACTTGACAGTTGACATTCATGTGTCCGTTTTTCCACTCTATTGTATTAGTGTAGAGTTCTATTATCAATGTTCAGAATTTTCTACGGCCTTCCAAATTCCGGAGCATATATAGTCCCAGGCCCCAGCCTCAGTCATTAAACTCTAGACATGCTCAAAACAGTACCCTGTAGTATAACGCTATATAGCATGACATTCCGCATCGCGTCATATGGCATTCTATTAGTACGCAGAACACTAAACATGACCTGAAATGACGCGCTATACGAACGGCCTGCTATTACATAATATGTCGTATATCTGTGATTGTACTGAATGTTCTGTGTAATATGTAGGCCTTTTATTTTTGTCAAAGTTGATTTCCCTTCATACTTAACCCTGATTATGAGATGCTAGAAAATTACAAAAAGAGTTTCCAGGCTTAGGACTGGCAATATTCAAGGCAAGGCAAGACATGACTTTTTTACAAAGTTGACCATTTTCGAGTAATCGGCCTCCAAAGTGGTTTGTACCTTTTGATGTAATTAAAAAAAAACCTACTACGCGGATATAGTTACGGAACCCTCCTTACACATGACCTGATATGCTCTTGGTTACATTATTTACGTGGTAATTGTACACTTTATTTTTCAACTGATGCGAGGTAATTTTAGCCTGAAACATGGGATTTTTGGCAACAGGCATGTAGGTAATTAGGTATATTTTATGTATATAGGAAACAAATCTGTGTGACGAAGACAGTATCCCGTCTGGCGGACTAGACTCCTCGTCACTTGTACTCGAACCTTACCGATATTATCCGACGGACACACGAGTACTATCAGAACACGGCAGGCCGCGCCGATCGTAGAGGATGCCGGCCGCCGGGGCATGCCATGTTTAATGCCATACGTCATTGTAAATTTTGTCGGGTAATGCGTACTGCTTCAGTACGCGGTCGTGCTGTATTATGCGTAATACATTACTCACAGTACCTACACATCTCTATTAAACTCCAAGGTCCCAACCAAGTTATGATGGATATACTGTACCTCTGTCACTTAAATAATCTTTGAGGACAAACGAATGAACCTTGAATGAAACTGAACATGAGTCGTTCCGCAGTCCGCATTATCGCAAGACCGAATGACGCCGCGCCGGCTGGCTATCGTGAATCGTGATTCGTGCTAGTAGTACATATCATGAATGATCGTTCCTTGATGCCGTTCTCGTCGTTGCGCGCGTTTTTTTAGCTTTTTAGTTTTTGCTGGCTGCTGCGGTGTTAACTTTACGATTTATCTCGCTATATTATATAGTGATAAACTGTTAGTTGTCATAAATTTCAACGTATCCTAAAAGGTCAACTATTACATGACAGTCTCAGATTACAGAAGGTAAGAAACATAATTTTATAAAACAAAAAAATATTTGAAAATAACCAATTCAAAACCATAATTTATGTTAGATATTAATTTGAACTAACCCGTTTTCCTTAAAAACCTACTAATATTCGTAAAAAAAAATTCAAAAGTAACCGTTATATTTTTAGGAAATAAAATAGGTTAGTAGTACTTATCATTAATGTATAATTTCAGTAGTAGTACATAAAATCTATGATGGTAACACCACAATCTTAACAATAACTATTCTTATAAAAATTATAAAACATGAATTGTTTGCTATTATCGCAGGTACTTTTTGTGATCGGTGTTATTTAAAAACTGCTGGCAAATTATTACAACAATAATTTTACAATAAAAGGCGTCAAACATTTTGTTTTAGAATTCAATATTGAAGCAGTTAAAAAAGCTCCAAAATGTGCGGCTGTGCGACCTTGCTTCGTGCCAGCAAGCCGCTCCCAAACTTATGGCACAAGAGATTGTTTAGCTCATCCGCATCACCACCCAGTGTTCCTGGAGTACCATACACAAAACTGAGTATCGGAGTACCAAAAGAAATATGGCAGGACGAAAGAAGGTACCTATGTCTGATATTATGTCTAAAAAAATATTTCCTTCTTAATAGTACAGACAATACATCTCTAGCTGTATAGAAAACTAAGCTTCTTTCCAAATATAACATAATATTGTACCTCATTAGCATTAATTCAACTTAAAGGTAGAGGAAAGTAAAAAAAACCAGCCAAATACAAGTCGGACTCATGCACTAACACTGTTTGTTCACCGCCACCATCAACGAGAAAGACATGATGGTGCCGAAGTAGCGATACATACATATGTCCACCGCACGCCCGTCCCGTCAATCTAATCTCGACCAGAAATAATCTCATTCTCGTTGATGGTGGCGGTGGACAAACGGCCTAAGGGTTCCATAGAAAAAGGCATTAAAACCACATATTATTATATTGTATGGGAGTCCCACTGAAATATTTATTTTATTCTTTTTATTTATTGTTGTTATAGCAGCAACAGAAATACATAATTTCAACTGTTTAGCCATGGTTCATGAGATACAGCCTGGTGACAGACAGCAGTATTAGTATAGGGTCCCGTTTTTACCCTTTGGCTACGGAACCCTAAAAGCATTATTTTCAGGATAGCCCTGGTACCAGCCGTAGTAAATAAGCTAGTAAAGAAAGGATTCAGTGTTAATATAGAAGAAAATGCAGGAGCTGCAGCGAACTTCCCTAACAGAACTTTTGAGGAAGCAGGAGCTAATGTGACCAGTCTTAAGAATACATATCAATCAAGTACATATTTTATACTTAATTAATATTTTTATTTCAATATAACATTACTACTGTTACAGCACTGTCAGATTTTGTTTTGTCTTTAGTCTCGGATCCTACTACTATTATAAATGTGAAAGTTTGTGAGGATGGATGGATGTTTGTCAATCTTTCACACTAAAACTACTGAACGGATTTTAATTAAATTTGGTATGGTAGTAGCTTAGGCACATAGGCTATTTTTCATCCTGAAAAAGTTGATTGTTCCTGTGAGATACTGTATTTATGCGGGTCAATCCATGGGCAAATGCTAGTATACTATACCTGAGTATCATGTTTTTTTACTTTTCTATTAAAAAGAGGTAAATTATACATACTTGAGTAAACAAAAGAAATTTATTTTCAGATATAATACTAAAAGTAAGACCAATAGCTGAAAATGAGATACAAAATGTACAAGAGGAATCCACACTTCTATCCTTCATGTATCCAGCCCAGAATCAAAACTTGATACAAAAACTTGCAGCTAAGAAAATAAATGCATTTGGTAAGTCTTGTTTAAATATGCTTTATTTATGTTATTGACCATCTAAGTCTATGTACACTTGTACACTAATATTTTATTTATAGAGGAAACATTTGTTCAATTGTTTGCATTAAGTAAGCTCCAAAAATACTAGACCAATTTTGCTGAAATTTGGCAGATATATTGTATACTAAGGCGGGTCAATAAGTCCGTGACTTTTTGAATTTCTAACCTCCTTACTGAAAAAGCAACACTACTCCTGTCAACAGGCATCTGTCAGTTGACTCCTATCAAAATTTGAACTTGCTGCGTCAGTTAGTTTGTGTTTTACAGCTATCTTTATCAGACTATCCAGTAACTTAAGGAAACAATGGAAAAAAGTGAATTTCGTGTGCTTATTAAGCATTATTTTTTGCGAAAAAAAACCATTACCGAGACCAAGGCTAAGCTTGATAAATACTATGGGGACTCTGCACCATCGATTTCAATGGTAAAAAAGTGGTTTACTGAATTTCGTTGTGGCCGTACAAGCACTGAAGATGCCGAACGTCCTGGACGCCCAGTTGAGGTCTCTACACCCGAAACAATCGAAAAAATTCACGATATGGTGTTGGCCGACCGAAGATTGAAAGTGCAAGAGATTGTGGAAGCTATAGGCATCTCGCATGGCAGTGGTTTCAATTTTGAATGATCACTTGGGCATGATGAATTGCGTTTGTGGTCGACTTGCGGAAAGCTTTCCGCAAGTCGACCACAAACGCAATCGTGTAACAACTTCACAGGAAGGTTTGGCGTTGTTTAATCACAATATGGAGGAGTTTTTGCGCCGTTTTGTAACCGTGGACGAAACATGGATCCATCACAACACACCAGAGACCAAACAACAGTCAAAACAATGGGTTTCTAAGGGTGACTCGGCGCCAAAGAAGGCCAAGGTGGGTTTGTCAGCCAATAAAGTTACGGCGACTGTTTTTTGGGATGCACGTGGGATAATCCACATTGACTATCTTCAAAAGGGAAGAACAATTAATGGGGAATATTATGCCAACTTATTGGACCGCTTCAATGGGGATTTGAAAAAAAACCGACCTCATTTGGCCAAGAAAAAAGTTCTTTTTCACCAAGACAATGCAAGGGTGCACACATGTGCACTTGCCATGGCAAAAATCCATGAATTGGGCTATGAATTGCTCCCACATCCACCCTATTCTCCAGATTTGGCTCCGAGTGACTACTTCTTGTTCCCAAACCTGAAAAAATGGGTCGGTGGAAAAAGATTTGACTCCAATGATGAAGTCATCTCGCAAACAAAGGCCTATTTTGAGGACCTCGACAAATCATATTTTTTGGAAGGGATAAAAAAATTGGAGAAGCGTTGGACAAAGTGTATAGAGCTCAAGGGGGACTACGTTGAAAAATAAAATGATTTATTTATCAAAAAATCTGTGTTTTATTCCAAAAGTCACGGACTTATTGACCCGCCCTCGTAAGATTGTTTAAAATCGATTATGGATATTTTTGGCATATGATCTACTGTTTATATAAAGACGTTTAGGCAGAAAAAAATATACTAAATAAAATTACAGCACGCTCATTACGGCGCTGTTGAGGTCATTGACTTCACATAGCTGAGTGTTCCTGTTTTGGGCAAAGTCCTCTTTAAATCACCTGTTACTGTGAGGTTAATGACCTCCACGTCTGAGAGAGCATAATGTAAATTATCAGTATATAATTTTTTAATTTTTTTTTCTGCCTAAACATTTTTTAACTATAAGCTATATCGGAAGCCCAAAATATCCGTAATTGATTTTGATCAACCTTATATAGAATAGGTCATGAGAAAAGACAGGCTTTTTTTTATTATTTTATAAGGGAAAATGTATGGTGCCTGTGGGATTTTATTTTGCGCGTAGAGTCGCGGAAATAACTAGTTTGACTAAATTTAAGGCTATAGTAATTCTATTTGCAACCATTAGTAATAATAAAATACAAACAACAGATGCTGTGTACATTTTTAACATACCATAATTTGCTTTTAGCTATGGACTGCATTCCTCGGATAAGCCGTGCTCAGGTGTTCGACGCTCTCAGCTCCATGGCTAACGTGGCGGGATATCGCGCCGTCATTGAAGCTGCAGCACACTTCCCAAGGTTCTTCTCGGGTAAGTGTACCCTAAGTTATAAAATTTCATAACATTGGATGGAGATTCCCCGAGATATCGCTCAAAATAATTTTCCTAGAGAGTTTTTAACATGATCTATCAGCATGGAAACTCACAAGTTTTCTCTCCTATAGTTTAGAATTGCCAGGGGGGGGGGGGGATTATGTTGGTTTTATACACTAATGTTTAAAAAAATATTTCATCTTTTTTGTGACTTCGAAATGCATAATATATTACACATAAAATCCTAATTCTTTTTACTGTTATCAAGTTGTAATACCTAATTATTTCTTAATTTAAAAAAAAAACAATATTTGTACATGTAGGAAAATACCCAATTATAATAATTTTACATTTTAGGGGTGGCTCTCCATACATGTGAAGTGGGTATGAAAAATATTTTTTATTCTACCACATCGTGTGGGGGTATCGTTGAATAGGTATTTTAAAATGCAAGGTTTCATACATGACTTTTTTACAAAGTCAATATATTATTATTATTCAAAGTTAGTTATCAGGTCAGATGAGCAGTCGTCTTGATTATGCATTATGTTAGATGACGGTTTATGAGACTGTGATGGTATGCCATCACAGTATTAAATGAAAATTGTATGGGTCAGGTCAGATGACGGCTGCGGGACGCGTGCCACCGTGCCGCGTGCTGGTGGTGGGCGGCGGCGTGGCGGGGCTGGCGGCGGCGGCGCAGGCGCGCTGCATGGGCGCCTCCGTCCGCGCCTTCGATACCCGCCCTGCCGTGCGCGAGCAGATCGAGAGTCTCGGCGCGCAGTTCATCACACTGGATTTTAAGGTGAGAGAGAGAGAAAGAGCTGAGTATGTCACATCATCAGAGGTGGGAAAGCTGAGGAGATTATTGAGGTTGAAACGAAAAAGAGAGATAAAAATAGTATAGGAGCCTGGTGAGGTTGAGACATAAAAGATATGGAGAAAACATAGAAATTGAGACTAAAGTGAGATTGAGAGAACACAGGCCATAGTGGACTGAGATCCCAGGCCCGCCCTGTACCTGAGAATTGGCCCACCGCGCAAACAAGCGGGTATTCGTTCATTGTACACACTAATACTACCGACTATGATATGACATACATTCTATCAATAAGAATGTAAGGGTAGTCCGCCGGGCCTGGAATCAGTTAATCGCATTTAGCCGGTAACAAAGCCCAATACAAAATATGAATAGAAAATTTCGAGCGAAACAGTTAAATGATTATGAATACTGAGTTAGGTATTTCGCTGACTGCCGTGAGTTATTCGTTAAATATCGCCAAACAATTAGTACGACACAATTCACAACTGACCCAATCTTGAGACAATCATTTTTAACATGTTGCTTTTCTTCAACAATCTAGCACTCCATAAATATTATTTAGCAAATATTTTTTTTTAACCACATGCCTCAGAAAAACACCTTGAAGTATACGTAAAATATAATATATACCTAGTCTTGCCAATACCAAGCGTATGGAGAGTTTTAAAAATTGCATTTGGCTCCATACCTACTTTGTGTAATACAATCACAGCGATTCGGTTCTCTTTATCACCCCACTCCATTTTAATATCGCAAAATGTCATATAAAAATGACAGATTCCAAATTAAAATGTAATATTTTGTTTATTTTTAATTGTAACGTATTTATGGCCAGACTAAGTAGGGTTCTGTTGTTGACTGTTGTATTTGATGATGATATTTGATGATACCTATGATGACAAATTTTCTCGTCGTGCGTGACATTTATCCTTATTCGATTAGAATCCAGAGACACTAAACACCATGTAAATATCAATAACATTGTACCAGTGAGTAGTTGTAGGTAGCAGTGGCGAAGGCTGGTTCTCTTTGATAGGGAAGCCCTAGCCTGTGTAATAGGTAGGGATTTGGATAAGGGTCATCAAAAGGTCGGTGGTAAGTGAAGCCGATAGGAATGGAGTAATAGGAACCCCAATGATGGTTTTAATAGATAAAGGCAGCGACTTGGTTGGCAAATAAAATGTAACATTGTTTGGCTATGAATTATTATTTATTTTTTGTTCAATGTCAAGGCCTCGATACTTATTTGTCGTGTAACTTTCAGATAACACACGAATTACACTTGTGTATGCGAAGTTTTAGTAATATGAAGTAAATTACGTACAATCTTTAAACACTATTTTCTTACTCATGCTTGGTAAAATAATGTATTGAAAGGTAGTTTTTACAACTTTTACAAACGATAAAGGAGTATTCAGGGTTTGAAAATTCTTTAAATTGCCTTAATACCTTTTATGTATAGGCGATGTACATATGGTCAATGAACTGCGAAATACCGACGAGGTCGACAACCGATATCGTGAACTTATTTCTTTTGAGTGTTTTATTGTGTTTGTTGTTTGTATAAGCATACATCTTTATGGAAATATAAGTGCTGTATTAAAATTTACCTATTCAGTGCAAACTGCAAAGCATTAAGCTGATGATGATGAAAAAATCAATTTATTCGTTGCATAATATAATTTTTGCTTATATTTGTTATCAAAGTAGCTTATAAGTTAGTTACCTTTGAAATATAGGAAATATAGGGCATTATTGCACGATGTACCGTCGTGGAAGTTAGCATTTGCGGTCAAAGTATCATTTTACTATCATCTTATGATCATTTTATCACTAAGAAGGAGGTAGGTACCTAAGTAGCAAGTGTCATCGGCAAATAAATTCCAATACGTAGATATAGTCACTTCGTAGCTACGACTGATGGTTCTGCCATTAAATTCTTTTTTTTACCCGATTACGGCGAAGCCAAAAGGAAAGGTAATCATTTGGCAGTATATGTATTTTTGTTCCACCGTAACGTCTAAACTACTGATCCGATTTTAATGAATGAGGTGTCAATATATTCGTAATAATGCCACGAGTAAGGGAACGTACCCATACTACGTGACGTACGTACCACTTTTTATCCATTTTTTACCCCTCTCCCCCTCTTGGTGAACATCCGTAGTAGGTATATGCTCAGACCCCTACACGTTTGACACGTAGTACCAAGAATTTCCTAGAAGATTTCTTACGGGACAAAACCCGGAACCTCCTCCCACCCGGCGACCAATCGTACTACGCTTGGTCAGCTAAACACTAACGTCACCTAGACTACACGTCACGTAGTATGGGTATGTTCCAAATAGGCTATAAAATTTACGTAGTCGGGTTATAGTTTTAACTTTTGATTATGGTATGACTGCTTTAATCATTGGCAAGCAGGTGTCGCGTAAAAAGCGATCGCCACTCTTTGTACTGTATTTTTTGTCTTGAACCTAGCAGACAACAGGTTATCATTCTGTAACTGGAGTTCTAGTTATTGAAAATAACCAGCGAGATGCTATATTACGCTCAGAATGCACGTCATGATAGTCTACGCTGGCAAACGCCTCTAGCGAATATCTATTTATAAACGATCTCACGGTAAATGGTTAAAAATAATGATACAGGTTATAGAAACACATGAGACACTAGACTCTAGACCCACTTAGGGCATCGAAACTCGGTTCAAATTTGAAAACCCGGGTTTTCGGGTCTAAGAGTAATCAAAACCCGGGTAGACCAGTTTTTTCGAGCATTTCGATCTTTTTATTGTAATTTTTTAAAATACACTAATCTGCGTTTATGTATCGATTTACTACAATGAGTACAAAATATAAAGGATGAGGAAGAATTTAAATAAATGAAACAGTACTTTACAAATTACAAAAACAGTTTAATGTTTAAAAAAGTGATAAAGATTTATTTTTGCTTCAGAATATCTAAAAACTTAGTAAGTAATCTAGTCTTTTTTAAATCACAGACTTGCAGAGATTAGTTTTAACATTAAATGAATTATTTTGGTAACATTCACTTATTGTATTTAAAAGCTAATAAAAATAATATCTTCAAAAGACATTTTTGTAGTATCACAAATAATTTTAACATTAATAAAACTCTTCTTCGCATTAACAATTAAGTAACGAATAGTTCTAGTCTTCTATTCTACTATTCTAATATAATTTAAATTGCAGTCGTTTGGTTAATAATCAGTTCTTTATCTAATTAACTAAAATACTAAGTAAAAAGTAGTTATGCATTTGACACATTATTTAAACAACATAGTTAAGACATACCCTCTGACCATCTGACCACTTTAGAAAAAAAGAGATATTCATATAAAATAATAACTAATACCATTTTGGACATATCGCTTCGCTACTTCCCCTCTCCACTGCTCCACACTTCACCCCATTCATGTCCTGAAATGGACGCGCGCGTTCCATTTAACTTGCATGGCTTGTTTTATTGGTAGGAACGTAGCAACGAAGCTACTTTTTACGTAATAAATAATAATTTATCAAAGCGTATTTTTATTCCATTTACTTATTATTGCATTCAAGGTGGCTTTAACTTAATAAATAACAAAAACAAAAGTATTAAAAAAAACCCGAAAAACCCGAGTTTTAAAAATCAAACCCGGGTTTTTTTGTAATCCTCAGAACCGGGAAAACCCGGGTTTTTTCGGTCCGGGTAAACCCGGGCTCGATGCCCTAGACCCACTGATCGTCGTCCAACCGTCGCTTACGCTGAATGTAAGTACGTCGTGTGAACATGATCGTAAATATGTCTTTCGCTATAAAGGTTGGATAGATAGAATGCAGGGATGCAATTTCTAATGCCTAGTACGTCTTTGTCAGATACAAAATATGTTACCTTAGACCAGGGTTTCTCAAACTTATGGGTCCACGATCTCTTCTTAAACATTCCTAATGACAACGAACCCCTTACTGGCCTTAATCATACAACGAACCCCGAACTAAATATCAAGATAAATATTTTTAAATATTAATAATCGTATTAATATTAAAAGAAACAAGTTCACCCATCAGGGCTTATTTCTTATCGTAAATGGAGTTGTTGAGGACTAGTTTTGAACAGTTTTTACCTTAATTCTGACTCAGCATCAAGTCGATTTCTGCATTTTGTTTTTATCATGACCAGCACACGTAGTGTGACCACCGTAGGAATGCGTTTTATCTACACGAGAATAGATATACCTACTAACAGATTGCATGGACAAAATGTCAGATCTCCTTTATCAGTCTGTCGTTTTGTCTATTCTTCCGAAGTTAGAAACCATTTATACGTGGTCATCTGCGCGTGGAAGTATGAATACTCATTCTTTCAAAAGTCATCAACGTACAATTACGTAAATTTTCGAAACGTCGAATGACGAACCCTTAGGGGTTCGCGTAACCCTATACTTCGAGAAACCCTGCTTTAGACTAAAGCGAACAGTGATAATCTTAAAGTTGCTTTAATGCCCGCCTAATTACTGAGTCTCTTTAGAATTGCTTTTTGCAGCTAGGCCGATCAACTATACTTATCCATGTAATAAGTATTATACTGGAACCGTTCATAAAATACTGTGCAAATTGTGCAGTGGGTTGCATTGATAAATATCGTTGAGATCAATTAGCGTGCCCCAGATAATGAAACGGGCACGCAATTTTACTATCAAACAAACCACATAGATAATAATGTTATGACCGTTTATTTTGATATTTTATCGCCTGAGTTCTTTGCAGAAAATTTCTTTTTCTGACATTATTTTTCATTTGCATTATCTTCAAAGATTCGCATTATCAACAAAAGAACACTAGAATATGTATTTACAATATGCTTGTATCCATTTTCAAACAAGTTTATCACGATCAACATTCGTATGTTAATAATATACCTAAAGGAAATATTTCGCTTTTCTAACATTATGATTAATAAATATATTATTTTATTTTTTTATAAACCTGAGAAAATAGCGCTTGTCTTTAACCGATTTAAGGGGCTTCACGCCGGGTAATGATGGCACTTTAAACTATTCTTACTATCCAATCCCAATTGTTATCAAAATTATTTAAAATCTGTGTTGTTATAGGTTTATAACTACAACTTTTATTTAAAAAATTAAACCATAACCCGACTACGTAAATTAACCTATGTTACCCGGGCTCAAAGAGAATGTAACTAAACTAGGTACGTAATAAGAGGTGGTCTAATTTAAAAAGTGTTCGAAATTCAAAAGTTTGCCGTAACTTTATACGTAATATCGTCTAAAAGTGCAAAAGATTCAAGCCTAAAATGAAAAAAAAAACTATACGTAAGTTATTATTATCAATTTTTTATTTTAAGACCCAATTATTAGGTTAAAAAGGTAAATAAAACTACAAAACAACTATAATTCGATCGTTTTAATTGCATTAAAAAAAAGTAAGCGAGAGCGTTTTTATGTAGTCGCGACAGAAAAAACTGCACTATAAATAGAGAAATAGATAGAATATAATGTATCTTTACGCTAATACAACACAGCTGAAAATCGTGTACAGCTGTGAAATCAAACATTTTACACTTGACACTTCGATTTACAGCTATATTGTAGGTTAGCTGCAGTTCTATTTACAGTGCAGTGTTTCGTCGCGACCATAAGAAAACGCTCGTACGTACGTAAGGTACGAGGGCTAAAGGTTTGCAACCAAAATATTTCAGGTTATCACATATGGCATAGCCTGTTTATCTTCAGTGCACCTATTTTGCACCAACGGTTATCTACCGTTTAACTGAGATTTAACAAAACCCCAAAGGAAAAACACGCAAGGCGTTAAATCGCAAGATCTCGGTGGCCAGTTGACATCGGAATTTCGAGAGATTATTCGGTCCGGAAATTTTTCCTCCAATAAATGAATTGTTTCATGGGCGGTGTGGCAGGTCGCGCCATCCTGGACGACATTTAAATCGGGAACTCTTATTGGGACATCTTAATAAGTGCCTATTTTAATGTTTCTACTGATGGGTAGAAGAAATGTAATATGTCTGTATTTTTTAGATAAAATATCAAGTATAACCATTATACGAGGGCGGCACTGAAAATTTCGGGAATCAAGGAAGTGACACAACATTACTATTTAAAAATGTATTTATTGCTTTTCGAAGTATTCTCCACGAAATTTGACACATTTTTCCATACGACGGAACCAATCATTGAAGCAACCATTCCATTCGGAAGTTGGGGTCTCCAAAATGGCCGTTTTGTAGGCGTCCACAGCTTTTTCAGGTGATGAAAATCTCTGACCACGCAATTTATTCTTTATTTTAGGGAAAGTATAGAAATCATTAGGGCTTAGGTCGAGGCTGTACGGCGGAGGGTCTAATAATTCTATGATTTCTTGCTCTAAAAACTCTTTTGTTCTGTGCGCGATCTGAGAACTGTCGTGTTGGAGGATGATGCGGCGGTTGCAGTTCTCTTTACGGAGTTCAGAAACGACCTGTGGCAAACAAATGTTAGCATACCTACCATTCTGCATTAACCGTTCTTTGTCCCTCAAGAGGAATAGTCGCAACATGGCCGGTTTTGGAGACAAACGTGGCCACCATTTTTTTTGCAACACTCCGTGAACGAACAATTTTTGTTGGCTTTAACTCATTTTCGAACACCCAAACTCGTGACTGGTTTTTTATTTCGGGTTCGTACGCGTATATCCAGGATTCGTCATCTGATACGATGTTGTATACAGCATTTGAGAATCCTGCGTGGAATCTTTCGAGAGTTCTGACGTACCAAGTAACGCGAGCCGCTTTTTGCTCTTCACAGAGCAAATGCGGTATCCATCGGGAAAACAACTTTTTTACACCTAATTGCTCATGCAAGATTATTTGTATTTGACTCATGCTAATGTCTAAAGTTGCCTGAATTTCGCGGTATGTCACATGTCGATCTTCCTCAATCAGCTTACGCACAGCATCAACGTTTTCTTGGGTGACTGCAGTTTTTGGACGACCTTGACGGGGATCATCACTGAGCTTGACACGTCCACGTTGAAATTCAGCAAACCAGCGATAAATTGTGGTTTTGGATGGGGCTTCATCACCAAATGCAGAAATCATCCGGTCAACACACTGTTTTTGTGTTAAAACTCGAAAGTCATAATAAATCATCGCTCTAGAATTTTCTCGAGTCAATTCCATTTTCTCAACGACTAAACAAGTTTGACAAGACCTTGTGACAAGACCGAGAATCTTTTTTTAAATAAATAAACGGTATTCGATTTTTAAAACCAAGGAGTTTTAAATTAAAAAGATTTTAATATGACAGGAACAGTGGAAATATTCCATTCCCGATACTTTTAGTGCAGCCCTCGTATTAGGCAAGCAATAATATGACTTTGTTTTAAACATATTGCGTCCATTATTGAACATTCGATTCTTATATTATGAAAAGAGAAACTTTACAATCTTAAATCTTTGTATGCACATTTAATCACTACACAATATAATATTTCATTTATTGAAACAATAAATGAAATATATTGTAATCTTACCTCTTTTTAATAATAGGTCTTTACCTATGAAATTGCCGTTCTGCAGTACTGGTCATTTTAAATCAAAATAATTTTTGTTTGGCTAAGAATTCTAATTTCAAATTAATTTTATTTTAAAAACATGGATTTCTTTTTCCAAAAGTAGTCATTTGTTTATTGATAAGTGTTACATTTTCATCGCATTTCAATCTTTTTCGTCATCATGGATGCGTTAAAAATTCGAGTAATTATGGAATATGAGTACCGTCGTGGCAGCAACGCGGCACAAGCGGCACGCAACATCAACGACGTTTACGGAGCTAACACTACAAACTAACGCACCACCTGTTATTGGTTTGCTCGCTTCCGTTCTGGAAATTTCGACCTGAAAAATAAACCTCGCAGTCGTCCGAAGACTTTCGTCAACAATGACGAATTAAAGGCGTTTGTGGAAGCTGATGATACACAATCTATGGCTGAATTAGCAGCAGCTTTCGACGTTAGCGTCAAAACAATATTGGTCCATTTGCGTCAAATTGGCAAGGTAAAAAAGCTTGACAAATGGGTGCCCCACGAACTCAATGATCGCCAGCGCAAAGTACGCGTCGAGACGTGCCTTGCACTGCTCAACAGACACACAAATGAAGGAATTTTGAACCGCATTGTTACCTGCGATGAAAAACGGATTCTGTTTGATAACCGCAAGCGCTCAGCAAGTTGGTTGGATCCTGATTCAGCACCTAAACAATGCCCTAAACGAAATCTTACCCCTAGAAAAGTGATGGTCACTGTTTGGTGGTCTAGCGCCGGTGTGATTCATCACAGCTTCTTACCAAACGGAGTGAGCATTACTGCAGATGTGTACTGTGAAGAACTGAACACAATGATGGAGAAGCTGGCAAATCTCCAACCAGCATTGGTCAATCGCTCGTCTCCGCTGCTCTTGCACGACAACGCGCGACCTCATACTGCACAGCAGACGGTCTCCAAGTTGCAAGAACTGGGGTTGGAAGCTCTCCGTCATCCGCCCTACTCACCAGACCTTGCGCCTACAGACTACTACTTTTTCCAGAATTTGGCTAACTTCTTGGCGGGAAAAAAATTCAATACCCGAGAGGCAGTACAAAATGCCTTTAAAGAATTTGTTGCCTCCCGTCCAGCTGATTTTTTTTAGAAGGGCATCAATAAACTGCCACTGCGTTGGCAAAGATTTATTGATTGCATGGGTGATTACTTCGATTAATACAATTTTAATATTGGCAATTTCATTGGTAAAGACCTAATATAATACATCTATGCTTAAGTTTCTTTTCATTAAAATCGATAAGTTATGGAAAAATGTTATGCAAATACTCACCGATATTCTTTGAGTTCAAGCATGTTTATATAGTAAACTGAATTTATTTTAACAAAATCATTATTTCATTTAATAAATAATGATTTCGAGTTCACTTCACTAAAAATTACAGATTTTTACACACGTTACGTACAAGAGCGAGCCAGTTACATGGTTTGCACAGACGATATTTAAGGTCTCCACAGACGAGAGGCCGATTGTTTCAGTTAGAACTGTTTTCAGTTCGGCCTGAACGGATTCAAGCACATACACGGAAAAAATCGCATCCGACCCAGCTGACGTCGGTTCAGTCGTCAGTTCGGATTCGAGCACACACACGGCAAAATCGCATCAGTTCGTTCTGGTTTGCCGCGAGCTACGATCGTGTTTAATAATTGTGTTATAATTAAACACCGCGAAAACTCACTACGCTTGTACACGATACATGCGATCTCGAAATTGCACACAGACGATACGATTTTGCATCCGTTCACGCCGAACTGAAGGAAAACCGGACCGTATATGGGGCCCCTTGGGTATAATTTTGAATGTCGAACGCTAATAAATAATACTTACGATCGCCAGTTGCGACACCCTGCCCGGGCTATTATAACGAACCTATTGACACCTCATTTATTAAAATCGGAACAAACATATAAGGAATTATTACTGTGTACCTACCTGTATTATATTCTCCATCAGTATTCTGAACAATAATAAATAAGAAATCAAGAAGATACTGTGATGGGAAACAAATAAGTATGTCAATAAGTAGTAAGTCACAAGTCACTCGTCTTTCTAACTACGGCTTTAGTCAGGATTTTCGTCTAATTATTATTTTTTGTAATTTATTGAAAATAATAATAATAGAATGATGAATGATTAGCCTACAATAATAATTTAAGTAATGTATCGGTTGACGGTGCAGCGCATAGATCGCTTTTTTGTTAGAGAAAACACTAATTAAAATTTTATAAAAAAATCTTATGTATTGTGTACAGGAAGAAGGCTCTGGAGAAGGAGGATATGCGAAGGAGATGAGCAAAGAGTTTTTGGACGCTGAAAGAGCGTTACTGGGGAAGGAAGCGAAGTCATCCGATGTCGTCATAAGCACCGCTCTTATTCCCGGCAAACCTGCGCCATTGTTGATTTTAGAAGTAAGAGTTTTATTGATATATCTATAGTTTTTTTAAAGAGTCCTTTCCAATTAGGAATCTCCCGTGGTGATACCAGCGACTGTTGTTATGGTTAGTGCCAAATGGTAGTGACACCAGCACACTTAGCATGACCACCATAGAAATTAGTGATGTAACGAATGTCTTTTTTTTGCATTCGCGAAAGCGAATATCTGCTACCGACATTCGCGAATGCGAATGCGAATATTCAGTTTTTGTTAATATTTGGCGCCAATTTGTCTATGGCTTGGCGGCAGTCGCGTTCGGAGAATTCATTCCGCTCCGCTCACGCCCGCGCCGGTCGTTTTGTAAACATGTGAATTTTGAGGTTAGTCTGAAGAAATAAATAGTGATTTGTTATTTTATTTTATATTAAGATGAATAAACCAATACCAAATATAAGTGAAATATCAACTTATTTTACACTTTGTGACGCTGAAAGAGCTAAATGTAAGTTGTGTAACAATGAATATTCAAGAAAAGGAAGAATAATTTTGTGTTTTTTTGTTAAGTATGTATGTAACATTTATGGTTTATTGTAGAAGAATAATGTTTTTGTTTAATTATTACTTTTAGTTTTGTTCAAGATGTTGATATAAATAAGTTCCTAACAACTCAGTTCCTAACCAAGTGATAAAATTAAGACTGAAATGTGAATACGTTACGAAGTTAAGTTACTTTTTCTCTAAACAAAAAAAATAAATGAATGGATTTTACTTTTATTAACTTAATGTTTGTTACCTTCAACTTGTTTTTGTTTTCTGATATTCATATTCGCAAAATAATCGCAAAAATTTTGCGAAGCGAATGCGAATATACAAAAATGTGCGAATATTCGCGAATGCGAATGCGAATATTCGTTACATCACTAATAGAAATGTGTTTTGTCTAAACAAGAATAGACATACTGACAGATAATATGGACAAACTGGCAGTTTTCCTTTATCAATCTGTGATTTTGTCTATTCTTTCGTAGAAAGAAACCCTTTTTATACGGTGGTTATGCTACGCGTGCGCGAGCGACCGTGCATTTTGCTGGAGTTTTAAACATATTGTATTAGCTCTTTACGTTCTACTGTTGGCGGCCTTAAAGTCTGATGTCTATATGTAAATCTATGTATTTTGTAATCTACTTAGGTTTGTTATAAGTATGGGATTTTTTGCAGGATGCAGTCCGCGAGATGGCTCCAGGCAGTGTGATAGTGGACTTGGCGGCTGAGATGGGCGGAAACGTGCAGACCACGGTCAGGGGCAAGATCACCAAAGTCCACGACATCACGCACGTCGGCCTCACGGACTTGCCCAGCCGCATGCCGGCGCACGCCTCCACGCTGTACGCGAATAACATATCCGCGTTTCTATTGAGCATCGGTAATTACGTTTGGATTCGATTTAGTTTAATATAGTTACGTTCAGGAAAATGTAGAACATGTGCCAGTATGCGATATGCATACGGATTTAATGGCGTTCGCTTACATCGGTACCCTTAGGGTAAAATATACCCTACGCTAACTGTAATTTTCCCTGGGTACAATGTTGTAGATAGATATAAACATTTTCACCCGTATTCAAAAAAATGTACTATCTATGTCAGATACATTTTATGATTTTTACCCGACTGCATTCAAATAGTCGTAATTTTGCTTTAAATCGACCAAATGTGTGTTGGATAAACTAAATATCTATAATAAAAATAATTAAAAAAACCCGACTTCAAAAAAGTCAGATACCTAAGCAACGCACTAAAAAGACAAGATTGAGAAAACAGACTACACTATGAAATGAAAGCCTAAGTGCGATTAAATTGACATTATGTTTGGTATCTGTCTTTTTGCAGTCGGGTTTTTTTATATTTTTTATTATTTATTTTATTATATGAATAATTTTGTGTTTATTTTTGGTAATTGACAACTAATATACTATGTCCAAACATTTTTGATCACAAACTTTCGCTTTATATAATATTCTTATAAAAAGTAAAACATAACCGAATTGTCTAAATAAACTTTAACACAGGAGCGAACGACCATTTCCACATAAACCTCGAAGATGAAGTAACCCGTGGGGCTATAGTCCTTAAAGCCGGAGAACTGCTATGGCCGCCACCGCCGCCCACCGTCGCGCCCGCGCCCGCCAAGCAGACCGCTGCCGCTGTCACTCAGCCTGAACCACCCAGTCCCTTTAATGAAACACTCAAAAACACGTTCTTGTATTCTACTGGTAAATAAATATTGTTATTAAGTTCAAAATTATTAAGCAGGCAAATAAGCACGAGTCTAGCTTCAATATAAATAACCTTTTAATGGTTTGGATGCCATACACATGATGATGATCATGATGCATTACTTTAATTAAAATGATTGCTTAGTGAAGTCGCTAAAATATGTCAATATTTCACAGGATTAGCAAGTTTAATCGGCCTCGGTGTAGCGTCACCGAACCCTGCCTTCACAACAATGACAACAACTCTCGCGTTAGCAGGTAGGCTTTTGTATAAAGTTTCATATAATATAACACTAATCGAGGAAGGGCTAATAACAATATTACGAATACATGAGGTGATAACAAAATCGAGTAAATATATTGCTTGGTGCTTCATAACTATCGTAATATGGATAGCTAAATGATCAAAGAAATCATCAAAATAAGTGACGACACAATGTGTCACACGTGTGTGAAGTGACACAATGAGCTCGGTGGAGATATAATAATATATAAAATATGACCGGCCGCCGACAAGACGGGGTACGTTTTGTTAATTATAGCAATAGGGTCACCAATGGTACCACTTGTCTATACTGAATCAAAAACATTGTTTAACAGGCGTGGTGGGCTACCACACGGTGTGGGGCGTGGTTCCGGCGCTGCACTCGCCGCTCATGTCGGTGACGAACGCCGTGTCCGGCATCACGGCCGTCGGCGGCCTGCTGCTCATGGGCGGCGGGTACGTGCCCGAGACGCCTGTGCAGGTGACGTTGCTTTTTTAGTTTTAGAAAAATTATGTTAAAGTGCGGTCGCAGAGCACGTAGAATTTCGTACATTGGCTCATCGCTACTTGTCTCTTTCACTTGCGTGCGAATATATTCGCGTTTATTACCTGTGTAAACGCGTGCTCCGCAACCGCCCGTTACGCAAAATTGGATAGTAATTTTTGAAGTTATTTAAAATAACCTAACTAAGAGCATGTCAGGATATGTTTAAGGAGGGTTCCGTAACCATAAATTACAGAAGTTAGCGAAGGGCGTACAGACAGACGGACGGATCGAACGAATATATAAGGTTTTCTTGTAGTACTACTAGGAACCCTTAAAACGTATTGTGTAATAATTACGGAACCCTCCTTAGAAATGACCTGACATGCTCTTGGTTAGGTTATTTTAATTTTTGGCAGCTGGATACCTTCCAATTATATGCTATGTAACTTTTAAAATATTTGAATTTTTAAAAGCTCAATATTCGTTAATAAAATAAGTAAATATTTTTTGCGATTCGAATGACCCTTATGCAAAGGCAAGCTGGAGGTATTGTTATCGTTAATATTATTTTTTTGCTACAACTTGACTCCATAAATACACATAGCTAAAAAATGTACGTTTTATTTTCAGACTGTTATTAATTTGCAATTATATTTACAGTGGCTTGCCAGTACGGCCGCACTTATTTCGTTTGTCAACGTTTTCGGCGGTTTTTTGGTCACACAAAGAATGCTTGACATGTTTAAAAGGTAAATATTTATGTTTAACCTTTTTAATAACATTACGTTTCCACATAACTTTCAGATAGTAACTTAATTAGGCTATTTTAATTATTTGTAACAAAGTAAAATTTTAATAATATTTTGTAAGCATTAGGAATAGAAACGTTTACTAAAAATAACACTAATAATAACACTAATGACGACCTCTGTGGCTCATCAATGGTGCAGCTCGTTGGTGCTCAAGCCGGGGGTCGCGGGTTCGAATCCCGCCGAAGGAACAAAAAGTTTTTCTGTGTTCCTGGGTCATGGATGTGTATTAAATGTGTGTATAATATAATAAAAATCTCAAATATATGTATAGTATAAAAGTATTAAATATACTTCCCGTTTTCTTACATACTTAGCACGGGGCCAGATTGACGTGGTGTAAAGCGTCCTATCAATGGACGCTTTACACCACGTCAATCAATATTAAATATTGGGCTGTCTATCAACAACTTTAATACAAAATTATTATGTTTATCACACAGACCAGGGGACCCGCCAGAATACGGCTACCTGTACAGTATTCCTGCTGCTGCATTATTGGGAGGCTATCTGACTACTGCAATGCAGGTAATACAGACCAAACTCAAGTCCTATTCAAAAATAGTTATAAATGTAATTTAGTTTATGAGCATGGATGGATGTTTGCGTCTCTTAATAATAAATAATAAAAATTGAAGAAACAAATATTTTTAAATACATTTTTTTATGAATCCTAGGGTTACCCAGAAGTTCACCAGATGGCGTACCTCGCATCTTCTCTGTGCTGCGTTGGCGCGCTGGCTGGTCTCAGCTCACAAGTGACGGCTCGTAAAGGAAACTATTTAGGAATGGTAAGTTTTTCGTTTTAATTCCTTAGAATTCGACGTCGCGTCCTTATAGTACGTCAGAGTAGCTTCCCAACAATTTTCATACGCAATCGATGATTAGAAAAGGCATTCTTATAACGACGCAGCTAAAGACTCGACCCAGGACCAACCCGCTCATTGTAATCTTGATGACATTAGCTTTAATCTTTTGATCATTGTAAGGGCATTGAGACAGGGTTGGCACTATGAAGTGATTCCTGCATTTTATGACTGACTGACTAATTTTTTCATTACTTTTTTCTAATTCCTTAATTGTAAGTTTAATAAATACTAAATGCAGTAGCCACTTCTAGTCAATATTTACAGCGTTATTTATGTTTCTTTTTAAAGTTTTAAAGAAACATATCTGCTGTACTTGTACAACATAATAAATTACAAAATAATGTGGTTACCTGGGTATTATAGCTCGTCAAAATGATGACTCTTTAGTAATATGAGATTGCATATCAATCGAGGCTTTTTCATTTAGAAGGATTTTAATTATATTATTAAAGATGGGGAATTTTATTCTCAGATTGGTGTGACGGGTGGTATAGCGGCTACATTAGGCGCGTTGACGCCGAGCGCAGAGGTTTTGGCGCAAATGGTTGGCGTTGCCGGTATAGGAGGTCTAATGGGCAGTGTTATCGCCAAGAAGATCGAGATTACTGACTTACCACAACTTGTGGCAGGTTTTCACAGGTAATTAAATAATGGAAAATGTTCACTAATTTTAAACGTAAGGTTCTGTATTCTCGGTGGAAAATAAAAATACTGCTGAAAGAATTATTTCGTTACGTCAATTAGTTTCCAAGATTAACTTTATGCCCAGACGGTAATTTGCGACAAAGCGGTGCGTAGTACTGGCGAACTCCGAGCTGTATGGCCGAGGTGTAGCGTGACGTCACGCTACTGTTAGCGGGATCGCATATTTCCGGAATTTTAAACGCGTGTAAAATCATAACTTTACAATTTTGTGAATGAAACAAAAAGTAGTGTATATTTATATTGTATACATAATAGCTTCACTGTAACGAAATTTCAAGTGATTTTACATACCTAGTAACATTCTCCATTGAAACATAGATAACAAATCGGTGGCTATTTAAATAGGGGTTTTAATGTGTACCTTCGATTTTTGAAATAAATAATTTATAACAATAAATAAGGACTGTGATATGTCACGCAATGGTGGTGCACCGCCATTCTGATGTCATTTACTTACAATATATCTTTTCTCTTCCTAGTAGATAATGATCCTTATTTTTACTTCAAGTACCTTTTAACGTTCTTTTTTGTTAAAGCTTGGTAGGTCTGGCGGCGGTGCTGACTTGCGTCGCGACGTACATGCACGACTTCCCCGCTATGGCGCTCGACCCCACAGCGGCCACGCTCAAAACGTCCCTGTTCCTCGGAACTTACATTGGTGGAATTACCTTTACGTAAGTACCATTATGTTTGTAATACATAATAACATACTCATTCAATTGAATATTTTCTTTCTTTGTTTATTAGTGTTTTATTATGGCGATGAAATAATTCAATGCTCTTTATATCCACCAGCGGTTCCCTAGTGGCGTACGGTAAGCTCCAGGGCATGCTGTCGTCGGCACCACTGTTGCTGCCTGGGCGGCACGCGATCAACGCCGGGCTGCTGCTGGGCGCGCTCGGCTGCGGCGGCGCGCTGCTGGCCGACCCGCACGCCGCCGGCCTGCCGCTGCTATCTGCCGCGGCCGTTCTCAGCGGCCTGCAGGGACTAACGCTCACTGCCGCTATTGGAGGTAAATAGTGGACCACGTAATGTACGGGGATAAAAATTAAAAGGCATTATATTATGGTTAGGCTAGTTATAGTTAGGTTGTTTCAAATAAACTTAACGAAATTAAGCATTTGGTTGCGGAAAAGGGGTTGCGGAGTTTCTTGTTGCAACGAATTATATAATTATAATTTACTAGACATCCACACTGGTGGGAGTCTAGCTGTTGATGAAATGACATTCAAGCGTTCTCAAATATAAAGCAGGCTAGTATTAAAAATCAAAATGTAGAAGTAATCTAAAATTAACTACCAAAAATACCTAATTATATTTTTATCAATATTTATTTGTCAAATCACAAATCAATAGTTATTATGCATGGCCACTAACAAACAATATGTGCAGGTGCGGACATGCCGGTGGTGATCACGGTGCTGAACAGCTATTCGGGCTGGGCGCTGTGCGCGGAGGGCTTCATGCTCAACAACTCGCTCATGACCATCGTGGGCGCGCTCATCGGCAGCTCCGGTGCTATACTCTCCTACATCATGTGCAAGGTGACCGCTACTGACTGATCTCATACATTTCCAACCTCTGAATGGTTTGCATATTTTAACTTCGACATATTACGATGCAAAGTATTTCACCGTGTGAGATTAGAGAAACACGATTAAGCTCACGTGAAAAAATAAAAGTTGACTTATTTTAGGCCATGAATCGATCTCTACCGAACGTCATTCTGGGCGGTTACGGTGTGACCAGCAGCGGCTCGGCGAAGCGTACCGACGCCACTCACACCGAAATGAACGTCGACACCGTCGCCGACCTCGTACACCGTGCCTCCAGCATTATAATAACTCCTGGTGAGCTGAATTTTCTACTAGAAATTATTTACCTACTACGTATTTATGTGGAAGGCCAGCCCTTGTAACTTCTCTTGTGTTGCCGGCATCTATGGGCAACGGTGATCGCATTCTATTAGGTGATCCATTTGCATCTCCAGCCCCATATGTCATAAAAAATATAATATGCAAAAGTACGTACATACTATAATTTTTAAGATTTCATTTTTCGATGCAGGTTACGGATTGTGCGTAGCTAAAGCGCAATACCCCATTGCGGAGCTTGTTGAGATATTGAAGGCAATCGGCAAGAAAGTGCGATTCGCTATTCATCCTGTTGCAGGTAAATTTGTTTAAATATCGCTTAGGTTTGAGTATCATGGGTATTAATGATACATATGATTGTTTTGAAGACACTAAAGCTATTACATACTTGAGTTTATTTTTAGTGTTCTGTACCCAAAGGGTAAAAACGGTCCCTATTATTGAGACTTCGCTGTCTGTCTGTCACCAGTCTGTGACGGACATCTCATTAACCATGATAACTAGACAGTTGAAACTTTCAAAGATTATGTATTTCTATTGCCGCTATAACAATAAATACTAAAAACAGAATAAAATAAATATTCAAGAGGGGGGGCTATTACTTTTTTTGTACGCGAGTTTGACTCGCAATTGGCCGGTTTTTTATGAACCTGTTTGTAATGTTTTCAGGTCGCATGCCGGGACAACTGAACGTACTTCTCGCCGAGGCTGGGGTGCCCTATGATGACGTGTTGGAAATGGAAGAAATTAACGATGAATTCTCAGACACTGATCTTGTGCTAGTTATTGGTGAGTTATGCATTATCTTAAAACTATTGAGGATTGAATAATTTTAAACCCTCTTTAGAGAATAGCGGAGGTTTTATGTTAAAAATGTAATAAAAATGGCTCTCCGTACCAATTTTCGGAGACGGTGACCGGTTCCATTAAAACCAGGCCAGCTACACAGGAGCTATTTTTATAGTGCCCAAGTGTGTGCGCAGTACACAAGAGCACTCTCTCTACCTTTACTCTCGAAACCCAGTGGGATGGATGATCGACACGACTGGCGAGAGATCAGCCGCAGGACCGACTTTTTACATGCCCATCCGACGCATGGATCATCTTGTCATTCTCAGCCTGAATTGTCCTAACCAAACTTGGAAACAACATTTTTTGTTGTTCCAACGCGGGAATCGAACCCACGACCGAGACACTCGGGAGTCGAGAGCCAAGCTTTTAACCACTGGACCATGGAGGCTGTTTATATTATGTACTAGCTTTTACCCGCAGCCAGGCCCGCGTGGGAGTGTTCGTGGCAAAAAACTTTTTTAGCAAATATACCTGCAATATAGAGTAATAGGACAATAAAAATATATACTTTATAATAAATTTTCACACGTACTTTTTAATTTTAAGATATATCGTAAATATAATCTAGATAAGGATAATTAAATTGTATCCGTCTAAATAGCTTCTGAAAATACTACATTATTTCTGATATTTTTTTTTAACTAAGAATGGGTTGAGTAAACTATCCTTAAAAGTTAGACATATCTATGCCATCGCGGACTTTTTTGTATACCTATAAAAGAAAAACAATCTCACCATGCATAGTTTTGTTATTTATCTCCAACGGGTTAGGTTAGGCAGCGATTTCAATAAAAGCTCCCAGACTGCTTGATTTTTTCCGACACCTTCAACAATTATCATCATAATCTAACCACAAAACCTTAACAAATTATTATCTACCTAAACCTTCATAAGAAACAACTGACAGGAAACATGTAAACGGCATGAAAAGTAGTTTTTTTTTCAGTAGTTTTGAGATTATCGCGCCCGCGATACCGAGAAAAATTAAAAATGGTAATTTTGTACGCTCCTTTATGTTTTTTATGTGCGCTCGTTTTGCTGCTTATTATGTTTTTTTAATTACCTACATCTGGGAAAATATATGTGCCTATTTATGATTAAGTGTGTATTCTCAAATTGTCGCCAAGACGGTTATTTGTTCGCTAAAATAATATATATCTGCCAGTATGGAATATTCAGTAAAAAAACTGGTATTAATTAGTCACCAGATTTGAATTTTTTTTTTCTTATATTCTTTCGCCAACTTGGTAATTTAGTATTCAATATTCGGTTTTTTTTCACACCCAAAATTTGATTGTTTTGTCGCAAGTTTAAATACATGCCATTAAGTATTAACAATTGTATATGTCTATCATTATTAGGCGCAAATGACACTGTGAACAGCGCCGCAGAAGATGATCCTGAATCTCCTATCGCCGGCATGCCCGTACTCAAAGTGTGGAAAGCCAATCAGGTAAACATTTTTGATTTAATTATGGTTACTCACTAAAGTTATTTAATAACTGTCAGCGTTAATCATGTGTTTCGTCATAACATACGAGTGTCAAAATAAATCTAAGTATACACTTTACATTTTTTTTTCTTGAGGTGGTCGTCATGAAAAGATCGATGGGTGTCGGCTACGCCGCTGTGGACAATCCGATATTCTACAACCCCAACACCGCTATGTTGTTGGGTGATGCCAAGAAGACTTGCGACTCTCTCCTGGCCAGAATAAAGCAGCTCACCGAATAATAGACTGAATTATGTTATTACGTTATTATACATCACGTTAACTTTACTGCATGTTACAATTTTAGGTTTATTGAATTTTATACATAAACAAAATTCAATATTGAGTCAATGAAGTGCCTTATTGAGATTTTTTTATTTTTATTAACGACTTTCGATAAGAGAATTTATTATAACATAATCTGAATGTAATTTAAGCGTAATTTTTGCTGAGAAGTTTTAGAAGATGAGATTTATATGAATTATTAGTATTTAGATAATTATGAATTATTTTTTTATGCGAAATATTTTCGAGCCTGCAATTTCCAAATATGATTTTTCTAGACAAAAAATATTCGCCAAACACATTAAGTTTTACAGAATATATGGTACCTATACAGAGTTTTTACTTTTATATTATATTTTAATTTTTAATGGTCTAAGCACCTTCATCTTAAACCTATGTACATAAAATATTATTGTATAAGACTTTTGGTTTCCAACACCCTATAAGTCAAAATGTGTGGGCTATAGTTCTAATGTAAACCAAAATAATATAATTGGTTTCTATACAGTACATTTTTAATGTTTTTTTTTTGACAATTTGTAAATTTTGTCTTCCCTTTGATTTTTGCCAACGGCGAAAAGACAAATACTATTATTGAGATTATTTTATTTCTTTTTTTATCATAAACGTAATCCTAACTGTATGCTGCAAAATTGGGTATTTGACAACGTGTAAAATTAATTTTTATTACATTTAGAAAGAATGAGGTATTACAACTTGATAAAAATAAAAAATAATATTTTTCGTGAAGTTTTGTAATTAGGTACTTTTCAAAGTTACAAGAAAAGTTTAGTTTCTATTTCATCATTTGTGTAAAAAATCTTACATAATTAGTTTACTTACATCAAATAAAAAAATATTTACTGTGGTAAGTAACATAAACGCACAAACTTCGGACGTTTCACGGAAACATTAATTTTTAGTAAACTTTCTTATTAATCAGAGCACTATACATTTATGTAACATAAAACCGACCAAATGCGAGATAGACTCGAGCACGAAGGGTTCCTAACCATTATCTATTCAACTGTTAGTACTATTATTAATATCAGGCAAAAAACGGCGAAAAAGACGAGATTTTTGTATGGGAATTTTATAAATATATTTATTTTATTTTGTTACTTATTTATTTTTGAAGGGATGATACAGCTTAATATTCAGTGAATATTCCAAGCTTCTATCTGTTGCCGTTATTTAATATCAAGCAAAAAACGGAAAAATAATCACGTTTGTTGTATGGGAGGCATATAGATTTATTTTATTCTGTTTTTCTAGCGGCATATATATTTGTTATTGCGGCAACAGAAATACATCATCTGTAAAATTTTATTTCTAGCTTTTTTTTATTTTATCTGTCTAGCTGCCACGGATCACGATATATAACCTGGTAGCAGACGCTGGACAGAGAAGTCTCAGTAACATGATCCCCTTTGGGTAAGGAACCCTAAAAATTACAATCAAGTACCCCAATTCCTAGAAGAAGTAGCGATAAATACATTGTTTAATCTTTTCAAGTATTTTGTGCCTCTGATTGTTTAAGGTAGATCAGGAAGATGCATATTGTATGTAGGTGAAAAAATATTTAAGATACAAGCATTTTGATAGGAATTAACAGAATTTACTACCTTGGTACCTAAGGTAGGTACCAAGGTAGTAAATTCTGTTAATTCCTCTTAGAAAATAAAGTCTTATAAGTCTTAGAAAAAAAAAACTTACCTATTGTTGATATTTATTATACCATTATTATACATTCCATTATTATATATTACATGTTTTATAAAAAAGTCGTGTTTAACTTGTTTGATCTGCATCTTAAAATAAAAATTGTTACTGCAAAATTATATTGCTTAAAATAAATTTGTAATACGAGAGTAATATTGGTTTTATTTTACTTTATTTTTTAAATACAATACTTATTTTTGTATATATGCCGCTGTGTAATCCAACACATTCAGTTACTATATAATATCTGTTTAATCTATGACATGTGTGTTCAAAGATACACGTTTATGTGTGTTTTATAGAATACATACTCTTATAAGAAAACCATCCACTATAAACCATAGTCCATACTTTATCGAATGTTGCAAATCTTGCGAAATTCACTTCACCCGATCGTGAGGATCGACCGTGACAAACTTTTTCTTGTACTTACGTCCTTTTTTGTACATGGAAGGAGTACTAATATCGAAGCCTCGAGAAGGAGACTTCTCACGCGCCGGGCCCCTGAACAGGGCCTTGGGCGGGGAACCAATGCCAGGGGCTAAAGCCCCTCTAATTTGGGTGGGATGACGCGCCTAGTACGAGTACTGGGCGAATTTAGTCAGGTTTTTGGGAAGACCCCCCGCGGGGAAAACGGGGGGGGGGGGTCGGCAAAATAACAAATGGGAGTGTCGATTGCCAAAACCAGGCACAACCAGGACCGGCGGTCGGCTCCAAACGACGCGTGGGGGTCCCGACCCGGGGGCCGAGAAACGTGTTTGAAACCGGCGAGCGCTTGGGACTTACGTTCGTTGACGGACAGTCGCCAATTGCTCAGCCAATCAGGGAGAAGGTCCAGCGTCCTCTGAAGCTTTGTGGCTGCGTGGTCGGGGCTTAGTGAGCTTGTTATAAACGCTGTGTCATCTGCGTACAACGCTGAGGTGGTGCTAGGGTCTTTAGGGACGTCGCTGGCGTAAAGATTGTACAAACCCGGCGAGAGTACGCTGCCTTGAGGTACACCGGCAGTGATGAGGCGCTCTCCGGAGAAGACGCCGTCGACTCGTACCTTGAAGGTGCGGCCAGAGAGAAAAGATTGCCACAAGCCTTACCAGAGGTGGTGGGGTGGGACGTTGGCTCGGATGAGCTTGAAGAGCAGACCTTCACCTTCATGCCAAACACAGTCGAACGCCTTTTCCATATCGAGGAAGACTGCGACCGAAGTTTCCTTCTTGTTCGCCGCAACGGACAGATGGTGAATAACTCTTACCAGCTGGAGGGTGGTGCTGAGCTCCGACCTGAAACCGAATTGGTCCCCACGAGGAGGATGGTGGGGAGCAAGGTGCTTGAGGAGAAGGAGTTCAAATGTTTTGGAAAGGGTTGAGAGGAGAGTTATGGGGCGGTAGCCCTCTGCCCTTCTCAGGTTTTTGTGGGGTTTGGGGATATTTGTAATTAACCCCAACTTCCAGGGAGTGGAAAAGTGACCGGTCCTAACAATTCCATTGTATAGGCGGGTAAGGGCGGCCACCGTCCTGAATGGGAGATGTCGAAGGGCAGAGTTGGGAATGCCGTCTGCTCCGGGGCCTTCTTCGGTTTAAGGCGTGTGATGATTTTTTTGACTTCCTTCGGAGAGAAGGAGAAGGAAGGGGGGAGGAGGGGAGGAGGGAGAAAGCAGGAACACCTTTACCTCCTCGGAGACCATTCGGGCGTGGTCCGTTGCGGTTGTCGACAGTGGTGAAAACTGGCGCTCGAAGTGTTCAGCATGAATTTCTGCTGTGTCCTCTGCACGGTACCTTATGTTACCGTCGGGGTGGAGGAGAGGGTAGACAGGGGCAGTGGCTCTGGTCAGGCTGCGGCAGAAACGGTGTAAAGAGGGCCAGTCCTTTCCCTCCTCCTGGATGCGTCGGGTTCAGTTTTCCGCATTGAGGAGCTCTAGACGAGATCTTACCTCTGCGGTGAGGCGGTTGAGCTGCGTCTTTATTGCTGGGCATCGAGTGAGCTGCCATCGTCGTCGCAGGCGCTTCTTGTCGGCGATCAGGATAGCTATGTGGCGAGGAAGGGGGGCCGCTTGTGTTGACTGCGGGTGGGCGGCTGGGTAGCCGCGTCCATTGCAGCTGCAATCGCCCCGGTGAGCTGCACCGTCATAGATTCGACGGTTTCTGCAGAGTTCACCGGGAAATTTGGCGTGTTTTCGTGCAGCTGCAAGGAGAAGGCGTCCCAGTCACGGACTGGGTAGGTGGGGGGAGGGGGTACGCTTACCGAGGAAGCTCGGACGATGGCCAAGACCGGGAGATGGTCTGAACCGTGGGCCATGTCCAGTACCTCCTGATGGAGGTCGCCTGCGATGCGATGGGTAATTGCGACGTCTAGGACGTCTGGCGAGTAAGAGGGGCTCTCGGGGTAATGGGTGGGGGTGTATATTCCCACCACCGTGTACCCTACTTGCTCGGAGTCGGCGAGCAGACATCTGCCGTCCGCATTTGGCGCGCGGGAGCCCCACTCGGGGTGCTTACAATTTAGATCTCCGGCAATCACTGTCGGCTCATATGATATGAGCCTGTGGATGTCGGAGATATCTAAATGTGACCCCGGGGGCTTATAGCACGCAAATATGCGAGTGCGGTGGGTGCCGAGTGTCACTTCGATGACGCATAAAGGGAAGACACCGAGGGGGTTGGGAGGAGTGGTGGCATTTTAGCAACCTCGCGGAGCTCCTCGGCCACCCTCCCAACGCGAAGCCGCTGGGCCAAGGGGTCAAATTCACCCCAAAAGGTGAGAAAGAATATCGCGTCGTCCAAAAATACCTGGACGACCTGAGCAAGACTGAGCGCATAAGCTGGTTCTCCTACGCGCTTCCGCAGGACCGTGAACTTAAGGTAGGTATCCACGGCCTGCCGGTCAACACTCCCACCGATGCCATAGCCGCCGCACTCTAAAAGAAGGGCTACGAAGTAGAACATGTGTCCCGGATCCTAGCAAGGAAGGATCGTCCCGGGTGCTCGTACTTCGTGCTGCTGAAGCGTACCCCGGACCTGGTCCCCGGGATCTACCAGCTGACGGAGCTACTAAACATGCTAGGTATTAGGGTATAAGCATGGTGTGGCAAGGACGGCCCCGCCCAATGCCATCGCTGCCAGCAGTTCCGGCACTCAAGCCGGAACTGCCACCGTAGGCTGGCGTGCGTCAGGTGTGGCGAAGAGCACTTCGCAACTGACTGCCCCCGCCCGCCCACAGAACAGCCCACCTGCGTCAACTGCAAGGGGCCCCACCCGGCCAATAGCAAACACTGCCCGGTCTTTAAACGGGAGGCCCGGTCTTTAAACGGGAGGCCCGGAACCATCGTGCGGGCCCTATTGCCCGCATCAATCGCGCATCCCACCGGGTAAGTCACGACCCTCCCATTACGGAGAAAGAGGTCCCCCCTCCACCGCCTACGGCCACATCTCTTTTGGCCGAGGCTAACGACCCCACCCCCCGTCCCTCGTCCTCCACTCTCCCCGCCCCCTCAGTGCGGAAACAGAGGATAAGAAAGAGGACGAAGAAGAAGGGCCCCAAGTTCGAAGCCACCTCTGCGGCAGCAACGGACTCCCGAATATGAGCCCCTCGCACTTCCGCTCCCAAACGTTGATGCCGTTCTGTCGCCACCCTAACCCCCCCCCCTAACCCCCCCCCCTCCCCCTCCCCCTCCCCCCCCTACCCCCGCGCCCCCCACGCACTTCTCGTGCGTCGCGCAAGGTCCCGTCGGCCACTACCACTACCGAAGTGGCTGAGGTTACTACCTAACCGGCGAATCCAGCAGCAGCTGCCGCCACCTTGCCAGCAATTGCCCCACCGCCCTCTCAGCGTCGCTCCAGGAGGGAGGCCCCCGTGGCCCCTGAATCCACCGCTGAGCTGATCTACGCCCTCTTCTCCCTGGCTATGGATATCTTCTCTAAAATCCAGGCCGGCAAAGACATATTTAAAACTCTTCTGTCGGCCCTCCCTGAAGGGGCCTCCCTCACCACAAAGTTATTGTCTAAATGGCTTCCCACGCCCCAACCTCATTAAAGATAGTTCACTGGAACGTCCGAGGGGTTCGCAGAAAAGTGGCCCCAATCCGTCATCTCCTTAGGGAATATGAGATTGACATCGCTCTCTTAAGTGAAACCCATCTCTCCCCCTCGGACTGTTTTCATGCTCTTGGGTATATTATATACCGCCAGGACTACCTCGGAGGAGAAGTAGCGTGCAGAGGCCTCGCTGTCTTGGTCGGCAGGAGGCTCCTCCACCAACTCCTCCCAACCCCCTCGGTGTCTTCCCTTTATGCGCTGGGCATCGAAGTGGCACTCGGCACCCACCGCACCCGCATATTCGCGTGCTACAAGCCCCCGAGGTCACATTTAGATATCTCCGACATCCACAAGCTCATATCAGATGAGCCGACTGTGATTGCCGGAGATCTAAATTGTAAGCACCCCGAGTGGGGCTCCCGCACGCCAAATGCGGACGGCAGACGTCTGCTTGCCGACTCTGAGCGAGTTGGGTACACGGTGGTGGGTACATACACCCCCACCCATTACCCTGAGAGCCTCTCGTACTCCCCAGACGTCTTGGACGTTGCCATCGTCCATCGCATCGCAGGCGACTTTCACCAGGAGGTACTCGACGTGGCCCATGGCTCAGACCATCTCCCGGTCTTGGCCATCATCCGATCCTCCCCGGTTAGCGTCCCCCCCCCCCTCCCCTCCTACCCAGTCCGAGACTAGGACGCGTTTTCCTTGCAGCTGCACGATAACACGCCAAATTTCCCGGTGAACTCTGCTGAAACCGTCGAATCCATGATGGAGCAGCTCACCGGGGCGATCGCAGCTGCAATGGATGCGGCTACCCAGCCGCCCACCCGCCGCCAATACAAGCGGCCCCCTCTACCACGCCACTTAACGGACCTGATCGCCGACAAGAGGCGCCTGCGACGACGATGGCAGCTCACCCGATGCCCAGCGATAAAGACGCAGCTCAACCGCCTCACCGCAGAGGTAAGATCTCATTTAGAGCTCCTCAGTGCGGAAAACTGGACCCGACGCATCCAGGAGGCGGGAGAGGACTGGCCCTCTTTACACCGATTTTTCCGCAGCCTTACCAGAGCCACTGCCCCCGTTTACCCCCTGCTCCACCCTGAAGGTACCGTGCAGAGGACAGAGCAGAAATTCATGCTGAACACCTCGAGCGCCAGTTTTCACCAATGCCAACGACCGCAACGGACCACGCCCGAACGGTCTCCGAGGAGGTAAAGGTGTTCCTACTCTCTCCCTCCTCCCCTCCTACCTTCTCCTTCTCTCCGAGGGAAGTACAAAAAATCATTGCACGCCTCAAACCTTAGAAGGCCCCCGGAGCAGATGGCATTCCCAACTCTGCCCTTTGACATCTTCCTTTCAGGACGGTGGCCGCCCTTACCCGCCTATACAATGGAATTGTTAGGACCGGTCACTTTTCCACTCCCTGGAAGTTGGGGTTAATTGTTAATATCCCCAAACCCCACAAAAATTTGAGAAGGGCAGAGGGTTACCGCCCCATAACCCTCCTCTCAACCCTCTCCAAAACCTTTGAACTCCTTCTTCTCAAGCACCTTGCCCCCCACCTTCCTCCTCGCAAGGACCAGTTCGGGTTCAGATCCGAACTTAGTACCACACTTCAACTGGTAAGAGTCTTACACCATCTCTCCGTTGCGGCGAACAAGAAGGAAGCTTCGGTCGCAGTCTTCCTCGATATGGAAAAGGCGTTCGACTGTGTTTGGCATGAAGGTCTGCTCTTCAAGGTCATCCGAGCCAACGTCCCACCCCGTCTGGTAAGGCTTGTAGCATCTTTCCTTTCAGGCCGCACCTTCAAGGTGCGCGTTGACGGTGTTTTCTCCGGCGAGCGCCCCATCACCGCCGGTGTACCCCAAGGCAGCGTGCTCTCGCCGGGTTTGTACAATTTTTATGCCAGCGACGTCCCTAAAGACCCTGGCTCTACCTGCGGTAGACCCATGCGCTATACGCCGACGACACGGCGTTCATAGCCAGTTCACTGACTCCTGACCACGCTGCAATAAAACTTCAGAGGACGCTGGACCTTCTCCCTGATTGGCTGAGCAACTGGCGACTATCCGTCAATCCAGGTAAGTCCCAAGCGCTCGCCGTCACTACGAGAAGGGGGTTCCCAGCTCCTCTGAAGATCGGAGACGCCGAAATACCATGGGGGAGAACGGCGAAGTATCTAGGTGTCGTCATAGATCGCCGTCTCTCTATGGTCGCCCAGTGACAGTCGGCCGTGGCAATGGCCAGAGCGGCCACCGCGCAGCTACGCCCCGCATTCTCATCTCCACAGATCCCCCTCAACATGCGGACGGCCTTGTACAAGACCTACATAAGGCCCTGCCTCACCTACGCAGCACCTGCGTGGCACCACCTGCTCTCTGCACCCCAGAAAAGGACGCTGCAAGAGAGCCCATAACCGGGTGCTGCGCCACATTGCGGGCGCCCCCTGGTACGTCCGCAACTCCACCATTGAGAGGAATCTTAGGATGGAGAGTGTGGAGGCCGTTGTGGCCCGACTCGCCACAAACATGTTCGCGCGAGCGGGACCAGGAGCGAGCCTCGCGCCTGGTCGAGCTGACCGTCGGTCGAGTTGACGTGACCATGGTGCTCGTGGCTAATAAGTTGCTGGTGTTTATTCAGCATGCCATCGACACCATGGACGAGGTTAACATAATGCAGATCTGCAAGTCTTCCTTCACAAGCGAGGAGATTTGCAAAGGCAAGCATTTGCTGTACGAGCCGCTCGGCCAGAGCGCGAACATGCCATCGCGACGGAGAGATGGAACCAAAGAAGCGTGCAGGACATCATCTCCCTGCTGAAGCAGACGGATCCGGATGAGTGCCAGCTTTTGTAGCCAAAGAACTGCATAAGCTGCCGCCAGTCACACTAGACCACGTCGACGGCGTTAACCTACTGAAGGACATCAAGTTCCAAAAGGAAGATCTGGCCGAAGTTCGAGGTAGATTGCAGGCATCAGAGTCTACTATAAGTGATTTACGTAGTAAATTATCACAGTTAAAAAGTATTAATTAAATATGTAGGTCACCTGATGCAGAAAACGTTACCTGTCGTCGAGGCGCGCAGGCGGTTACGTTTAGCCCGTCAGCATTATCCGACGGGTCAACGAACATCGTCGCTCCGCTCCCCGCCTGCGAAGGAGCCGGTGCCGAGTTACGCAAGTGTCGCCGTTTGCGTCCCCCCGCAACCGCCGTCGCGTTCGGAAAACAAAGGGAAAAAGGAGACCCCTACAAAAGAGCGTCCTCTTTCGAAAAAGGACCAAACGTGCGATGATGACGGGTTCATCAAAGTCGAGAGAAAGAAGAAGAAACCCGTCTGCCGCAACCATCGCGGCACCGCACCCGGAGGGCCCGAGCAGCTGTTGCGGTGTGAGACTCCCGCGAGTCCGCTGTACGTGTCCAGGCTGCATTGGTCTACGACGGTCGAGCAGGTCGTGGACTACATACAGCAGAATCAACTTCGCCTTGAGGGTCGAGCGTTTGGAATCTCGTCATAAAGTGAACTTTAGTTCCTTTGTGGTGAGAGTTCCGACCCATCATTTACCAACCTTCGAGAAGGAGGAGTTCTGGCCGATTGGAGTCGTCTACGGGAGATTTAGACGACGACTTCCGAATACTTCGCGCCCCACGTCGCAGACAATACGTGTTTAGTGTTAGTTTATTATATATAATAATATGTACTTTAAGTTATTTATAATATTATGGGCCTATGCAACCTGAAATAAACGGAATTTAATTTATTTTAAATATTTTATGTTCACAATCAGCTGATAAATTGGACACGTTTTTGTGTTATCCATTGTAATCATAGATTATATGTACTACTATCATTGCTATGCGATAGGTACTACCACAAAGTAAAAATTTACTCTGAGGGTTTTTTTTACCGCCGTAATTAAAAAAACTACTGATCATAGAGGTTAGAGAAAAGGAGAACGTACGCTGTAGAAAATAGTCTCAGTTTTAGCTCTATGAGCATAGATGATAAGTACTACTACTGGAGTTTTGCTAACTCAGTTGAGTTTTCAGAAGTTTCTCCTGCACCATAATCAACGTAACCGTGTACACAGGTTCCATCAAATTCTTCTAGTTGCCGTATTGACATTTCATCAAAAACAAAGCTGCAAATTATTTTTCTTTCACTCTTCTGGGATTTCTCTTTTAAAACTCTAAACGCTTCTTCGGTGAAACCTGGTAAGGCATTAACAGTGCTGTACCATTTTCTGATTGTGCTGGGATGAGGGAGACATGTATTAAATGAATCTCGCACGTAAGCATATGCCTTGGGTGAATAAAAGTGCAAGGTCAAGGTAAATGCTCGCAGCTCTGGAGAATATGTTTTACCTTTGTGACGTATCCTTTGGAAAAGCTCTGCTGCACTTGCACCACATACTTCCAGGATATCATTATGCTCTTGTGTAATTAATTCCTTTTTCCGAAGCTCAGAAAGCATTCCCGTCAGGGACTCAATTTTTTTGATCAAGCGATTTCGTTGCCCGTATAATGCATTACAACGCAATCGACGTCGTTTTGCGACTTTATCTAAATAAAGGAGACGACGTTTTAGTTTTAGCTTTCGTGGAATGTCAGTTGGGTTCGGGGTATAATCGTCAGGTAACAACATTGATGATGGTGTCTCGCCACTTGATGTAGATGGCGGTGCTTGTTGTACTAAATTTGAATTGGCCTAAAACAAACAAAATAGTAACGTCACATTCTAAAATAATACAAAAGAATAATGTAAACATTTTAGATAGACTTAACCTTAGATTATACAAAAGTATCATTTAATTTAGTATTTAAAATAAAATGCTACCAATACCATCTATTCTTAAATAAAAACTTACTTTGAAGTCCAAAGTGCCACCTTCAGATACTGCCATCAATTCACCCGTAGGTGGAACCACGTTCACAGAATTATTTGCTTCGTTCTAAAATAATACAAAAGAATAATAAAATTAATGAGAACACTTTAGATTGACTCATTGTTCTTTTACAATTAAGATAAGATCATACCTCTAGGTGAAGCTCTGGTATAGCACCTTCAACCAGCTTGCGGAGCCCATGTTTTGTTTCTGATATAAATGAAGATTTAAAATGAACGGAGCAAATGAAGCTTCGAATGTTCGGTTCCCAATTGGGCCTTTTTATGGCTTTAACCCAAGCATTTATTACATCACGGGATTTCGGATATCTAAAACAAATATAATAATTAGGTGAATTCTTAAAAAAAAATATATCACATTTGATAATACAACATACTAAACCTACATAGTCTTATAGGATACCCAATATATTTGTTACAATTTTTTTTTATTTAGAGAACTGAGATCCATATTTTTAAATAACTAACATTTATAATCAAATACCAACACAAATATACTACAAACATATTTTATTTATTACGCGATTGACTTTCTTGATCTGTTAAATACCTACACATACATAAAAAATCGTAATCGTAACAGATGCCTTGAAACGCCGCTTATGCATGACGATTGACGATACTACCCCAACACTAGCTCATTGCGGAGAGAGCGGGGCTGGAGGGGAAGTGCAGCGGCCCCCGCCGCGCGCCTCTCCCGCCACCCCGCCAGCCCCTACAGAATTTTGAGTGTATACTCTATGGTGACCCCCTTTTATTGAGGCAACTTAAAAAAAAAGTGGAGTCATTTTAATAGCAGGTAACATTTGACAATTCATCAAAATTCAACAACGTAACTTTTTTTTGTTAGAACTGCACGATTATTGTATATATACTGTATATTTATTGTAATGAACCGATACAATTTACGAGTAATTTTACGATTTGCTTTCACTAATAAACCATTCTAAACATAATAAACAATTTCTGATCTAAAGAACTGAACGTCGTTACAATGTTGCGTCAGTTAACCCGTTTTCTTTTTAAACACTAGGGATGTTACTCTAAAAATCGAAAGCTGATAAGAAGAATCGAATGCAATGATTACTTGTGACGAAATATCACCATAAATGAATAACCACGTTGTGATTATAAATATAAAACATAATTATATTTATTATTCTTTTAACTAACTATAAAAATACAAAAAATAACTAAATAGAAAAATCATTGATGTTAGGTACAATTTAGGTGGGATGTTGCTGGCAACACCAGTGCCTGTCGATGACGCCATGTCATGTCGCCATTACATGACGCAGTCTTTTGTCGGCGTGCGAAGTGACGTGCGTTTTTGGTGTGCTCTCTGTTATTTTCTTCTGACCCGGCTTTTTTATTAGACTGATCTTACTGACTACGTTTACCTGGCTATAAATTGGACTCCGATTGCTTAACGATTAGTAAACAAGAACAACATTACAGTCTTACCATGTCGAAACGGGGGAAAACGCTAAACAGTCAATCTCGCGAACTAGTGGTGAAATTGTACAATCATTTTGAAAGTGAATCAGTTAACGATGGGCCTCTTTTACCATTGACACAACCGAGAGAACGCGTTGCCGAAGCATTGGGAATAGGAAAGAGGACAGTAACTCAAATTCTGAAAGAGAAATACGGACCATCAGGCTCAGAAGATAATACTTTACTTACACCGAAAAAAAGAAAGAGGGACAAGAAATTTGTTGGCATTGATAATTTTGATGCTGCTGCAATTCGCAACCACATTTATGGATATTACTCGAGAAAAGAATAGCCTACACGGGAAAAGCTAATGAGTTCGTTAAAAGACGCAGGCTTATTTTTTGGCGGTAAATCGTCTGTAATAATGGTTTTGAAATCGATTGGCTTAAGATTTAAAAAATCTGACAAGCGGAAAATCCTGCTAGAACGCTACGATACTATTTTGAAGAGAGTAACATTCTCACGTTAAGTAATTAAAATTACAGATTGGGACAATGTCGTGTTTTATGACGAAACATGGTTGAATCCGGACATGGACCGATGATACAGCGGCCTCCACCTCAAAAGTTCCATCGGGAAACGGCCGACTTATTATATATCACGCGGGATCAGCTTCTCAAGGTTTTATTCCAGACTGCCACCTCGCATTCGCCTCTAAAACTACAAGTGATTACCACGAGGAAATGAACTTTGAGGTTTCTAAAGAGTGGTTTGAGAAGCTGCTAGTCAGCTTAGAAAACCCATCGAAAATTATAATGAACAATGCACCGTATCATTCAAATGTGCAAGTTGATAAACCACCAACTCAAGCAAATAAAAAACAAGAAATTGTTTCGAGGCTGGTAAGAAATGGTGTGGATGCAAGTCCAACTTTATAAAAAGTTGAGATGTTAAATCTAGTAAAAGTAACTAAGCCGTGCAAGCTAAATTATTCTACAACTAAGTTATTCGATTGCCTCCCTACCATTGCCAGTATAACGCCATCGAGCTTATTTAGGCACAAATAAAGGGTCATGCAGCGCGGAACAATACTGAACCACCCTTCAGTACTGCTAAAATGATGACTCTGCTACAAAATGCGTGTGCTTCTGTAGTGCAAAAGTCACTACAGAAGACTGGAGAAAAGTCGTAGAGAAAACAAAGAAAATAATTTTACAAGATTTTGAACGAGATGTGAGAATAGACAATATTATTGAAAATGAATTAGTAATATCTCTGAGTGCTGACAGCAGTGATAAAGATGACAATATTAATAACAGTTCTGATAGTTCAACTGAATTCACAAATGTTTCAAGTCTGTATTGATTCATTCACTTTAATCGATGTTTTTAAGAAGGTCAACTCACTATGAAGATAAAACTGACAGACGTCAAATGTTGCCTATTATAATGACTCCATTGTAGCAATCGCAGCGTCTCACTTGTTATGTCCATAGTTCTGGGACACTCATAGACAGTAGTAGTACTTTTTTTGTAAAAAAGGCGGGAAATAGAACTTTCGTTTCAATTTTCAACACTGTATTCATATATCATCAAGTCTAAAGTCTAGTCAAAGTCCAAATAAATAGTCAGTACAGTCAATGAGTCATGTCAGTCGATTCAGTAAAGTGGTAGACGCTTTACTGAAAGTTCCTAAGGAGTTTTGGCGGGAAACACACAGATAGCACGTTTTTAGAAGTTGTACCACTTGCCCACACTTGTGCACGTTAACGAATATTTAATGGTTAATATTCTACCAATATTACACATTGTACCTAACATCAATGATTTTTCTATTTAGTTATTTTTTGTATTTTTATAGTTAGTTAAAAGAATAATTACTTTAATTAATTAATTAATTATTAATTAATTTAATTTACCTTGACCTTGCACTTTTATTCACCCAAGGCATATGCTTACGTGCGAGATTCATTTAATACATGTCTCCCTCATCCCAGCACAATCAGAAAATGGTACAGCACTGTTAATGCCTTACCAGGTTTCACCGAAGAAGCGTTTAGAGTTTTAAAAGAGAAATCCCAGAAGAGTGAAAGAAAAATAATTTGCAGCTTTGTTTTTGATGAAATGTCAATACGGCAACTAGAAGAATTTGATGGAACCTGTGTACACGGTTACGTTGATTATGGTGCAGGAGAAACTTCTGAAAACTCAACTGAGTTAGCAACACAGGCTTTAGTCTTTTTACTGGTTGCAATAAATGAAAATTGGAAGTTACCAGTAGGATACTTCCTTGTTAATGGAGTTTCAGCACAGCAAAAGGCAAATTTAGTTAATATGTGCTTAGCGAATTGTCACGAAGCAAATATTGATATTGTGTCAGTCACTTTTGATGGATGTCCATCGAATATTGCTATGGCCAAATTGCTTGGATGCTGCTTTGAAGAGGAAAATTTTAAGACATCATTTGCACATCCATCTACAGGAAATGAAGTTGTAATTTTCTTGGATCCATGTCATATGGTAAAGCTTGTAACTACGTAATACTCTGGAGAGTAAAAAAGTCTTTAAAGATGGCGAGGGCGGTCAAATAAAATGGCAGCATTTTTCAGACCTACAAGCTATACAGGAGCAGGAAACATTTCATTTTGCTAATAAATTGACGTCATGGCACATAGAATTTAAGGACCAAAAAATGAAAGTTAAACTTGCGGTACAACTATTCAGTTACAGTGTAGCTAAAGCAATAGAATTCTGTGACCAAGAATTGAATATGAACTTCGAAAATTCAGAGGCCACTGTTCAATTCACACACTTAATGAATAACTTATTCGATGTACTTAACTCACATAAATTCCCCGGTAGAGACTTCAAACAGCCAATAAATGAAAAAATAAATTCAAATATTTTTCGTTTTTAGATTCAGCGTTCGAATATATACAAAATTTAACTACGTTAGATGACAACAAACTCATAAGTAGTAGAAATAAAGTTGGCTTCTTAGGTCTTTGCATTTGTATTGCTAGCATGAAAGCGCTTTTCAAGAGACTAATAGAAAAAGATAAAAGTTTAAAATTCATCCCTATGTACAAGATTAGCGAAGATCACATTCAGTTATTGTTTTCTGCAATCAGGTCTCACGGTGGGCTTAATAATAACCCATCTGCTCTGCAGTTCAAATCAATATATAAAAAACTCCTTACTCATATGGAGTTAAGTCAAACTGGGAAGGGTAATTGCTTTCCTTTAGAGAACATAAATTTGTTGTACTGCTCATCGTCCACTGACCACATCAATTTAACAACAAGGGGTTATAGATCCCAAACTGATGTAAGCGAAATAAAAGATTCACAATTCTTGGCAGATCACAATTACTGTAAATATTTAATGCTTCAGACAGAAAAATCACAAGCCACGATTTTTTTCTCTGTAGCATCAAAACATGTTATTTCCTATATAGCTGGCTATGTGGTTAGGCATTTGCTTAGAAAAATTATCTGCGAAGAATGTCAGAGTGCACTGTTATCTAGAGATAACAGTAGTCATTATCATAAATTTATTATATTAAAAGACAGAGGTGGACTCAAATACCCCTCTAATGACGTCATAGATATTTGTGTGCAGACAGACACAGTTATCAAAAAAACTGTAGCACCAAAAAAAAATGTCAATTTAACAGCTCTCAGCGTAGTAAATGAAACTATGAAATTGTTTATAGGGAGAGATGTTTTTAAATGTCTACATGAACACATATTTGAACAGTCACCCAGCAACAATCACTCAGTACATTTGTTACGTGCAGTGATTCAAAAATATGTAGACATTTGAATAAAATATCTCGTACGCAAAAGTAATATCGTGGAAACAAAAAGACAATTGTACAATAAATTAACACTTTTTAAGTGGCAGTAAAGCATAATAAGATGATCTTCAAACATACTATTATTATGTGTTAAGTTAGGTATTCTCAATAAACATGTAAAAAAGAGTAGGTTCATTTTAAGACATATATAAAAACATTCAAAACTTAATTATGATAATATTCCACTTTGTATTTCCATATACTTAGACATAAACATATTTTATATTTTGTACATATTAAACTGCTAAATACTATTTAATTTGTAGAATAAAAGTATGATTATATTATTAAATTATTTGTTTTATTTATTATCTATCACTAAACCCCATAAACCTATACATACGGCAACTATCGATATTTTCCTATAAGCGTCTTACGATGGCGCATGGAACATCACTAGACTTGCGTTATACGTATAGACAAGTATCTATAGAACTTCTGCTTACGATCGGCACAACGGGGAACGAGCGATGCGCGCGCTTTATAGCTTGCTAATGTATACTCTAAGGGCGTCACCAATGCTGCGAAGAAAATTATACTACTTACCGACGGCAGCGCGGCTGGTGGCTGAAAAATGAATTATAAATTCTACAAATTTTCAGGGACAGGCGGGCAATACCTTAGCACGTAGCGATTCTGTAGTCTAACCTCCATGCTACTGTTATAAAGATGTTATGTCTAATATTAGTAGAATATTAATCATTAGATATTCGTTGACGTGCACAAGTGTGGGCAAGTGGTACAAGTTCAAAAAGCGTTGCTATTTTGTGTTTTCGCCAAAACTCCCTAGGAACTTTCAGTAAAGCTTCTACCACTTTACTGAATCGAGTTTTCGCCAAAACTCCCTAGGAACTTTCAGTAAAGCTTCTACCACTTTACTGAATCGACTTACTTACTTACTTTGTCTTATTGACTGCACTGACTATTTATTTGGAGTTTGAGTAGACTTAGGACTTAACAATTTAGAAATACGGTGTTGAAAACTTTTACGAAAATTCTATTTCCCGCCTTTTTAACTTGACACTGGCAAATTATTTTAAGCCGAACGCCATATAAATTTAAAAACATAAGGTTTTGACATTTGAAAGTGTCAAAAAATCGATAAAAATATTTTGAAAAGTTACACAGCACTGGTGTAGATTTACGAGAAAATAATTATTTTTAATATAAAATGATTATGTGTTCAATATTCCTAAGAAATTACAATTAAAGAATCAATGTTATTTATTCATACCTAATTAGGATTCTGAATATCAGAGATAGGTAATTAGAACTAGGTGTTTAAGCGTAGTAACTAGTAAAATTCTGCATTATTTTTTAGTGTATCGTTTGAAACGAGCTCAAAGCTACCTACGTCTGTTTAATACAGTATGGTATGTGCGAATTATTTTAAAATAAAATAATCTAAAATCTATGTTTAACTATATTTTCTACTTAAATGTACATTATGCTATTAATAAATGTGAGTCACCACTCACTACCTCGCTATTAATTGTTTTGATGAAACTATGCCGTTAAAACTATGGAACTTTATTTATGATTATTCTTTTTATTCAATTTGTGCATGTATTTTTGCATTTCAATTCCTCAGGCGAAGGAGAAGATGGCTAACAATAGTAAATTAGCTCTCGCTAGCAGCGACCATGATCCGAGTGTTTTGTCGGCAATCTACCGGTTTTTTAAGAAGGTATGTGCCACTACCGCTCCGATATATCGCTCTCTTTCATATTTTTAAAGATATTCGAAAATGGGTTCTTGATTGTTTATTAACTTGTTGTCTAACATCAACTAGAAAAAAAGTTTTTTAGGCATGTTGCCTAAAAAATTTTTTTCGTCTAGCGTAACAACATTTAACAATATTAGATGCTGATAAATGAGTGAATCTTATTTTCCAAGGATGTACATTGTACACCTTCCTATGTGTTTTATAAACAAGACTTAAATTATAATATTCAATTTATCTTAAAAATAAAACAATACAAAGGAGGATGGACAGAAATGTATGAATGTCTTCCTACACAATACGAACAAGTTATATATATTATTGGAAAGAGCATTTCTTGTGCATTATTTCCTTCATCAACAAAATATATGTAAACAATAAGGTCTTTGTGTAACACGTAGAAAACAAACAAATAATTTGGATTTTTCTTCCCTTTACTAATCTTATGTATATTTGGACTAGGGATGCCACATGTCCCGTATTTTATGTATTATTTAAAATGTTCCGCCGAGACAAGCGCCGTCCCGTAAATCGAGCGATCTAGGTTTAAAAACAAACATATCCCATATAAATAAATATCAGCTCAGGCACCCTAAAACTAGTCACAAATTCAAAAACTTGCTCAATCTATAATTTATGGTTTTGATATAGTTACGTGGGATATATGGTTCGTTAGGTATTATTGAACTGGCTTAAAGTTAGTATGACGACAAGACACAAATCTTAGCCTGTCAAGAGAATTCTGCATTAAAACCCCAATTATTCTACATACCTTCATTTCCTCAAAATATAACAATTTATTAAAATACTATGTTATCCATAAGTTAGCTGCATTGTATTACTTTCCAGGATTTCTTCTTTTTTTTGTCTGTTTTATCACATCGGTCTATGAGGCCGTGTTATTTTTCCGTTTGGGCCGACCCATTTGTGCCGAAGCATGGTTCTCCCACGACAAAAACAAATTTTCCACGCTCCCCAGTCCAAATTTTGTAAAGTAACAAAAAATACTAAACCCCAATATTTGCACTTTTATGGCCATGAAAGGAATAAAATATAGAAAGAAACTTTTCTAATGACTTAATGCTTGTGTGTATTGAGTAGGTAGACCAGAATGCCCATCCTCCTTTCGTTTAATTTCAAGGATAATTAAGCTTGTATGGTTCGCTTCTATTTTGGGATGCAAATTGTTTAAGTATGACCTTGAAATGAGTCGGATGTGTATTGAATCATTTGAAAAGTATTTGACCTTGGGTGTATCACAGTTTGTTCCATAAAGTTGATAAACTATATTTAAAATTCAAGTCAGTCATCATCTTAGGCATAGGCTATATTTAGTTTTGAGTTAAGTTAACGGCTCTAGATATATTTATATGGATAACTCATATTTTAATGTTTTAAGTTTATGCTGATTAAAATTAAAAGTAGGAACTTACTTAAACAGCCGTTATCTATGTTTATTTTTATGTAAGGCTAAGGCCTAAGGGTCAGTTCACACCGCGACGATACGCGACGCTACGCGGTGCTCCATTTTTATTAAGATAGCTATTCAAAATTGAACTTTATACACTACACAAAAAGATACACGTTGAATGATACGCGCGGTGCAGCGCGGTGCTACCTGACATTCGAACTCTTACAATGAAATGTGTATCTTCTTGTGTAATTGAATATGAGGGCTGCACTAAAAGTATCGGGAATGGAATATTTCCACTGTTCTGTCATATTAAAATCTTTTTAATTAAAAACTCCTTGGTTTTAAAAATCGAATACCGTTTATTTATTTAAAAAAAGATTCTCGGTCTTGTCACAAGGTCTTGTCAAACTTGTTTAGTCGTTGAGAAAATGGAATTGACTCGAGAAAATTCTAGAGCGATGATTTATTATGACTTTCGAAGTGGTTTAACACAAAAACAGTGTGTTGACGGGATGATTTCTGCATTTGGTGATGAAGCCCCATCCAAAACCACAATTTATCGCTGGTTTGCTGAATTTCAACGTGGACGTGTCAAGCTCAGTGATGATCCCCGTCAAGGTCGTCCAAAAACTGCAGTCACCCAAGAAAACGTTGATGCTGTGCGTAAGCTGATTGAGGAAGATCGACATGTGACATACCGCGAAATTCAGGCTTTAGAAACTTTAGACATTGGCATGAGTCAAATACAAATAATCTTGCATGAACAATTAGGTGTAAAAAAGTTGTTTTCCCGATGGATACCGCATTTGCTCTGTGAAGAGCAAAAAGCGGCTCGCGTTACTTGATGCGTCAGAACTCTCGAAAGATTCCACGCAGGATCCTCAAATGCTGTATACAACATCGTATCAGGTGACGAATCCTGGATATATGCGTACGAACCCGAAACAAAAAACCAGTCACGAGTTTGGGTGTTCGAAAATGAGTTAAAGCCAACAAAAATTGTTCGTTTACGGAGTGTTGCAAAAAAAAAGTTGGCCACGTTTGTCTCCAAAACCGGCTATGTTGCGACTATTCCTCTTGAGGGACAAAGAACGGTTAATGCAGAATGGTATGCTAACATTTGTTTGCCACAGGTCGTTTCTGAACTCCGTAAAGGGAACTGCAACCGCCGCATCATCCTCCATCACGACAATGCGAGTTCTCACACCGCGCACAGAACAAAAGAGTTTTTAGAGCAAGAAAACATAGAATTATTAGACCATCCGCCGTACAGCCCCGTTCTAAGCCCTAATGATTTCTATACTTTCCCTAAAATAAAGAATAAATTGCGTGGTCAGAGATTTTCATCACCTGAAGAAGCTGTGGACGCCTACAAAACGGCCATTTTGGAGACCCCCACTTTCGAATGGAATGGTTGCTTCAATGATTGGTTCCATCGTATGGAAAAATGTGTCAAATTTCGCGGAGAATACTTCGAAAAGCAATAAATACATTTTTAAATAGTAATGTTGTGTCACTTCCTTGATTCCCGAAATTTTCAGTGCCGCCCTCGTATTATACATGAAGTGAAACTGAATAAAGTTCAATTTTGAATAGCTATTTTAAAAATGCAGCGCGATGTCGCGTATCGTTACGTTTTGGTGTGAATTGACCTTTATTTGTCAACTGTCAAACACTGTGGTCACTGGGTCCTGGCCAGGAGGCAGGTATTGCGGGTACTCTGCAGTGACCATAGGAAATGGCAGGAGAACTAAAACGATAAGTAAACGACAATAAACTTTAAATACGACACACATTGAATTTGGTATTAAACTGTCTAATAAAAAAATTCTCCTACTGTACAAATATGCAGTCTAGAAAATATAAGAACGTATCATAAACCAAACAAATAATATAAATTTCACTTATGTACTTGATACATGTAATTTCTATAACTATATCAAATACATAATGATGATGTTCTATTACATTTTCCTGTTTAGGATGTAGACTGTACTCGATCTATTTAAATCGAAAGGTCGAGACATAGAAAATGCTATACAAATAATGCTATACAAAATTGAAGTGTCTGTTTGTAATTTGCAATTGGTAACACAAAAACAAAAGATCTGTTTTATAATATATATATCTGTATGTCAGTTTGTTCTGGCTAATCTCTGGAACTGCTGAACCATTATTAAAAGTCTATGATTATTTCAGGTATCTATAGTGGGTGCTGTGTATCTTGTAGGCTACATGCAATGGAGTGTGGCCTGGCTCATAGGCCCCGTTATTTTGTCCGTACTGCGTGATCAATGGAGAAAAGAGAGTGAATACAGAAGGAGCCTTGCTAAGACTGCTGCTTTGTCGTCTGAAAAAGATGTGGTTCTCGCTAGACTTGATGATTTGCCTGCTTGGGTAAGCATTATTGTAAAACTGCTGTATATCATTACAAATTTAATTTGTTAACATCTTGATTCATGATAATTGTGTACAGTAACAGTCAACTAGATGATTCATAGCAATTTTTGCTATGTAGTTAAATTGTTATTTGTTTTATGGCTTAAAATTTTCATCACTATGATTTTGCTTTTCTAACAATAATGCCTAGACATTGACCTATCTTTATACACAGGTATTCTTCCCAGATGTGGAAAGGGCTGAATGGCTGAACAGAGTAAGTATCAACATAAATTAATGTCGTTTTACAAGCTTTTTTTAGTGAAAAAATTTATGGACAGCAATGTTTTAATCCCTTTATCCGTATCTACCATACAACATATTACTGATTATTTTATAAAAATTGTAGATACTATTGCAAGTGTGGCCAAATGTGAATCACTATGCGAGAAGTTTACTGAAAGATTCAATAGAACCAGCTGTAGCGGAAAGTTTGTCCAACTATAAGTTAAATGGCTTCAAATTTGAAAGGATGATACTGGGAACTATTGTAAGTACTCATAATGCATAACTTCAGTATTAGTTTTTTTTTAATTAGCCAACTGTAAAAATAAAGCTAATTTGCTATATGAGGTCACCCACACAGAAGTTGAGTTGACCCACACAGACCAATAGACAATGGATATAACATATTTTGTTAATTATTATAGTCAATATTTGTTGACTGCTACAGTCATAATATTTGTTGACTATTATAGTCAACAAATGTAATGTGAAATGACATTGTCTATTGTTATATACAGGTGGCCGGTGGCAGGATGGTCAGGTGAGATTGACGTAAAAAAAAAATTAGGTCCCTCGTGTCGTGGGGTATCCAAATCACCCCCATGTATGTTCCGCGAATTTTCAGTTTTCGAGTTATTAATTTTTTTCTGAATTTTTGAGAATTTTCGACCTGAGCAACTTAAACAATTTCTAAAAAAAATTAGAAGACTTTTTCGAGATTTTTTTTTGCAACTGAATCTTAATGAGTTGTACTTTTATGCATAAAATAATCAGGTTCAAAACTCTGATGAAAGTTACGGAAATGTTGGGCTAAAATGAAAAATTTACGTTCAGTGAATTGTGACTGAAATTTTCAACTTTAAATTAAAAATCGAAATAGGTAACTTCATGGCTCCTAAATAGGCTTCAAAAATGCGCTAGTCTCTCACCTTTCATAATTATTAAAAAAAAAGAAATACTTAATGAGCTACTTTGGCTAAAATCGGTCTTCAAAGACAGTGAGGTGGAAAATTCTTAAAATTACTAAAGTTTAATTAATGATAGAGAATGCTGGAAACTAACTAACAAATAGCTTCAGAGGTTGGGTAAGACAAATTTTAAGTAAGAAGTAGTGTTAATAAGTGTTAATAAATCACAGATGATAATGTAGTTTTTTTTATTTATTTTAAAATTTACAAAAGATTTTCAAAGTGGCCACCTCCAGCAGTAATACACATTCTACACCTACGTAAGAAATTATCTTTTAATTGTCTAAATAATATGTTCTCCTTAATAGGGAAGCCCTAGCCTGTATAATAGGTAGGGATTTGGATGAAGGTTTTCAAAAGGTAAGTGGTAAGTGAATCCGATAGGAATGGAGTTATAGGAACCCCACGCCACTGGAGGTCACTGATATGCTGTCGTTTGTGTATGCCACATGTTTGTCATCCGGGATTTACACGGGTCACCTCACAGCGAAAACCGACAGTCGTAATAAAAATGGCAATTTTGACGGTCAAATTGCTATTACGAGGGCGGCACTGAAAATTTCGGGAATCAAGGAAGTGACACAACATTACTATTTAAAAATGTATTTATTGCTTTTCGAAGTATTCTCCGCGAAATTTGACACATTTTTCCATACGATGGAACCAATCAATGAAGCAACCATTCCATTCGGAAGTTGGGGTCTCCAAAATGGCCGTTTTGTAGGCGTCCACAGCTTCTTCAGGTGATGAAAATCTGACCACGCAATTTATTCTTTATTTTAGGGAAAGTATAGAAATCATTAGGGCTTAGGTCGGGGCTGTACGGCGGATGGTCTAATAATTCTATGATTTCTTGCTCTAAAAACTCTTTTGTTCTGTGCGCGGTGTGAGAACTCGCATTGTCGTGATGGAGGATGATGCGGCAGTTGCAGTTCTCTTTACGGAGTTCAGTAACGACCTGTGGCAAACAAATGTTAGCATACCATTCTGCATTAACCGTTCTTTGTCCCTCAAGAGGAATAGTCGCAACATGGCCGGTCTTGGAGACAAACGTGGCCACCATTTTTTTTTGCAACACTCCGTGAACGAACAATTTTTGTTGGCTTTAACCCATTTTCGAACACCCAAACTCGTGACTGGTTTTTTGTTTCGGGTTCGTACGCGTATATCCAGGATTCGTCACCTGATACGATGTTGTATACGGCATTTGAGGATGCTGCGTGGAATCTTTGGAGAGTTCAGACGCACCAAGTAACGCGAGCCGCTTTTTGCTCTTCACAGAGCAAATGCGGTATCCATCGGGAAAACAACTTTTTTACACCTAATTGTTCATGCAAGATTATTTCTATTTGACTCATGCCAATGTCTAAAGTTGCCTGAATTTTGCGGTATGTCACATGTCGATCTTCCTCAATCAGCTTACGCACAGCATCAACGTTTTCTTGGGTGACTGCAGTTTTTGGACGACCTTGACGGGGATCATCACTGAGCTTGACACGTCCACGTTGAAAATCAGCAAACCAGCGATAAATTGTGGTTTTGGACGGGGCTTCATCACCAAATGCAGAAATCATTCGGTTAACACACTGTTTTTGTGTTAAACCACTTCGAAAGTCATAATAAATCATCGCTCTAGAGTTTTCTCGAGTCAATTCCATTTTCTCAACGACTAAACAAGTTTGACAAGACCTTGTGACAAGACCGAGAATCTTTTTTTAAATAAATAAACGGTATTCGATTTTTAAAACCAAGGAGTTTAAAATTAAAAAGATTTTAATATGACAGGAACAGTGGAAATATTCCATTCCCGATACTTTTAGTGCAGCCGTCGTACACGGTCGATTTTCGCATCGCGGCGCGGAGTCCCGCGGCTTTAGTCACCCGTGTAAATCCCCCATCACTGTGACTCACTAGTCACTGTAACACATGACTTGTGTTTACTTTATGACTCGAGTTCGATGTTTCATAAAGGATGTTTTTTAAGCCAAACATCTCTCAATTTTTCCCTCTTTAAAATAATAATGTTGTACTTGTAAAAAGACTAAATGCAGATTTTTTTCCTTACAATAAGAATTTTCTATAGCCCTCAAAAAGTACTTCGACTATATCAACAAGACATTGTATTAGGTAACATTACCTAGTTGCCGTCCGCTAATTCGATTCTGATTTTTGATTCGATTGAAATGCCCACCCTAGACCTTAGAAGGTATTGATGAATTACTAACTGTTTAATCGCGAAAATAAGGACTGAACTAGTTTTTTTAATAGTCTGAATGATTTGTATCATACAAAGTTCACAACGCGCTAATTCAATTAGATGTTCTGTCATTGCAATAACATTAGTGAAAATCATGTGTCGATCATCGATATGCACGCGTCGTGCAGAAATCTGTGCCGGCACTACAACGAGGCGCAGACCGCACAGAGCAGGACCGACGCATGATTGCAGGAAAATTTTAGAAATCATGTCAGAAAAGAGATGTGTCCAAACGCATACAAACTACTCCAGGCAGCAATAGCGCTCCTCTCCGCTGGTTGCGAAAGGAATTTCTCTGCGATGCGGCGGATAAAAACCTGGCTGAGGACAACTATGCTCCAAAATCGTTTTTCGAATATGTTGCATATAGAAAATGACATCGTGAAGAATACGATAACCCCTGACATTACATATTTAAGCTTTTAAAATACTATTTAAGTCGTTTTAATCCGCTTTGTACTCATTATATCGAACAACTTTTACTATGGTACCAACCCTGAAATCGCGAAAAAAAAAAAACAGCTGTTCAGTTCATTTATGTTCGCCTAAGGCTGGGACTATATGCACCGGAATCCGGAAGACCGTAGAAAATACTGAGCATTGAATATAGAACTTTGCGCCAATACAATGGAGTTGAAAATCGAAGTGTCAGGTGTCGAGCTGTCATATATGACATTGACATTTGATTCGACCCTCATGTGTTGGATTTTCAACTCTATTTTTTTAGCGCAGAGTTCTGTTTTCAATACTCAGAATTTTCACCGGTGTTCCGGATTCCGGAGCATATAGTCCCAGCCTAACTCGTCAAAATGTACTGAATGTTTTTATTTCGCGATTTCAGGGTATGTCCCATAGTAAAAGTTGTTCGTTATAATGAGTACAATGACCCCTTAAGCGGATTAATACGAATTTAACCCGGTATAATAATACGAAAATGTGAGTGTATGTTGCATGTTTAATGTCTTTTTATTCTCGTTTTTATAAATATAAACCATTCTATTAAAAAAACAAAGCATTATTATTTATTACTAGGCGTCATTTATGATCTCTCATTAAATGACTCTGGTTAGCTCGGCTGGACGGACGGCTGCCCCCCCCTAGATAAAATCCCTAGCTACGTCCAAGTAATGTCCCCACTTCACATGTATGGGGATCCACCCCTAAAATATTTTTACTATTATTTTATGATACACAATCTATAACTGTTGGTATACCAAATTTCATCAATTTATATTCATACTTACAGAATCTAGGAGCGCGGACAGACAGACAGACAGACAGACGGACGGACAGAGCGAAACTATCAGGGTTCCTTATGTATTACGGAACCCTAAATAGTTTAGGTTGGTTAGTTAGTTTTATATAAAATGTATACCTAACTGATATTTGCAGGCGCCTCGCGTCGGCGGAGTCAAGGTGTACGATAAGAACCTCTCGAGGAGTGAGATCATCGTGGACATCGACCTCTTGTGAGTGTACTTGGGATTGCCTTATACTTCGGTGATAAGTAGGAGAACGAGCTTTGCCATGCTTATAAGAGCTGTATTTTCTTTACGGTTGTATCGACGTGCATGACTAGATTTGAGATTCTAGAACGTCAATCACGGGAAAAATTTACTACAAAACTATTGTTATACTCATTCACAAAACATAGCCAACAAGCTCACTTTCATCATCACTGGATATCACGGGAATACCTATTATCCGTGACGTAGTAGAATCCTTAAAAGTGTATCTCGAGACGCGACTGTTTGAATTGACTGTATGTTATTGGTCTCTAAAATTGTTTTAAGTATTTTTATATTTAATTAGTTTACATTCAAATGTAGTTAAAGATTGTGGTGACGTCAGCATGCAGACGGTTCCCTGTTCGGCCGCCGCGCCGCGCGCCGTAACGGGGTCACAAATTGTGCATGCGCCGCCGAGCTTCCTTACGTCATTCTTCCTTGTTTATTCATACAGTAGATTGATCAAGAATTTAATAAATGTGGATAACATTTAAATATCATTTGCCGGCAACGCACTTGCGACTCCTTAGGCCCTTTAGCCAAGATGCCAACGCTAACTAATTACGATGACGAAGTTGGAAAATTAAAATGTTTGGTATAGAACTATAGACGTATCGCACGCTACGCGACAGCATACGCTAAGTGACAATTCCATATATTTTCAATTTCGAAGAACGTCATTGTAACTAACTATGGCATGTTGGCTAAGCCCTCCGGGACTACGGTATCCTTGGGCGACGGTAGTCCCTTTCCATCAGGCAACCCGTCTGCTCGTTTGCGCTCTATATGGTCAAATAAATAAACAATAAATAGCATTAGATTAATAAGCGCCCTTCACACGGTACAATTCGGACCGCGCATCTGTGACTCTATGAGAGATCTGTGCGGTTTGGACTGCGGATAAAACTTTTGTGCCAATGAGGATTAAAAAAAGTCCGCAGTCCAATCCGTGGATGCACCCACGGAGACGCAACTACGGCAGCCAGAAAAATAAGTTATCTGACCTTACTTAAAAACGTTTTACAGACCTAGACATGTAAGTCATAAAAGGACTTTCAATACAAATCAACAAGTAGCTAACAATAACTGTTTGTCATTTATTACTTATACAATAATTTTTTCGGAGAGTTTACTGACAATCATCGTTATCATGTTCCAGTTACGCGGGGGATTGCGACATATCGTTCGTGCTACAACGCATACGAGGCGGCATTAAAGACCTTCAGGTACTATTCCTCGATTAGTTCATTGAATGATATCAAGCCATTGATCGTAAGGTCATCCCACCGCATTTATATGTATATAGTCAAAAACAAATACGCGATATCTAATATAAATTATCTTTGTAAGATTTTTATATTGGCGTTCCATAGTTCCTAAAAATGTTCATTCAAAGCACGAGAATCGATACTTACGTTCAACAATACGAGGGGAGGTCCAAAAGTTCGCGGAATGAAAGGGTTGTTAATAAAATATAACAATAAATTTATTTTTCCTTTTCAATATAATCACCCTTAAGTGTAATACATTTATTTGATCTATGGATTAATTTTTCTAAACCATCGAAAAAATAGTTTTTGTCTTTGGCCTCAAAATGCGCCGAAATTGCCTCCTTCACTTCGTTATCGTCGGAAAATTTCCTTCCCCTTAGCTCTTTATTTAAATTTGGAAACAAATAAAAATCGCTAGGGGCCAGGTCTGGACTGTAGGGTGGGTGAACAAGTGGTTCGAATCCATGCGTGTGAAGAGCAGCCATGGCAACTCGGCTCTTGTGAACCGGCGCGTTGTCTTGCAAAAGCAACACACCCCTGGCCAATTTTCCACGACGTTTTTCTTTAATTGCCTCCTTTAACTTTTCCAATATTGTGGCGTAGTATTCTCCGGTTATAGTGGTACCTTTTTCTTTATAATCAATCAGTAATATTCCCTCACAATCCCAAAAAACAGTGGCCATCAACTTTCCAGCCGATTCTGACACTTTGAATTTCTTGGGAGGTGGTGTACCCTTTTTGTGCCATTGCATGGACTCCTGTTTTGATTCAGGTTCAAAGTGATGAACCCATGTTTCATCTCCAGTAACAATCCGCTCCAAAATCTGCACAGGGTTGTCTCCAAACACCTCCAAAAAGTGCTTAGAGGCGTCGATGCGCTGCTGTTTTTAAAGCGGCGCGGCGTGAGCATTCTCGGCACCCATCTTGCACTGACTTTTGTCATGCCCAAGTGGTCGTGCAGGATCCGCAAAATGGTTGTATCTGATACTCCAACAAATGCAGATAATTGTTTTTTCTTTAAACGTGTGTCTTCCAGTACAAGTTTTTCGACTTTTTCGACGATGTTTGATGTGGTGGCCTCAACTGGCCGCCCAGAGCGAGGGTCGTCTTCAATTGAATCTCGACCATGTTTGAAAAGTCCATGCCACTTATAAACCATTGTTTTACCAGGGCACTGATCTCCATAAACGGCTTCCATTTCATTTAAAATGGTTTGAACGTTTTTTCCTTGCTTGGTAAGGAATTTTATCACAGCGCGATGTTCAATTTTCTCCATAGTTGCAGTTTGCTTCCGGATTGACTTGTTTAGCAGGCGAGTACTCGTAAACGAATGGCGCTATAGGGTTGAGATTTTATATATATACTAATTATGAGTGCTCAATTAGTATGACACTAAGCGAGCTACCCTATCCCCACTCCATCCCCTCCATTCCGCGAACTTTTGGACCTCCCCTCGTATATGCACTGTTGGTACAAATTAATAAGTTATCACTTACTTACTTACATCAGTAATCAAGCGGCCCGTCTTCTCGTTTTTATGCCAGAAAAATTCAAAAGGCTTGTGCAATTTTAGATCCATGGAATGCTACGAGTAGTCATGAAGCCGCTGATCACCAAGATACCTTTAGTGGGGGGACTGCAGGTGTTCTTCCTCAACAATCCGTCCATAGACTTCAACCTCGTCGGCGCCGCCGACATATTAGACATGCCCGGCTTTAGGTTTGTACCGTACCTTAGTGTAGCGACATATCTGCGGACTGCGGATCTGAACGCTGAAATATTATACTTCATATGTGTCGCTACACTAACTCTTTAAGATTAAAATAAATCTTATACGCCAGTGGCGAAGCGTGACTTCCGAGAAATGGTAAAACCAAAACAGCCCGAATTGTATTTTATTACTTTAACCATTAATAGTTATTATAGATAAGTGATATTCATAACTTATGAACATTATTCCGTCCGTTCCGTTCCGCGTCCCTTATGACATAAGGGTCGCGGATAATGTCGAGTTGTATAGACGTCTCCCTACTGATATACATTGTATTGCATTTAATGCAGATCGATTAAAACCTGCCTAAACTCGTGGCTATTTTGAGCAAAACAATGTAAAAGCCACACGCAGAGATTCACTTTCTTCGATAAGTCGACATTCAACACTACATATTCCAATTTCATGTAAATCACTACATAGTATAAAACAAAGTCGCTTTTTCTGTCCGTCCCTATGTATGCTCAGGTCTTTAAAACTACGCAACGGATTTTGATACGGGTTTTTTTTAATGGAGAAATTATTCAAGATGAATGTTATTATATGTAAATATGAATGTTCATTCATAATATAGTAAAGAAACACTGATAATTTTAAAGGTTTCTAATTGATGTAAATAACCTCATTTTTTGCGCTTACATTGCAAACGCTGGCTGAACCCTACGAGATAGATCAAAATAATTGACTACAGTATTGTACACCTTAAATAGGTCTACAAAAAAGTCCGCGATGGTATATTATGTCTTAGATATCTTAGCGGTAACCCACAATAACCATTTATTATCCTTTAATTTTTACGATAAATAATGTCTTATTTACGAAGCCATTTTAAGCAATACAGCATTAATCCTTACCTAATTAAGTACCTTAAATACATTGTGCATTTAATATAGATCAATATTCCCCTTTACAGCATGTAATTTAAATGAATGTTTTCAAAGATGTTACAGATTTAAAATGCTAGGACATAATAGCGGTTGGACCGCCGGCCGGCCCGGGTCCGTGCCTAGTTCATACTTATTATTATCTATGATATTTTCAGAAGCTAAGTATTTAGACGGATACAGTATGATCCTTATCAAAATGAATACGTTACTCACTTTAAGCATTAAAACAATACAGTTTAAATTAATATTATCTTATATTTAGAAAATAGCGTAAAATTTATATTGTAGCGTGAAAAATATATATCAAGCTTCAAAAACTAATATCAATTAGTAATGACTCGCGACTCCTGTTTTGATCCGCATTAACTTTTTTAATCGGCTTCAAAAACAAATTTAGAATCTAAAATAAATTAAATACCTTTCACTAAAAATTATAAAATAAATTACTTTTTAACAAAAAAGAGAACCGCCGTCAAAAAAGCGACCCACTGGAAAACTCAAAAATAATTCACTTTATAAAATATTATGCAAAACAATTTTCCTTATTTTATTCACTCTTTGAAGTCGGTGCCTCGACTTATGGCGCATTCACTTGAGTAATTTAGAAATTAAACTAGACTTCTGCATTGAGAGGAGAGGCCGAATTCAAAAAGCGAATTAAAATAAGGAAAATTGTTTTGCATAATATTTTATAAATTGAATTATTTTTAATTTTTTCAGTGGGTCGGTTTTTTGATGGCGGTTCTCTTTTTTGTTAAAGAGTAATTACGAGGGCTGCACTAAAAGTATCGGGAATGGAATATTTCCACTGTTCCTGTCATATTAAAATCTTTTTATTTAAAACACCTTGGTTTTAAAAATCGAATACCGTTTATTTATTTAAAAAAAGATTCTCGGTCTTGTCACAAGGTCTTGTCAAACTTGTTTAGTCGTTGAGAAAATGGAATTGACTCGAGAAAATTCTAGAGCGATGATTTATTATGACTTTCGAAGTGGTTTAACACAAAAACAGTGTGTTGACCGGATGATTTCTGCATTTGGTGATGAAGCCCCATCCAAAACCACAATTTATCGCTGGTTTGCTGAATTTCAACGTGGACGTGTCAAGCTCAGTGATGATTCCCGTCAAGGTCGTCCAAAAACTGCAGTCACCCAAGAAAACGTTGATGCTGTGCGTAAGCTGATTGAGGAAGATCGACATGTGACATACCGCGAAATTCAGGCAACTTTAGACATTGGCATGAGTCAAATACAAATAATCTTGCATGAACAATTAGGTTTAAAAAAGTTGTTTTCTCGATGGATACCGCATTTGCTCTGTGAAGAGCAAAAAGCGGCTCGCGTTACTTGGTGCGTCAGAACTCTCGAAAGATTCCACGCAGGATCCTCAAATGCTGTATACAACATCGTATCAGGTGACGAATCCTGGACATACGCGTACGAACCCGAAACAAAAAACCAGTCACGAGTTTGGGTGTTCGAAAATGAGTTAAAGCCAACAAACATTGTTCGTTCACGGAGTGTTGCAAAAAAATGGTCGCCATGTTTGTCTCCAAAACCGGCCATGTTGCGACTATTCCTCTTGAGGGACAAAGAACGGTTAATGCAGAATGGTATGCTAACATTTATTTGCCACAGGTCGTTTCTGAACTCCGTAAAGAGAACTGCAACCGCCGCATCATCCTCCATCACGACAATGCGAGTTCTCACACCGCGCACAGAACAAAAGAGTTTTTAGAGCAAGAAATCATAGAATTATTAGACCATCCGCCGTACAGCCCCGACCTAAGCCCTAATGATTTCTATACTTTCCCTAAAATAAAGAATAAATTGCATGGTCAGAGATTTTCATCACCTGAAGAAGCTGTGGACGCCTACAAAACGGCCATTTTGGAGACCCCAACTTCCGAATGGAATGGTTGCTTCAATGATTGCTTCCATCGTATGGAAAAATGTGTCAAATTTCGCGGAGAATACTTCGAAAAGCAATAAATACATTTTTAAATAGTAATGTTGTGTCACTTCCTTGATTCCCGAAATTTTCAGTGCCGCCCTCGTACCCATTGGATACGAAACCCTAAAAAATATTTTCAATATTGTATACAGAAGTATATTGCAGTGAGTAGAGTTATTTGCTGAAGAAGTTTTTTCTCCCCGAACACTATTCCACGAAGCCGCGGGCAAAAGCTAGAAGTCTATGAAAGTAACACTAAAACCTTAGGACAGTAAATAATACATGTAAGTGCTAGCTGGTTGGCTATTATATCAGGGCAAAGTTTGACATATTAAATTGGCAACCGCTCTATCATTGTGAGATGTTACTATTGTGCAGTTACAAAATAATGGAAAATTAAAACAAAGACTTCCTCAACCCCAATTCATAACTCCCATAGATTAAAATTATACAAATAATGTATGTACCTACTAGGTACTAGGTAAAAGTAGGTGCATATCTAGATATGTACCTAACCAACTTTTACGGAATTTACTGCATTTAATTTTGTTGATTATTAATCTAAGGGAAAAAATTTGTTACCTACCTAATTGTTTTAAAATAAAAAATGTATACAATAACTTGATAAAAATGTGTTTACAAATCTGTTACATCATTTTAGTGATATTTTACGTCGGTGCATCGTGGAGCAAGTGGCGAAGATGATGGTGCTGCCCAACAAACTGCCGATCAAACTGAGCGACGAAGTACCCACCGTAGATCTGAGGATGCCGGAACCTGAGGTGAGTAATTAACAGAGCAAGTACACTGTGATTTCACCTAGTGATATATAATATCACTAGTTGAAATCACAGAAATAAAGATAATAGTCATAAGTGTACTGTCAGCGTTCGTACTGTGCACATCTCTGTGGCTCTTTTAACTTTTTGTAATTTTTGTGTTTCTAAAAAGAAAAGGATGAAGTGTCGTGTGTTATCATATAAAATAATTCTCGGATAGACATTCTGATGTAGTAGGGATGTTGCCTAGTGTAGAATATCACACTTTTATAAATTTAAATTTAAAATTGTTGATTAAAGATTCATAAATCTAAAAGAAATAGGTATTTAGATTGACGCGATTAAAAATTATAAGCAAATGAAAAGATATTACCCATCTCTTTCTCGCAAAACGATTTGTTACGTCACAAGTTGCTACCGCCATACATTTTGTAATGACAAATGTATAGCGGGTGCAGTTCGTGACGTCACAGGCCGATATATCGTATCATAAATTTAAATTGTTTGTATCTACATTATTTTTCAACATATACGAAAATGGGTTCTAGATTATTTATTAACATGTCGTCCAACATCGAATAGACGAAAAAAATTTTTTAAGGCAACATGCCTATTATGGAGGGTATTACATTTCATTATATCGTAAGTAATTTAATACGAAATTTATTACAACTGTTCTAGAAAAGTCTTTTAGAATCGATGCAGGTCGCAATACTCTACCAATGCGAATAGATGGCATTTTGTAGAGTATTGTATGTAGTATGTATGTATTATGGAGAGCTCAATATTAATTTATTATTTTAATCATTATGTGTGGAAAAAGTTTATATCCTCCTCTCTGTGTTTGTTTTGTGCTATAATTTGTGTCTTGCTCTACATAGCATCTTTTACCTATCTTTCGCTATAAAAAATTCTTCGAAATTAGAACGTAATGATGGCAACAAGTAGTTAGAAACTGTATAACATATGTAGTGTAACTTTGAATATAATACAATAACACACTCAAAAAATATATTTTTATTACTCAGCAGTTATAATTGTTATATTTCACTTGCAGGGTGTTCTTCGTATTCATTTAGTACAAGCTGAGAATCTCATGAAGAAAGATGTGTCAATGATAGGTAAGCTGTTTATTTTATAACCGCATAATTAAAACAGGATTTATTTAGTTTCTCTTTTATTTAAAAAAATAGTTATACCTAACGATCTTAAGACTAATACCTTATGAGCGCAATATTGATCGTCTTCCACTGGTATATAATATGACAGGCAAGGGTAAATCAGACCCGTACGCCATAATAACGGTGGGCGCGCAGCAGTGGAAGACCAAGCACATCGACAACAACGTCAACCCGCGCTGGGACTTCTGGTGCGAGGTACGTTATTTGCCTTCTATTGATTGTAGTATGAAAAAATGTTCCCTGCTTAGTATAGATAGTAATTTGACTTGTTTTTACGTTAGTTAAACATTTAAGTATAGCTGCTGTCAAATGAATTTTAACGCATATCATTAAAATGAATACCTACTTTTGAAATAATAAATTATAGTCTATTCACGTTAAGAAGGTAGTGAATCATGTGTATAAATGTCAAAATTGACAAAATATGATGCGTTGTGTTCACATTGACTAATTAAAGTAAGCCATTTTGACATAATATGTACACATGATTCATTGACTTCTTAACGCGAATAGAGTATAATACTGTTATTTAGTTTTAACTTACGTTTGGTCATAATGACTAAAGAGGCCGAAATTGTTAAAATATCAAACCTAAGCTTAATAAAATAAAACTCTTATTTCAAAATATTATATCCAATAGACATCGCTTTTAATATTTTATAGCGCCTCCCTGGTTTGCATGGCAAAGTTTTTTGATAGTTCTTAGTTTGTTCCTGTGGTTTTGTAATGGTAAAATTAGTTGTGTTTTTATTATTATAGTCTAAAAAATAGACTTAGGAAAGGCATGCCTTAAATTTTTTTCTACTCAATTTTATTGATCTTCTTGTTCCTATAACGTTATAGTTTCTTTTAACATTTTACATTTATGTATGGTATGTATATGGTTTTCTTTGTAAATAACTAGAGATAGCTCATATTTAAATACTTTTTTTATTTTACATTATATTTATAATTTTAATATAAATTAAACAGTGTGCTTTGTAAAGAATTGGCCAAACTCGAGGGTCGCGAGGGTCGTCTATTTAAAAATAGCAACACTTATAATATTATGCCCATAGAGTTTGGCCCACTATCAAACATCCTGAATATTTTTGTGTTTTAAAATACATACGCCTACTTTTTATTTATTTCATTCAAGGCACATCAACAACACAAAACAAAGTAAAAAAGTTTGATTGATGTGTTTGGTACCGTTTTGTAATAAAATATTTTTACAGCTTTGATTAACCTATGGTGAATATTAACAAAGGGACAACAGTGTGGTATACGTTTGTCAGCCAATTTAATATTGACTACTCAAATTCGTTGACTTCTTCTATATCCTATTTAAATTCTTCGAAAATTCCTTCGAAAGCATGGGAATTGTTACTGGCTTCTAATCTGCATTATCGCGAGCTTGATTTTTTTAAATATTATAGTTTTTATTAGTATGGCCCTAATAAGATTTAGAATGTCATGATTGATTTAATTTACATTGTCTTTTTTTCTATTAAGGCCTTACTGAATCTTGAATACTTTCGTTTGAGTCTCAAGCTCAAAATGACTAACATGTATATACGTTTCGATTGCAAACGCAACTCACTAGAAATGATTTTGTTTTGTTACTTATGTTTGCGTGGCTCGTGTGGCATACAGGCGCGTATTATACAGTCGCTGGGCCAAATGTTGGACATTGAAGTGTTCGACAAAGACGAGGGGAACGATGACGACAAACTCGGAAGGTAAGCGGTGGCGGATAGGACAGTTTTAATAACTACCCAGTAGCCATAGACGACCAATGCTTGACCATACATACACATAAGCTGTTAATTAAATTTAGCGCCGACAAGAAACTCTACAAGGGATTTTTACTTGGGTCGAAATTAAAAGATTTTTTATTATTATCCTTAATTAATAATTAAGAATAATTATTATTATTTCTTGATATGGCGTTTTAGTAGTAAGTATATTTATATTAAGTACATATTTCCCTTTTTATTACTTTTTTATGTAGAGTCTTTTGTACAGTTATTTTTTTAGTCATACTATTGTATATTAAATTAAATGTAACAGTAACAATAGGTCAAGCATTGTAGTAAACATTATAGGTGGTGATGCGTTATTAGGAATGCATGGAATTCTAATGCTTATTAAATGTTGTAATTTCTAGAGCTTAAGTAGAGTGAAGTACAACATTGTACGAAAAGCAAAAATACATACGACATTATTTTTCTATTCGTACCTACTCAAAAAATGTTAATCCTTAAAGAAATAAATGCAATAAGCATTGGTTGGTGGCACCACCTTTTATTAAAATTGTAATGCATGCGGTTTCTTATTTCTTTAAAGAAACATAATGAGCCTATATATATTATGCTTCGCTTTAGATGTTTATTAAATAAATATGCTTATTTATATAAGTTATTAAATGTATTTATATATTATTAAGCGTAGGAACGAGAAGAAACACAGGTAGTATGACTTGGGGTTGCGACCTCATAAGCATAGACTAGAGCGCAGTGACGTCATGTCATAACTATTGTGGTTTGTCCCAAGGCTATAATAAGCTCGAGGAAAAGCCAAGTGTTCCAGTGTGAGCTCTGGGACTGGGATCCAGGCATGGGCATACAGAACGATGACTATCTCGGCAGGTCCGTCTACCCCGGTGTTGCCCTACATTTGTATAATTTGCGCGTTTGTGTTTTAGCAATTTTATTTATTTTGGTAAGATAATTTTTAACCATTCATTAACAATATTCAAGTGTGCTTGTGTAATTAGGGGGGAATTGTATGTATAGATTAGTAATTAATGGTAGAGTTGAGTCTATTTTAATAATTCGATCGTAAGAGCATTTTATTGTTCTACAATCGAGTCTTGCGAATGTAAGGATTTAGGATACGATTATGCTTATCCGATTATATATGAAATAGGTATATAAATAGAATATATTTTAATGGGTTTTTTTACGCCCTCTACAATTTTATAAATTGCTTACTTATACATAATCGAGTCCTTATGAAATATATAAACTTTTTTGTACCAGTAAAAATTGTCAACGGAGCAAAGATGTTTTTTTCAATCAAAAGTGCTTCCTCGACCTATGTTAACGATATGAATTATTTAGATTACCTACCTAGTACCTACTTTTAAAGATTATCGCTTTCGTCGTTGTTTTATGAGCTATCTGTATTAACATTTTTCTAACAGCTTGATGGCAAAATAATGGTGCTGTGTAGCTTGTACCGTCTATGTTTATAAAGTGGTATATTGTCTAGCCCCCACACCAGAGGCAAAATCTTACATCGTCCGCATGCTCAGCGGCAGTTCCATCAGGTGCATCTCTTGCCTTAAAACTGTCTATTATCCTTCGGTGCTTATTTGACCAAGTTATGACTACACTTTTAATCTTTTCAGTTGTTTAATTCCTCCAATTCTTTTCTCTTGTTTCTTTAGAATATTGGAAAGTAGTAACTCCCAATTGTAGCATTTCTCTTTAAAATATTTTATAGATCTTTTTCAGATAGACATTTTGTTACTTTTAGGTACAGAAACGGTTTTTGTGACTTTGACTCTTAAAAATATTTATTATAACCGGGTGGTGTTGCTACTAACGCTTGGACGCTTGTAAATGTGTTTTGGTGTCGGTGTGACAGTGCGTGCTGCGCGAGAACGGCACGCTGGCGACCGTGCGCCTGTATGATTGGGACCGCGCAGGCAAGGATGAGGGGCTCGGCAGGTGTGATACTGCAACTAATGAGCATTCAGCACATCACTAGCTAACTCATTAGGTTAGGTTAAGGGCAGCACTAGCGGTGTGCAAGTAACGCAAACGTACAGCAAACTAGCTGCGCATACGCAAGTTCAGTACGCGTTCAAGAAACGTCACGTATTTTCTGCCGGGATGTATTCGCGGTGACTGTTCCGCTTGCCGCTCGCGTCCCGCTACTGTGGTATCGCCCTAAACCTAATATAGTAATATAATATAATAATAGCTCTTTGTAAAATATGTACAAGAAATATTATCACTTCAAATATCATGTATATGAGGTCATATTATTACATTAAATTGTTGTGAATTCACACATCACCTCAGTACTAATAAGACGCGAATAATCATCCGTAGCTTATGCAAGAATATTTCAATAGGCTAGTTGACTGTTTCCCCTACATGATAGCAACTACTCTTAAATAATATGAGTAACTTCTCAGAAAAGTCAGTATATTAAAGAACAAATTTTCAAAGGTGGGTACAGCTATTTGTAATACAGAATTTCGCAAGTCTCGTGAAACGCTCCATACAAAAGTTTGACGTTACGCTTTCCTGCACTTGTATGAAATAGATAGGTCACAAGAATATATTTACTAATTTCTCCGAAATTATTGCGTTTAAGTTTAAAATTACTATAATTAATGTTTTGTATTTTATTTAAGTAAAGTAATTATGTAGGCGTTTTTACACGAACTGTGTAAAAACATTCCAACTTTATGTAGGTAACTTTGGAATGCACCTAATTTCAAAACTACACTTTTTTTTAAATATTAATCAAGTAATAATATCTCAATATTTCAAAATATATGAATTATTTAAATATTTAACATGTAGTCAACTACCCTATTGATTACACTGAGTAATTAATTTATGTATAACCACAGTTTCATACAAGTAGCTAAGTATCAATTCAGTATTCACTAACGCAATGTAAACTTTTCATATTTTGTACAATTTACAAGTATACTGCAGTTTCTCTGAACATAATAAATTCACCGTCCATGGTACCTGCATTTCATTTACTAATATAATTGTATTTCTGTAACTTAAAGTAGTACCAATATATTATACTAACCACCAGACCACAAGTAATTTAATATATTAATAACTTTAAATACCTATTTAATACATTGGCATATGGCACGTGATGTTAGTAAGTCTGGGTTCGAGATTTAATTGTAAGACAATATTGTGTTTTTTAAACATTGTGCTTGCTTTGTTTTGCCTGAGCGCTGCTAGTAATGTTTCTGTCAGTTCAAAATATCACTCATGTAAAATTTATATTACAGGTGCTCTATAGACATATCGCAAGTGGTCAAAGCTGGACGAATGGACACCGTAAGTTTTTCCTTTATTTAAAAAATAAAATTTGCGATATAACAAATCAGGTTGTTTATTCATCAATAATTTTAAGTTGGGTGAAATTGGCATTTTATTTGTCGATGTATGGATTAGTCGTTTTGTCACGCAAAATATTGCCATAGTACGTTTAATGAAACACGTCTTATAATATTAATTTTCGTGAAACAATATTAAACATGTTTTTTTTAGTGGCAAACACTGCTACAAGCTAAACACGGCAAGGTCCACCTGCGTTTGTCCTGGCATAGACTATCTTCGGATCTCTCAGACCTAGACCATGTAAGTATATTTATCTATTGTATTACTAAGCATATATAGTTTTTAAAAGCTCAGAATCTAGGACTTTTGTTAACAATACGAATGTTTACAGGCTCGCAGGGAGACTCAACTTATTAAAAACGCAGAATTAAGTTCAGCCGTGCTTTCCGTATACATCGACTCCTGCAAAAACTTACCAGTAAGCTTTTAATGTTTAATAATAAGTAACGTTTAAATATCAGTAAAGCACTAAAACGCGTAAGCTATTACCTAGAATTATATCTATAACAGCCTCCGTAGTCCCGTGGTTTAGAGCTTAGCTCTCGACTCGGAAGTCGTAGGTTCGTAGGTTCCCCTGTTGGGAACAACAAAAAATGTTTTTTGCCACCGGCCACCGTCACCGAAATCGGTGTGGGGAGCTATTATTATTATTATCTATAACAAATAATGGCTTTTGGTTATGTAGTCCTCAGCTTGTTGCAAAAGGCCAATGGTGTGCAATATGTAGTGAGTATTCACATCCCTTTCCAACCACAGGTAAATTTTTCTTCTCTTTCTTTCGCGACCGTTTGTTCGTTAAATGATACAATAGATTTAGTTCAATGAGACTGTTTCAGATCTTACGTACATTATACGGACGCTCTAACGGTGAAGGAAAACATCGTGAGGAAACCTGCACATGGTTGGCCCCAGACGTATCGACCAGTCATTCCTCTGGCCTAGGCTGACTGTGTTGTGAGAATGCCGTGTGTGCTTGGGCAACCATACGACATTTAGAAAACCAACTGTCCCAAGCACTACAGTATTTCAAGAGTGTTTACTTCGCTCGGAGAATATATATGCGCTGTATAAATCATCCAATAACGGATGAAAAGGCCTAAGTTTAGATTAAATCACATTTAAAAGTACTCTTAGATAATTATAATTAACTAGCTTTTGCCAGTGCCCGCGTGGAATAGTGTTCTTGGAGAAAAAACTTCTTCAGCAAATAACTACTCACTGCAATATACTTCTGTATACAATATTGAAAATGTTTTTTTAGGGTTTCGTACCCAATGGGTAAAACCGGGTATCGGGTACCGATATCACCTCGCGAGACTGCTTGATATATATTTTTCGCGCTTGAATATGAATTTTACGATATCTTCTAAATATAAGATATTAATTTAAACTGTATGGTTTAAAGGGCAACTGTAATGTGTTTAAAATGCTTATTTGATAAGGATCATACTGTATCCGTCTAAATAGCTTCTGAAAATACCATACATAATAATAAGTATGAACTGGACACGGATAGCTAGTTTTATATATAAGTATTGTTATTTTCCTCGCTAGAGAGCTCCGATAAACGCGTACGATCGCTTTTATCTTAAAGTGCTGTAGGGCGAAGCGCGGCTTTCGACGCGCTATTTATAGGCACACGCCACCGGCTTGTGCAGCGCCGGCGGCTCCGAAACTATTGGACCGATTTTGATGAAATTTTGCACAGATATAAAGTAGACCACAGGAAAGGACATAGGCTACTTTTAATCACAGGAAAATGTACGGTTCCCGCAGGAAACATCTAGTTAACTATAAATTAATTTCAGAACGCGCGCGCCCAATCCCGCCCTGATCCCTACCTAACAGTTACAGTAGGCAAGAAGACGGAGAACAGCGCGGTGCAGTTGCGCACCGACAACCCCGTGTACGAGATAGGGTACTCCTTCCTCGTGCAGAACCCTGAAATTGACGTGCTGGATATCAAGGTAATTAGTACTGATAATAATAATATAACGTCTATGTATAATATACCAAAGGCAAACGAATACACAAACCGCCGTCGTCCTCATATATTTATAACAATCAAAGACCGCGGCAGCACCTGACCGCCAACGGGGGTTTGGATATATTTTTATATCTTGATATCGAAGATGTCCAAAGGATAAGATAAAGCTATTCTGAAAATAAGGTGTAATTAAATAACCAAGTACGAGCCGTTTTTAGGGTTCCGTAGTTCACTTGTCGGAATGGTTTCGTCATCTCCGTCCGTCCGTCTTCGGCCTACCGTCCAACGGTTAGTGCTAGAAAGATGAAACTTTGCATTTGATATGTGTATTTACCACGTCGACAGTGTTAAAATAAAATCACAATTTTTTTCGGTACCGTGGAAGTCGATATAATATGGACATATACCTACAAATAAAGTGGATTTTTTTTTCGCATCTACCCCATACTGTAGGTGTACAGTGTTCTAATGATACCCATCATTAGGTCTTTTAAAAACATTGAGAGGTTGTTAGGACGGTTTTTTGATTTATGTATCCGTTTACAAGATATTCAATTATAAAGCTCATTTCTTCCCGTGTAAGAAAATTAATAAATGTAATGAGAAATCTTCGAGAATGCATGGATGCAAAAACTATGAAAATTGTGTATCTGGTACTATGTCAGTCCATACTTAATTACTGCATCCTGGCCTGGGGTAGTGCTTCCCAAACAGTCCTTATAAAGCTAGAAAGGCCACAAAGATCAGTATTAAAAACTGCATTCTTCAAGCCCTTTCGATACCCAACCGCAGCTCTATATAAGGAAGCCAAGGTCCTCAGTGTAAGGAAATTGTTTCTACAGAGATCAGTAGTTGCCATGCACAAGAAAGTGTTGAACTCTAGCAATTATAAGAACTGGCTCAATGAAAGAATCTTTAAAATCCCAATCACTACCACTAAAACTACATTTGCACGTCGTTTCTCCAATTTTCTTTCTCCGTATCTGTATAATAAACTAGTTAATCGATATAAATTTCAGTACAATTCTCTCAAAGAAACCAAGCTTATATTATTTAAAAATCTACTAAATTTACCGTACAATGAAACAGTTACTTTTTACTGACAATTATCTAAATAATAAAGTTGAGATTGTAGTGTTTGTTCCTGCATGTATTTAGCTCTAGATTAAATTGCCCTGATGATATAAATTTGTAATAATAAATATATATGTAATAATGTAATATGCAACAATGTATCGTTGTGGATTAGTAAATGTGTATATAAACTCCCCCACAGGACAGGCCTCGCCTAGCGTGGGGGCCAGAACTGTTGGTTGCTGTAAACTATTGTTTGAGAAATTATTATTATTTTTTTTTTTTTGTTAAAATAGGGCGTCCCCCTCTAAAAGCTAAACGGCTGGCTCGAAAAATCTTAAAAAAATTCATGATGGTTGTCCATGTGATGAACTTTAAAGGAAAACTATAACGGCTTATGTAACTTTGTTAATTTAGGAGTTATAAATGCCTTACTTGTAAAATGTGCTAACTTGGAAAACTTCGTTCAAAAATAACGAAATAATAATTAAACATGTAAAATGTCAATGTAATGGTACGGAACCCTAAGTTAATAATAATAATAATAATAATAATAATAATAACATTTATTCAACAAACACGCTCACACTACACTACATTATCAACAAAGAATCGACATTAAGCACAAACAATCACGAAAAATTTACAAATAACCGAAATAATACGAACATTAAAAAAAAAAGAGAAACATAGATTATATATACATATACATAATATTAACAAACAACAAACCATAACAAAATAACATATCATAGTAAAAAAAAAGGAAAAAAAAAAAAAAAAGTTCGTGAGTTGACTCTCATTTGGCCAGTTTTATATGAAGCCCCCCGGGCTTTTCACACTTTACACACTTGGCACTTTACAGTTGTTTCCCCTCGGTAAATGTTCACAAATGTTCATGTATCTCGTTCGTTCATTTTACGAATCTGGTCATGGTCTCAATCTCTTACAGGCGCTAGACCAGAAGACCGGCAGCCAGCTTGGTCAACTGACGTACGGCATCGCGGCGCTGCTCAAACAGAACGCGCTCACCATGTTCAACCAGCCCATCAGCCTGCAGAAGTCCGGACCCGAGTCCAAGATCATCATAGCTCTGCAACTGAAAGTTAGTATACTATACATTTATGTATATATTTTTATTCTTTTGTACAAGCTTTTGCCCGCGGCTCCGCCCGCGTAAATACAGTATCCCACGGGAACATTGTACTTTTTCGGGCCTCCAGAGCCTAAAATACTACCATACAAGTTTTTTTTTTCAAAATCCGTTGAGTAGTTTTTGCGTGAAAAAGTAACAAACATCCATCCATCCTCACTAACTTAACTTTCACATTTATAATAGTAGTAGGATTAACGATTCATAAAGGAGACTGCTCTGTAAGTGTTCCCGCGAGGCCGAGAAATGTAACAAAGCTTTGTGGTGTCTGCCTTTCCCAACTGAAAGACGTGTGGTATGCGTATACATTGTTATAGTTGGAATGTGGCCACAGGCTAAAACATCTACTGTCCGATAACTACTCGCAGCTATAGATATGGAAAAATAATTTATTTTTAGAGGTCACCCTGTGGTCGAAATTCGACCATAATTCATATCTTTAAGTTTTAACATTTTTGGTTATTTTGCTTCTTAGATATGCATTAAAATATCCAAATGTGTGTATGGAATGAGAAAGAAAGTTTGTAAATTGTGTAAAACCTACTGTTATTATACAAACGCATGGTAATGTTTTTTTTTTATTAATTGTAGGTATTTCTAAGCATTATTTAAAAAAAAAACACTTTCTGCGCACATTCCACCACATAAGCTTTCACATAGTTCTCGTAAAATTATACTGAAAGTTTTTGCTTAACATACCTATGATTATTAACATGAATTCACACGCAGAAGTTTTTTTGTAGTTAATGTTTTATTATCGTTCTTTTTAGATATTAAAAGAGGCAATCAAAGAAGAGAACTACGAGGAGGAATCTGCAGTGGAGTCGTCGCCCCCCTCGCCGCCGTTGCCGCAGGAGACCACGGACTCGCCCGCTGCGCCGCTCGTTGTTTCAACAAGTGAGTTCTACGGTATAAGAGAAACGAGCAGCGGTTCGCCTGATGGGAAGCGGTGATCGCCACCAGTGAAATTGTATAACCTTGTATTACCACTTATTTATATGCAGCTCCATACTTATGTGTTCCTGAGCTAACAATTTTACTCTACAGAGATGTTTATGGTTTTTGCAGCAAAGCCCAGTTCCGTGCCTGAACCGCAACAACCGCAACAAACGCAACAAATTGTTGACACCACGCCCGAAAAAGATATACCCGTAGAGCAAATCATAAAGGAAGGTAAAACTTCCCTACTTACTATTAGTTTATACTCTAGAGTTATGTGTTGTGCTAATAAAGAATAAGGACCCTTCTAATCCGTACTGCTATTACAGACTATTAAATAAAAACATTCGGATATCAAAAAATACTATAAAATAGTTTAAATATTTACATGTTGTTGTATTGTTTATTTTGTTATTGCATTATACAATATTCAACTGTACAATACATTCAACATTCCAGAGGTTGCTGATCAGGAGAGTCAAGTCAAATCGGATTCACCGAAGTTGATTAAAAGGACATCATCTATTACAACGTGAGTAAATGATAGGCGTTTATTCAATAGGGAACATACATTGGTCTAAAAATCAGCAAAATTCTTGTATTTCCCGAGAGGCAATATAATTAATATGGATCGAAAAATTCAAAGTTACAGGACTATAAAAACGACGATTTTTATTAAAACAATGAAATACATAAACGCAGTATTTAAGTTAAGAAAATCAATTTTCTATTTATCTTCATACATTTTCAACTGCTAGGACGGACTCGTGCATGATGCACTGTATTTTGTATAGAGCGTTTAATGCTCTCCAACGATCTCTCTTTCGTGATGACTGTATTTCGTCAACGGTTGATCGTAGATGCAAAGACAATAATTCCTGGCTTATTATGTAGTTTTCGAAAAGCCAATAAAAAAATAAACTATGCATTGTCCCCATTGCTTATTATTAAAAAATACATTTTTTTCTGTTAAATATATAAAATGAGTCTTCCATTATTCTGAAGTAAAATGGGTATTGAATTTAAGTTACTTTCAATTCAGGTCGGCCGGTGAAGCGGGACTCGGTAGAATTTTATTGTCGTTCCGCTACAGCATGCAAAATCAAACGCTTTATATGGTCGTTCACAAAATTATGTAAGTATTTAAACAAAAAAAAAAACAGACTGTTCTTATATTTACATTCAATCTGTTTTAATGTGAAAGTAAAATAAATAACTATACCATACAGGAATATACCACTGAAGGATCCCAACAACGTTCCCGACCCATATGTGAAATTGTACTTGCTGCCAGGTAGATCGAAAGACTCCAAGAGGAAGACAGTGGTGAGAACTATTCTTTGTCCCTGCTATTACACCAAAAGGATTCTTTGTTTACAGTAAGATGCATCATGCAAACAAGTAGCTGTATTGTGTATTGTCTGATTGTTTGGGAGATATTATATTATTATAATCTACTGACCTGACAGATGTTGTACCTACTGTCTTACTAGAAAGTCTTACCTACTAGAATTAATAATATTATAATATAGATAACTACATTTTATTTATTCCAGTAGATACTTCATAGTTGAGACAGGACTACAATTTCTATACTAACAACTACACCTACAGCCTACACCTACATTCTACACCTACATTCTACACTTGCCACCTACAACCTACCTCTACTACCGACTTCTACAACCTACACATACACCTCCACACGAACTAATGTGAGACACGGGGTCAGCCGATTCAACGTTAGGCACTTTTGCCTTGATGTTATTTTTGAACTCGTGATACCTTTCAAACTAAATGTCCGATTTCGATGAGTAATAAAGGAAACAAAGGGTATTTAATTTCTAAAACAATTCATTTCATGAGTACCTAAGCAATTTTTTTGGATAAGGATTAACACCTGTACTTAACCAAAATTACGTGATTTTATTTTAGCACTTTGTCAAAATAAAATCACGTCACGTCACAAACCGTTTGGACGGTAAGCCGAAGACATCCGGACATGACGAAACTGTAAGAGTTCCGAGACGTGAACTACGGAATCCTAAAATTTAACACCATGTTAAATGCACTCTAACAGTAAATCTTTGCAGGTGGTAAAAGACAACTGCATGCCGGAGTACGACGAGCAGTTCGAGTGGGTGGTCCCGCACGCCGAGCTGCACTCCCGGCAGGTGGAGATCACCGTCGCCACGCACAAGGGCTTCCTGGGCGGCAGCCCTGTTATTGGACAGGTGAGTGTTTTTACCGCACTACGGCGAAACCAAAAGGAAGGATAAAGATTTTGACAGTCTATGTATGTGTTTGTTCCACCGTGGAGCTTACACAAGTGATCTCATTTTATTGAACGAGGTATCAATAGATTCGTAATAATAGCCCCGGTAACATGGGTGTAATTTACGTAGTCTGGTTATAGTTTGTTATAAAAATTGTAGTTATATGAATAAAGTCCACGAAAAGTAATATTTATCATTATTTGTTCCTGCTGTAATAATAATTTCAAAAGAAGTACCTTGACAAACCGCATACCGGTAAAATTGTTAACCTTATTTATTAATAGTAAGAAATTAAAAAAAATATTGATTTGAAGTTGATAATGCGGTGGATAAATCTTTTTTCTTGCACATAAACTTATTTCAAGAAAATTTCGAGGACATGTTGTATAGAAAAATCTTAGAAATGGAGAGGCAGGTCTTTTGTCATCACTCATCAGTTATTAGACTGTTTTTAATTTGTTTATTTCTTGTTTCAGGTAATATTGTACTTAAACCAGTATGATTTCCGTGAAGCCAAAACTGTATGGTTGGACCTGTTACCCGAAACTTCACCCAGAGATTAAATTATATTTTTATGTTCTTTTTAATAGCTTTTTGATTCATTCTCACTTTGTATTACTATTTTTGTATATCACTTTTTTTCGACTTTAACTTTTGAGTTGTACAATGGATGTGATTGAAGTTGTTGTATAAGCGTTTATTTACATGTAGTTGGTAAGTATAACATTTTTTTTCCAAATGTTTATGTTGGATAAATCTGAATTTTTATTTATTGATGTTATCTTTTTATAGGTAATCAAATTATATTTCAAATAACATTGTTGTTCTAAATGTGCTATTAGTGTGATGTTTCATATTATTGCTTTTGTTAACCAAAACATGAATCTTAGAAAGAATATCATTTTTTGTATATTTTTATGTTATGGCTATTATTAGCTGTTGCTTTTCTTGAAATAAATGAAGAAAGCTATAATTCATATACTCTTTTCTTTTAAAAACTTAGATTATTTTATAATTTCCCAAAATTTAAAGGTTACAGGACTATAACTTTGTTAATGTCCCTCGACCACAGAGTGAATAATATATACTTATGTAAAGAAACAGCTTTCATAGAAGCCTCTAAATAGATCCTTGTCAGGGTTGTCACAGATGATGACGGTCAATTCATGACATAAAAACTCAAAGAAGGAAAATTTTGACAACCTTTCAATCACGGTGCACTGGCTTTACCGGATTTTCCACTCTTACCGCATACGTGATAGGTATGGTAGTGGACACGCATACATTCACCGTATACTTGTAGTAGTACAATCAAATTGCGAGCTTTGTATTTATCTATTCTCTTTAATATGTGGCTTGACTATGGCTCAAACTTTCATATATATTTCACTTTCATGTGAACATTTGAAAAAAATAACACATTATTTTTAGAAAATACTTAATTTATTATTATAAATCACATTCAGATCAGTAGAATGCAAACTCGAATATTACATTTGTAACAGTCTTGTAGAAATAACTCACACTTATTAAACTATTTGTTCAACGTTCTAATGTATTGGGGGTAATTTTTTGGGCTATTATTTTTCCATAACCTCCTCGGCCTCCATCATAGTCCGTACGATATTCATCACGAACCTGAAAAATAGAATTTGTTTAGTAAGCTTGTCAAGGAACTCTTTTAGGGGGTTCTTTGCTAAATCAAAACTTTTTAGCAAGTTATTTCTTTTACTGGGTTAATGGGTAAATGGGATTAGTCATGGTCCGAAGTCGTTTGGTGTGACTGGCCCATGTCACCAGCGGTGGACCACCACATCAGATTTAAAATATGATACAGAATAAATGTTTTTCAATTTATCGTCAAGATCAACATGGTTACATGCTCTGCTGAGCTCTCCTTGCTCTGCTGAATAGGTGCCTCACTATCGCCTGCTTCCCTAAACAGTGGAAGCGGGCGACCGTGGTTGTGCTAAGGAAGCCGGGCAAGGAATCGTACCGGGTACCAAAAGCCTATCGACCGATCGGCCTCCTGCCTGTTCTCGGCAAAATCTTCGAGAAGATGCTGGTCGCCCGACTTAGGTTCTACCTGCTGCCCAAGATCAGCCCTAACCAGTATGGCTTTATGCTCCAAAGAAGCACCGAAGACGCCCTCTATAGGTTGGTGAACCACATCAGAAAGCAGAGGGAGGAGAAGAAACTTTCTGTTGTGGTCTCGCTGGACATAGAGGGGGCCTTCGATAGTGCCTGGTGGCCGGCCATAAAGGTTAGGTTAGCTGAGGTTGGGTGTCCGGGGAACCTGAGGCGGCTGATCAGCAGCTACCTGAGTGAAAGAAGAGTGAGTGTAAGGTATGCAGGAATGGAAGTGAGCAGGGAGACCAACAAGGGGTGCGTGCAGGGGTCCATAGGTGGACCGATCCTGTGGGACCTCTTGTTGGACCCCCTGCTATGGATGTTAGAGGAGATGGATGTTTTCAGTCAGGCCGGCGTTCGCCGACGACGTAGTGGTTGTGGTGGACGGAGACACGGCATTGGAGATAGAAGGGAAGGCAAGGAATAGAGCGCTGGACAGGATAAGAGAATGGGGGAAAGCAAATAAACTCAACTTCGCTCCACATAAAACATACGCCCTACTTACAACTAAAAAACTAAAATACGACGTGCCTCGACTCTCGATGGGGGGTGTGGAATTAAAGTATTCTAAAACAGTGAAAATACTAGGCTTAAACATAGACGCAGGCCTCACGTTCAACGACCATGTAGGAGAAGTATGTAAAAAAGGAATAGGAATAGCTTGCTACAAGCAGCTTGCCAAAGCGGCCAGAGTAGGATGGGGGCTTAACCCCCAGATAGTTAGAACCATATATATGGCCGTAATAGAGCCGACTATTTTGTATGCATCGGCAGCGTGGGCACCCACCGTGGAAAAGATGGGGGTCCAGAAAAGGCTCAACTCCGTTCAACGGGGTTTTGCCCAGAAGATTTGCAGAGCATATCGGACCGCCTCCCTGAACTCTGCGATGCTGTTGGCCGGGATACTCCCTCTTGATCTCAGGATACTCGAAGCTTCGAGGCTCTATGAGATCAAGAAGGGGGTACCTCACCCGGTGTTGAAGGACAGGGAGGTGGAGCGAAATGCTCCAGCGATCGAGAACCCACATCCGGCAGAGCAGGAAGAGCTGAGGTTTGGGTTGGTAGACGAGGACTCTTATGCGGACGTGGTTGATAGCCACGTCCATAGGATCTATACAGACGGCAGCAAGATTGAGGGTCGAGTCGGAGCCGCACTCTCCGTATGGGAGGGTGAGGCCGAGACGAAGGCCGTCAAGCTTGCGTTGCCGCCGTATTGTACCGTCTACCAAGCCGAGCTTCTAGCGCTCCATAGAGCTGTAGACATAGCCTGCAAGAGCGGAATGGCGAAGGTCGGTATCCTTAGCGATTCCAGATCGGCCCTCCAGGCTGTCACCCTTAGTTCCCCTCATCCCCTGGCAGTGCAAACAAGGGCGGCCCTCCGAAAAACTGCATCGCAGAGGCGGGAGGTCTCCCTGTTTTGGATTAAGGCGCACGCAGGGTTGAGAGGGAATGAGAGGGTCGACGAATTAGCCAAGGAGGCCGCGCTGAGATTGAAAAGGAAGCCTGACTACGATCTGTGTCCTGTTTCATTCGTCAAGCGTATCTTAAGAGAGGATACGGTTGAGGAATGGGACAGGAGATACGAAGTGGGAGGGACGGCCGGAGTCACGAAGCTCTTTTTCCCAAGCGCTGCTGCTGCATACAAAGTAGTCAACAAGATAGACATCACACACTACACCACACAGATACTGACTGGACACGGTGGGTTCGCCTTCTACTTGAACAGATTCAAGTTGACGGAGGACCCGTCGTGTTCATGTCAGCCAGGAGTTGAGGAGACGGTTCCTCACCTGTTACTCGAATGCCCGATTTTTGCTAGCAGTAGATATGATACTGAGCAAAAATTGGGCATATCGATTACGGGTGAGAGCCTGCCTTCCATCCTGGGGGGAAAAACGAGGGACATTTTCCTCGAGTACTGTAAGAAGATTGTGGGTGTAGTCTGTAAGAAAAATTGTGATATATTAGTGTGATATTAGTTAGGCTCTAGATTAGGTTTATTTGTGATAGTAGGTTTAAATTTGAATGTGTGTGCCGTTGTTTTTATTGACATTTTAATTGAATTTTGTTTTTACATATTGGAATTATTATTCATTGATTATTGTTTTATTGAATTTTTAAATTTAATTGTTTTATATTATTGAAAAATTATTGGATTTTATTTTATTTACTGCGTTAAGTTAAGCTGTTGACCTTTTACAAATGTAAAGAGCCGACAAGTACATAGTTACAAGTGACAAGTTACTATGTAAGTAAATCATAAATTATATTGACTATTACTGATGTATTTGACATAAGAAGTAAGATAAAAGTATTGAAAATTTGTAAGTTAAAAAAGGAAAAGAAATATTGTATAAGAAACATTGTACAACTAGAGATAAGATATGCAAAAAATAGAAAAAGAATAAAACATATAATAAAACCAAAAAGAATACAACAAGCCCTGATTATGTTAGGGGGAGGAAAGAAAAAAAAAAAAAAAAAAAAAAAAAAAAAAAAAAAAAAAAAAAAAACATGGTTACATCACCACACAGATTCTGACCGGACACGGCGGATTCGCCTTCTACTTGATCAGATTCAAGTTGAAGGAGTATCCGTCGTGTTCGTGTCAGCCAGGAGTTGAGGAGACGGTTCCTCATCTGTTACTGGAGTGCCCAATTTTTGCTAGCAATAGATATGATATTGAGCAGAAATTGGGCACATCCGTGACGGGTGAGAATCTGCCTTCCATCCTGGGGGGCAAAAAGAGGGACATCTTCCTCGATTATTGTAAGAAGATTGTGGGTGTAGTTTGTAAGAGAAATTGTGATATTTTAGTGTGATATTAGTTAGGTTCTATTGTATAATATGTTTTGCTGTGATATTACGTTAGTCTTTTACTCTGTGCCGTCGTTTTATTGTTGACAGTTTAATTGTATTTTTGAGTCATTTTATTGGAATTATTATTGTATTGGAATTATTATTGAATTATTATTTTATTGGAATTATTATTATTGTGTAATTATTATTATTAATTAAAATGTAATTTATTGACATGTATCAAATTTAATGATACTAAAGTATGAAAAATGTTAATTGAAAATGATTGTTAAAAAACTAAGTGTAATGATAATGTTAGAATTGTGAAAAAGGAAAAAAGAACTAAAAAATTATAAAGAAATGGAAAAATAACAAAAGAAAATAAACAGGCCTGATAACGTTAGGGGGACGAAAAAAAAAAAAAAAACAGTTACATGATTGTAAATAATTACTGCGGCCCATGTTGCTCTCATCATCATTCTATGGGTCTGGATAAAATATTATGTGTGTAAATTATGGTAACATTTAAATATAGTTTAAGGTGTTAATTAGTTAGTACTCATGTTTAACAGCCTCTGTGGTCTAGTGGTTTAGAGCTTGGCTCTCGACTCTGAGGTTGTGGGTGTGATTCCCGCGTTAGAACAATAATAAATGTTTGATACAGGCTGGTCACCTGATTGTCTGACAAGAAAGATGATACATGCATCCGATGGACATGTAAAAAGTTGGCCCTGCGCCTGATCTCTCACCACTTGTGTCGGTTATGCACCCCATTAGGTTTCGAGAGTAAAGGAAGAGAGGGTGCTCTTGTGTACTGTGCACACACTTGGAAACTATAAAATAAATCCTGTGTAGCTGTCCGGCCACCATCACCGAAATTGGTTTGAGGAGCTATTAGTAAGTACTCAGTACAAATTATGACATCTCGACTAACAAATAGAACATTACATAAGGAAGGTAGTGTTTTAATTGTAACTAAGTAAGGACCATAGAAAGAAGGAAATAGCATTAGCAATGTGTGAGCATTAAAGTGTTCATGTTTATGGGTGAATTTAAAAAAGAAATAGTTTTGTTACCTGTCCTCCTGTTTTACCACGGCCATATTGTCTACCTTCCAGAAATCCAGCATCCCAGTCACATCTTATTATTCTGTCATCCAGTCGAGTTCCATTTATGTATCTAAAACGTATACATTCAACTTAAATCAAGTACTACACACAAACATTATTACATTTCATATATCATTAGTGTGTAGATCATAATATTGTGTATTCAATTAGTGAATGTAGCAACAAGTTAATCTACTCATCTATTAGTGTATTCAAAAGCTAAAGTGAGCATCATATTGTTTGAATCAAGAAAGAAGATAAAGAAGATGAATCCAACAAGAAAGTTATTAGTTGAACCCAAATTGTTTTTAAAAATCGTCATCCAACACAAACATTGAATTGTCAAAATGATATTGATTTTAGGTCAATTCTTTAGTTTCAATACCTATAAGTTTTAATGTTCCATTTTGCCATAAAAACATAATGGAAAATTTATTTTTCAAAATGTTAGAAAATGGGACATAAAAGTAAATGGACAGATATTCATATATTTTATCGTGTGAAATGGAAAATTTCAATCTGTCAAGACTCACTTTAGCTTTTGACTACACTTTAACAAAATATATTATAAAAATAAAACATTGAAGGTTTTCTTTTAATTAGTACCTAATATTATGTATAATCTAATTATTGGATATAACTATATTGAAGACTTGCCATTCTGTACATAGCAACTAACCTCATACAATCCTCAGCATCTGGTCTCGCATAATATTCAACAAAGCAAAAACCACAAGGCGTTTTTTTATACTTATCTAAACCCATTATAACTCGACGTATATCTCCACATCTTGAAAATAAATCGTAAATTTGTTCTTCTGTTGTGTAAAAAGAAAGATTTCCGATATAAAGGGTGGAGGATACACGAAGCAACTTTTCTTGTTCAGTTCTTGAACCCTTAAACATTAATTTCTAATTTAGCATTATTTCATAAAAAGTAACAGTAGAGAAAAGCGGAGTTTTATATATAATTTACCTTAAAATGTTGGTCACGATATGAACTAATTTCAATGGAAGAGCTCATAGAGTCATAGCTTCTTTTCATTGCTATAGGTAGTGCAGGAGTCTTAAAAAGGATAAAATAAGTATTAATAATTGAAAAATATAAAATAAAGATAATCACTTGGCAGAAATTAAACGTTTTGTAGCCACTAAATCCAAAAAACCACAATTTACAAAACACAAGCTTGCTGATGCTGAATTCTGATTCTGATTTCTGACAAATGCAGTGATACTTTTTTTTTTAATTAAAATATGGCATCGGCTTATAATCATTTGCCAGTGTCAATTAAAAAAGGCGGGAAATAGAACTTTCGTTTCAATTTTCAACACCGTATTCCTAAATCGTCAAGTCGAAAGCCTAGTCAAAGTCCAAATAAATAGTCAGTGCAGTCCATGAGTCATGTCAGTCGATTCAGTAAAGTGGTAGAAAGAAGCTTTACTGAATGTTCCTAGGGAGTTTTGGTCGAACACAAAATAGCACGGTTTTAAAAGTTTTACCACTTGCCCACACTTGTGTACGCTAACGAATATTTAATGGTTAATATTCTACCAATATTACACAATAAGAACCGAAATAACACAAATTTATGAGGAAACTCAAAATCCACAACGTCACCCATTGAACTCCCCGGCAAAACTCGCAGTGACACTTGGCAAACCAGATGATGTTTTTAGTTTTCTTCTTTTTACAACCAAACAACACAGATTCTATGCCACATTACACGTTAGCCCTTGTCCACACGAGCGCTTTTTTATCACGGCAGCATTCGCGTTAGTAAAATCAGCACTGAAAATATACCTCTCCGCCAATACAATAGAGTTGAAAATCAACTCGACACTCGTGTGTTCGATTTTTAACTCTATTATGTTAGTGCAGAGTTCTATTTACAGTGCTGTTTTTACTAACGCCAAGTTAAAAAAGCGCTCGTGGGAACGTCGGCGTAGATGCCATTTCATTCGAGGGCAAAAACATAGTAATTAATCTAAGGCAAAAACTAATGATTATTTATTTCTGACTCACAAATCTTGGACGTGACAGTTGTTGACTTGGTCCCACTCTTAGACTATAGCAGTCCCACTATTTCGATAAGGTGGTTTGCTGCCGCAATAAAATATTTAAACTAGAGGTACGCAAAATTTGTCACTAAAATATAAGATATATCTATATATTTTGATCATGGTGAACTATATCACTCTAGCTCAGTTGTTAGGCCACTGGACGCTGTCCAATGTGCAATGGCCGAAGTCGTATCTCTCTATTCCCTCCTCGGAATAGTTGGTTTTTGTTGATTTTTCTCGTTCATTAAACAAGTTGCTTATTAATACTTGCTGGAAATTTGTTATTATTCGCTTCGTGCATTCGTTTCAACCTACAGTATAAGATGCTAAAGAGGTGAACTTTAACAAGACTTGATCCTTATAACTATTAAAATAAGGTTCAAAAGAGGTAAGTACGTTACTTTTGTACTGTGTACTTAAAACGTAATATAAATAGTTACATTGTCTTTGCTGTGTACTAAAGAATCTCAGCCTGCAACTGTTAGTAGGCTGAGCATTCTCGTTCCTATTATTAGGTATTATCGTACCTATGACATTGACAATTAAGTTACAATTATATACCTACCTAATTGTAACTGAATTTTATACTCTTATATAGATATTATGAATAAAATTATGAAAGCGATCTGCCTGCTCAAGGATAAAATCCCCTGGTAGTACATTAAGCCCGGGCTGACACGATCGGAATTACATAATCTTAGTGCATAGTACAACTACGTTCTTAACGTCATTCGGTAATGTTAGTTTTTCTATGGAAGTGACAGACGATGTGTGAAAAACGATAACTCGAGGTAATATTAGGTCATTACATATGAAATTGACGTTTTGTAAAGGAGGAACATAAAGTCGATTTTTTTAAACATAATATATTTATTTAATCAAAGTATATACCATTATATAATATATTACCATTGCTGTCTATGCACTTTTGTCATCTCATAGGTAGTTCATTGATTCCAATAATAATAAAAAAACCATTCGGACAGGAATCAATAAAATCTTTGAAGGCGCTTTGCATCAAGATAACCAAATTTAGAAAAAAATGGTAATCTGTTAGAGCAAGGTCCTGGGAGTACGGTGGATGTCTTAGACATTCCAATTGAAGCTTCTCTAATTTGGTAGCCGTCTGTTGTGCAGTGTGTGGTCTAGCATTGTCCTGAAGCAGCAGTGGCCTTGTAGTCTGGTTCACATGTACGATTTTACTAAAATTTTTTGTATATTCACCGAAAATTACGATCAATGTGTCATTCGATTCGGACTGTTATGTAGATAAGTTTAAAGAAATGTTCCGAAAGAGGCCGAAAAAAATTGAAATAGTTATAAACAATATAGAAAAAAAAGTGGGGGTTTAGTTTTTTTTAATAACTCGAAAACTATTAAAGATTTTCGAAAATAAAAAAAAATCTAAAAGATCATTGAATTTACTAAAAAAAAGTTCCGCTCCCGGAACTGTATCTCCAACAGTTATAATTTTTACAGAGCCCTGAAAGTAGCGCCAAAAAAGGGTAGTCTGACTTTCACGCGCGCTCCGTCAGTCTGACACAGTAACTTAAAAAAATATTTAAACAAATTAAATATGGATATATTTAAGGAATAATAAAATTCAAGTACTATTGGGATACATAAATAAATAATAATCCGCGGTAAAAAAAAATTATCACAATTTTTTTATTATTTATCCATTTGTTAATTGACAACTTTTTCTACATTAAATGTTAACAGAAAAACCGCGATAATTATTAAACTAAAACCTTAAGATTTTTTTACTTTGTGGAGTTATTCTTAATAGGCTAAAAAATACATCACCGTTGGAAAAATTCAAAAATTTTGATTTTCCACTTTTTTTAACTATTGAAAGTGTAACGTAAAAATTATAAATTACAAAAAAGTAATTATTAATTAATTTTTTTTATATCTTGAATGATTTTTATTAATATATACTTCACGACAAATATTCCAATATTTAATGACAAAGCCAATAAAGTTTATGATAATATGTATGTATGAAGGGCTCCACAAAGCGAAAATTCTTAACTCCAATTATTTATACACTTTTCTAGGTTTACAATAAAGACGAAAATTCTAGAACATTTACTTCTTTCACAATCGTTTAACTAATTGAAAAATTAACTTAAATATAAATTTCCAACGGGAACCAATTCTCTAAAGTATTGAGAATTCACCATATTTACTTATTTCATATTTTACTGCATTAAAAATATGTTTTTTTATGCTACGTACCTACTCACTGGACACTCACTCTGAATTACTTTGATTTCTACACTTCAGGGTGTCTAAAAAGGCCACGTAGCAGAACATTGGATGAATCATTATACAAAATATATACAAATTATACTTACATTTGCAGAATCTTTTTTTTATTTTTTATTAATCGTTTCCCATGGATACAAAGTCCTTCAGTCGTTTTTAAAACAACAGTATCATATTATTTTATAGCTAATTGAAAATGTTTAACGTATGGAAAAAAAATATACGAAACATACCTAATAGAATATTTCAGTAACGGTTGGAATATGGAAAAATTCTATAAATCAAAGTTATGGATAATTTTATAGGCTTTTATTTCATCTTAGAACATTTTTTGCTACAATGCACCGTTTTTGAGATCTTGGCAAAAGACCTAAAATTGAGAGCACGGTGAATAAGTTTCTGAAGAAATCGCTTACGTTCTCCCTTCTCGCTCACGCAGTCTATAACCCTCTTTTGAGTTATTCATTGACTGGACTATTAGTTATTAGAATAAAGGAATGGTTATTTTTAATAAGCAATAATTAATTATTGGTATTTGTCATATATTTATTATAAAATAATGTAATAAGTTATATTATTATATATACTTTCTAACATTTTAAAATCTCCGGGGTAAGTACATTTAAGTCTTTGCTTAGGTAATAAAAAAATTATAATAGTATTTACAATATTTACTCAAACAAAATATCGAGAAATCGAAGTATACATTATATTATACTTTCAATACTGATTTTATACAAACATAATATTTACATTAGGTACAATTTACTAATAATTAAAATTATGCGTTTTTGTAAATTGTAGTCATTTTCGGTAACGTAATGTTGATAGATACCTACTTAAAATAATATATTATATTTGAAAATAAAAAAAATATTATTCACAAATTAAAAATAATTTAAATGCCTTCTTTGGCACAAAATTAGTGGTTGTCAATATTACTTTATTACTTTAACAAATCTGGTTATTCAATATTCAAAAATACATTATACTATATAGCTGTCCTGACACGTTGTTCTGTCTTAACTTTAAACTGGAATAAATTACTACACCTATACCCACAAACCTACACCTACATCTACAACCTACACCTAAACCTACCAGTAGCCTGGGGTCCCATTATATTATATCCTCCCTATAACTCCATTTCTATGCTTCACTTACCACTTACCTTTTGAAGACCCTCATCCAATTCCCCACCTTTTATACAGGCTAGGGCTTCCCTATGAAGGAGAACCAGCCTTCGCCACTGATACCTACATGACCAATCTACTAGAGCAGGACCATTTTTTTTAATAAACCAAACAGGTAGCACCTATAATTAACTGACAGTCAAGTGACAAATTGAACAGTGAACAGTTAGTACGGGAAAATACAATCGCCGCTTTTAGTATTTTCCGAGCAATTTTTCAAACCTTCCCTGAACTTATAATACAATAATTTCAAGACCAAAATTAGCCAAATCGGTCCAGCTATTCTCGAGTTTTAGCGAGAGATTGGAATTGCAATATAACATGAAGAAGATACTTAATACGGTCTTGTAAAGGAGGTAATTTATAATAGTTCTTATGTAAAAACAGTTGACAACCACGAACATAATATGTAATTTGAGCTATTGCCTATTTGGTAATTTCGATCACTTTTATAGTCATAGTCATATTTTCTGAAACAAGCCAAGTGCTTGGTCAGATGCCGCTATTCGTGAATCATAACGGTACGCGCGTATGTAACGCATTCATAATTTTTATATACAGCGGTAAGTATTTACTTACTTTCTTTCTATGCGCGTGTCTATTTCGATAGTCCATCTGTATTGGCGAGCTAGTACTGAGATAATCTCGTTTGTGATAGCACCAGCTAGTCGCAAATGAGATGATTATTTTAGTACTAACTCTAAAAATTATTAATTATAGTATAAAACAATAGTGAATAGGCAAATCAAAACGCGTCATTGGATTCGCATCTTCTGGACAGGCCGTTGAGACGAGTTGGTCATAGGAAGTGGCAGGCGCGTTTCGGAACGGTCTTCTTCTTCAGCGCAGCTCGTACCGCCTCTTCGAACACCTGGTGCACGTTTGTTCTCTCTAGCGCCGAACACTCCACAAACTGCGCTGCTCTGTTAAAATAATTCAAACCACGTTATTTAAACAATCTTTAAAAAAAACATCCCATGCAGTGCCGGATTATGAGGTCTGGAGGCCTCGGGCAACACAAGAGTAGAGCCAAATTGCCAAAGCCCTGGACCCAAATTATTTTCCAAATAAAATGGTCACGTTTTTTCAGTCGAGTTTTCCAATCCTACTAATATTATAAATGTGATAGTTTGTGAGGATGGATGGATGTTTGTTACTCTTTCACGCCAAAAACTACTGAGCGGATTTTGATGTAATTTGGTATGGTAGTAGTTTAGGCTCTAGATTAAAACATAGGCTATTTTTCATCCCGGAAATGTACAGTATTCCCGCGGGATACCCGATAGTATACCCGCAAATCTGTTACCGAAGTATCCGAAACGCGGTATGCGGTACGCGGTACGCGGTAACATAAACTATTTATTTGTTTAAAATTTTTTAAACAAATAAATAGTTTATGTTAACCGCGGCATCTTTACAAATCTATTGACACCTCATTTCTTACAATCGGACCAGTAGTTTAGACGCTAGGAGGGAACAAGCATACATACATAGACTGCCAAAATCATTACCCTTCCTTCGCCTGGCTTCGCCGTAGTCGGGTAAATATACCCTTATCATCTCGCTCGCCAATTGAAAAAAACTTTTTTTTAAGTTTTTTTTAAATAGTCGAGTGGGAGGTTGATGTAAAGTCACTTAGAAAACCTTATATTGCTTCCAACAAAGGAACAAACATAATTATGAATATAGGTATTGATAGCCAAGAAGACTGTTTTAACGGTAGTAAAATAACATATAATACAAGCATTTTTTACACCAATGACCTCTTTTTTTTAAAAGAAAAACAGTCCAGGAATATACAATAAAACTTTCATTAGAAATTAGCAATAACTGTAGAAGTAACATCGAATAGAACACGGAAAAATTAAAAAAATCATTATTTCGCGATTTTCACAAAAAACTGTATATTTCTCGGTGATGCTGTTACTTTAGAGCAAAATAAATTTCATATTCGGATTCAGCGACCAAAAATACGTAAGGTGCCTATCATGTACTTTAGCCGCACAGCTCATAGTGGTCGGTCCTCCTTGTTTTAAAAATATTATTTAAAATCTTCAACAAACAAAACATACTTAGGACCTAAAAATTTCTCTCAGTTGGGACAGTATCAGTTTTCGCTTTATCAACATGTGCGTGATAATGTCGCGGACGATAGCGCAGTATCCGTGCGATAGGCTCCACATTTTTCAACATGGCACACAGATTACAATTTACATTTTATATTGTTATCCTTTCCATACTTCCGTTAACATCTCACTTGTATAAACTCACTATTAAAAACCCACATTATGTATTTGAATGGTGTCCAATTAAATGTTTAATCTAATCAAGTTATGTTACATATTACTTACCGTATCCTCTTTTTTAATTGTTTCCCCTCTTGTGTTGTTATTACATCTTCTTGTGATGACCGTAGGTCGATTTTAGTTGCTGCAACAGAAAACAATGCGAAATTATACAAACGACAATATATTGGTACGAGGGCGGGTCAATAAGTCCGTGACTTTTGGAATAAAACACAGATTTTTTGATAAATAAATTATTTTATTTTTCAACGTAGTCCCCCTTGAGCTCTATACACTTTGTCCAACGCTTCTCCAATTTTTTTAATCCCTTCCAAAAAATATGATTTGTCGAGGTCCTCAAAATAGGCCTTTGTTTGCGAGATGACTTCATCATTGGAGTCAAATCTTTTTCCACCGAGCCATTTTTTCAGGTTTGGGAACAAGAAGTAGTCACTCGAAGCCAAATCTGGAGAATAGGGTGGATGTGGGAGCAATTCATAGCCCAATTCATAGATTTTTGCCATGGCTACTGCACATGTGTGCACCCTTCATTGTCTTGGTGAAAAAGAACTTTTTTCTTGGCCAAATGAGGTCGGTTTTTTTTCAAATTCTCATTGAAGCGGTCCAACAAGTTGGCATAATATTCCCCATTAATTGTTCTTCCCTTTTGAAGATAGTCAATGTGGATTATCCCACGTGCATCCCAAAAAACAGTCGCCATAACTTTATTGGCTGACAAACCCACCTTGGCCTTCTTTGGCGCCGATTCACCCTTAGAAACCCACTGTTTTGACTGTTGTTTGGTCTCTGGTGTGTTGTGATGGATCCATGTTTCGTCCACGGTTAAAACGGCGCAAAAACTCCTCCATATTGTGATTAAACAACGCCAAACCTTCCTGTGAAGTTGTTACACAATTGCGTTTGTAGTCGACTTGCGGAAAGCTTTCTCATACCCAAGTGATCATTCAAAATTGAAACCACTGAGCCATGCGAGATGCCTATGGCTTCCACAATCTCTTGCACTTTCAATCTTCGGTCGGCCAACACCATATCGTGAATTTTTTCGATTGTTTCGGGTGTAGAGACCTCAACTGGGCGTCCAGGACGTTCGGCATCTTCAGTGCTTGTTTTGTGGCAGTTTCGGCCACAACGAAATTCAGTAAACCACTTTTTTACCATTGAAATCGATGGTGCAGAGTCCCCATAGTATTTATCAAGCTTAGCCTTGGTCTCGGTAATGGTTTTTTTTCGCAAAAAATAATGCCTAATAAGCACACGAAATTCACTTTTTTCCATTGTTTCCTTAAGTTACTGGATAGTCTGATAAAGATAGCTGTAAAACACAAACTAACTGACGCAGCAAGTTCAAATTTTGATAGGAGTCAACTGACAGATGCCTGTTGACAGGAGTAGTGTTGCTTTTTCAGTAAGGAGGTTAGAAATTCAAAAAGTCACGGACTTATTGACCCGCCTTAGTAGGTAGGTAAGTAAATCTATAAGAAAACTACTTTTACCAAAACATTTAGTCCGGCATTTAATTAACAACTTTGACCTGCAGGCCCTAGGCCGAAGGGTAACAAAAAACAGGGTAAAATTAATAACACCTGCATTGTGTTTCGCTTTCGAGCATCGTCGCATCGGCATCACTGTATCTGATAATAGATATTGACCTTTTAAACTTGCGTTTAAATAAATCTCATTAAATAAAAGGAAGCCAATATTATTCATTTCTTGAATTCTACTTCTGTCAGTAGGTGCTGATAATATAACAAGCGTGAATATTTTTTCCTGTCGAGTGTCGACAAAGTTGACGGACCATTCATTTGAGTAGGAATTACACCCTCTATTTAGTGCTAGAGGACACTATATAAATTATAATAATAAACAGAAACATAGTGTACTTAGCTGCTCGACAAACTAATTTTTTTCAGGTGGTGCAAGTAGGTACTTACCAACTAGGACGATAGGTACATTGGTGGCAAAGTGTTTAAGCTCGGGGTACCACTTGATTGTCACGTTCTCGTAGCTCGGCCGGCTGGCCACCGAGTAGCATACCACGAAGCAATTTGTCTGAAAATAAATTAGGTAGTTTACTTTAGTATACTGTATAACCTAAGTTATATTTAAGCTGATTATTACATTAATTGAGGAAAGAAGCATTTTATTTGGGCGGACGAATTTTAGGTATCGAATTCGCAGCAACTTTTTTTGGATTGTCTACCGAGAAAGTTTAATTCTTTCTATTATTAACAAGATTTTGAAATTATTCCTATTACACAAACAATCTAATTCCATCAGTGCCAGCGCGGGGCCCGTAGCAAATTCAGCCACGGGGACCCCAAGCGAAAAGCGAGCGAGCGAAATTTTTTTTCTATTTTACTACCTGAACTACACTTTACACCCTAAAAGACTGTGTACTTTAGAAAATACAATAAAATCAAAAACTGACCTAAAACCGACCGTCGGTACTTTATTAATATAATATGTTCTTTATGTTAAACGCGAGCAAGCAAACATTTTATTCCTACTTTACAGATTAAAATCTGTTCAACTTTAAAACCTTGAAACTTGAAAGAGTGTGAACTTCGGAAAAATACAATAGAATTAACAGATTATAACGGAATATCGGACTAAATAATATAATACGTTGTTTATGTTAAAAGTGAGCGAGCGGACAAATTTTTTCTACCTGACCAATTATAATTTATTTAAATTTTAAACCCTGAAAGACTGCACTGAACAGAAAGATGGAAGAAGCCTAATCAAAACGTCAGTTTAAAATAATATAATATGTTGTTTATGTAAAAAAGCGAGCGAGCGTGTTTTTTTTTTTTGATATTTGTCCAATTAAAATCTACATAAACTTTAAACCCTGAAAGACTGCACTTAGGAAAATAAAATTAAATCAATAGCTTAAAACAGAACTTCTGTACAAAATAATACATTGCAATGCAAAGCTAGTTACATACTTTTTTATGTATTCATAACTTTTTCCGTTCTACCTATAGGGTTATTAACAATAGAGCTGAAAATCGAACTTACAAGCGTCAAGTTTTTTAACACATAATAGGTTATGTGTTCGATTTTCAGTATAATTGTATTAGGCATTAGCGCGGAGTTCTATTTTCAGCGCTGTTAATACTATGACTTTACTCCGGGACTCCCGGACAGACGTTGGAGCGCGGGGCCCGGAGCTCTTGCTGCCTCCGCCTATATGGCTAATCCGGTACTGAATTCTATTGCACAGAATGTATTATGTAAGTTAATAAGGCTAGCCGAGCTAACCTTCAACACACAACTGTAACATTATCTGGTCTATGTTTTGCCTATAGTTAGGTATAAGTAGGAAGGATCTTGTGTATATTTTTCAGTAATTAAGCATTATGGCCCTTAGGTATGCACTAAGACTATACCTACAGATAACAGGAGAGTACAACCCGCATAGTTTGCTTAGGTACTGGTTGTACTTTGGGGTACTCATTTTACTTATAATACTTATTTTACTTACCTACTTATTGAGTCACCCGACTAAGCTATTGGTCGACAGATAGTCTTGAGATCTAGGGGCGTCTAGACATTATGTAGTGTTATGCAGTACACACGTTTGCTGTTGTTAGCATGTAAGCTGGTGTAGCTCAGTACATACGTTTGTGTAGGACAGTGGCCGCAGCCTCTCGTAGTCCTCCTGTCCCGCCGTGTCCCACAGCGCCATCTCCCGCACCTCACCGTCCACGTCAATGGCGATCGTGTAGTTGACGAAACTGTGTGAAGCTCGGTTCATACGTTTGTGTAGGAAGGCAGCTGCAGCCTCTTGTAGTCGTAGTCCTCACGCCCCGCCGTGTCCCACAGCGCCATCTCCCGCACCTCGCCGTCCACGTCGATGGCGCCCGTGTTGTCGAAGCTGTGTGAAGCTCAGTACATACGTTTGCGTAGGACAGCGGCCGGAGCCTCTCGTAGTCCTCCTGCCCCGCCGTGTCCCACAGCGCCATCTCCCGCACCTCGCCGTCCACGTCGATGGTGCCCGTGTAGTTGTCGAAGCTGGAAACATGCAATATTATTTTAATATGGATCGTAGGAGCGTTCTCACGATAGCCGATATCGGGCCGTAAAACGCTCTTATGTAGTCGGCATAAGAGCATTTTCATTTTCACATTGAATAGGTCCGTTAATCGATGTCATATGTCATGTAATAACAAATACAGGTACTAAAATGGTTCATAAACGAATTATAGCTGCCACACATTGTTGCGCACGATATCCAATATAGTTTTCACGTCATGTGAAAACGCTCTAATAAAAATAATATCATAATTCGTGCTACCAGACCATCAAGACACTAGGTGCTTTAACTGCCAAGTGCCAACTTACATACTATGTCCTTTTTATGGAGAAAAGGCGTCATCGTTATCGATAATGATGTCATCTCTAAGGGCTTGTTTTATACATCACAACCTCGATAAGTAAGTGTCAGATAGCTGTTTGTCTCGGCCAGTGCGGCTTTCGAGAGACATCTTGAGTCGTGACTATCTAATATCCTAGGGCCCCAAGTCTTACGATTTGCAGAAAATTGACCCATAAAACGTAAAACAAATGTGAAGCGCACCGGAAACATATTGACCGATATTAGGTAATTAATTTATGAAGGTATGTGCCTATTTTGATTATGTATGACTAAGCGGAATACCCAGGTTTGCGAATTGATACAAAGATGGATTATGAGGAAATGCGTACTCCGGTACATTATGAGGAAATAACAAACCCGTAGGTACAAATTACAACAATGCCAAAGTGTTTGATTTTATAAATAGTGCACCGCCGATTGGTTAGTTCAGCGACAACAGACAATCATAACTGCACTATCCCGACAGGAAATAGCGCGCCATTTGTAATTTGCTTGACCGACACTCTGTTCTAATCAGATTTTATCATTCCACTTATCCGTACCCAGCCAACGCGCGCTAGGCTAGCGCGGTAGGTACATTCTAGTCCTAAACAATTAGTGCAGTTTCTTACCACTTTCCAGAGTTTATATATCAATCCCAAAAGTGGATTTAATATTGACGAAAGTATTAGATATCCGTGTTATTTACAATACTTCTAAATACTTACATTCGACGTTTCCTCAATTATTTTAAACAGCAGGTAAAACCAACACGCGGTAGGTACAATATCGACAAAGTCTACGCCTCCTTAAATAGAAAATGTGGAAACGCTAGCAGTCGATGATGTTTATTATTATTTTACTATTGTTATAGGATCTAATAACGACATAACACGCTGTTCAATGTAGGTAAAATTTTCTAAGCAAAATATGTTTGGTTGGCGCGTTGTTTTTAAAACACATGTAATTTTAAAATTTGGAGTTTATGTATCAATGCCCGTGACTTTCCATTAAATATATCATGTACATGTTTCTCGCATACTGGTTTTAACTTTGTCAATTAAGTAACCGCGAATTAAGCTAAGCCCCAATTTCACCAATAACACAATAAAACGACGTTTAACGTGAGCTACGGTTTTGGATCTGTCTGTCCCGTTCTAACATCGAATGAGAGAGAGAAAAAGGGCTTTTAAAGAAATTTGGTGAAATCAGGGCTTAGTCATTAAATCAATATTTAATAGAAGCTGCAGCTGATATAGCTTGTAGATGGTAATGTACATTTTTACAATATGATGCATAACATTGAATCATCATTTATAGCTAAATAGGTACATTACGTTTAACGAGTGATGTCATAAAATAAAGGTGTAAGCAAACTAGTGTAGAAGTTCCAAAACATATCTAAGTAAAGGCTCCCACAGACGAGAGGCCGATCGTTTTCGTTAGAACTGAAGTCAGTTCGGCCTGAACGGATTCGAGCACACACATGACACACGAAAAAATAGCATCAGTTCGTTCTGGTTTGCCGCGAGTACGGTTGTGTTTATTAATTGTAGACTCACTACGCTTGTACACGTACACGCCCGCACTTCCGTGGCTCTGGCGAGAACTGAAGCTATTTGTCACACATGGTCCGTTCAGTCCATCCGTTAAACCCAGAATTAATGTTGCCAACTTAACCTAAGTTTTTTTTAATTAATTTTTTTAAATTTTACTAAGTTTTACTACTAAATTAAGTATTTTATTACCCCTTCTTAGTAGGAATTTAGTTGTTAATAGTGTTTTAGTAGGAAAGAGCTAGACAATAATATATGCAAAATGGCCTAGGTTAGGCACAAAAAAAAACTTAAGGCTTTAGGGATTCCTAAGTCGAGTAGCTTTTTTGATAGTTTTCAGTGTTCTTTTAGTAGTTTTAGTAGAAATCGACGCGAGTTTAGTAGTTTCGAAAAACAGAGCTGCAACACGAACGAATCGCTTCAGTCCATCCGGCCGACTGATGCGATCTCGAAATTGCACACAGACGATACCATTTTGCATCCGTTCAGGCCCAAGTGAAGGAAAACCGGACCGTATATGGGCCCCTTAATATTCGCTCTGACATTGATTTTACTGTTTACATACTTTCTCCAAATGGTCGCGAATACCGATCTTGCCATCAATTTTATGGTAGACGTAATGATTTTGTTAGTATAGATAATTATTGCACAGTGCAAACCGTAGGAATAAGGTGGACCTTAAAGGCTAATTAAAATTAAAATTTTATGTACTGATGTAAGTACTCTTATGATTTATAAATAATGTAAATTGTAAATAAATAACTTTGTAACATTATTTTTCCAAAGGTCAATATTCCCATCTTTTTGCTAAAAGGTGGCCTCGTGCGAGTTTCTTACGCCGGTTCTTCTCACCCCCAACCCGAACCGGTGGTAGGTCATCATGTAGGATAATTCTAAGTCTTGTTTCTAACCTATTTAGAATTAAAACATTTTTCATTTGCAATTAAGTATTGTTTATGGAGGCAGATTATAGATAGGTAACTACTGTGTTAAGTTCTTAGGGATATTTAAAAAAACATAATATTTGATTTCACAAGCAAGCAATAGATGGCATGAAAAGAAAGAATATTAAAAAAATATATTTTTTAATAAATAATAAGTACTTAGTTATAAATTTACTAAAACTATTATAATCATACCTGTACCTAAGGTTTTGGTACAATTCTGAGTCATACAAATTGATAAAGTTCAGTGAAGTCATCAATAGGAAAATGAATCAAATTTCCCCATTTTATAATGTATAATAGTAGAAAAGAAATAATATATTTAACTGATATTTGATTGCAGCAAGTCTCTTGAGAGGCATCTCGTGAATGTCTCCTGAACTGCGGCATCCACCTTCTAATTTAGTCACGCACGAAATGATTGCGCAGGCGGCGACCTGATGACCTATAGTCTAGTCTATACGGCCTCTACTACTTAACAACCAAAACTTAATAGCACTGCTACTCACACTGTCGGAACATACTCCTTGGGGAAGGTTTTCTTTGTGTACACATACAGGAGGCAAGTCTTGCCGACCATTCCGTCTCCCACCACGGTTATCTTCAGTCTCTTCCCGTCCATAATTCACGACACATTCGGTAAACAAAAAACACAGATCGCACCAAAAAAATATTTTTAACTAGTAACGTAGCATATCAAATATAGCGAATATCGTATCACAGGTACAAATTGAACCTTGACGACTCTTATCACAGTGATGTAACGATCTTATCACGCTCGAAACAACGATAACAGCTAAAACGGGAGTACAACCATGCGCGCGCGCAGTTTAGCGGCTCGGTGCGAAGTGATTACGGCTATTAGTGGGTATGAATCAATCTGCAGCTCGTCACTTCGGAGCTGTCGCGACTCGCGGGACGGACAGTAGCGCTTGTTTGTGTCAGTGCCCACTGCCCATACAGAGCCTCGACGGATATTATTCATAATTAATTCAGTTGACGTATTCTAGCCAAACTTGTTTCACTTTGTTAGCGATGAATGGACAACGGCCTTTGTTTTGACTTCATTGCTCAAACAACATGCATTAGCATTTACCTACAGAAAAAAAATTCAAGTAACTTAGTAACTTAGTAACTATTACGTTTTCAGAATTTCTATTCTGCGCTAGTATCTACGAATTGACTGTTACAACTGGTGCACAGGGGTACGGGGCGGCTCGCAGGAGCGTCACCTTGAGAGTATTTGTCTGGAACTTAGCTCGATGGACATTTATGTATTCCGCTAAAGCGGAAAAACATCGCCCCTCGTCGAGAAATAACATTCGCGTCGAGTGATGGAAATATATATTATAATAATGTCAATTTATGCTATGCGGTACGACTAAGAATAGTAGTGTCTAAAAGACTGGTAACGCACTTGAAACTACTCAGGTGTAACGATACTGGTAACATATTATAGCGTTTGATTAGTACTGTAATATTGCGAATCTGAATTTCCATTAACCACAGATGTCTTAACACTTTACAGACTATAACATATTTTTGAAGCAGAAATAAGCAACAGTAGCCCAGCCCAAGCAAGAACAATTTTCAACCAAGTAGGGATTCATAATGCCAAAATTGTATAGGTGCTGTTGTTTTTTAAATTTAAAAAAAAAACAAGCCATATTCAGGATGTATGTTTTACTATGTTTTAAACCTTTTCGTTATTTAAAAAATGGCATAAATTTTGGCTTTTGGGTAATTAACCTATAGAATAAATATTACATTAATATCATAAAAATATATTAATTGCAAAGTTACAAAAATTATTATAATATGATCATATCCATCAATGTCAAAAGTTTTATCTAAGGAAAGTAATGATTCATATTCAAAGTTACACATAATACTAAATGATACAATTAATACTGTTGAGGTAATTATGAAAACATTAATTTAAAAACTAATGTTTCAAATTGAGGTCATCAATTCCAGTCAAGATGATTGATTCTTTTAGATTTAACAATTCTCTCAATAGTTCCTGGTTACTAGTTTGCAATTGTGCTATCATTGCTTTGTATTTTCTCTCCCTATCTTTCAATTGTGTCACTGTAGAATCACAAATGTCTGTGCATGGAGTGAAGTTACCTTAAAACAATACAATTTATTATTGCAGTGAAGCTGTTCATCATAGCCTTTTATTTTCACTGTATGTATAATGTAAAGCAGTTAGGAAAATAGAATGGCACTATGAAGTGACCATCAAGCAAGGATTTTTTAAATGTTCAATTAGGGTATGTGCACAATGGTGGGCTCCGGAATATTGCACTCCATGCATTTTATATGAACTATCACACACTTTGTTGGGCGCATTACTCTGCCGCGGATTTTGGTTATTCTGATCCAGTCTGACCTGCCCTGTTGCAGTTCGACGAAGTGTGTAATTATTATATAAGTATGCAATTACACCGAGTTCTGGCTAAAAGAATGCATCAATGTAATGTTGCCCGGCCTGTCCTTATGTGCTAAGTATGCATTTTGCAATGTGATGCGGCCTGACCTAATGCGCACATACCTTTATAAGGTACAAAGATATAAAACAATTACCAGATTTATGCCTTAATTTATCTTGTAATTTGTCATTTTCAAGTTTCAACCGGGCTATTTTATTTTGTAAGCTCCTCTCATTTGTTTCTTTTTGTTTCGTGAGTTGGTTTAGTTTTGTTTTAGTCTCCATATATTTTAGGTATATATCATTAGATTGATCCGATATTCTTTGAGCTGTGGCAACACAAGCTCGTGCTTCATTCTTTTCAGAATTTAATTTCTCTTTCATACTTTTTACAATACCCTGTTAAGTTTAAGGTGAATTAGTGTTTGTACATTAGTTTGTATTGCCATCTCAGAAATTTGAGTTTTGAGTAAAAAGTTAGAAAAAAATATTTAAAGACAAAGGGTTAAATTACAGATTCCTAATTAATTTATAATGTCTTCTCCATACTCAAAAAGCGAGTGATCGGAGCGAGCAAGCAATTTTTTTTTCTATTTTACCTATTAAAACTGTAAAATGTCCATCTGAAAGACTTTTCACATTAGAATATAATGGTTGAATATAATATAGACAAAGAGCAAGTGGGGTGACTGAGAAGTTTCCCTTTATTTAAAGCATTCAACTGCCAATAAAATCTCAATGGCAGTGCACTTTTTTAAGATCTGTAAAAAACTGCAATATTTACATAAGTAATCTATTATATAGATACCTATTATATATATAGACAAACTAATGAATTAAATCCAATGTTTCATAATAGTTACTTAATCAATCAAAACTAGACAAAATCGAAGAAAAAATACACCTTCCAGGCAGAATTACTGCCTACAAAAAAAACCTACATAGCAAATGAAATCTGACCCGGACGCTCCCTGGACACAGTCTAAACTAGGACAAATCCGGGGAAACCCATACAGATGGCAAGCTGTTTATAAGCAAGTGTTGGTAAACACTAGACCATAAAATATAAAATTTGTATAATAATAACATATTTGATGGAGCTATTGTATAAAGTCAATACTTACAGTAAATTGTTTGTTGCTGTGATCTAATATGTGATTCTGTTCCTTCACACTTTTTAATTTTTCAGTAGAATTTTTATGATGTTGCAAAAGCGTCCATGTAGCATTTATTAAATTTGTCAGACCTTCTGACTGTAAAGTATCCTCCATCACATCGGTATAAGGATTGAATATATAGTTTATATTCAATAAATTCATTTCCTTCCAAAAGAATGAATTAATTATTAGTTAATTATAGCAAATGAGGCAAACCATAATATTCAATGAAAATTATGGGTTTTATTTAAAAATAATGTTTAATTAATCACCTACCTCATGAAGTCCGATTAGACATTCCTTAAAGTTTTTTGTATTACATGGTTCATATGCTGTAGTCATTTTAAGTTTGTAATTCTGTAAAAGCTCTTTCACTTCTTCGTCCAGGCTATCATACTCTTGAGATGTCATGTTGTGACTTGTAATTGAATATTAGCTACTATGATATTAATATTTAGATTCTGGTCCAACGAAAACAAGAAACTGAACATAAATAAACTTTTTAGCAAACATGTGTACAAGTTTTTAGAGTTGAAAACAAAGTTCAAAGAAAACGAATTATAATGTCATCAAGATGACTTTTTTTTTTAAATATATGGCGTCGGCTTATCTTAAAACCATTTGCCAGTGTCAAGTAAAAAAGGCGGGAAATAGAACTTTCGTTTCAATTTTCAACACTGTATTCATTTATCGTCAAGTCTAAAGTCTAGTCAAAGTCCAAATAAATAGTCAGTACAGTCAATGAGTCATGTCAGTCGATTCAGTAAAGTGGTAGACGCTTTACTGAAAGTTCCTAGGGAGTTTTGGCGGGAAACACACAGATAGCACGTTTTTAGAAGTTGTACCACTTGCCCACAATTGTGCACGTGAACGAATATTTAATGGTTAATATTCTACCAATATTACACATTAAGAACCGAGATAACACAAATTTATGACATATTATAAATTCACAACGTCACCCATTGAACTCCCCGGCAAAACTCTCAAGATGTTTTTGACAGATTTTTTGTTTGTGAAACTTTTTTATTTAAATAAATGGCGTCGGCATATAACCATTTGCTGGTGTCAAGTTATAAAGGCGGGAAATAGAATTATCGTTCAAATTTTCTACACCGTATTTCTAAATCGTCAAGTCCAAAATCTAATCAAAGTCCAATTAAGTCAGTGCAGTCAATGAGTCAAGTCAGTCGATTCAGTAAAGTGGTAAAAGCTTTACTGAAAGTTCCTAGGGAGTTTTGGAGCAAACACAAAATATGACACTTTTTGTAGTTGTACCACTTGCCCACACTTGTGCACATCAAAGAATATCTAATGATTGATATTCTGCCAATATTACACATTAACAATTGAAATAACAAATTTTGAACAAATACAACAACGTCGCTGATTGACATTCCTAAAGCGCGCCTAGCGCACGGATAGCAAATCCAGCACCGGTACTAATGGCCGTCATTAATGTCAATAGTTTCAATCATTTATAATTTTTGCCTACAAGCCCGCGGTCTTGGGCTGTTCTCCCGCCGCGGGAATCCGCTCGACAAAGCTCCCGCAGACCAGCAAACTACACGGGACGCGGTTTACCGCTGTGTTTTGTGTTCATTTCAACATGGATCCGCCAATGATAACTGCGCTTGCAGCTCTTATATTATTAGAATTATTAAAAAATAAAGTAAACCGCAATGTTTGGGTGGAACCAGTGTTAAATAACCGTTTAACTTCGGGAATATTTCATTCAATGTTTAGTGCACACCGTGATAACCCTCATAAGTTTTTCTCTTACTATAGAATGCTGTGAACTCATTTGATGAACTTCTATCAGTTATAAGCCAACGTATTAAGAAACAGGATACAAATATGCGAAGATCCATCACACCTGCGGAACGTTTGGCTGTAACTCTCAGGTACATAAAATAACATTATTTTATTATGTAATCTTTTTTATTGGGGTAAGTAATGCAGAACATTAAAATAATCATCATTTTCCGTTGCAGTGTCGTTTTGTGGCGATGCGACACTAGTCATTGAAGTTAATGTGTCCTCGTAATATGCTCTAGACCCAGAGCTCCCAGATGGCTCCTGGTTCCTATGGTAAAGAAACTCAGACAAGTTGCTAGGAACACTGCGGTTTCATTCGTTTCTTTGTATATTTTTGAATAAATTCGTAATTTCATATCTAGTTTCCATAGCCAAATCAGGAGTCATGGAATCCATAATGGGTACAAGACATAAGAAATGCTCGATTTCCTTTTGCGTCACTATCGTTATTTAAATTTTGTAATTGTAAACTTTCCCACCCGCCGCTTTGTGGAATGTGCATTTGGTATCCTCAGTAACAAGTGGCGAATTTTTCATTCAAGCATCATAATCAATTCACAGAGTGCAAAACACATTATAAAAGCTGCTTGTGTATTACACAATTTCGTAAGACGCAGAGATGGTTATCAATTTGAAGATACGATTCGATGTGATATGGAAGAATTCGACGAAGTCCAGGCAGTTGGAGGCCGATCTAGTGGCATTTCAGTAAGAGATTCGTTTGTTCAATATTTCAATGGCCCTGAAGCGGTTCCTTGGCAAAACAGGATGATACATTAAAATAAGAAATAAAATAATAAGTAAACTAACCAGCTTTGTTTTTTTCTTCTGGGCCTAAATCAGCCCAATGAGCAACCACTTCCTGTCCTATCTCCATCCATAACTTCGCTTTTAATTCCCAATTGGCGTATTCCTTCGACTTCACTTGATATAAAGCAGGTGTTTCTTGTACTTCAATAATAAAACGCTCCGTGTCGAACATTTTGACGCGGCAACAGCCACGCAAGCGCACACATGACGAGCGAGCGAGAAGGTCCCGCGCAGAATGACGCAATAGCGGATAACCGCCCGTGTAGTTTTAAACGGCGGTTAACAGCGGCGGTTTGACGCTGCATGCGGCGGTCGAATTTGTCCCGCCTGCAAACCGCGCAGTGTAGTTTGTAGCATACAATGTCCATATATAATTGAGTCTAGTGACGTTCAGAAGCGGATTCCCGCGGCGGTAGAACCGCCCGTGTAGTATAGCCCTAACCTAAGGCCCTTAAGCAGTGTTCTCTCTTGCATTGACCAATCATACATCAATCATAGTTTCCTAGGATTCATATATGATTGGTCATAGGTATGTCAAAATGGCTTACAAGTAGAGATGGCCAAAGTATTTATGCCCGGCAGGCAGATTGGGAAAAAAAACCCATTTTGTATTTTGGGCATATTTTTATGCCCGATAAATGCCCAATCGAACTGTCTTGTATAACTAGTCATCTTTTTTCTTTTTTTTTTAGCATATTTTTACTGATAGTAAACTTACTTTACGAGGGCGGCACTGAAAATTTCGGGAATCAAGGAAGTGACAGAACATTACTATTTAAAAATGTATTTATTGCTTTTCGAAGTATTCTCCGCGAAATTTGACACATTTTTCCATACGATGGAACCAATCATTGAAGCCACCATTCCATTCGGAAGTTGGGGTCTCCAAAATGGCCGTTTTGTAGGTGTCCACAGATTCTTCAGGTGATGAAAATCTCTGACCTCGCAATTTATTCTTTATTTTAGGGAAAGTATAGAAATCATTAGGGCTTAGGTCGGGGCTGTACGGCGGATGGTCTAATAATTCTATAATTTCTTGCTCTAAAAACTCTTTTGTTCTGTGCGCGGTGTGAGAACTCGCATTGTCGTGATGGAGGATGATGCGGCGGTTGCAGTTCTCTTTACGGAGTTCAGAAACGACCTCTGGCAAACAAATGTTATCATACCATTCTGCATTAACCGTTCTTTGTCCCTAAAGAGGAATAGTCGCAACATGGCCGGTTTTGGAGACAAACGTGGCCACCATTTTTTTTGCAACACTCCGTGAACGAACAATTTTTGTTGGCTTTAACTCATTTTCGAACACCCAAACACGTGACTGGTTTTTTGTTTCGGGTTCGTACGCGTATATCCAGGATTCGTCACCTGATACGATGTTGTATACAGCATTTGAGGATCCTGCGTGGAATCTTTCGAGACTTCTGACGCACCAAGTAACGCGAGCCGCTTTTTGCTCTTCACAGAGCAAATGCGGTATCCATCGGGAAAACAACTTTTTTACACCTAATTGTTCATGCAAGATTATTTGTATTTGACTCATGCCAATGTCTAAAGTTGCCTGAATTTCGCGGTATGTCACATGTCGATCTTCCTCAATCAGCTTACGCACAGCATCAACGTTTTCTTGGGTGACTGCAGTTTTTGGACGACCTTGACGGGGATCATCACTGAGCTTGACACGTCCACGTTGAAATTCAGCAAACCAGCGATAAATTGTGGTTTTGGATGGGGCTTCATCACCAAATGCAGAAATCATCCGGTCAACACACTGTTTTTGTGTTAAACCACTTCGAAAGTCATAATAAATCATCGCTCTAAAATTTTCTCGAGTCTATTCCATTTTCTCAACGACTAAACAAGTTTGACAAGACCTTGTGACAAGACCGAGAATCTTTTTTTAAATAAATAAACGGTATTCGATTTTTAAAACCAAGGAGTTTTAAATTAAAAAGATTTTAATATGACAGGAACAGTGGAAATATTCCATTCCCGATACTTTTAGTGCAGCCCTCGTAACAGAATATAACTGAAATATTTTCACAGTATGTATAAAATGTAGTTGCTCAGTTTCCTGTTCGATTAGATCTTTTAAACTACTCAGCGGATTTTAATGCAGTTTTCATCAATAGAGTGATTCAAGAGAAAGCTTTATATGTACAATACATTGCACCCGTGCGAGGCTGGAGTGGGTCGATAATTTATAACAATATTAAATAAAATTACAACTTCTGTCAAAACCCCACTCCTGAGGTGAATGTCGCCATATTAAATAATGATCAGCGTATATATTTAGTCCGCCTAAATTATTTGATAAAATCTTCTGAAATCAAGATGGCCATAGTAACTTTTTCTTGTATGAAGATGTTTGCTGTCAAATGTTTCAATAAGAATAATATACAATATCCTTTTCACGCTGTACTTTTTATTATGAGACCAATAATACAAAATCATAATTTTAAAACAATAATAGGTAAAACGTTGAAATAGGTACTAATAGGTGTACCTCATTAAACAAAAAAAAAACGTTTAAATAATCTGGAATTAATTAAAAAATATTTTGAAGCAAAAAAATAAATTAATAGTTTAGGAAAGCTAAGGAAACAAAGTATGAAATTATTCAGTTTACTTTCTAACAAAACATTTATGCCCAGATAAATGCCTACGGGCAGGAATTTATCAGGCACTTATGGGCATTTTTGCCCAATCTGCCTAAAACGACCGGGCGTTTACCCATCTCTACTTACAAGCCATTTTGACATACCTATGTATGCGTTGTTGACATTTACTGATTTCATAACGCGAATAGACTATAGTTTTAATATTTAAAGGAGCATCCTGACCATCAGCCAGCAAATCTAGTGTCAGTACTTATGGCTGTTAATAATTGTCATTAATATCAATTGTGTCAATCATTAAAAAAAATTGACTCCTTGAAGTGGAGTCAACAACCAAAGTTGGACACTATTGACAGGCTCCTGAATTTGCAGGCTGGATAGTCAGTATGGCCCTTTACGACGCTGTACTCAAGTATTGGACATAAATTGTGATCTAAATCAAAGAAACGAATGTTTAGAAAAAATGGTTGTTTTATTTTAAAGGAGCTGTTTTAGTTGCTTCATTTGATTATAAATTTGTGTTATACATATTTGGAGATTCATTTGCTGTGGAGCATTAGAAGAACATAACGGTCACTTTTTTCTTGTTCGCTCTAATATTTTACTCTGTAACAAAAAGTGTTGTCAGCATTTGCTAATTGTTTACCCCCTTATCAATAAAAAATATATTCACCACGGATACGCAAATCCATGTTGCTGTCTTTGTCTGTTTCGTTGGAAGCCACTTGACAGACAAAGACAGCAACATGGTTTGGCGTACGGGGGCTAAATTATAATATTATATAATAAAATAATTACCTTAGCTAATTTAAGCCCGATCTCGCTGAGCCTTTTGTGTTGATATGTTAAGGGTTCGTGTAGTTTCGCGTCACCTCTTTTATAAAAATCGCTATAGTCCAGTCTGAACGCAAGAGTCTGAAGGGACACTTCAGAATGAAGGGCAAGTTTAAGAATGAGAGTTGTAACATGACCTCTGAAAAAATAAATAAAAAGGAAAAATTACTACTTTAAGCAGTTTTACATGTGTAGATTTAAAACATAAACTAAAGTTAGTACTAGTTGACTGATTTTTTATTGCATAAATGAATAGTACCTACTCTTAAATATGAGTAACATCTCAGAAGAAACAGTGTATTAAAAATTTCAAAGGTACAGCAAAATTCTGTATTACAAAGAAAAGTTTAGCAAGTCTTGTGAAAACGCTCCATACAAAAGTCTGACGTCACGCGTTCCTGTAGTTATACGAAATATACAGGTCGCAAGAACATATTTGCTAATTTCTCTGAAATTATTGCGTTTAAGTTTATAATACCTATATTTAAACCATAAGAAATATTTTTGTATTTCCTGTAAGAAAACTAAATAAAGTAGGTTTTTACATAAATTATGTAAAAAATAATCCAACTTTTTTTTTTTACATTGAAATGCACCTAATTACAAAACTACACATAAACTTTTATATTTTTTTTACATTTATCAAATAATAATACCTCAGTATTTCAGAAAATATAAAATAAACTGAATATTTTACATGTAGTCAACAATCCTATTAGATGAAGTATCAAACCAGTAGAGTAACAAAAGTATAGCCATTTACCTGTATGTGCGTGTCCAGACATTCAAATCAGCTTTGCGACTAGCCAAAAATTGCAAAAATATTTTTCTTTTCTCCTTGTCTACTGCTTCATCGGCAGCCGTGAAAACATATTCACCTGAAATAAAACATCATTATTTAGTTCTAAATTATCTGATAGAACCAACCAAATAATAATAATAAATGTATGTAACCATACCTCTCGCAGCTCGTTCAGCTTTCAATTGTTCCAGACTTTCCCTCCGATCTAATTCAGCGTTTATTCCAGAGTGCAGAGTCGTCTCGAAACTTCGCAGCGCCAGTGTTTCGTTCAAAACATTCCCCAAATACGACTGAAGCTCCTATAAATTAGTTATTAGTTATAATTCTATAAAGTAAACTATGAAACTATTAAACATAGATAATGCGCGTCAGTTTATTCAGAAGTTAATGTCGCATGTGTATTGTGGCGTGTTACCTGCGTAGTGTGGTGTATCATGGCGTGTATGGCGTGGCGGTCGAGCGCGCGGTGGTGCAGTAGCAGCAGGCGGTCGAGCGGCTCGCGCGCGGCGGCGGCGGCGCACAGCTCCGCCCACGCCGGTTCCGCGCCCACGCCGCCCGCCTCCTGCAGCGCGCCGCACAGCCGCAGCGCCTCCGCGCGCAGGCACGACACGCGCCGCATCACGCCCCACACCTCTGAGCACGTTAAAGAGATATTAATATTGTGTTTGTTTATTCGATATTTGTAGTATTCCTTTATACTAAAGTAAAGACTCCTTTATCCTTGAGCATTCGAATGGCCCGCAAACCGCACAAAATCGTTTTCTGAACTTATTTTTGAATATACATAGGTAATTATTAAAAACAACCAAAACAAACTTATTAACAGAAATCAAGGAATTTATGTGTATAAATTGAAAGAAGTGATGTTGTTAAAAGTACAATAGGTATTGAACTTTGTTCTTAACTGTTTTGAGCCAAATGTGTCCTGATAATCGAGTTTCTAATTAGAATTCATATATGTAAATAAATAACCCAAATAAAAGAGGATAAGATTTCCTATAGTGATACGGTTATCCGTTATTAAACAAATCACTAACCGGGCATCCGCTTGAGCCGCTTGCTGAGTATGGTGTGGTGTCGCCAGGCGTCGTGCAGTGCGTACTCGGTGCGCTTGACGCGCCACAGTTGCGAGAACAGCGCCCGGTAGCGCGCGGCGCACGTGGCGGGGAACAGCGTGCCCAGCGGCCCGTCCACGCGGTACTGCAGCGCGAACACGTCCCACCCGCTGTCCTCACGACCGTCGCCTGACAAACGCACAATATAATGAGACGCACGTCGTAATTACACCCGCAGCAGTAGTGTAGCGAGCCTTAGGGGGGGCCCGTATCAAAAATAGTTTTGGGTAGAGTGGTAAGTAAAAATTTGCCGGGGGCCCCATATAAATAATTAAAAATCTGTTATTTATTAATTACTAGTTGTCCCGACACACGTTGTTCTGTCTTAACTATGATCTGGAATAAATAAATAACTACACCTACACCTCCAATATTTCTCACCTTTAAATCCTTCCCTGAACTTCAACAATTATTTCAAGACCAAAATTAGCCAAAATCAGTCCAACCGTTCTCGAGTTTTACCGCGACATTGGAAGTGCTATCCATTATTTAAATAATAATTAATGAACATTTATCTAGGCGTAAAGACACGTAAATGTTTGTGAAGAATGAATTTATTATTTCGTATAAACACCACGCGCGTTTTGTGTATGACAATTGACACAATACATACAGTTGGGGTAGAGGTTGACGTGCAGGCGAGCGAGCACGTGCGGCGGCTCGAACTGCGCGTTAGTTGCGCGCACGGCCGCTTCCAGCGTACACGTCAGGTTGTGCACGTACAGCGACGTCGCCGGTTTGTTCAACTCCTCCCTGTGAAGATACACTATGAAGAAGGCGCTGAATTGATTTGAAAAATAATGAATAAAACTACATTAGTTATTCCTTTTAAGGGTTCCGTAGTTTACGTCTCGGAACTTACTATTTTAAATTAGAAAGCAGACTGACTCAACCTATACGGACTTTTCAAAGGTCTTTGATAAAGTGAACCATACTATACTCCTAATCAAGGCTAATTTTCAGGGAATTCATGGGAATCTCTACCGCTGGCTAGCGTCATACCTTATGAATCGAACACAGTTGGTGGCCTTGTGCGGCTATGATTCAGTTCCATTCTTGGCTTCATCAGGGGTACCTCAAGGGTCTACCTTAGGTCCTTTATTGTTCCTGATGTTCATAAAATATTATCTTCAAGAGTACATAAAAAACAACTGTTTAGCATATGCCGATAATATTAAAACTTTAAGAATGATACTTAATTTGAATGACTGCATATCCCTTCAAAGAGACTTAGATAATGAGGATCGATAACTTAGTAGTAAATCTGATTTTATTAAGTACATCGTATGTGTATTAACTTACTGAGCATTTTATTTTTTAAATTATTAAAATCTGTCAAGAAATTGTAGATTTATTAAAGATTTTTTGAACGGCTAGTTTGAAACGCGCGCTTCCGCTGAATTGGTTACGATGACGTCATATGTCGGCATCCGTGCGACAACGGCTTGATTGTGCTCATACTTCATAGGTATAGCGTAAGTATTCATTCTCCGATTTTTGACGCTTGTGCCTCGTGTGCGTTATTTTTGTTTACGTTAAATATTTTAGTTGTGTTTAGAGGGGCGGTGACGACGACTGATGATGTCACAGCGACTAGCTTCATTCTCGGGCGCGTTTTTGAAACTAATGCACTAAAATTGCTGTATCTTCGTCATTTTCGGTCCGAATTAAATAAATTCTTTACAGTATTAACTGTTTTTTTGTCGCCATAAGTCTGCATACCTCACAAAAAACATCTCTGATCCTGATACAATGAAGATCATCTCTGATCCTCATTGTATCAGAATGATGTAAATACAATCATATATCACTTAATATTAAAAAATATTAAGTTATCACCTTCACCAGAAATAAAAAAAAGTGAGTTTCAATTATAACGTATCTGGTATGACGCTGGCTCGTGTCTCAGTGATACGTGACCTGGGAGTTATTTTTGATACAGCAGTTTTTTAGACCTCATTACGACTCCATAATTATGCAGTAAAGCGCATAAAATGTTATCATTTATTACCCACACAGCAAAACTTTTTAAAACCCCTAAGACCTGGCTCTTTATATCTAGCTTTAGTGAGAAGTGTTCTTGGATACTGCTCGTCTGTATGGTCTCCAATGTATAATGTACATATAGACACAATTGAAGCTATTCAACGTTTGTACGGTTATTAAGTAGCAGATGTGGTTTGCGTATGAGGTTGTCGACATATAACGATCGTATTGAAGAATTTGGTCTATTAAGCCTTGAAAAGGCGTAGACAAATGGTTGATCTTGGTAATCTCTTCAAAATTTTTAATGGTTCAATGGACACTTCTTTTGGAGCAGTTGACATTTAAAGTTCCTACTCGATCCGTGCGGATTCCACAATTATTCAGTGTACCGCAATCTTATAATAATGAGTACAAGAATAACCCGTTACATATAATATGTAAATTATACAATAAGATATGTGAAAAAATTCTTCTTAACCCCTTGTTAAGTTAATTAATTACCTTTAATTTAATTATATGATTATAATCATGTTAAGATGGTGGTGATGATGATGATTACTGGACTTGACATAGTGGCATATGCTTGCAGTTCTTTAAACAACGTCGAAATCCCTAAACATGTATCTATAAGGAGTCAGGAGTTCTGTTCAGTACTTTTGGATCCAGGTGCAAAATCTTACTTTTTGGTAGCATATGCTTGGACTACTTAAGAAAAAAAAAGTCAAAATCTCCATATAAATTTCGAGGAGATCCCTCGATTCCTCATGGATCCCATCATCCAGAATTGGTACTTTGATGTCAAAATTACTAATTTGGGATTATACATCAAAAATTTTTTTGAAAATCGGTCCACGGAAGGCGGAGTAATCGTTGAACATACAAAAAAAAGAAATATATACAGCCAAACGTACCGTCTCCTTTTTTTTGGAAGTCGGTTAAAAATAGTTTCGTCATGTCCGTCCGTCTTCGACTTACCGTCTAAACGGTTAGTGCTAGAAATATGAAACTTTGCATGCATATACATATTGTGTATTTACCACGCCGACATTTTGTCGGTTTTAATTAAAAATAAAATCAAATCAATCGAATCGATCAAATTTTTTTGGGGGCACTTACACGTAAAGTGAGGATGTGTCATGTATCATGCGATAGATCCTTTAAAAACGTTGAGAGGTAGCTCAGACAATTTTTGATTTAGGTATCCGTTTGCAAGATATTGAACTTTAAAGCGCATTTTTTGTAAAAATATCGGGTAACGACTGGTTCAAAAAATCTGAAAAAATTCATGACGATAGTCCATGTGATAAAATTTAAAGGAAAACTAAACGTTATATTACTTTTTTGGTTCAGGAGTTACAGAGGCCTAACTTGTAAATAAAATGCGATTTCTTGGAAAAATTCGTACAAATATAATAAGGAACATATAAAATATTGGTATAATGGTACGGAACCCTTCGCACGCGAGTACGACTCGCAATTGAATGATTTTTAAATAAATATCCTTGACTATTAATGAAACCAAAATCACTTCCTGTATTATTGCATTTTATAGTATCGGTAAAAAGAACAAAGTAACACCCAGCTAGATATTATGATCATCTTGAGGAAAATACTATTTTTTTTTAATTATTGTAATACTTGGTCTTTCAAATATAACATTCCATTACACGAAACACGTCACGGTCGGCTTTTTTGCTCATCCCCCATATAACAGTACACTCACTGCAGCAGCGTCATGAGATGGTGCACGAAGTCGCCCTGCGCGAGTAGCAGGTAGCGGCGGTGCGCGGCGAGGTGGTCGAGCAGATGGTGGTGCGTGCTGAGTGCTGCCAGCAGCCGCGCTGCCGCCGCCGCATGCGCGCCCGCCACGCCTGCGCCCACGTCGCCCGCCCACCACTCGTTGCCAGACCCTGATCCAGTGTTGCTTTGTTTAATTGTTTCATTTGTGACAGAGTTAAAAAAAAATGAATAGTAATTCTATAATGAAAATAAGCACCTAAATAATAAGTACCTGTGAGTAACCGAGCTTTGCTTGGAGTTCTGATAAATTTAAAAAAAAATGAATAACAAAACATATTTATCTGACCGGGATTCGAACCCAACACAATTCGAATTTTCGAACTAAACTAAAATTATACATACCCTCATTGGACTGACATAATAGAGTCGAAATTATTGATATATTGTTGCACGACGAAAGAAAAACATATTATTAGGTATTTACCTATGAAATTGCCGTTTTGTATGAAAAAATTTAAACTAATTTTTTTCATGTATTTTTTATTTGTATTAATCGAAGTAATTACCCATGCAATCAATGCATCTTTGCCAATACAGTGGCAGTTTATTGATGCCCTTCTTAAAGAAATCAGCTGGACGGGAGGCAACAAATTCTTCAAAGGCATTTTGTACTGCCTCTCGGGTATTGAATTTTTTTCCCGCCAAGAAGTTATCCAAATTCTGGAAAAAGTAGCAGTCTGTAGGCGCAAGGTCTGGTGAGTAGGGCGGATGACGGAGAGCTTCCAACCCCAGTTCTTGCAACTTGGAGACCGTCTGCTGTGCAGTATGAGGTCGCACGTTGTCGTGCAGGAGCAGCGGAGACGAGCGATTGACGAATGCTGGTTGGAGATGTGCCAGCTTCTCCATGATTGTGTTCAGTTCTTCAACTGTGAAGAACGAAAGCTTACCCCTAGAAAAGTGATGGTAACTGTTATGTGGTCTAGCGCCAGTGTGATTCATCACAGCTTCTTTCCAAACGGGGTGAGCATTACTGCAGATGTGTACTGACACTTTTTTAGGTGGTCACTTTTTTAACTTACCAGTTTTCGTTTAGGGCATTGTTTAGGTGCTGAATCTGGATCTAACCAACTTGCTGAGCGCTTGCGGTTATCAAACAGAATCCATTTTTCATCGCAGGTAACAATGCGGTTCAAAATTTCTTCTTTTGTGTGTCTGTTGAGCAGTGCAAGGCACGTCTCGACGCGTACTTCGCGCTGGCGATCATTGATTTTGTGGGGCACCCATTTGTCAAGATTTTTTACCTTGCCAATTTGACGCAAATGGACCAATATTATTTTGACGCTAACGTCGAATGCTGCTGCTAATTCAGCCGTAGATTGTGTATCATCAGCTTCCACAATCGCCTTTAATTCGTCATTGTCGACCAAAGATTTCGGACGACCGCGAGGTTCATTTTTCAGGTCGAAATTTCCAGAACGGAAGCGAGCAAACCAATAACAGGTGGTGCGTTGGTTTGTAGTGTTAGCTCCGTAAACGTCGTTGATGTTGCGTGCCGCTTGTGCCGCGTTGCTGCCACGACGGTACTCATATTCCATTATTACTCGAATTTTTAACGTATGACGATGACGAAAAAGATTTAAATGCGATGAAAATGTAACACCAATCAATAAACAAATGACTACCTTTGGAAAAAGAATTACATGTTTTTAAGATAAAATTAATTTGAAATCAGAATTCTTAGCCAAACAAAAATTATTTTGATTTGAAATGGCCAGTACTGCAGAACGGCAATTTCATAGGTAAAGACCTATTATAATTATATATGTATACAAGATTGTCTCGTTGAAAGTATAAGATGTACCCACAGCTTTCTTTTGCCTAAAAATAATTTGTAGGATGAATATTAATGTAGTGTCAATAGGAATTTACTTTGTCGTTCTCTTTTCCATATATATTTTTTAATATTATTTACAGTGCGATCGCTCGTTGCCCACACCCACACACATTCATACTTTCAGTTACCCGCGGTGGGCTCGAGCAGCGTCCGCAGGTGGTGCGCGTGGTCGGGCGGCGAAGACTCGTGCGCACATGCCTCGCGCATAAACACCACGCTCTTGCCCGTTGCCAGGATCTGCGCCGCCAGCTCGCGCGACATGAACGACGGCACCATCCACTCTCTGTGCAATACCAGTATGCATTAGGCACATTGTTTTATCTTAACTATAAGCCTCCAATATTTCTCACCTTTAAAACCTTCCCTGAACTTCCACAATTATTTCAAGACCAAAATTAACCAAATCAGTCCAGCCGTTCTTGAGTTTTAGGGAGACATTGTAGTTGCAATCCATTTTTATATATATAAAGATTAATTAAGACAGATAACTAAGGATTATTTTAATACTTTATATGCTTATAAAACTATAAGTCTTTGAGATAGTATTCCCAGTCCCCTGAACCTCAAGTACTCCGTCCTACCCTACCGTACTCCGTACTCGTAATAGGATTAGTCAGTCTGATAGATTGATAATTTTACTCTTGCTATGTTTATCTCTAAATATTATAAATTAAAGACCCCCGCCGCGTCCGTCTGTCTGTATGTTGGCGGTAATCTCAAAAACTACTGAACGGATTTTCATGCAGTTTTCATCTATCGACAGAGTGGTTCCTTAAGAATGTTTAGGTGTATAATTTGTTACGGTTTTGTGGAAATTGGTTGAAATACGACGATAATAAGCAATTATCCTGAAAATATACATCAAACTATAGATATTTTATCACTAAACATTATTTAAAACTAATTTAACCAACACTACTATAAAATATGTATGATTTTTATAAAATATTTAAAAAAACTAATTTTTCACGATTGACCAAGTGATTAAAAACGCACAGTCGTCTAACGTGACGTCAGATTATAGTACTTCTTTTTCTTTAAAAAAAAAATGTTCTCCGTAATCCCAATTTTACCGTCAGTAAGCGTCATTTAAAAAAAATTGTATGTCACTTGTCAGTCGAAGTTTAGTGCAGGTTTTGTGCGGAATGTCAGCGATTCTGTTCAATAATAATAGTATAGCACCTTTTAAAAGGCATTTTGAAATAGTAAAATTACCTAAGTTCACACCAAGCATTCTAGGATTTAACATGTTTAGTGTTATTTGATAGTTGACAGGTGGTTACAAGAATGTGACGTAATGACAACACATTTGATCGTTTTGGTGGCTTTATTTATTTAAACTTTTATGCTGATTTGGAATGGAAAGGAAAGAAATTCACAAGGAATGGTCCAGATAGTAAATGTATTATGTTATTATGAACAATTTGACATATTTTTCTAAAACTTGGAAAATACCCTCTTGTTGAAGGTGTCGGCAAAAATCAAGCCGTCTGCGAGCTTTCATCGAAAACGCTGCCTAATTCGTTGGAGATAAAACGAAACAATGTATGGTGGGATTGTTTCTTTTTTAAGGATAGCTTACTATACCCATTCTAAGTTTAGATAAATGATCACAAATAATGTGGTATTTTCAGAATCTATTTAGACAATATTAACCCTTATCAAATTAAATACGTGAGAGACTAAGCATTTCATACGTATTATAATTGCCCTTTACACCACACATTTTAAGTTTTTTTTAATATCTTACAAGTTATAGCAAAATAGAAAAGTAAAAGTAAAGAATATCAATTGAATAGTCTCGCACCAACGCTAAACTATTTTACCAATATTGTTAGTTGTTTACTTAATTTTATGCACATTATAATTGCCCTTTACACTATAAAGTTAAAATTGATATCTTAGGAGATATCTTAAAATAAAAAAATACGCGCGAAAAATTAATTTAAGCGGTCTCGCACTAGGGTCACTAGGTCGATGATTTTAAGGTCGTGACTCGTGGCATCTGACAGCTGTTTGACATGACTTAAGCGAAGCGCCGCCTGGTGGCAGAATGAAAATGCGAAAAAAATTACGAAAATTCTTATTGAAAGTTTTCGATATTCCTCCGCCACCAGATGGCGCGTTGTATGAGACGGGTCTGCCCCCTAGCAACAGGAAAAATTTCGAAATCCCTCATTAAACTTTCACAATAACCGTATACTGAAGCTAGACTTAGTTCAATTTAAGATGTTCTTCTGTACGTAAGTATTATTTAGTTCTGTGCTATTACTATGTTGCAGTAGGTATTTGCTAAAGAAGTTTTTTGCCACGAACATTCCTCCACGCGGGCGAAGCGGCGGCGGGGGATAAGCTAGTTTAAGGTATAATATTAATATTTTACTACAAACTCACCTCACTCTGTACTTGTCATGCCACATTCTGTCAATCGGTACTCCGCTTCTACTTTCGATGAAGAACTCATTGAATGGATCGTCGATTTCGCCTATAAATAAAAAAAATATTATAAGAAGAAAATAATTTATGTAAATAAATTTCAAGTTAAGTACATTAGTTAGTATTAACATTGAATTTTTCTTTTGGAAAAAAAATCTCGCTCGATGGCAAAAAAGTAATAATTAAAAGCAATAATTATAAACGCGAAAGTTTGTATGTATGGACGTATGGATGTTGGTTGCTCTTTCACTCGCGCGGCGGGGCCGTGCTTGGGATTGAATACGATTTTGTATAGTGTTTTCACGTGACTTGTGTAATTTTGTCAACAAATTGCTGTACCTATGAAAATATATAAGTTTTAAATACTGTTTTTTCCTGTCAAGTTACTCATATTTAGTAATCATACATAAGAGTACTTTTCATTTATGGAATAAAAATATTCAGTCGTCTAGCCTGTTAAACGTACATAATGTATAATGAATGGAAATGTTTATCTTAATTAGTCCTACGAAAAAGTCCGTGATGGCATAATATTATGTCTATCTTATAAGGACTATACCCATTCTAAAATTAAAAAAAATTATCACATTTAATATAGTATTTTCAAAAGCTATTTAGACGAATACAGTATTAATCCTTATCAAATTAAATCCTTTAGTCACTTTAAGCATTTCATACACATGATAATTGCCTTTTACACCGCTATTTTAAGTTTAATTTAATATATTACGACGATATCGCAAATTTAAAAATACACGCGAGAATATTAATTTAATGTTCTGGCACCGAAGTTAACGTATTTTACCAATAGAAAGCCACATTATTTTTGCGTGTCATAGGCTATTAATGGTATAAATCCTAATTTACCGCAGCCAAAGCCGTGTGAAAAAGCTAGTATAGAATATATCACCGTGTAGCAGCCACCGCGTGAGCATCAGCAGCAGCGGCGCGGTGAGTTGCGTCAGCAGCCGCCGCGCCAGCGCCGCCACGCGCGCGTCTCCGTGTCGCACGAACCGGTGCACGCACGACGCCAGCTCGCCGCCTGACATACACAGTGTTAAGGTTAGCATATATTATAGAAGATTTATATTTACAACATAACTATGAGATTTGATTGACGTATAGACTGTTTTATTATTTTATACAATTATGACTTTACAACATATACGTTGGTGACATATTTAATAATAATTATTTATAATGTTTTTTTGCATGCCACTTGAATGGCATAATGTACAGACACTTTATCTCTAATTTTAAGATCTCTGTAATATACTACATTCCTGCAATTAATATATATTTCAATTTCATGGTGTATAGTTTGACGTATTAAACATAGAGGTTGGATTGTACGTTTTTAACGTGTGAACAATCACACAAATAATACAGACTGAAGACGGTGTTTTCTTATTAAGTTATTACTTTTTAATGTAAATATTCATCTTATGTCGGTGTTACTAAAAACTTATTAACAATACCCTAACACATTTACCCTTTTTATGTTGTGCCGTGTGCACGATGTTCGCGAGCCAGGTGAGTCTGTGTAGGGGCTCCTGCGCCCACACGCACATACGTCGCAGCGTGCCTCCACCACCGTCTCCCTCGCACACCTGCAATAAGTGATATACCTTCACGTGCCATTTGTTATGGGGACATTACATACTATTATAAGGGCCCATAAATCTATAAAAATAACAGCAGTATTAACGTGAAAAACGAAATTGTGTAATAGACATAAGAAATTTTAGCATAATATGCTCTTTAAATGGCCTTACATGAAATATGTCAACATCCTATATTTGATTTTAATGTTGAGATACCTAAAAATACCTTAGTCATAATACATTTAAAAAAATTACCTGTGACTGTAAAAGAGCAATGCTCCTATAGTATTCAGTTAATTCGTCTCTTATCGATGATACCAAACCTTCTCCCATCAATCCTAAAAACAAAAATCTTTTGAAATTATCAAATTCAGAGTTTTTTAGAGAATTAACAAGACATTTGTTTAAGATTTGTATGGTATTTCAACACATATAAACTTTTTGGTTAGAAAATTACCTTGTGGCATCAGTCCTGATGTTGGGTCAATAAATTCTTTTAACCTATCATGTAGAAATCCGAGATGTGCTATTCGAGAGTGTAGAATTTGTACCGGACGTGGCCAAATACTGTCCTTGCAAGTTTTTACACCCGACGCTGCCAGTACTGCGTCGCGTACGCAAGCCCGCTCGCCTGCTTTATCTATAACAAAATATTATCTTAGAATGATTACTCCACAATATTAGTGTATTTGTTATTTTGTTTGTGTTATGTTTTCATAGAAAGTTTTACTCTACTCATGTACAGTTTTATTGTTACCAATTCTGCAATACCAGGTAAAATAGTCAACAAACTTATCTGGAAAATCAAATCAGTACAAGAAAATCACTAAAATAAAATACCCCATGTATTACCTTGTGCAACAATAGCTTGACTGTTAGATGATAGTAAAGTTTGAGATGATCCTTCAGGTTTTAAAGCATTACTCGTCCAACTCAATAAGCCCAATGTCGTTTTGCTTGTGCTCGACTTAGACCCAGGTACATTAGTAGTAGAATTCTGTAAGGGATATGTAATTATTCAAATAACCTAGCTCACTGTACAGCTTCTGTATTGATCCCATAATACATTAAAAATTATTCGGTTTTATATTTGTAAATATTAGTATTTAAGTAAGGTTACTTACAGGCACAGACAAACTGGGAACTTGAAATAATTGTTGTGTGGAGTCACATGGAGGTGTGTTTTCTGACAATGCCAATAAAAGTGATAACACTGATGTTCTTTGCTTTAAAGCAAACTGCAAAACAAATTAAACATGTAAAGTGCAATATACTGCATTAATCACATACTTTAATTACTAATAAAAATATTTACTTATTGGTTGAGCTATTTTATTTATTTATTTTTATTTATTCAGAAAACTAACAGCTTATGATTAAACACAATAAATTCACACATATATACGCCAGGAAGCCAAAAGTTTTCACCTATGGCTAAGAAATTAAATAAGATTCAAGTTGCGACTTAAGTTCTAACTACCAAATTTCTACTAATATAACTAAGTACATACAACAATACATTAAAACTAAATAATAACAAGAAACAAAACTTAATTTAGAACTAAATACATCATCATGCAGCGAGTTGCGGCCAAAATAACAAAGAACAAACCACCAGAAGAGGTTGGGTATATTGTACCTATTGTAAATATTATGTGCACTGAGACCCTCACACACAACAGACTGCTGCTAACTTTAAATGCTAACTTTAATCATTATGTATTATTATTTATAACTTAGGGATAAAATACGCATCAGAAAGAAGTCTTCGAATCTTAGATGCTTTTATTGAAAAAATATCCTCGATACGATTGTCAGAATAGAATTGGTTGAATTGGGCAGTGGATCTACAAACAAAAGAGTTACGGCGATAGAATGTTTTATAAGATGACATGAAATAGTACGTAATTACGAAAGTACCTACTGGGAACGCTAAAATTAATTTTACCTAATAAGTCCGGAGCATCATCATCACCATGACATTGTTAATTATTTTACATAAATATACAAAATCCGAAATATGTCTACGATAGTTTAAGGGGATAACGCGGCACTTATATTGAAGGAACCATAGAAAGCGTTTCTGGATGAATTCGAATCCATTTTTATAAATATCATTAAAAGGGTTCCAAACTTCGGAACAATACTGTAGATGGCTACGCACATACGTACAGTAGAGTATTCTAATTGCTTTGACAGATTTGAAATGCGTACAGGACCTAATGACAAACCCTAAAGCTTTCGAGGCCTTGTTAACTATGTCTCTTTGACTACTTAACTCATGATGCTGTTGCTCATCAAACAATAATTTAGAGTCCACGATTATCCCAAGATCTTTGATTGTATCCTTAAAGGATAGATCTTTACCTTTGAGTTTGTAATTATACTTTACTAAATTAGACTTACGGGTAAAGATAAGGACAAAACACTTTGCTACGTTAAGCTTGCTTGCTCGTCAACAGCTTGCGATATAATGCTTATATAAGATGTGGACTATCGAAACAGGTTACCGTGTATACCTGCACGAAGTAGCTTTTGTAGTAAAATAAAGTGATCTATACGGTCAAAGGCTTTAGAAAAATCAGTGAATAGGACATCAACCTGGGCACCAGAATCCATGTATGAACTAACATAGTCGTAAGTAAGAATAAGGTTCGAGGTAGTAGACCGACATTTTAAGAATTCGTGCTGCTCAGGGATAAACCAATATTTGTTGCATAAACTTGATTGTAAAAAATGCGCTCAAAAAGTTTCGCAAAAATACACAGCTTTGATATTGATCAGTAATTTTTAATACTCACTTTATCACCTCCTTTATGCACTGGCGTGATAAAAGCTGATTTAAAAATGCTTGGAACATAACCTCTAAGAGATCGTGAATATAATATGTACAGGGGAATAACCAAGCATGTGGTGCACCTAACAATGAACACGGGAGAAATATCATCAGGTCCGGCACCTTTGTTCAAAGTAACTGATTTAAAATCAGTTTAAGTAACTCATCTGGATTGACTTGAACGTCTCCAAGTGTGTTATGATTTGTAACTTGCGTTTCAGAGTACAGATGATTAGCAGACGCAAGTAAAAAAGTTAGCCTGAAAGTATATTGCAAAAATATCGCAAATTTTATCACCAGCAGAGGCTAGCTCTCCTTCATAGTGCCTAGAGGAAGGATACGTAGAGGAGGCTCTAGGATTAACTTTAATAAAGGACCAAAAGACTTTTGGATTATCAGCAAGGGAATTTTCTGTTTTTTCAACATATTAATTATAACATGAGCGCTCTAAATATTTAGCTCTTTTTCTAAGAAGGGAAAAAGAGAGGTAGTCATTAAGATTACCATAAGTTTTAAAGGACAATGGGCATTATTGTAGGAGTTGTGTTCCAACCCTTGTAACAAGTTGCGACTAGTATAAACATGTTCAATTAAGCTTTTTTATGATCAATATGCCAAGTTTTTATTGTAGTTGCGTGCAGGTCAAAAGTTACTGGGCTTCAAGTGAAAAAAAGGTTTTTGTTTTAAATAATGCTTTAATCATACTTTATTACATTTTGCCTTACATGTAAACATAATAATTATTACATTTATAATAATTGTACAGTAATCACAGGCAGTAGTAGTTATTTTTTTATCGTTATTAACAACTGCACAGTTGAAAATATGTAAATAACAAAGGAAATAATACAATTCTGATAATTGTATTATTTCCTTTGTTATTTATATATTTTCAAAGACATAAATAACAAAGGAATAATACCCTTATGTTAGAGTACAGCTTAAACATATGCAAATCGTTTACAGGTACTTTTAATAGTGATTATTATCTATGATAACGTCACCAAAAAATGTCGCGGGTAACAATATGCTTGGCTGGTGTCTAGCCCAGCCAAGGTACCAAATGATACTCATTATGTGAGCGCAAGTACCTACTGTTCTTTTTTCCGTTAAACATGAGCAATAGTAATGGGCAATTGCATTCCTTGCTGTATTTGCTCTATTTTTTATCAAAATATACGAGTAATAAATTCTACCCGACACATGCCGCGATTTTATGCGCCCCCTCAACAGAATACCTTCTGAAATATTTATGTTGTATCGTACCAGGTTAGGAATAGCTCCTATGCATATTTCAATTGTGTACATGCCATTTCTTACGTGTTCACTCAAATAAGACCGGGCGAGTTTTATTTGGTAACTGCCTAGTAAAATTAATAAAAGGTCTTCTTATGTTAGTTCAGGAAACTGTAATAATGCATTGTATCCGAGGTTATGGTACGAAACGAAGCTCGCTGTCGATTTATATTATTTTCAGTGACATAGTCACCTAGGCTGTTGTCCATACCATACCATACTTGTACGATATCATTAGCTCGAGGATGGTCTTTTAACGGCTCTCTATATGTATTTAAAAGAGCAACAGCAATGCGTATATCAACGAATATATGTGTCATTGCTTTTGCATTGCTCTATTAAAAATTTAAAATATTCTTGTCTAAATATTTTAGAATCACGCTTAATCCACTCATTAATCACCTCCACCACCCATCTCACGATTGTAACTAATCTAGATTTATTTTCTCTTCCGTTCTCAGTTGGCTTTCATTCCTAAGTTTTGTTGGAGGCATGTGGGCTTGGTAGCCCAAGTTTCTATAGTTGGGATTGAATCCCTAAAACCTCTATCCAATATTAATGTATCATTATTTTTCAAAACGTAATGCATTGGGTTTATCTCATTTTGAATATAGGTATTCATTATCGTCGCGTCTGAAGTCGTGGCAGCATGAGGGCCAGTTACATCTACTACGTAGACATCTGTACATATTAAAAAAAAAGATTTCAGCAGGTTTCTGAACTTGTGAAGACTATATGATTGCTTCTGAAATAAAAAGTTACTACTCTTTTGAATGTAGATATATGTTCCATCGCATATTAAAATGGCTGGTGGCACATCATTGCCAGCACCAAATATAGCATTTGGAATTCTTAGGTTTCTTGCTACAATTTCATCACGGCTAATGTGGTCCCATCCAAAATGCCGTGGAACAAACTCGTTTGTTAAACATTCACGTGCTAACTGTAGTTTTCGTTCAAAACTACGCCGGCTCATACCTAAACGACTTGCTAGTCGTTCGTTTGGTTCACCTGTCCTTATTTTCATTAAATAAGCTCCGAGCACTGGTTTTAGGACGGTGTGAGCGCTGTGATACAGAAGGTATTTGCTCAAGAAGTCTATTAAATTCTTCATGATTCAGTCCCGTACAAAACTGAAGTTCAGATGTTGTCATCGAGTCAACATTATAATCGAATCCAGATTGTTGGCAGGCATCTCTTAACGTATCTAACATATCCTTTATGTGTTGAGCCGTAAAAGATGAATTATTTAGCTCCTCTAACTCATTCCATTCGTTAGAAGTCAAATGAACCCGACAGACGCGAGCACTTGGTGGAATATATAACTTATGCTCCACTAACATAACCAGGGGTGTTGGGTTACAGTAGGCGCACAGTCGACCGACCGTGTGGTATTTTCCACTTGATTTTAAAATAATTTCAGCCCTTTTGTCACTAAAATACTAATTGATTAAGTTTTATTTAATATTTTATTAAATAAATGAAACCACTATAACAGCTTCCCTGCACAAGATACAGAGATACGCCCATACAAAAAAACATAACACTAATTGAGATCTTTCATATGATATAGGTAGGAAAATGTTACAACACTTGGGACGAAACCGCCCATTGTTCATTACGGTAGTATTTATGTTTCTGTTTTAAAACTTTTATAAGAGCAGGATCATACCACGGGGATAACACTTTGGAGAAACCATTTTGTGTGGTATATGAGAATTGGTGAGGTCATATAATTTATCGTAAAAATATTTTACAGCGTCATCCAGAGATTGACTGATTGGTTAAAGAGTGATCTCCATCACGCCTCCAGACAACGTACCTATTGTCAAAGAGCTCTTAATCGTGTATACAATCCAACAGCCAGGTCTCAGTTATCGATATAATATCGTACAAATTGAGATAAACATTCCTTTAAAAACAATCAGTCTTGGTACGTAAACCGCGAGCGTTTTGATACTAGATTTTAATTTTTGAATCCATTTATGAAACCATTTAAATTTAACTAAATAACATTGTTGAGATTTCGGTACAGGAGTAAATGATAACTCAACTGTTAGATCAGAAGTGTGTTTTATTCAGGAAACTTACGGCTATTTTTTTATTGTATTCCAGGTTTGTTTCATGTGATTTTTGCATAATATTGATGTTAATATCACCCGCAATGATAATATGTATTCCTATTCATATTTACAGAATCCAAATGAGAGCAAAGAGAATTTACAAAATTTTCTGTGTTTGTATTGGACTGGGATCTATAAATGCAAATTATGGAATTATTAGCAAATCAACCTGAAGGCAAGATGCTTGTATTAGTCTAATCTCCTTAACCTTCGCGGTCAATGATTGCTTAATGTAAACCACCACTCCGTCATTCTGGTTCAAATGATTTGAGCTAGAGTAACTATAGTTTTCCAGATGCGGTATTGATTTATCTGGACTTAATGTACATTCAGTTAAGATTAATATGTCTGGGTAAATAGAGAGATTAGATATAGTAAGAAGAAAATCATCGAAATTTGAATAAATACTGCGTATGTTTTGAGATATAATTATTAAATCCTTATCGTTTACAGTCAAATTACTAGAAAGCTCATCGAAATTGCATGCTATTGAACGGGCAACGTAAAGACTGTCTATTTCATTTAAATTATAGAGTTTATTTGGCATTGTTAAAGTAATTAATATCTAAGAAATTTGGTTTTAAAACAAATATTTAAAGGAATCCATAACTGTCAAGACTTCATTTGTTGTTCTGATATATTGAGCGACAAGTTTCTGATTAATTTTGTAATATAATAACAAAGAAAACAAAAAAAAAGAGTTTAAAGATAAGCAAATGAATACCTTTAGTAGACAATCATGAATCTGTAGGTGGAGTGTAAATATGGTGTTAAATTGTGAAAAGTATTTGTTCTTGATTAACAGTAGTAGTATTACAGAATGAACTATGAAATAAAATGCTGATATTGACTTGATTATAGTACATGAAAATGAATGACTTATTGTTATAGCTTCATTTAGTCACTTCCCTTGGTTATCTTGAGATGAGCCTGCCAGTAGTTCGTGTACCTGGTTTTCAACAAATATTTGTATTACAGGTGTTTGTTCATTTTCTCTTACATACACTTTTCCGTAAGCTGTCCAGCAGAATTTAATTTTTTTTGTCTTAATCAAGACACGGGCCAAGAAAAACAACCGTGATTAGGCGTTAGATGTTCACATAAGTATATTGGAGTGTCCACTTGTGTCTTATATCCAGCATGTCCCGCGCATAACTTATTGGTTTTATGCTTTTTATTAAATGTTTTAGCAGATTTTAAGATATTATTCTTCATCATAAGCGACTTCATTTCTACAATTATTGGGGTGTTATTGGAGTGTCCCGACTTTGGTTTAAGTCTGTAAATATCATAGATATCTAATTTTGATATGTTACATTCTATCGTTTTAGAAAGATTGACGGTCATGTCAATCAGATCTTCTTTGTTTTCGTTATTCAATTTAGGAAAATTTCTAATTTCGAAACTAGACTTACGGCCCTGTAATTGTATATCTTCAAACTTATTTTCTAACAGAGTAATATATTGTCTGTCCTGCTTCACTTGTGTCTCTAATTCTATAATCCTTTTTCTAAATTCTTCATTCTGCGAAGTTAGATACGCAACTGAATTTTCTATGTTATAATTTGTTAGTTGTATTTCTTTAAGTTGAGTAGTGAGATTTTTTAGTTCATTTGACTGTGCAGAAGTGAAAGATATAAATAGTGATCTAATTTCGTTTTGAAAGTTGAGTTGTGTAGAAAAAGAGTCCTCCATCTGGTCTCTACACCTCATGTTCCGCATAGATAGATAATCTGGTGGAGTCGTGAATTGGAAAGTACTCGATCTGGTTTGCGACAAGTCCGTTTCTGAAGCTGATTTATTTAAAATTGTGTCTGTTTGCACCGGGTATTCGGAGCTGCAGGATGGTTGATTCTGTTCCGCAGATGACTTAATTGAATCAGGCTTATCTGCCTTCTTATTCTTAGTTGGCGTTCTTTTAAGTGGCATTGTCCTTATTCCTTAATACCAGGACAACAGACAACAGGTAGAGGTGCAAATATTCAGAAGAATAAACTATCCTTTTTTAACTAATGTGGAGTTAGAGAGCCACCTGTGCCAGGGGTCAATTTTAAAATGGTGATAATCGACGTTTCAGTAGAATTCCGCTTACCAACCAGTATAACTAGACCCTGCGTAAGCGCAGTTGATGCACGCCTCTTGCGATGACGTAATTGATGACGCTTATCCCCAACAGGTGACACGTTCCACCCATTAGATCCTTGATTGGATAATGTCCTTCACACCACTTACCTAGTCAGCAACAAGACAGCCCCGCGTAACCAGCACGATTACTTCTTACGTTTATGCACTCCTATTATTTTAACTTAATTTTTTGTCGCAAAATTTTAATAATTTTTTCCAAGTTGCAAGAACTGGGGTTGGAAGCTATCCGTCATCCGCCCTACTCACCATACCTTGCGCCTACAGACTACTACTTTTTCCAGAATTTGGATAACTTCTTGGCGGGAAAAAAATTCAATAGGGTAAATGTGGGATAGACGCCTCAGTGGGATAGTTGCCTCAGTAAACACGTAGCGACATGTATAAACATTAGACCCGTTGTGTTTTGTTTTAATGTAACCCTACCCCCGCCCGTCCTTCAGTCAGTGCCACGCACTTAACTGGAACGGACGTGTCGCGAGTTGTGAGACAGCGAATATTTTTTGCGGCAATTAATTCGTGAATTTGGTGCGTCTCAAATTTTGATGCGCTCAAAACTTTTGATTTTATGAGGTAAGTGTCTATATTTTTGTTTTATTTAAGTGTAGATGTATCAAATAAAAGATTTTGTTTATTATTGGTGTATGTTTTAACATATTTACTTCAATATTTTGAGCGGCGTCTATCCCCACGAAAAAGGATAGATGCCTCATTTTTTGTGAGTATAGATGCCTTTAGAGGTATCTCCCTTATTAAACTTTAATCGATTTTTTTATTGTAGATATGCCTCGCAAGTACGTGCGCAAAGTAGGGGCAAGCCCTCGGGGCGAATGGACGGAAGATGCGCTAAGAGAAGCTTTTGAAGAAATAAGGCAGAATAAGTATGGCTTGAATGAAATAACTCGTCGTTATGGAATTCCTGCCAGGACCCTGAAAAGACGATTCGCAAAACAAGATACTACGAAACTTACTTTAGGTACTTTGTATATTAAAATAATTCTTAATGAAACTACAAAAAAAAAATTATTCATTTTTAATGGATTTTATGATTATTTCTAGGGAAACACCCCGTTCTAGACTTCGATAACGAAAAACGGCTCGTCGCACACATCCAGAAACTAGAAGCAGCTGGGTTTCCTGTGACACGAGATACGGTACGAAGTTTAGCGTTTCAATTTGCTGAAAAACTTGGCATTAATCATAACTTTAATAAGGAGACAGGCAAAGCTGGACCTCATTGGCTAAAATCCTTTTTAGAACGCCAACCTACACTTAGCGTTCGGCAAGCTGAAGGTCTGTCTCTTGCTCGTGCGCAGGGACTTAATCGTGAGGAAGTCGATAAAATGTTTAAGCTTTATCTTCAAGTATTGACAGAGAATGATTTACTGGACAAGCCAGACCGTATATTTAATATAGATGAAACTGGGGTTCAATTGAACAATAGTCCTGGAAAAGTTATCGTGACGAAAGGGACAAAATCAGTTCATTCAATAACGTCCGGAGAAAAGGGAGAGACTATGTCAATAATAGCTTGCTGCAATGCTGCTGGAAATTTTCTCAGCCCTGTTGTTATTATTAAAGGAGTAAATAAAAAGCCAGAATTTCTAGATGGTCTTCCTCATGGTTCCGATGTTTACATGAGCAAGAAATCAGCCTATGTTAATGCGGAGTTATTTCAGAAGTGGCTAGTACAACATTTTATACCACGAAAGCCTCAAGGTAAGGTTATTTTGCTTCTAGATGGGCATTCTTCTCATACGAACTCTGTCGAAATGTTGGAGACTGCCGAAGAAAATGGTATAATACTTTTTTGTCTGCCAAGCCACAGCACGCAAGCTTTACAACCCTTAGACCGTAGCTTTTTCAAGCCATTTAAGACTTTTTATGCAGCTGAGACGAGGAACTGGATGCTTACAAACAAAGAAAAAAAAATCAACCGTTTAATAGCTGGCAGGCTAATTGGTAATGCATGGATTCGAGCGACTACGCCTTCTAATGCTATTTCGGGCTTTAGGTCTTGCGGTATTTACCCTTACAATCCGGCTGCTATTCCAGAAAGTTTCTTTGCAATCTCCGATTTGTCATCAAGCAATCAACTCCGTAATGAGCCACAAGATATCTTACCTGAAAATACGTTACAATTACCTGGTCCCTCATGTAGCAATCAGTTGTTGCCAGAATCAAACTGCAACGAGGTTTCAGCTTTGGCTGAAAGTCAAATTTCTACACTAACAAATGTTGATCAAACACATGATAATTGTGGGAGTCATGATACAGTGAGAGAAGATTCTCCATCTCTTCTTTCCCAATTTCATTGTCTGCAGCCAAATGAAGAAGGCATAAAGGAGACACCTAGCAAGTTTTTGCAAGAATGTTCCCCTGTACCGAAAATTCCGATACCTTTATACAAAAGAGGAAAACAATCAGCTGCAGTATTAAATTCCAAAGAAAACATAGCTAATAAGAAAATCAAAGGTAAAGCTACTCCTAACATACCATGCAAAAGTAGTAAAGTAAAAGGACCAAGGAAGATGACAGAAAAAAGGCCAAAAGTAGCTTCAGAAGAGACAGATTCATCTGCCACAAATGATTCTGATGAATTTTTCAAAGAAAATAAATCTCATGTTGACGTAAAACAGAAAAATATGAAGAAAGCTAAGAAATTAAAAATAAAAGAAAGAAATGAAACTTCTAATGTAAATGTGATTCAACGTCCCATTCGTGCTGTTGAGAAAAAGCAACGAATAATCAAAAACGCTAGTGAACGAAAGGCAATCCCTTCTAGTGAGTCAGACTTTCTTGAAAATTCGTCAAATGTATGTCTGGAATGTTTTGAAAATTATGAGGAAACAAAATCAACGGCAGACTGGATCCAGTGCGTTATGTGTAAAAATTGGCTGCATGAAACTTGTACTATGTACGGTGATTACTGTAATCCTTGTCAGCGATTAAAATTACGCCATGAAAATATAAATATAAAATAGTTTAAAATTTAAATTAGATCTATCGTCTAAAACGTATCAGAAGTTGCCATTTTTATTATTCATACTAATATTGTATTATTAGACACTAAAATTGATCTCAGTTTTCAATGAAACCAAAGATGATTGTGTTTATAAATGAAAATGTAACAGTAATTGTTGATTAAAATAAATAAATCCAAAATAATCTTTTATTATATGCATAGGGCATCTATCCCACAAACCTAATCATCATTATGGCATCTAACCCACACTTTAGGCATCTATCCTCGATTATAAAACTTTCTTTTTTTTTTTGTACCAAAAAAAATACAACTACTAATGTTAAATTACTTCAATTATTTATTTCATTAATAAGTACACAACACATCACAATCATGTAATTGTTAAGAAAACTCATATTCGATAATTTATTAGCCTATTTCAAAAAGTGCGGCAACTATCCCACATTTACCCTACCCGAGAGGTAGTACAAAATACCTTTGAAGAATTTGTTGCCTCCCGTCCAGCTGATTTCTTTAAGAAGGGCATCAATAAACTGCCACTGCGTTTGCAAAAATGCATTGATTGCATGGGTGATTACTTCGATTAATACAAATAAAAAATACATGAAAATAATTCGTTTAAATTTTTTCATACAAAACGGCAATTTCATAGGTAAGGACCTAATATTAAAAGAAAAAAGCATTGCGAATTCCTTAATTTTAAGTAAATTCAGCATAGAGATGAATAGTGGGTAGATAATAAAATATGCATGCGTGGATCAAGACATTCGTGCACGCAAGCATGTGCCAGTGTGAGTGAGACAAATACTGCCACGATATATGGGTCCTTATCTGTTCTTATTTGAGCGGCCTGAAGCCATACACGAAACGGTACCAACAATTTAGAACGAAAACCAAGCGGTTCTCAACCTTTTCTGGTGGCGCATTATAATTTACAACTGCAAATCATAAAGTGTGTATATGTTATGGTATAGGTGATTAATGCGGGCATTATTAATAATGTGCGAGCATTATGAATAATGTCTACTCTATCGGGCTAAGTGATTAATTACCATCTAAACTTCATTATTTATCACATTGCGCGGTCATTATTATATTGCTACTTGACAATGGGTATCATTTAAGCTATCACCAATTTAATTAGTTTTGTGTTTCTTAAATAATAGGGTTTGTCCTCAAAATAGTAGATCTGTCACCAAAATGTAGTCACCAAACAATGCAAAATCAGTTCCACAATAAATCACCTAAAATCCTGAGATATAAGGTCTAGTATCAAATAAATGTTTTTGTATGTATTATAATAGGTGTGTCGTAATAAGTATTTAAGCAAACCAATTTAAAGAGATCACCAATAAATCATATTATGTTACTAGAAAATTGCATTAAGTTCAAATAAAAAATTAGGGTTGTCATCATCGTTTCAACCAAAAGATTCTGCTACTTAACTAGACTCTAGAAATTTCCACTGGTAGTATAAATTATATTTAAATAAAATTTTTAGCAGAGTAGTAAATAAAACAATTAAAGTCAAAATAATCAATATTTATTGTTTAAAATAATTACCACTGAACAATCAGCGCTGGTTTAAAATAGCTGGCTTATGGCTAGCAGAATAGTAGATAAAACACTTATTTAAAGTTAAAATAATCAATATTTATTCTTAAAAATAGTAACCACTGAATAATCAGCTCTGGTTTAATAGCTGGCTTATGGCTAGCATAATTGTAGATAAAACACTTAATTAAAGTTAAAATAATCAATATTTATTGTTAAAAAACAATAATCACTGAATAATCAGCGCTGGTTTGGATTTCGAAGGGCGCCCACTTTTTCTTTTCTGGCCGATAAGCACATTTTTTGCTTCTGGTTGGCCAGCTTTAAGCGTATGGCTAATCCGATAATATGTTCGCACATATATTTCTTGTAAAACGCAGGGCAGTTGCATTTCCCATGCATCCAATCAATATTGTGCGGTAGATCCACTCTCCATTTGCTGAACCATTGGACTTTGTATTCATCAAAATCAGTCCATGTATTTTCAAAGTTTTGTATTTTGTTTGCCTTACCAGCCGGTACTTCGTAGTGTTTAAAAGCATCGTCACTATACGTCAGTATTACTTCTTTAGGCAACTTAGCCCATTGGTAGGCTTCTGTCCAGTCTTTCAGAGTCATAGTTGGTAATGTCGCAAATACTTCATCGACAGCTAACGACCATCCATTTACAAACTCTGAAGCAACTGTCAAAAAACGAGACAGTGGCAAACGTTCACGGAGCGTGTATTCATCTTTGATTACTCGGTTATGTGATTCTAGTGCATTATTAGTCGCTGGTGAACCCATGTGAGCCCCCAAATACCAGTTACGGTTTTGTATGAGCCATTGCTCCTTAAAATACTGGATGAAAGTTGTCTCATCCTCCCATTTCTTCAAGAATGCTTGTGAAGCTAACTCGAACGTTTCTGAATCAGTCACTGCTTAGAGAGAATCCACATCTGTCAACAAATCTTTGTGAACATTTTTTCGCGTATCTTTCTCTACATGAGCTTGAATTTTTTTTTTAGCATGTGCCCAACACATTCGAATTGTGACATCTTCACCAAATACCTCTATAAATGCATTTTGTATTGCTTTCGCTGCGTCACATACTAGAACTTCTGGTTTGAAGGTTTGTGAGTACAAGTTAAAGATATTAGTCTTGATGGCATCGAACAACAACTTAAAGTCTTCTTTTTCCTCATTAGTGGCAACCCCAAGCCCGAATGGATGAAATCGTTTATTTTTGTCTGTACTTCCAACGACAAGAACGGGGAATCCTTGCCACACCAACTTGTATGTAGCATCAGCATGAATAACTTTTACGTCACGTGCTTTTTGCAGCAAATATTTTGTTGATAGTACAAATCTAAAGCGTGGTGAACTAGTTTCTTCAATCACTTCATACCCAATAACATAAACTTCATGTTCGTTGTCAGGAATTGGTGAATGAGACTTTAGCCAAGCTTCCAATTCGCCTAGGCTGATCGTGGGCTGTCCGTATTTACAACGGCGCCTGTCAATTAAATACGTCCTTACTTGGGACATTTTTGGCACTTTAATACCATCAATTTTAGTCAAATTTGCAAGTATGGCTTTTGGTTTGAGATGTAAGTCGTATAATTTGTTTATTTCTTCCTTTACTCTGTCACTAAGCCCATAGCAAGCGAGCGTTTTTGAATCGTGGTCATGATCAGAATCTGTCCGAAACAACAATACTTCATCCGAGAATGAGTACATGAGTAAATACAACTGAGCTGAACACTGTGGTCCCTTCCGCACCACTTTATTACATCTAAAGTACTTTTTTCTCCCTTCCTCTACATCATGCGTTCGTAGAAAAGACCAAATTTTTTCAGCCTTTATATACTCCTCAGCACTGTGTTTGTCTTCAAATTTTTTAACGAAAATCCAATCCTTGCTTTGCGACCGTTTCTTCTTTGGTATGGTGCCTTCATCAGTGTCAGTACCTTCCTCATTTTCCTCATCAGACTCCAATATCGGCACTTTCTCCACGAATGATTGCTCGACAAACGACGATAAACTTTTTGAATGACTTGCATTACCTTCACCACTACTTGATGCCATAATTAAAAATAAACATTTAAGAAATTAACTAAAACAACAAATTATCCACAACGATAATAAAATGCACCTACAACAATGAACGTGAAATCGCGAATGAAGTAAACTTGCATCTCTCTCGCACGCCGCCCGCGTCGCGCATCGTGTGATCGAACCTAGTTACCTACTACCCATCGTTGAGGCCGGATTGGTCAATTTTTAAAGCGCGCCAATTTGTCTCCGCCTTTCATTAAAATTATAAATTGATGTATTAAATTGGTAACGAATACTATTAATTTAATATCTGAACGAAATAAAATGTTACTACTGTATTGGTGACAAAATATCAAATAAAAAGGAGTCGCAGTCAGGGATCGATAATCGATTTATTTGGTGACACATCTACCATTCTGAGCACAGAGCTATTATTTAAGTAACAAAACTGTTATTATAAGAACGAAGTTTATATTCATGTAATGCAATATAATTTTATTGGTTATCGATCTCTTATTTTACACATATATTAACATTAATTTGATAATTCATACCTGGGAACAATTTTTGTTTATCTGAGAACGAAAATATTTCGTGGCGATAGATCTATTTATTAGGTGATACAACTTGATGACAAATATAAATTTTGGTGATAGAAAATATAGTTCCCCTTGACAATTGGCCAATTTGTTATTAAAGCTAAATTTGACGCGGTGCGGGGACGGAAGCACGCCAAATAATGAGTCTGATACCGAAACTTATTATTTTATGTTTTATAATAATATGTCAAAACTTCTATAAAACGAAAGATATGTTGTGAAATTTTTGTTTAAAATTTTATGTTTTGTGTTACCTATATTTTTAATATGATTTTCCTTAAGTTTTAAATGCTAAAACTAGTGGATTCTTAATGTAGAAATTGTTTAACATTTAGTAAATTTTAAGTTAAATGACAATAATAATAAAAAAATAGTTATTAAATATATTTTTATTACTGTGCCCAAAAGGTGACGGACAATATGTATAATACCCGGTCAATTTGAATCTTTGAATAATTATTATCAAATTGCACTCTCATATTGGGCATTTTTCGTAATGACCGGACATTATGTATAATGCCCAATTTATTACTTGGTCCATAACATATATAAAATTATGAAAAGCAAAAGATATTATGAAGTTAAAGAATGATAATATTATGATATGAATGAGCAATATAAATTGATATGTGGCAATACTTACTACATAATAATATGAATAATAATGCAATATGCATACTAAGCTAGTTTGTTTAAATCCACTTCGATCGTAATAATATGAACAGGAGATTTATCATTTTCTCGAATGTGGATTTTGCAAAATTTTACCCATACATAGTGGTATCCCTTTTGTTTTGAAAATTCCTTAACTCTTGTAAGCAGCTTTTTCAGATCAGGAACAAGGTGGTCATTTATATACATCCGCTTACTCCCTTCTCCAAACCCAATGTCTCTTACACTTAGTTTCTTATATGCCCGAGATGCAGCAATAAACTCTTCTTTAATATATCGGTTGATATAAGTTACTATAACAGATTTGTTTTTTGAGTTATGCGAAGGTACCCGAGCAATGTAGTTTATTTTGGTCTTAGGGAAGAAGTACCCCACAACCTTGGATATAATCTCAACTATAGTAAATAGGTTCTCGTTTGGCTTAATCGGGAGGCCATACATCTCTATGTTGTTCATCCACAACCATTGCTCCCTATATACACTATCATTTTTGAGAAGTCTCTCAAAAACATTGACTCCATCTTCTGGGATTCTAAGGATTGTTTTCAACAGCCAAGACCTTGATCTCCAGTTTGTATAGTCTAGCAATGTTGAAGTCGCATGACGCTTTTAGATCAGATATTTCGTTCTTAATCACCCTGACATCCTCAAAAAGTTCAGGCAGCATACTGAGCTGAGACTTCACTTCTCATTACTCCGACATGATCATATCCAGGTTTACAGATTCCGGGACTGGTGACTTTGGGCGTGAGCTTGATCAGTTTATGTTGAGGACATCTCCACAGTGACCGTCTGTCAGCTCCTAGCTTGCGGTAGCCTGATTCCAAAATAGAGGCACAGGTAAAATCCAGGTAAAATCCATATTCCGCTTGCACCCATGACAGAAAACCCCATCAGTGAATGTAATGTTGCATATGTCCCACTTCATTTTTAATCAAATAAAAAATCATAAAGTACAAGAAAACTGGACATCAAAGGTTTAGAAGCACTGGAATATTACTCGCAGCAAGCTTAACATGTAGTCAGGTCTAATGCACAACACATAATTATCATAATATACTCTACGAGACCAGACCTTTGACACTAGGCAAAGACTTTATTATGAATTAAGCTACTTCTATTGAATTAAAACCAAACAGTTTTATGAAAAACATTAATTGCAGATGCACCAATGTCTATGTTTTTCTTCACAATAACGATGATTGTCCCAATTCCGAATAACAACTGATACAATTGTTATTCGGAATTTGACAGGCAAGGACAAATCATTGTATAGCTCCATTGTGTAAATATTTTTATTAGTAAGGGGGTTTATATTTATGTTACTGAGATTGTTTACTTACTGTGGTGAAGTTTGAGATTTTACTACAAGTTTTATTTTGTTTGTTGTTTGTAATTTGTTAATGTTTTATATTAATAGTAATTTAAAAAATACAAAACATTACTTTAAAATTATACACTAGAACTAAAAGCAAAGAAAAATAATATACTTACTGTGTTCTTTAACTTAGCATATGATTCATTGAATTTATCAGCATCTTTAGCAGAAACGGCCGCCAAGCGGGAATGAATCTTTTGACACAGTAATTTCTCATCCTGAAGAGTCCGAGACTTTTCACTTGTTAATGATAAATATGACAATGCCAATTCATAAGCACCATCTAGAAGCATAATATTTTTTTTCTATATCGTCCTACTTATCTGATTCATATCTTAAGTCAAAATGAGCTTTGGATACCACTTTCATCTAACCTAGCATTCATACATATTATTGTAATACTTATTATAACAATACCCTTCTTGCTAGTAGGGGAAAAATGAGAAGATATTTTTTTTAAAAGATACATGCATGAAATACTGAAAACAAGAATGTAACTTAATAAAAGGTGAATAATAATCATTCTAAACTACTTTTTACACATTGCCATATAAGATATACAAAATATTCCTGAAAATTATCCATTTACGTCGTCCTTATATCGAACAAAAGAATGATGACATTGTTTATTTTTCAAAATAAGAACTTACCTGGTTCTTGTGGTGACAGACTCTCACATATTTTATGCAAAAGTAGGGCCGTATTATTAGTTGTTATATCCATATTTTTATCTTGAATCCAAGTTTGAAGGTTTGTTTTATTAAAACTTTTAAGTAGGGTCAATACTATAGGAATAGTTGAAAACCTAAGTTATCAAAACTATTAAAGTTTAAGTAACAGTCAACAGTGACTGTTAGAACACCCAAATCTGGACAATATAAAACAAAATAAAACTTATTTATTATGTAGGCATTGATTAGATAGTGTTGTAGATGTTTAGTTATGTACAACATATAAAACTTAAATTTTTAGTCACCTAATATTTTTTGAAATAAATAAATTCAAGATCAAACATTCTACCGATATTTTTTGACAAATAGTAGATTGCGGGTTGACACTTTTTTTTATATTATGGCGTTGGCTTATCTTAAAACCTTTTGCCAGTGTCAAGTAAAAAGGCGGGAAATAGAACTTTCGTTTCAATTTTCAACACTGTATTCCTTTAACGTCAAGTCTAAAGTCTAGTCAAAGTCCAAATAAATAGTCAGTACAGTCAATGAGTCATGTCAGTCGATTCAGTAAAATGGTAGACGCTTTACTGAAAGTTCCTAGGGAGTTTTGGATGAACACAAAATAGCACGTTTTTAAAAGTTGTACCACTTGCCCACACTTGTGTACGTTAACGAATATTAATTAATGGTTAATATTCTACCAATATTACACATTAAGAACTGAATTAATAAAAATTTATGAAAATTATAAAAAACCCACAACGTCACCCATTGAATTCCCCGGCAAAACTCCAAAAAAATGACGGTTTTATTTTTTATTAAATAGTAAAATTTGGTAATAGTTAAGGGTAAAGTATGCTTGGCTTTTAGTAATACTATAATCTAGTCACCGACATTTAGGAACTATGATTGCTATCAATTGTCATAAATGCCGGTGACTAGATTCTAGTATTACCAAAAGCCAAGCGTACTTCACCCCTGACCATGGAGTATAGATATAAGGAGGGCAATCTCTCTAAAGCAGAAAAGCTAAAAAGTGTCCGATAAAAGTAATTTCCTAATAATTTCCAAACTAGCCTTAATGGTGCTAGAGTGCATAGAGAGATAGAGAGTGAATAGGGTGTGTAATATGAAGATAGCAATAAGAGATGCGAGTGAAGCGAGATGAGTTTAGTTATTTAGTTATATCCATCATAAAACTTACTTTTATGATGGAGATAACAAATTTGCGTAGTAACATCTTTACCTACTATCTCCTTATTATATCAGCCTTTTCTCATTTGATTATATTTTCTAACTTTACCGCTTTATTTAAAATTTACACTCTAGGTACAGTGGCGCCACACTCGTCACATCACGTCTTTACGCATTGTAAATGATTTAGGATATATTTATCGAATTTCAACTTCCAACCAAACTTTCCTCATTTCGATATGTCCCGGCACTTTATTGAACAACTTGCCTGGAGTTTTACCGCCATTCTTTTTATAATTTTATAACTACTACACACAAATAAAACTCATTCTTGCCATAATATAAATTACTATTTCGAAAAAATTATGAGTTTAGATCATAAAAACCAGGTTCCAAAGAAAAAAAGTATGAAATAAAACTTATTTTATAAATAACTAGCTTGTTCCTGCGGCTCTTCCCGCGTAATTGTAGTATTATATCCACACGCCGTATTCCCGTACTTTTTCGGGATAAAAGTAGCCTATGTTTTAATTTCATTGAAATCCGTTCAGTAGTTTTTGCGTGAAAGAGTAACAAACATCCATCCATCTATACTCACAAACTTTCACATTTATAATAGAAGGATTAAATAAATTCCCTTTTAAATTTGCCTAAAATTTTAACCATTTCCTAGTAGCTCTCCATCTACTTATAAACTGTGTTTTATTCTAGTGAGTGCGTGAAAAATCTTAAAAGCTATTATAATATTAGGTCTTTACCTATGGAATTGCCTTTTGTATGAAAAAACTTAAACGAATTTTTTTTATATATTTTTTAATGCAGTGGCAGTTTCTTGATGCCCTTCTTTAAGAAATCAGCTGGACGGGAGGCAACAAATTCTTCAAAGGCATTTTACTGCCTCTCGGGTATTGAATTTTTTTCCCACCAAGAAGTCCATCCAAATTCTGGAAAAAGTAGTAGTCTGTAGGCGCAAGGCCTGGTGAGTAGGGCGGATGACGGAGAGCTTCCAACCCCAGTTCTTGCAACTTGGAGACCGTCTGCTGTGCAGTATGAGGTCGCGCGTTGTCGTGCAGGAGCAGTGGAGACGAGCGATTGACCAATGCTGGTTGGAGATGTGCCAGCTTCTCCATCATTGTGTTCAGTTCTTCACAGTACACATCTGCAGTAAAGCTCACCCCGTTTGGTAAGAAGCTGTGATGAATCACACCGGCGCTAGACCACCAAACAGTGACCATCACTTTTCTAGGGGTAAGTTTTCGTTTAGGGTATTGTTTAGGTGCTGAACCAGGATCCAACCAACTTGCCGAGCGCTTGTGGTTATCAAACAGAATCCATTTTTCATCGCAGGTAACAATGCGGTTCAAAATTCCTTCATTTGTGTGTCTGTTGAGCAGTGCAAGGCACGTCTCGACGCGTACTTCGCGCTGGCGATCATTGAGTTCGTGGGGCACCCATTTGTCAAGCTATTTTACCTTGCCAATTTGACGCAAATGGACCGATATTGTTTTGACGCTAACGTCGAAAGCTGCTGCTAATTCAGCCGTAGATTGTGTATCATCAGCTTCCACAATCGCCTTTAATTCGTCATTGTCGACCAAAGCCTTGAGACGACCGAGGCCGAGACCGAGGGCGAGGTTCATTTTGCAGGTCGAAATTTCCAGAAGGGAAGCGAGCAAATCAATAAAAGGTAGTACGTTGGTTTGTAGTGTTAGCTCCGTAAACGTCGTTGATGTTGCGTGCCGCTTGTACCGCGTTGCTGCCACGACGGTACCTACTCATATTCCATAATTACTCGAATCGAAACATATCCATGATGACGAAAAAGATTGAAATACGATGAAAATGTAACACTAATCAATAAACAAATGACTACTTTTGGAAAAGAATTCCATCTTTTTAAAATAAAATTAATTTGAAATAAGAATTCTTAGCCAAACAAAAATTATTTTGATTTGAAATGGCCAGTACTGCAGAACGGCAATTTCATAGGTAAAGACCTATTATTATTTCTAAGGCGGCGACGGCGAGGATACTATAATATTTAATGTTGTCTTAAGATAAGATATCGCATGCTATGCAGTTCGTTTGAACTATAACAGACGGCTAAGATACTACGAGTTTTCATATTATATACCATAATATAATATGAATTAAATATCGAGGCATCTTAAGATAAAAAATTATAGCTCTCGAGCGTCGATGGGCAGGTGCCGTATGTAGTGATCTGTGATTATGGCAACTATATACATAATCTGTCTGTCACTAGTAATGTCATTGGAGTTTTGTCACTTGGAATAACGCTGAACTACGAATACCTACAATGGTCGACACATAGCCTGCAGTTAATCATTTATTATCTCGCCCATCCCGCTCTGCCAATCCTGAAATATAACAAAAAGCAATAGACCGTCTTTTTCTTTTTACCTTAGCAAGCGTCGAGCGCTGGCACCCGCCGTCGAGAAGGTCGACTAATCCGTGTCGTATAATTTATTATTATTTTTAAACAAAAAATTAAACCAACTTCCAAAGTAAAAATGTTATTTTCTTATTTTCTAAATAATTCCCGTTTTAAATTTGGCTAAAATTTTAACTATTTCTCTACTCAATCTTTAAAGTTTTGAAGTCGGTACCAGCCGACATTGTATTATATATAGACATATGAATGCATTTTTACTTTGCAATCGGTTTAATTTTTTGTTTAAAAATAATAATATTTTTTCTCTTTTTAGTGATATTTGTTAAATTATTATTAATACCTTTTAAGAACGTTTAAAACTAAGGATCGAATGTATTTAAATTGAATACGCGCCAAGCTTCCATTAGGTATTGTATATAAGATGATGATGATGATGGCATATGTTTGCAGTTCTATAAACAATGTCGAAATTTCCAAATGCATATCTTTAAAGACTGAGGAGTTGAGGAGAGGAGGAGTCCAGGGTATGCCTTGGTACAAAATCTCACTTTTTGGTAGCATACTCGTATTTCAGTTGTTATTTCTTGGGTTATTTCAGAAAAAGTCAAAATCACTATATGTGTCCATATAGATTTTGAGGAGTTCCCTCGATTCCTCATGGATCCCACCATCATCAGGTTTCACCACCACCACTTTTGTGTAAACGGGACCAACTTTGAAGTATACCCTTTACATAAAAAAAATTTGAAAATCGGTCAACAGACGGCGGAGTTATCATTGAACATACAAAAATAAATATGCAGCTGAACGTTTTTTGGATGTCGGTTAAAAAATCTTATGGTCGATAGTGTAGGTATGGTTTTTATTTTTTAATTTTCTACAGGCCATAAGGTTGGGAAAGCTTCAAATTGCTGTGAGCAAATAATTGTTCTCGTACGTTTAGTCTACGAAACATGTTTTGCACAACCTTGAATCCAGACATCCCAAATCATTGTATCCTTAGGAAATCTGAAAAATTAAGAGCTAGAATAACATAGACTGCTGGTGGCAGTTTTTCTTTTCGCATTCCATCGTGAGTGCGTTTGCCGATTACTAGGAATTTATAGGTATGTGATTTGTACAGCGTCACCTAGTTGTCGCGTTTACAACTAGGTAACTCGTTTATAAAATAATAACGAGTTAAAACAAAAGTTTGATAATTTAATAGAAGATAAGAAATAATTATTTTTTAATAATTTCGATTTTTTAATGACATAATATTAAGAAGCAAAAGAAAATTGCAAATAGTATACTAATTAGAAGCGTTTTACCTACCAATAAAACGCATATTAATTTACTTACCTTATTCGAAGCTTATTTAATTGAGATAGGCACTACGTTTCCCGCCATTATATTATTGCTATCTTTTTCCTTCCGGTTGTCCACACTTTCGTCCCACCACGGTGAAGAGGTAGGGAGTTTATAAAAGCGAGCTAATTCGTCTGTCAAATTATTGCGGCTAGAATCACCAGGCAGAATTTAAACTATGAGCTTCGAATAAGGTAAGTAAATTAATATGCGTTTTATTGGTAGGTAAAACGCTTCTATTAATTTGACTTGTTTATTCGAAGCCCATTTAATTGAGAATTGTTTGTTATCGCCTGCTGGGATCGAAAGTTTACATATTATGTAATAGACGCCAATGTGAATTAGACAAAATTATATTTGATTTTAAGTTTATAATATAATTATAATTATAAAGCCGGGGGTCGCGGGTTCGAATCCTGCCGAAGGAATAAAAAGTTTTTCTATGTTCCTGGGCCATGGATGTGTAATAAATATGTGTATAATGTAATAAAAATCTTAAATATATGTAAAGTATAAATGTATTAAATATACTTCCATAACGTTACGTGTTACAATATACTTTGTAACACAAGTTCTTCGGATACTTAGCACGGGTCCAGATTGACGTGGTGTGAAGCGTCCATAGATATTTATTTATTTATTATTTATTAATTAAAAAAAAATAAAATAATAATAATAAAAAAAAACATAATACAATGTTACTAAATGTAATTAACTGATTGTTAATCAATAAAAAATAGTTTTAAACATAAGTATTTTATTTATAATATTAATTTAAACAAATATATTTAATCGATTGCATCAAAAACGGGTATAATTATAAATTGCGGATAGAACTTCACGCCTATAAAATGTACAAAAAGTATTCTGGGATCGTCAATTTCTCCTGGATAAAATATCTTCAATTGAAAAATTGTCCAGCCAATTTTTTTAACGCAACTGCTGATCGAATACTTCCCGGCGTTGCAGTTATACCCGCATCTTTGAAAAAGGATTTGATCCACCCTGAAATAATAGCCTTTGAGGCAGGTTTAATCCGTCCTCTGAAAGTAACAAATAAGTTATTTTATTTATGTGTATTCCATCTACAATCAAGTACTTAGGTACTTACTTTTTATTATACAATTATTATTATATATAATTATTTTTATTATATAATTACAATCAATAGTTCTTATAAATATAATATAATAAATCCGATTTTGATCTGACCATTGTAATCATCTTTTCCAAGCAACATTATACGTCTTTTGTGTAGAATTACGCCATGACTTACTCAGAAGATCAACATGCTGTTCGCCAAGCTTTTAAGCTCCGACCACCCCTACATTTCCACACCTCCAATGTCATCTCGTGGACCTTGGGTGGAGCCAGACCCGTCAACATGTCGATCAGGAACTTGTCCAGGTGTGCAATTCAATTGTGTATGGGGCGGCAATTACTCGGACTTTCAAATCTGCTCGCCAATAAACTTTGCTCCAGCGAGGAACCACCAGCAGGTATATTCCTTGTGCATGGTTGAGATGACTCAATACTTTGGGTATGAGGCACGGCGGCGGGAATATCCAGGCTAGCTGGAAATTCCATACTCGTGAAAAAGCATGGTGAAAAAGTCTTTTAGATCGAGTAAAACATAATTCGTTACCACGTGCGCCTGCCTGGAAGCGAAGAGGTCGATCGCCGGGATGCACCATCTGTGAAAGATCTTGTTTGTGCATTCGGACGTCAGATGCCACTCTTAGCTCCGACGAAGCCTTGACTAATAGTCGGCGTGGCTGTTGTACATCCCTGGAATGTGAAAGACTTTTAGGTGTATATGATATCGTTCTAATATTTGGAAAATTTCAAATGTGAGAATAAAAAGCTTTTGTGATTTGGTGCCGCCTTCGTGACGAAGGTATGCGATTACCGTTTTGTTGTCGCATTGAACTAGAACTGTGCTTCTACTCAACATTTTATGATACATTTGAAAGACTTTTAATAAGGCTAACATTTCCTTTTGATTGGAATGCAAGTTAATTTCGTCTTGTGACCAAAAACCTGACAAACTCATGTTGTTAAGACGAGCACCCCATGCAATATCGGAAGCATCAGTTGTCAGATAATGAGTGGGTGGAGGCAAAACAATGGCTGGAGGCTTACGGCAGTTTCTGAACCACCAATCCAGATTGTCCTTGGCATTTTCCGGGATCGTATGCCACCTGGTGTCTGATTTTAACATTTTGTTGAGCAGCAGTTGCAGCGCGCGGAAGATGAGTTGACCTGTTGGGACAGTAAAACTCGCAAAGTTTAGAAGACCTAAGCTTTGTATCTCTTTGTATCTCTCTTCAGAGTTGTACTCGTAGGTTGCTTATTTCGAACTGTAGAAATTTTTGTTATTGTACAATTTACTTTCTCTGTAGGAAGTTGCTTTACATTAGTAGAAGGGTTCCACTTGATGCCTAAATAAATTATTGACTTAGATGGAACAAGAATAGATTTCTCTTCGTTGATAATCCATCCTAACGCATTTTGCCAGTTTTAGGGAAGACCCCCCGCGTCAGAACGCAGGGGAAACCCGAGGTGTCAAGGGAGTGATGATGGTGGCGTGGGCCGTGGGCGGCCAAGACCTGCGGTCGGCTCCGGCGACGCGTGGGGTCCTGGTCCGGGGGCCAGGAAGCGTGATTGGGTCCACTCACGAACGCGCCGCTTTTGCCGACCACGGACACAATCGACCTGGGAAGGGAGGGGGGGGATGTGTTCCCGAGCCCCAGACTTTTAATTTCGGGGGCGTAAAGGCTGCCACGGAGTTGACGTATGGGGCAATAGGGCTGCCCCTCGTCATACTTCGGGCGCACAAAAAGTGTATTTGCGCCGGCTTTTATAACCAACGCGGGGGATGGGAGGGGGAGGCATCGATCCAACGGTGCTTGTCGGGGGCGCACCGCGCATGGGGGAGTCTCGGCAGCTTGGTTACGAGATGCTCCCTGCGTCTGGTGTCTACGTGGGCGGATGCCGTTAGTAATGTGGATTCGTGCGTTCTGGCTCACTATTCTGGATCCCCCGCCCTCTCCCACGTGCTCTATCAACGGTTCGAGCGGTGACGCCGGCTAAAAAAAAAAAGTTTGGTGTCAAAATGGGGGTTTTCAACCATGCCCCATCGATTGCGCTAATTCGATTTTCAATATATATAACGGTTACAAAGATAGACTTTTGCAATTACTAGGCTCATTAGGCTATATTCATTACTAATTACCTCATGCAGTGGTAGATAATTGACGGTGATAAGCTAAGGGTCATTGGTGGTTCAGTAAAACAACAATGGTATTATAAGTGAGACATTTTATTGATAAAATAACAACATTTCAAATAGTTGTTTTGTTATGAAACGAACTAGGAAACGAGCAGATGGATAAACACGTCACGACGGAAAAACGTCTAATGTTAAGCGATTTCCGTCACTCATGGACACTCGCAATACCCTACTCTGGTGTTGTAACCTGCGTTCCTAGTCATAAAAATCCCCAACCCCTCTTGGACCTACGGTAAATCCTTACTCACACAACGATACACAACGCAAGCGTTATTTCATACCGGTTTTCTGTGTGGCCGTGGTATTTACCCGATCGAGTCGGCCCATTCATGCTGAAGCGTAATCCATGACCAGGATTACGCTTCAGCATGAATGGCGCTTCGGCGGGATTCGAACCCGCGACCCCCGGCTTGGGCACCATAACGCTCAATCAACTGAGCCACAGAGGTCGTCATTACACTTTTGTTTACACACCTGTACCCTAAAGTGTATCTACCTAGGTAACACTGAAAATGTTTAGAAAATGAAAAACGGTTGAATGTAGAAAGTTGGCAATACTTTTATTGTTTTTCGTCTCTCTACACATCGTCGCATTCGATGGAACCACTGAAAAAAGCAGTGGGTCCATTCTTCCTTAGGGGTCTCTTCTATGGCATTTTCGTACGCTTTCACCGCATATTCAGGGTTCGTAAAGCGAATACCTCAAATTTTATCTTTAGTTCTTGGGAATAAATGAAAGTCGCAGGGCGCCAGGTCAGGACTGTATGGTGGATGACTCATTATCTCGACACCTGCCATAGTCAAATATTCAACAGTCCGTTTTGCGGAGTGCGTTGAAGCATTGTCGTGATGAGGGAGGATCCTGCTTCGAGGGCGCTGCTGTCGAATTTTTTCCAACAACAGCAACAACAGGCAAACAGTAATTGACATACCAGTCTGCAGTAATTGTAAATAGTGGCACGAGATGAGGCTTCATTAAGAAATGCTAATCGCAGCCTATCATAGCTTTGTTGTTGAATAAGCCCACAACGAAAGTCATAATAAATCATTGACCGAAAATTTTCTCGCGTTATGTTCATTTTCACATATTATAACAAGAGTTTTAGATTTGCCACCAATTCATAAAAACAAATGACAAATGAATGCAATATCGTCGCCTTAATTCTAATAAACCGTATCTCAAAAATGACAACTGTTTAGGAAGGTCATAAAACTGTTTTTGTTGTTTTAACTCTTAGACAACAATATAAAGTGATGTTCGAAACTAAGTATCAAAATACTAGTATAATCTTAATTTTACCTTGTAATACAATTTGCTTGACCAGGAAGCTCTATATCTTAGTTACGCTATATTAGCATAATGAATTTACTGAGATAATGTATATTAACATAAAAAAACAAAGGGATCATCCTGTAAAAAACATTTATTTTTCAATAATTAAGATAGTTTAGTACTTATATTTATAATTAACAATAACATTCATTAAAAATTAAGAATCATCGTACGGTATCAAACATAAATAAACTTTTATCAAATCAACTAAAAAACACATTAAAATAAAATTACTTTCTAAATATGCGAGTTAAAATACCAACTTTAACTCGCACTTATCTATTATAATATTATCTATTTATCATAAATATAATAATATTATATAACTTAATCTTTAATCAGTCGTTGCCTTAGGCAAACTGTCGTAAAAAAAATGATAGTCTGTTGGCAAAATGTGTTTCAGATCTTGGAGGTCTTTCCATTTTCTTGGCTTCAGTGGTATTCTTCCTGTGTACATTGGATTAATGGTGTAGGTACCACTTTGTTTTGATCTGATGGGCAACTCCTGTAATTCATCTGTAAAATTTAGTTTAAATTTAATTTTCCCATCTGGGACATATTGCAACTGCCGGATGTCGGTAACAGTAGGATTTCCCGCTTTTCTTCCAGGTCGAATGGAGGTATATCGTTGCAGCACTGAAAAATCTTTGAAAAAGTCATGGGAAAGGTATTTTGCGTCATATTTAGGAGTTTTCTTCTTTGCATCTTTAGTAAGCTTAACATAGTCATGAGGTAGATGAATGTCGGTTCTTTTTAGTTTTATCTCAATAACGGAATGTACTGAGTCACACTCCATTTGGGTATGGCCTCTTTCCAAATATTTTTGTGTTATTAACATGTTTTCTTTTATAGCCAAGTCCAGAAGAATATTAGCCATGATTGAGTTTCGATTCTGGGCTGTACATCGATCACTGAAAATAACTAGTGGAATAGTTTTAGGAACTTTCTCTTGTATGTAGTCTACTAGACAAGAAGCGAAGTTGGATGCTTGTAGCTCGCCTTCGCATTCATGCCACCAATAACAGGTTACTTCATGAGTTGCTAAATTGTAAACTGTAAAATTATGACAACAAAGCTTTGTCTTATAATAGACTGCGCTAGCTTGAACTTTGGGGCAAACCTTCACGCTCTGCAAATCTACAGTAAGTGCCGTAATTTTTCCATCAATAGCCAATAGTTTATCAGATTCTTTTTCTAGTCTTGCAGCCTTTTTCTTCTTAATATGTTTATTGTAAACCTCTTCTGTCACGTTTTTGGTTTCATAACCACAGCAAACATCACACCTATCCTTCTTTGGCTTGGTAATACTTAAGTTCAGTTCATCAAACTTGTTAAAAAAAAAACAAGCTGAAATTGGCTTCACCTTATCGCTTGTGCATTTTTCTTTGTAAATACTGTATACATGGCTTTTGCTTTCGAATACTGGTTCAAGATACAGTTTTGTTGAGGTAGATCTACAGTAATGTGAGGGTAATTTAGGTATATTTTCAAAAAACTTTTGCAGATGTTCAGCTTGACTGATTCCACTGGAGGTTGGTGTTTCTGTAGATTTTTTTTTGCCTCTTTTGCTTTTTTGCTTTTTAGTCTCAGTTAATGAAATACCCGATTTTGTCTCTGAAATCCAGGTAAGAACCATGCGCTCTTTGATTCCTAAAGTATTCAGAAACATTTTTTTGCAGACTTTGTTTGCTTCCTCATTGAGCTTTAGGTAGTACACATAGCTTTGTTGTCTTTTATGTGAATCAACTGTCTTTTGTTTGATTGGGATCTTGTCAATCATTGAAGTAACAAAACTTTTCTTCCCTGACCAATCTAGCTCCTTCCAAAAGTTATCAAAAATGCATTGTCTATCATGCTCTCCAAACTTGGAGCAAAACCGCTTGTCGCTATTTTTACAGAACTTGGAATCACATGTTGGTCCCATCTGCCTTTTACTTCTTTGTATACCTGTCGTAACATTTTTCTCCTTTCTTGAATATCCTGCATAACTCTCTCCCCGCATTCTCTTCTCTTTCGTAATATTTCTTTGCCATTTTTTACAATCAGCATGTTTTCTGCGTTTGGGCTTGTTCTTTGGTTCTTCATTGTCAATTATTTCAGGCCCAGATTCCACAACCAATGTTTCTGTCTCTATAATTGGTTCAGTAGTAGTGGCATCCAATTCTACAACTCCAATTGTTGGACTATTATTGGTAACAAAATGCCCGATTGCCAATTCACTGACACCTTCCGAAGCTTCGCATATTTTTATAGTAGCATTAGATTCAGGGGTACTTTCATTAATTCCTGTAACAAAAACTGCGTCTTCCAATACAATTTCAGGACCATTTTCAGTTTAAACATTAAGTACTGAAGCTAAGTTCGACGCTCGCTTATCAACTTCTAAAGGGGCTTCTTTTTGGGACTTAATAGCAAGATCAGATTCGGCTGCTATATTAATTGCATGAAGGAAATCGTTGTCTGCTTTGTATATTAAAATGTTCTCTAAAATTTTTACCCGGCTCTGATGTTTTATCTTGGAATTCGTTACTTTTATACCATTATCTGCTAATAATTTAAGTATTTCCTGGTCCTCATCATCTGAATCCATTTTGATAATATCTGAAGAAAAAATACAAACATACATGTAAATAGGTCGTATATCAAAGGCAGACTATAAAATCAAAATCGAATAGGCAGTATCTCAAAAGTAACTTTAAAAGTCTTAATTATTCTACTATCAGTGGTTTTCCACAAATATTATTTATTTAAAACAGTAAATAAATGTCAAATAACAAAATATAAACAATTTCATACCTTAGCAGCTTATAGAAACAATCACACAACACATAAATCGCGGAGCCACCTTCGCGATGTCAACAAACTATGGCAACTCAATGAGTTAATGCATATTCGCAGAAAGATCCAGTGACTCAAGATGCGTCATATTCGCGTCGAGTCTTTTATCTCACTCTTTTTCATACAAACTTTGCAAATGAAAGAATGAGAAAGATGCCCTTTTCCCGCCTTTATCCAAAGCACACAAAATGTCGGTTACGTTCGAAATTGAGATACTACATATTACAATTAAGGCGACGATATACTACATTAGGTTACCACAGAGTTCTAAAATTGAAATTCAAAAAAAGTTTTCATTAGCAATGTTTCTAACTGGCCAGTTCTAAACATTTTCAGTGTTTTACCCACAGCACTACACTGGTTTTTAAAAAGTGGATCTATTAAAGTTTAAATTTAAGTTTATAGTTTTTAAAAAGGTGAACTTTTTTTCAAAGTGTATCTACGAGGAAAGTGTACCTACGAGGAATAATTCTTTAGCAGAACGTCATAAAATCTCAAGTTTCAGAAGAAAATTAAATAGAAAATGTATATATTTTAAAGCAAACCTCATGTCAATATACATCGGTCAATGAACTTTTCTTTATTAAACTTTTCGATGTGCAGTTCCATACTGGCCCTACAGATACAAATGTATTATTATCGATAGGATGTTGCTGCCGAAATAATTTCCAGTGATAGTTATGAATGGCATTGGTGTCCTCATTAATATAATGATATCGTGATGAAATACAATTAACATTATCTAAGTTTTTGTTATAAATAGTATTTTCCACTAACCACGGTATGTATATTCATTTTGTACTCTCAAGATTTAAACAGTTTATTCACGGTCACCGAGCGAAGCCGGTGATGAGTACTAAATAATTTAGAAATATATGTTACAGACTGTTGTAAAAACATGAAATGTTAAAGGATGTCGTCGTGGGAGTTGAAATCGAAAGGGACCAAGAGATTCCGAATCAGACAGCTGCATATTTTCTCATACTGAACAACTGTATATTTGAATATAAGCCTTTGAACAATATTGTAAATAAGGCATCATGAATAGCGATTCAGTTATCGTTGACCCTTAAGGATTTAAGGATATCAAAAATAAATTTATCGTAAAAGAATTTTCAATTGCAACCAAAGACTACACAGACGTTTATAATTAAACCACCATATCCTTATCTTACAAGTGAAGAAAAGAAGCAAGTTCAATGGTTGGAAAAAAATCGTGGACTACGTTGGAGTGAAGGATTCATTGACTATCGTGGATTTCAAAGGACGATTATGCCCTAATTAAGCGGTAAAAAAATACCAATAAAAGGAATGGAAAAGATTAAGTGGATTCATGAGCTTTGTCAAGACTGAAATAATAGAATTAGGGGAAAAGGGTTGTCCTAAATTTTTAATATTTTGTTATAAAGAATATTTTGAGAAAGGAAAGAAAAAAGAAAATGACATCTCGAATTGTGTTCATCACAAAAATATGTGCTTTAAAATATATTTTTCATCCCCACTTCACATGTATGGAGAGCCACCCCTAAAATATAAAATTATTATTATTTTATGATGCCAAAACTGAGGTCTCTATACATTATAATATAAATTTATCAAATTTCATCAATTTATATTCATAATTTCAGAAGTTACATGAGCGGACAGACTGACAGATGGACGTCCATCATACCGACCACGGTAGAGTTAAGGAGTGCAATCTTTAGGATAGAAAAGTATTCGCTAAAAACTTAGAGCATTAATCCAACCGGAGTAATCATTGCCAGGCGTTTCCTGCTGCTAATGGTCCGAGACCGCCGGTCATACCGGTTAAATACTTATTATTTTGTAGTTAGTAAGTATCATTTTTTTTAAATATTAACAAATAATGCAATAAATAAGCAAAAATCCAAAAAACATTTTCGGTCAATAAGTATTGCCACTCGTCCGTTTATAATCCCAACTTAAGAGTAATATTTAAAAGTAGTCATTTATAAAAACTGGTATTTCATATTCGTTCTTGTTATTACTGTTTCAAAATGAAAAAACATAACTAAATAATACTTTGACTTGTTTATTTGCAGCTTATTTCATTGTGATAGGCACTACTTTTCCCGCCATCATATTATTGCTATCCTTGTCCTTCCAGTTGTCCCCACTTTCGTCCCACCACGGTGAAAAGGAAGGGAGTTTATAAAAGCAAGCTAACTTGTCTGTCAAATCATTGGATCGTCCTGTCTCCTATAGTGCACGCTCTGTCTCAGTGTTCCCACCTACGTGCCGACCCCGCGTATAGTGCAGTGCCTACAAACTCCTGATAGCGATCGTCAATTCACACCTTATTCGTTAGAATAAGTTTTTTTTGTAAAGTTATGAGACCAAAGTAATATGTTGCCATTATCCTGTATTAGGAGATTTTTGCACAAACTTAAAATATCTAACTTATATTGTTGGTGCTCAAGCTGGGGGTCGCAGGTTCAAATCCCGTCGAAGAAATAAAAAGTTTTTCTGTGTTCCTGGGTTCATGGATGTATATTAAATATGTGTATAATATAATAAAAATCTTAAATATATGTATAGTATAAAAAGTGTTAAATATATTTCCCTTGTCTGGAACCCATAACACAAGTTCTTCGAGAACTTACCACGGGACCAGATTGACTTGGTATGAAGCGTCCATAGATAAAAAAGAAAAATTAGTTTACTAACCATATTCCACTTTGCACTTAGTAGAATTTCATAATTCTACTAAGTGCAAAGTGGAATATGGTATGGTAAATATAATATAATCATGTGTAGCATTAATTAATTAATAATGAATATAATAATAAAAATTTAATTACAACTCAATATAAAAAACCTACTTCAGTATCAACTAACAACAAACATATTATTATAAATTATTTTATGAGGTCATACTGACATAGGTCTCTTGTATGCTAACAAATCTTCATGTTGGTACAAAGCGTGTAACTTTTCATACATGTATTTAAAAAAATATAACAGATTATCATATTGTCCCTCATATGGAATACACTGTCTGTTACAGTCTTTGCTGTGTTTTGGGAAGCCACCAGTAATTTCCGAAGTATAATTTTCACTACAACCCCAGGCACTTATATGCAGCTCAATTAAAGCTTGGTGTAGAGCCTCAACTGTTGATAAATACCATCTTGGACTTCCCTTTTGATGTCTCCAAAACTGAGATACTCTGTTTTGTAATACAATTTTAGGTATTCTTTGAAACCTTTGATCTGCAAAAATGCCCCGACTTTGATTCCATGTACTGTCAATGATGACTAGTCGTTCTATCGGCAATTGTTCCACATGATATATCTCTTTTGATTCATTATTTATGATTTTAGTAATTAAAGTACCTACATTATAGCCAATGGGTAAATTTTGCAATTTATCCTCTTCATAAGATACACAACTGTGTTTGCTTGAAAATAACTTATTTATAGAACATGCGTCCTTTCCTGGATACAGTAACACAGTCTTGCCGTCATTCAAATACTCTGGAACTTCTGGATATGTATACACATTAACATCATTTGGAGCTAACACAGCAGCGTGAGCAGCAGTACTTTTCCCATCAATTTCTTTTCTGTGTTTAATGATGTCTACTTTTATTGGTAGCTATAGAAAGATAGAAACAAATTGAGGTGTGAATACGTAATAGGTACCTACTTATAGTAGGTACTGACTACTGATAGATTGAAAATCAATTTACTAGAACCCACCTTACACTGAGGTATTTGAGTTTTTAGTTGCGACACGGGTAGGAAACATATGTAACAAAAATACTTTCTTGATTTCCCACATCCTGAACATGCACTGCGATTTTTTACTTTGTGCAAAGGTTCTAAATCGGATATTACTAGCCCTTCAAAAGGTCTATCATCACGTTTTCTCGCCTCTAGACTTTTAGGATTCATTTCTTTCATACAAAAAATAAATAAAACTAAAAACTTGTTGCCCGCTTCTAGATAAATAGAGAAACGAGAAACCACAAGCAAGGCATTTTAGAGTTTGACATTTGTATTTTTTAATACTACTTCTTCTATTTTTATACTTTTCTCTACAATAAGAGCGGGAAATTCAAATTTTAGTCGATTACGAAACCTACACCAGTATATTATTCATTTCTAAAACTTAGTGTTTTCGAGGCTAGAACATATTGAAGGAAAATAGCTAAATGTAAATATCCATTAAGTCAATAACCAACACAAAATTGCATGCAAAATTGTAGAAATTGAAATACACATCTCGAAAACACAACTAGCAATAATTCAGCACAGAACAAATTAATATACCAAACCCTATTACAATAAAATAATAGAAATAAAACCAGTGCACTATTTGTTAATTTTTTTATTTCTTTTTATATTTTAATAACGCTTTTTGCTGCATATATGGTAATCCCCAACTTTCAATCTACTAATATCACTGCCTTTTTGCCATGCCAACATTTTTTTATTGATATAAGGCCTTCTGGACACCGTCTTTACAGTTTTACACTGCAGTATATTGGTTTCTGGAAAATTAATTATTTCATGGTCTGTGCCGTCGGCTTGACCATGTGAGATTACACCTTCATTCTAGTCCTCGGAAGCCCATAGATCCATGCGTGTAAATACCTTCTGCGTCTGTCTAGTCGCGGCCGCTGCGCTTCCCCGTTCCGCGCGGGGTGTGTCGGGAGCGCGCAGGTGGCCGCGTCGCCAGTACGCTTTCATTTCTCCTGCGGAGTGCATGTACTTCCGTGCGCAAACAAAATTTTGTTTTACAAACGACGTGTGTCGTTCGAGACCGATATTTAGGTCGCTCATTAGTTTTTACCTACTTAATATTTTGTGTCTAAGTGGAATAAGTACTGTGGATTGCTATCGTTAAAGGTACGTCTTTATATTTTCATTATAATAACTTATATGTAAAAAACCTACTTACTTACCTATGCTCCTTCCGCAACTAACAGGATATACCTACTTATTTTAATAGATTGTTTAGAGTAGACAGAGTTGTGGGACGATCACAACTCCTTCTTAGGTATTTTGCTACCGATCAGTAAATGTTTTGTTGCGGAGGGAGGGGGTATGTATTCATGATATAGGTAATTAAGATATCTGAGCGGATGACTCGAAACCAATTCCAGTCATTTTGTTAGTGCCCGTAAGTTCACAGCGGCACTTAGCTTCAAATTTTTTATTTTATTTTATCACACGATTCGTTCTATACAATTGTGTAATGGTTTATGGGACACTGTGCTGCGCGCTACGGCCCACACGGTTTAGTCTGAGAAGCCAAACGGCCCGATTTGACGAGCCGCACGGCCCGATTCGAGGAGCCTTACGGCCCGATTCGAAGAGCCGCACGGCCCGATTCGAGGAGCCTTACGGCCCGATTCGAAGAGCCGCACGGCCCGATTCGAGGAGCCTTACGGCCCGATTCGAGGAGCCGCACGGCCCGATTCGAGGAGCCGCACGGCCCGATTTGAGGAGCCGCATAGTAAATTCTTTTCTATGAAGCTCAACTCTAATTTTTGTCAACCTTTTGTCACAGATGGCGGTGCCGAAAGAGCCAACGTCACTTGAGGCCCTCTTAGAGTGGGAAGCAGATGACCCAGATGACAGTCTTATTTTGGAAAGAATAAAGAAGTTGGCTTCCACCTACCTACCTGATGGATGGCTTCAATGGAAGATTATACCTCATACCAAAGAGGATCTTTTGGGCTCGCACCTGGACCCTCTTATGCTGAATAAAATCCGCTTCGCCCTCCCGACTGTCGAACTCGCTAGAGCCTTCTGCCCAGAATGCACCTCCCTCTCTGAAAAGACCTACAAGGAGATGAAGATTAGGATGCTTGGGTGGCCTTTCTGTGTGGGGCTTATAATTGGCCCTCCGTCCATCGGATCTAGAATTAGAGGTTCCGCCGTTCAAAATGAACTGATCGTAGCATCACTAACAGAATTAAAACCTCTACTCTTAAGCAGAAAAGAGGCATCGAGGGAGCTTGCAGATAGTGAGGATGTAGATGACTCATCAACGCTTCGTTCTGCATCAGCCAAGTCTGGAAAATTAACAAGGATAGATAAGCTAGAACAAAATTTTAGCGAGATGAAGGAAATGCTCTCCAACATCATGGGAAGGCTTAGTAACAATGTTGATGATGAATCCGAAGGAGAGGCAGCTTACCCTTCCTCTGACGATGAGCTACAGGAAGAATATCCAAGACAGAATGAAAAAACAATAGAATCCTCAGACTGGAAGGCCCCAGCCCTAACACCAGAGGATGATGACGATGATTTTGGCCTCTCCCCCCAGACTAAACAACAGGAACCTCCAATTCCAACACCAAAGGCACATATCGAGGAGCAGGGTATTAAATGCATGAGACTGGGTGACTTGGGATACAAACAGATCCGGTATGCTGAGGTCCAGAAAAAGCTACAGGCGTTTCCAGTATTTCACGCCTTGAAAGTTAACCCTTCTCTTATGAAAATTAATTCGGCAAATACTTCATCTGATTCTCTATCCAAGCAGGAATCCTCTTTTGGGACGATCTTGCATGGGTTGCTGCTGCAACGCGAGGCTCTTACCAACGCTATTAAGGAGCTCTCAACCAAGCATCACTTTCTAAAATCGGATATTAAAGAAGCGCTGTCTGGACCAAACTCTGCTTTTAAGACGGTTTCCGATGACATCTTGCAATATGTTTGTGGTCGTAAAGTGGAATTAATAGAACTTCGAAGGAATGCGATTCTACCAAAAGATGAGTACTACGCAACATTGCTTAATGCCATTCCTCCTTCTTCGACACATCTTTTTGATGAGCAGCAGGTCTCAGAATTGTTGAAGCAACCTTCACTACAAGGATTTTTTCGGGGATACTCTTCGAATTCCTACAAACCGAGACCTCAACCAAGAACTTCAACAAACTTTGAACAAAGAAAGAAAGTCTCTAAAACGCCCCAATCTTCTTATCGACCAAAACCCCATACCCTCAAAGCTACGAATGCCGAGTCGGGAAAGCCCTACCCCAGAAAGGCGACAAAGCGTAACCAGTTCACCAGCTCCAAGGACAAATTCCACAGAGAATCTGATGCTAAAAAGCCCAAGAGATCTTGACTTACAGGACTTCAGAGGGGGGAGACTAGGCAATTATGTGAACATATGGCGGCTTTACGGGGCTCCTCCTGGAATCTTAAAGATCATCGAAGGGTATTCCATTCCGTTCACAATCAAACCCCCTCTTGTTCCTATAACGAGCAACCGCCTGTCCACATTTCAAACTATAGGAATGGACTCAGAGATAGAGCAACTGATATCTCAGGGAATTTTGGAGGATTGCCATTCCCCAGTCGATTATCTGTCAAAGATGTTCCCAGTTCCGAACTCCGACGGGGGCCTTCGCCCTATTATAAATCTACGAGGACTAAACAATTATCTATGCCCAAAGAAGTTTCGCCTCCTGAATCATCACAAAGTACCAGATTTCCTTCAAGAATCGGATTTCCTAGCAAAAATAGATATATCTCAGGCATATTTTCACATACCCGTGAGGCCAGGGCACAGAAAATTCTTAGCAATAGCATATCACCAAAGGAAACTTCAATTTACTTGCCTTCCGTTTGGCCTATCGACCGCTCCACTGACGTTCGCAAGAGTGTCAAACTGGATAGCAGCGCAGCTAAGACAGATGGGAATAAGAGTCATTGTGTACCTCGACGACTTCCTCATAGCCAATCAGCAGGAGATCGGCTTAATACAAGACACATCACGCGCTGTAGATTTCCTAGAGGATCTGGGATGGAAAATAAACAAGGAAAAATCTCTAAGCCCACCAACTCATCACATAGATTACTTAGGAATAATGTGGGATACAGAAGGAAACAGAGCCTCCTTACCAGACAGAAAGATCGTCGATTTAAAAGGCATTCTTCTGAAAATAACCAAGACACGAAGCTGGAACTGGGTCACGGGAAAGAGTCTCGTAGGAAAGCTCAACTTTGCTTCGTTTACGGTCCCTCTGGGAAGACTACACACAAGACATCTTCAACGCCCAGCCAATTGTCTTCCTCAACATCAAAAGACTCGAAAGTTTCTACTGCCGTCAAAAGCTCTACAAGAGTGCGCTTGGTGGTTGAAGAATCTTCAGAAGGGACGGGAAATTTTTACACGACAGGAGACAGTATTCATTACAACAGATGCCTCAGAAAACGGTTGGGGTGCTCAAGTCAACGGTTCGCTGCTCAGCGGATTATGGGCAGAAAACCAGATTTCCTGGCATATAAATCGCAAAGAACTATTTGCGGTGTATCAAGCTTTCCAGATAGCGCTACCTCAACTGCAGGACCGACGAGTCATAATTCAGTCCGACAACAAGACTGTTGTGTCTTACATACGAAATCAGGGGGGAACACGATCCAGTATTTTAACAGATCTAGTAGTGAATATTTTAGAACTTGCTTACATGAACAGAATAGAGACATTTGCTTACTACATTCCGGGTGTTTACGAGATTGCCGACAGTCTATCACGTCAGAAATCGCTTGCAGACTGGCACATATCGGACCAGGTGACAAGCTTACTGTTCAAAAAGTGGGGAACCCCCCAAATAGACCTTTTTGCAACCCCTCTCTCAAGAGTTGTTCCGACTTATGTGGCTCGAGACGCGAGAGACAAAGAGGCGGCTTTCACAGATGCGTTCAGCAGAAAATGGGTCTTCGAACTAGCCTGGGTATTCCCTCCCCCGGCGCTGATCCCGCGGGTGCTATCACATTTGAACAAAGCTCGCGGAACATACATCTTGATCACCCCCCGGTGGGAGCGGGTGTTCTGGAGGGCCGACTTGAAACGGAGGTCTCTGGACCAGCCATTTCAAATTCGCAATCTTCATCATCATCTGAGGGATGCAACGAGGAATGTGCCTCTACCAAATGCTCGAAACTTACGCTTGGAGGCCTGGAGGGTACGGGGTGGACCCGTATAACAGCTTCTTGGCCCAAGGAGGACCTTGAGCTATTAGAAAGTTCATGGAGAAAATCTTCTTTGAAGACTTACGCTGCTCCTTGGAAGACATGGGTAGCAAGATGTAGACAGCTACATTTGGACCCGAATGACCCTGATCCAGCGAGGGTAGCACAGCACCTTAGTTACTTGTATAGATTGAAACAGCTTTCTCCAGGAACAATTAAATTACATAAATCTGTGATATCTACCTTAGCTAACCCTTTAAAAAGAGAGGAGATTTCTGGTCACCCATTAGTGAAACATATGATCAAGGCCATTGAGATCTCCAGACCTACGTCCATAAGATGTATTTGGGATATAGAACAGATGGTGCTCTGGTTGAGGAGCGAAGTAATAAACGAGAACAGCTTATTCGAAGTATCACGGCATACTTCCCTCATCCTACTATTAGCCTCTGGGCGAAGAATACACGATCTTACACTGCTAAGAGTAGATGAAAATCATCTAAGAATGGAAGAAGAATCAGTGACTCTCTGGCCAGTTTACGGCTCGAAAACAGACAGGAGCAGTCACAGACAATCGGGTTGGTTATTATCTAGATCTTCAGAAAGAAATCTAGATCCTGTATTTTGGATTAAAAAGCTAATTACCGTGTCTTCCACAAGAAGGAAGCCCGGCTTAGACTCTCTGTTTATTTCTACCCGAGGAATCGTAAAACCTGCTTCGAGAGCAGTAGTAGCTGGTTGGGTACGAACCGCACTAGTGGCTTTAGGGATAATTTTTTCCCCTGGGAGTATAAGGTCCGCGGTTGCTTCATCAAGAAAGGAGAATGACGTCCCTCTTGACGAGATTTTAAGACAGGGTAACTGGAGATCTGATAAAAATGTTTTAAAAATTTTATTTTAAAGAAATAATAAAACAATCTTCTACTTCTCAGCCTGTAAAAGATTTAATTAATACTAGTTTCAAGCCTGTATAATTTTGTTTATATCTAATAAACGTAATACCTTTCCTACACTTTACTTTTATTTCTATATACAATCTACCTAGTTATTCACAGTACGCTTTTCCTCTTGCGTCGTCAGAAACTAAAAACCTCTCACATGGTCAAGCCGACGGCACAGACCATGAAATAGACAATGTTTTCCCCACAAAGGGAAGAAAACGATATATTTCATGTCTTGCCTAGGCTTGACCAGAATAAGCTCTTGACGACTTTACTGAGAGGTACTGGCGACGCGGCCACCTGCGCGCTCCCGACACACCCCGCGCGGAACGGGGAAGCACAGCGGCCGCGACTAGACAGACACAGAAGGTATTTACACGCATGGATCTATAGGTTTCCGAGGACTAGAATGAAGGTGTAATCTCACATGGTCAAGCCTAGGCAAGACATGAAATATATCGTTTTCTTCCCTTTGTGAGGAAAACGTTGTCTATTAAAATTTATTTATTATATACTTATGACTTCTATAATCTTATATCTTATTATTTTCTTGTAAATTATATAAGTATTCATTATTTGGACATAAATAATACAATGAAACATATTTCGTAACTATCAAATAAGTGTTAAAGATTATTGTAAGTAGAATATATATATACTAATCAGCTGTTTGATCTGTAAGGTTTCATCATTCAGATGGATTCCTTGAATAGCAGCCTGTATTTTATTGGAAACTGAAACAAAATTTAAAAAAATTAAAGCAATAAATAATTTGTAACAATAAATTAAATGCATCAGGTAACCTTATTCTTAAGCAAGTAGAGTCTTCTCATAATTTATATATTAATGATAATTAACTGTTTAATTTCGAAAAAAACATTAACTAAATATTATTACAATAATTAAATTAACGGTCCCCCATAACACTATTTATAACCCAAGAACAGCTGAACAGAGGTAGCTTAGAACCAGGAGGATAGGATACTTTTTATCATGTTCACGTGGAACGTGACATAAAATATAGGAAAAAGGAAAAAAAATAGGAATAGAAAACAGCATGTGTCAGGACAGCTAGTATTTTATAACTCCTCTCTCCTACTTTTACTATAACACTATATTATAATTTATATAGTACATTTTAAACATTAAACAACATGCAATATTAGCAATGAAGTAAAAGTAAGTAATATAAGACCAAACACTTACGTGAAACTATATTTTCTTGCACTGGAAGTTCTTTTAATGGTGATTTTGGTTTGCAATATGAATGATCAAAATGTTTTCGTCTTATAGTCTGCCTGTAATTATGATCCAGTAAAATGTTCAGATTTTCTGAAAGAGAGAAAATGTTCATCATACGTAAGGTACTAAAAAGTTAATTTTCTTTCTTTATTTTTCAGTCAGTCCAATTTTTAAGATAAATTAAAATAATGAAATTTAAGAGACTTTTAAGAATTATCATACAATTAAATTATGCAACTTAACTTACCACTGTTGTCCTGTCCAAAAATGGGTATTCCCGAATTTATTTCTTCAAGAGAAAATAATGTGAGATACGCAGACTGACGAAGGCGAGATTTAGCAGCCACGAACCTTTTTTTCAAAATGTTTATGACACCGGACATTGAATGTAGGTTCTCTGAACTAAATTTATTCAAACCGGTGCCATTTATGCAATTTTGCAACCACTTATTGAGTCCTATCTCAGTCTTTGGAAAACGATGTAGCTTAACATTACTATGCTTCGCAATGCGGAACACAGCACCTATTCTTCATGTTAAACACACACACACGGTTTTCAATATCACAATCTTGAATGCAGGAGGAACAACTGTGCACGGAGAAACAACTCGGCGTCTTCACTCAACCTGACTCACAAAGTACTTTGTATATAACTGAAAACCTGACTCAAACACAACAAAATTGCAATGGCGGATGCAATTTATAATTATTTTGAACGGTGTAATTTACCATAGAGCAGGAAATTCACGTCATGAAATTGACGAGAAGTTAGTTGTCAAACACCAAAGTACCGTTAGTCTATGGACCAAATTGGGTATAATATTTTTTTTCTTCAAAGATTCTACCCAGTACTACTGAAGATTCTACCCCATGCGAGAAACTTATGCATAGATGGCATTTGCCCTTGGCCCTTTATTCTTTTAATTTTTTATTTATTTATACATGGCATCGGCTTATAACCATTTGCCAGTGTCAAGTTAAAATGGCGGGAAATAGAACTTTCGTTTCAATTTTCAACACCGTATTCTTAAATCGTCAAGTCTAAAGTCTAGTCAAAGTCCAAATATATAGTCAGGACAGTCCATGAGTCATGTCAGTCGATTCAGTAAAGTGGTAGAAACTTTACTGAAAGTTCCTAGGGAGTTTTGGCGGGAAACACAAAATAGCACGTTTTTAAAAGTTGTACCACTTGCCCACACTTGTGCACGTTAACGAATATTTAATGGTTAATATTCTACCAATATTACACATTAAGAACCGAGATAACACAAATTTATGAAATATTATAAATTCCACAACTTCACGCATTGATTTCCCCGGAAAAACTTAACATGTAAGTTTACCCATAAGACTAAAAACAAAATCAAGACGAGTCAAAGAAGTATGGACAGGAGCATGATGAAAATTAGCTAACTACAGAAAATTATCCGTGAAAAGACAGACATCACTGACGCGCTTAGTCATGCCCAGAAATTAAAATTGGTTGGCGATGGGCAGGTTATGGTAGTTTTCCAATTATAGAGCATTATAATGCGACTCAGTGGCGCACAATGCCGAATTGTGCTGATGCTTAATTGAAACCTGAATTAGTTTTCACATGCACCAGCAGAGTGAGCTAAGTTCAGTGTTGAAAAAAAATGTATTATTAGTTATCAATGGTGGAATATAAAAAAAATAGTCAATGTTTGTACCTTAGTAAGTTTGTAGTGTTAGTAATAAAAACGTCACAATTTTATATTGTTAAGATGAATATAATTATGTACATAATCACCTTGATAACAACCGCGAGTCCGCGACACCCTACGGGTAGCGGCGGAACTCAGACTGGGATGTAAAGTGTGCGAGCCCCACCGTTGCCGCTGCGGTGCCGAGACTGGCCACTACGGCTACCACGGCCTCAGGTGCATTAAGGCTGCCGGTTTTTTCGCCAGACACCATGCCCTAAACGATATTCTTCGTCGAGCATTGGTGTCAGCGAACGTACCCTGTGCGCTTGAACCCTCCGGTTTGAGCTGAAGGGACGGCAAACGCCCAGATAGTCTCACCTTGGTTCCGTGGAGGAAAGGCCGCTGCCACAATATTTATTACGACTGAAAAGAACTAATAAATCAAGAGGCACGAATATTTGCGATAAGAAGTAGGGCCAACAGTAGTCAGCCCCGCACCAGTAGTCAGCCTTTTCTGCCTTTTAAGTAAAATAAATAACGGTCTTCTACATCTTGTTTGTTGGTTGTTTGGTTGGTTTGGTTGGTTGGTTGGTTGGTTGGTTGGTTGTTGGTTGTGTGTGTTAATCTTAAATTAACAGCAATTCGCGTCTTGTACGAAATACTCGACCAAAAACTGTAAAAAGGGATGGCGGCCAATTTTTTTCTTAACTTACAGTGCTTGCGAAAAAGGTAAATATTTTGCAGTTATTCTAGTTGTCATATCGAAATCTTTGCTTTAATATCTAGACAATTACTTCCTGATTTAGTATAGCTAAAATTATTAACCTTTATACTAATTTAAGTGCGATTTGAAATACCTGACTACTGGAGTTACTTTTTTCATCAATTTACCAGTGCTGAGCCATTCCAACATTGCTACAGATTGTCCGACGGTTGGCCTTCCAGCCGTCAGTTGACTTTGCTATGAAGTAGTGAACGGACGTCTTGCCACCTGATGCCGTCGATGTATAAACATCATGCCGCCGGTATTATCTAAAAATGCTAAAATAGCGTTGGTTGCGGCAACCATTGTTGCCACATCACCGCTAAAAAAGGAACAAAGGAAAAAATGAAGAGAATGGGCTAAATTCTACTATAGAAATAGAGAATAATATTACAGCCATATGCGGCTCCTTAACGAATTGGATGATGAAGATTTCCGAACATATTTTCGAATGACTCCAGAATCATTCGTTGAATATAGTATCCCTTCCCGCGTAAATATATTATCCCTTTAAATCTTGTGAAAAAATATATAACGAAAACCGATACAGTTATGAGGCGAGCTGTAACTGCCGAAGAAAGATTAGTGGCAACTTCAAAATATCTCGCGTCAAGAAGAGAATATAAAGATCTTAAATTAAGCACATGTATATAACCACAACTATTGTCTGAGATAATACCAGAGACCTGCGAAGCTATCATTAGAGTCCTCAACGATTACCTAAAGGTATGTATTCAATAAAACAACTTTAATATTTATTAGATTATTTATTCTTCTATAATAACAAACATGAAGATGGCGGTTCTGTTAGAAATTTTATTTCGATGTTGCATCTGAGAGACTTCATGATAACCATGTAGTCCGTTTTACGACCTACAACATCGCCACACGATTTAGGTAACTATTTAAAAAGATCTAAAAAGTACATGTTCATTCACTCACGGCTTGACCGCTCCCGAACTCCCGCTCGGCTCCATTCGTTTTTCGTGTGCGACATCGTCAACACGTATAATTAATTTTAATAGTGATATAGTGTAATTAATAGTTTTAATCGCCGGATAACATGGGGAAAAGGAAGAATAAGGATGACAACGAACATATTCATCGTAAAATAAGGCGATTGGAAAATAAAGTACGCCGCAACAAAGGAGAAGGTATCAAACTACCCACATTTATTTTTCCGAATATCTGTGTTTTTTCCATTGTTCTCAGATAAGGTGTAGTCTCTGTATATTTCAAAAACGACCATCTTAACGTGGTAATACGTGATATTACCCAGATAGTCTGCATTTATTTGTACCTTAATGTGGTAATACGAGATATTACCCTGGTTACAAAAATAAGTTATTTCTTAACGTGATATGGTACGTGATGCCATTCTGAAAGTAACTTCGTGCTTTTGTTTACTCAGACCGAAACAAAAGATCTGAGTCATCGGCTTCCTCCTCATGGGAAAGCCGCCTGGATTGCGAGCGATCACCTGATGTCAATAGGCGTGATGAAGAATCTCGATGCGCTAATCCACAGTCTTTGATCGACGTTGTAGACGTTGATTACCTTGAGTCTCCCGCGCCGGCGCCAACGCCGTCGCAGAGCGCTTCACCGATATCAGTACCGGTTAGTCAACCAGATGTCCCTGTGTCGGTAGATTCTAATCAAGAAACTACCCCTACATTGCCACCTGAAATCTTAAACATTCTAGGACAGGCAAATAAATGAACCAGAAAAATCACTAGGTGGAGACATAACCTACTGAACTCTCTGAACGTTGGGGTACAATACTCGTGAATGGTTTGGCAAAGGAGCAAAAGGAGTCTCTTGTGACGAAGATACTTATACCAAATAACTTTTTACTGGCACAAGCCCCTAAACTTAACCAAGAGGTGGCCACGGTTTTACAAGAAGCGGCAAAAAACCGGGATAAGCGTCAGAATCAGCTAGGTCTAGGAATATCTAGCCTCGCGAATCTAATAAAAGAACTCATTAAAGGAGATCTTCCGAAACTAGAAATAATTAAACACATTTCCGAAACAGCTCAGATTCTACTAGATTTGCATTTTGAAGAATCAGTTAACAGAATGCTTATATTGCCTTATTTAAATAAAAAAAATTTGGAATACAATTCGAGGTGTAAAAAGGGACGCATACTTGTTCCGTGAAAAGCTTGGTGAGAATATAAAAAATACCAAGGATATAGAAAGGTCTTCAAATAAAGAAACCTTTAACTCAACAAGCTTTCTCGCAGCGCAAGTAGCAGGCAACGCCGGGAAACTCCCGAGTTCCTCCTCGTCAACAGTACGTGAGGTCAGCGCCAGCAGCGCCGGTCCGCTTGCACGAGCCGCAGCCATCCACGTCGGCGAGGAGGACACTGCACGAGCAACAGAGCCAACAACGAGAGGAGACGTCGTTACTAGAGGTACCTCATGCAGGGTGCATTCAATTCATTTTATATAATTGGGTTTTAATTACTTCTAACAGTACTGTGCTGTCGCACGTTAAAGGATATGAAATACCTTTTTGTAAACCAACTTATCAACATATGGAACTAAATAATCCACCGTTTTCAGAACGCGAAATGTGCAAAGCTATAAGTAAACTTAAAAAATTAGGTGCTATTTCAATATGCAATGAAAGTTTGCCAGGTCAATTTATTTCATCTATTTTTCTAACACCGAAAAGTAATAGACCGAGTAGTAGTGGGTTTAGGTTTATATTGAACTTAAAGTTTCTTAATTTTGTACATAATGAGCATTTTAAAATGGAAGACATTCGCACCGCTACAAAATTAGTTTCTACAGGTGCTTTTATGGCCTCAATTGATCTCAAGGAAGCATACTCCTTAGTATGCTTCCTTGAGATCCATTAATCCCATAAAAAAATATTTGAGATTAATATTTAATAATAATCTTTATCAATTTAACTGTCTTCCGTACGGCTTAAGTTCTGCTCCATTTGTATTTACAAAGCTCCTTAAGCCTCTTCTCACATGGCTAAGAAAGCAGGGTCATGTAATAGTTGCATATCTCGACGATATTACTCGACTATGTATTGGTAAAGACTATGCTACATGTAAAAATACTATTAATGTACTAAAGGTAAACTTGAACAGCTAGGTTTTGTTGTCAACTTTGATAAAAGTAATATGGTGCCTTCACAAGTTTGTAGATTCCTCGGCTTTGTGATAGATACAAAGCTAATGCAGTTACAATTACCTTCTGAAAAACTTGTAAAAATTTCTAGAGTAGCAAACGAAATCCGTAATAAAATCCAAATTAATAAACGTGATTTTGCGAAATTCATTGGCACTTTAACTTCAGCATGTCCAGCAGTAGCATACTGCTGGCCACGTACTAGGTATTTTGAGAGAGAAAAGTTTTTAGCTTTGCAAATATGCAATAATAATTTTGATTCGATTATGTCACTAAAGCCTTATTTATATGATGATTTGAGTTGGTGGTGTGATATTGAATCCAAATCTTTTAATAGTATAAATAGAAGTTTGTATAAGTTGAAAATCTTCACTGATTCTTCACTTACGGGCTGGGAAGCCTCATGCAACGGGGTAATAGCTAGAGGCCATTGGTCAGCGGATGAGGCTCAGAATCATATTAATTACCTCGAATTATTAGCTGCCTTTTTGGGTTTGAAATCGTTTTGTAAAGAATCTTTTAATATAAATGTATTACTTAGAGTAGATAATACTACTGTTATATCTTATATTAATAGAATGGGAGGAATTCAATACCCCCACCTAAATGAAATCACTAGAGGTATATGGCAAAAGTGCGCAAGACAACGTATTTACATTTTTGCTTCATATATTAAATCACGCGATAGCACAGACGCTGACCAAGCTTCTAGATATACTAATATCGATAAGGAATGGGAATTAAACGGAAAAAACTTTCAACAGATTATACTTGGTTTCAGTCAACCTAACATAGATTTATTCGTTACGCGTTTAAATAATAAATGTCGAATATATTATGTTTCTTGGAAACAAGACCCAGGTGCCTTTGTGATTGACGCTTTTACTATTTCATGGTGCGATTACTTTTTTTATGCTTTCCCGCCATTTGCACTCATTCTTAAGACCCTTAGAAAAATTGTTGAGGAGGAAGCGACTGGTATAGTGTTCGTCCCGTACTGGCAGTCACGGCCGTGGTTCCCACTGTTTCGGTCGCTACTCAAATCTGACGTAATTTATTTTAAACCTAATAGAAATCTTCTACTGTACCCTTCCAGAAAGTGCCGTCCGCTGTGTCCGCAGTCTTACCCTGGCGTGTGCGGTATTGTGCGGCAAGCCTACTTGAAGTGTGGAATACCGAAGGAGTCCATTGAAATAATCTTTAAATCGTTATCGAAAGGTACAATTAATCAGTATAATGTAGGATTAAAACAATGGTTTAATTTTTGCCAAATTAATAATGTCGATTTATACTATGGATCAGTAGCCGATATACTACGGTTTCTGACTGAAAAATTTAATGAGAATGCAAGTTACGGCACGTTAAATTGTTACAGGTCTAGTTTGTCTCTATTCATTGGTAAATCACGTTGCAATGAGTATTGTATACTTAGAATCTTCAAGGGAGTTTTTAGGAGTAAGCCCTGTTTCCCGAAATATTGTTCTATATGGGATCCTAATTTAGTCCTAGAATATTTGTCAAAATTTTACCCGTATAATTCAATCTCAACAGAAATGTTATCAAAAAAGATGGTAACTCTCATGGCGTTGTCCACGGGACAACGGGTGCAGACGTTGTCACTAATTAAAATATCAGACGTCAATTATGATGATTCGCGTATTGTTACTACTATTCATGATTTGATTAAAACTTCAGTGCCAAATAGGCATAATCCAAGACTAATTATTTCATTTTTAAAAGACAAGCCTCTTAATTTGTCCTGCACTCGCTGTGTTATCATACTTAGAAAGAACTAGTGATTTCCGAAATCTTAAAAACACAGATAAATTAATTCTCACCTTTAAGTAGCCGGTTCACAGCGCGAGTTCCCAGACCATAAGCCGCTGGATTAAGCAAACTCTAAGCAGTAGCTGCGTGGACGTGAACGTCTCCACGGCGCACAGTACGCGGCACGCCGGCACCACCGCCGCCGGCAGGGCCGGCGTGTCATTAGATTTGATTAAGAAAACGGCAGGTTGGTCAGGAAACTAGCTTTGTTTTGCGCGCTTTTATAATCAACCCCTATTTCATACAGAAGATGATAACGCTTTTGCTCAAGCTGTTTTAGATAATAATTAAAAGACTGATTATGTAAAATAATAATAATAAATTATTCTCAAATTGTAGTCATTATTTTCTTGGAAATGTTTCATTTTCAATATAGATTAAAAACAGATGTTATTATTGTAATGACTGTTTTATTCTGCAAGAAACGCTAAACATCTACATGGTTATCATGAAGTCTCTCAGATACAACATCGAAATAAAATTTATGGTTAAACGAACTTACCTGAAGTGAAGTTCAACCAAAATTTTGTGAGATGCTGCATCTGAGAGACTTCATGATAACCATGTAGTCCGTTTTACGACCTACAACATCGCCACACAATTTTTAGATAACTATTTAAAAAGATCTAAAAAGTACATGTTCATTCACTCACGGGTGCTCACGGCACGACCGCTCCCGAACTCCCACTCGGCTTCATTTGTTTTAGAGGATTAGTCGAGGCTTTTATTCTGCACCCTGGGGTCCTTGCTCGGCATGAATCGCCTGCTTGCTTCATGCTAGGGTTTGGGAGGGAGTGAAGTCTCTCAGATGCAGCATCTCACAAAATTTTGGTTGAACTTCACTTCAGGTAAGTTCGTTTAACCATAAATTTTATTTCGATGTTGTATCTGAGAGACTTCATGATAACCATGTAGATGTTTAGCGTTTCTTGCAGAATAAAACAGTCATTACAATAATAACATCTGTTTTTAATCTATATTGAAAATGAAACATTTCCAAGAAAATAATGACTACAATTTGAGAATAATATATTATTATTATTTTACATAATCAGTCTTTTAATTATTATCTAAAACAGCTTGAGCAAAAGCGTTATCATCTTCTGTATTAAATAGGGGTTGATTATAAAAGCGCGCAAAACAAAGCGAGTTTCCTGACCAACCTGCCGTTTTCTTAATCAAATCTAATGACACGCCGGCCCTGCCGGCGGCGGTGGTGCCGGCGTGCCGCGTGCTGTGCGCCGTGGAGACGTTCACGTCCACGCAGCTACTGCTTAGAGTTTGCTTAATCCAGCGGCTTATGGTCTGGGAACTCGCGCTGTGAACCGGCTTCTTAAAGGTGAGAATTAATTTATCTGTGTTTTTAAGATTTCGGAAATCACTAGTTCTTTCTAAGTATGATAACACAGCGAGTGCAGGACAAATTAAGGGGCTTGTCTTTTAAAAATGAAATAATTAGTCTTGGATTATGCCTATTTGGCACTTAAGTTTTAATCAAATCATGAATAGTAGTAACAATACACAAATCATCATAATTGACGTCTGATATTTTAATTAGTGACAACGTCTGCACCCGTTGTCCCGTGGACAACGCCATGAGAGTTACCATCTTTTTTGATAACATTTCTGTTGAGATTGAATTATACGGGTAAAATTTTGACAAATATTCTAGGACTAAATTAGGATCCCATATAGAACAATATTTCGGGAAACAGGGCTTACTCCTAAAAACTCCCTTGAAGATTCTAAGTATACAATACTCATTGCAACGTGATTTACCAATGAATAGAGACAAACTAGACCTGTAACAATTTAACGTGCCGTAACTTGCATTCTCATTAAATTTTTCAGTCAGAAACCGTAGTATATCGGCTACTGATCCATAGTATAAATCGACATTATTAATTTGGCAAAAATTAAACCATTGTTTTAATCCTACATTATACTGATTAATTGTACCTTTCGATAACGATTTAAAGATTATTTCAATGGACTCCTTCGGTATTCCACACTTCAAGTAGGCTTGCCGCACAATACCGCACACGCCAGGGTAAGACTGAGTCACAGCGGACGGCACTTTCTGGAAGGGTACAGTAGAAGATTTCTATTAGGTTTAAAATAAATTACGTCAGATTTGAGTAGCGACCGAAACAGTGGGAACCACGGCCGTGACGGCCAGTACGGGACGAACACTATACCAGTCGCTTCCTCCTCAACAATTTTTCTAAGGGTCTTAAGAATGAGTGCAAATGGCGGGAAAGCATAAAAAAAGTAATCGCACCATGAAATAGTAAAAGCGTCAATCACAAAGGCACCTGGGTCTTGTTTCCAAGAAACATATATTCGACATTTATTATTTAAACGCGTAACGAATAAATCTATGTTAGGTTGACTGAAACCAAGTATAATCTGTTGAAAGTTTTTTTCGTTTAATTCCCATTCCGTATCGATATTAGTATATCTAGAAGCTTGGTCAGCGTCTGTGTTATCGCGTGATTTAATATATGAAGCAAAAATGTAAATACGTTGTCTTGCGCACTTTTGCCATATACCTCTAGTGATTTCATTTAGGTGGGGGTATTGAATTCCTCCCATTCTATTAATATAAGATATAACAGTAGTATTATCTACTCTAAGTAATACATTTATATTAAAATAATCTTTACAAAACGATTTCAAACCCAAAAAGGCAGCTAATAATTCGAGGTAATTAATATGATTCTGAGCCTCATCCGCTGACCAATGGCCTCTAGCTATTACCCCGTTGCATGAGGCTTCCCAGCCCGTAAGTGAAGAATCTGTGAAGATTTTCAACTTATACAAACTTCTATTTATACTATTAAAAGATTTGGATTCAATATCACACCACCAACTCAAATCATCATATAAATAAGGCTTTAGTGACATAATCGAATCAAAATTATTATTGCATTTTTGCAAAGCTAAAAACTTTTCTCTCTCAAAATACCTAGTACGTGGCCAGCTGTATGCTACTGCTGGACATGCTGAAGTTAAAGTGCCAATGAATTTCTCAAAATCACGTTTATTAATTTGGATTTTATTACGGATTTCGTTTGCTACTCTAGAAATTTTTACAAGTTTTTCAGAAGGTAATTGTAACTGCATTAGCTTTGTATCTATCACAAAGCCGAGGAATCTACAAACTTGTGAAGGCACCATATTACTTTTATCAAAGTTGACAACAAAACCTAGCTGTTCAAGTTTACCTTTAAACATCTACATGGTTATCATGAAGTCTCTCAGATACAACATCGAAATAAAATTTATGGTTAAACGAACTTACCTGAAGTGAAGTTCAACCAAAATTTTGTGAGATGCTGCATCTGAGAGACTTCACTCCCTCCTAAACCCTAGCATGAAGCAAGCAGGCGATTCATGCCGAGCAAGGACCCCAGGGTGCAGAATAAAAGCCTCGACTAATCCTCTAAAACAAATGAAGCTGAGCGGGAGTTCGGGAGCGGTCGTGCCGTGAGCACCCGTGAGTGAATGAACATGTACTTTTTAGATCTTTTTAAATAGTTATCTAAAAATTGTGTGGCGATGTTGTAGGTCGTAAAACGGACTACATGGTTATCATGAAGTCTCTCAGATGCAGCATCTCACAAAATTTTGGTTGAACTTCACTTCAGGTAAGTTCGTTTAACCATAAAGTATGAAGAAGTTTTATGCAAAAATTAAATGTATTATTTGTTGGGTGTATCCTTACTTTCGAAATCATAAAAATGAAAATGAAAAAGTACAAATATTAGATAATTCGAAAAATTACTTTTTAAAAATCAAATATTTATTTAACTCCTTCGCCTTTCCTCTGAATACCTGTTGTTGATTGCTGCTTAACTCAAAAGAAGTATTTGGGTAGTCATTAATTAATGAAGAGGAATCTAATTGGATTGGTGGAAAATCATAGATTGGTTGTGAAGACGAGTCATCCGATGTAAGCTGAGGGGACGAGGGGGAGCGGGGTGTTGGTATGATGATGGTGAAAGCTGAGGTAATGTTGATGGTGATGGCTGACTGTGTTAAGGTGATGGTTTAGATTGTGATGTATGTGAGTGCTTAGGTGATGGTGATGGCTGTGGTGATGGTGTTGGTAATGGTGCATATATGGTGACGGCTGGTGATGCTGTGGTGATTGTGTTGGTAATGGTGAATATGGTGACGGCTGGTGATGCTGTGGTGATGGTAACAGTTGATATAGTGATGGCTGACGATGCTGCTGCTGCTGACTTCTTTATACATTTATTGATATTTCAAAAGTAAGGACTTCTAGTTTAGCATAGAACAATATTCTCCTATTACTTTTTCGGCTAGGCTTCTTTGTACTTTTGGGAGCTCCTTGAGTTGAGAGCTCACGGAGTTCCCAAAAGCATCAGCTGATGTGCCGTCGCCAGATACTAATATTTTTGCAAACTATAGTAATTCTGACTGTTTCTTTAAAATATAATTTTGCTTTTTTCTCGTAACGCGTTCTCTTTTTGTTGCATTTTCCTGAAACAGAAAATGACTGGTTACAAATAGTTAAAAACTTTGAAATAAAATGGCAATTTAATCATTGCTTGGGTGCTATTGACGGCAAACATGTTACTATCTAGAAGCCGCCGATATCGGGTACATTATACTACAATTATAAGGGAACTTTCAGCATAGTCCTGCTTGGTATTGTGAATGCAAATTACGAGTTTATTTATGTAAATGTAGGTTCTAATGGCAGTGTTTCTGATGGTGACGTATTCAAACATACAACTTTTCATAAAAAAATTATATCGAACCAACTAAATTTACCATCACCTTCTATTTTACCCGAATCAAATGTTATTGCCCCTTAATGTTTTGTGGCACATAATGCATTTGCCATTAATGAAAATCTTTTAAAACCATATCCAAGAAGAAATTTGACACATGTGATATGTAATTAAAAGACAAAACCAAGGAATATTTGGTTTTATTCCAAATCAAATGCTACATATATTTGTAAAGCATGTCAAGTTATGACAATTACATGAGACATTGATAATAAACAATCTAAAGACATAAAGAGGTCTAAATGTACACTACATTCACCCGACCTTTAGAATTAACGAAGTACATAGTTCTTGAGATAGTCTGGGGCTTTTCTTTGTCTGCCGGACCTTCTAGTCGGTTCTTCCAACTCATCGCAGGTCACAGTTTCCCCTGTGTTAAAGTCCAGGTGTGAAGAAGATGCTTCTTCAACTTGGTGTGGAGAATTAGTATTTTCCGTGTTCATGTTCAAGTGTGATGAATCTGCTTCCATCCGTACTTCTTCAACTTCGGTATTTTCATTTAGACTCAATGGTTCTGTTTCTACCTGTTGTTCCGGATCATTGATTGAAGTTTAAGGAAGTGGTGCTAAATGTCTATTAGATGCGGTGGTCTCCCGCCCGTCTGCTAGTCTTATGTAGGAATACTGTGGATTAGCTTCAATCAATTCTACTTCTTCTACGTCTGAGTCATATTTAGACCGTTTTGTATGGTTTTTCTTTAAAACAGTTCCGGGATTTAGTAGCCATGTTGGAAGAGATTCACCGTTAGCAATCCGCCGGGGGTGGTTAAATAATCTTTCGTGAGGAGTCACATTTGTTGATGTACACAACATCGATCGAATGGAGTGCAGTGCGTTAGGCAGGACTTGTTCCCAATAGCCAATATCAATTTCTTTTGACCTTAGATACAGCCTTATCGTCTTCCATAATGTTCCATTCAGCCGCTCCACTTGTCCATTTCCTTGAAGATTGTATGGAGTCGAACGACTACATTGCTACGCCATTCGTGATTAAAAAATCTCTCAATTCCTTTGACATAAACGCAGCACCTCTATCTGAATATATAAATATATATATATCTGTCCCATAAGTTAAAAATAGGTCTTTAAAACATTGTATAACAGTTGTGGCAGATATGTCTTTGGTCGCGTAAGCAAAAGGGAATCTTGAGTATTCATCAATAATAGTTAAAATAAAACGTTTGTTACTGTGAGTAGGTAAAGATCCTTTAAAATCAACGTTGAGTCTTTCAAAGGGTGCAGTAGCCTTGATGAGATTTCCATTAAATCTCGCAAAACGAGGTTTAATTTCAGCACAAATACGACATTCCGCAGTCATAGTCTTAATCATCATGAGATGTATAAGGTAAGTTTTTTGATCTAATCCAGTGCGTCATGCGTACAATACCAGGATGTCCCATTGTATTATGCAACTCATACAGTTTGTTATTATTGATGCTTGAGCACACTCGAGATAGAGTGTCAGCTATAGTATTTTCTCTCGTCCAGGTAGGACGATAAATTATGTCGTATTTGTAATTCGATAGCTCTAGACTCCACCTTTCTATTTTCTCGTTTTTTATCTTACTTTTATGTGTCTGATCGAACATAAATGATACGGAACGCTGATCAGTGACGAGACGAAAATGTCGCCCAACTAAATAATGTCTCCACTTTCGTAAGGATTCAACAATGGCACAAGCTTCTTTCTCCACTGAAGATTGACGTCGCTCAGATTCATTTAAAGATCTAGAAAAGAAAGCTTTTTTTTTTTTTTTTTTTTAACGGGCAATTGGCCCACCACACTTACCCACCACTGCAACTCCTGTGTAGCCAGGATCGACAGTGGTAACCAACCGCAAAAACCCTTTGATATGATCTCAGGGGTGCCCGGGGGACATGCTAAATCTGTCTTGGAACCCGCAACGAAATTAATCAGAAGATTGTAGGAGGAGTAGGAAGTATTCCAGTTTCCCTCCCCAAGCAAAGCGGGAGACAGCAAAAATTGTGATGACAAAAAGTCAGAATTAAAGGGGAAGCACCACGGGAATAACATGTTTTTTTTTTTTTTTTTTTTATGGCTACAAGACAGAATGTAATTAAATGTTTTAATTTATAATATGACAATTGATTACAATGTATTTATAATGACAAAAAAGTGTTGCATTGTTTCCAATAGTACTTATGACAAAAACGTTTGAAAGCTCGGAAGTTTTTCGCGCAGTCCACGAGATCTTCATAGTACACAACCCTAGAAACACAATGGACGCTGTTCAACATTTCGATTCTTTCGTCATACCAGAGATCACACTCCCAGAGTATGTGATGAGCAGTTTGTTCATAAGGGCTACCTTCGGTCGAACACTCGCATAGCGGAGACGAGACTAATGTAAATCCAAACAGTTTCGCTTTAAAGTTTCCGTGTCCTGTCAAAAATTGTGCGACGTAGTGGTCTATTTCTATCCATTGCTTCGAGAGTCGATCGCGTACCGAAGGGAAGAAATTATATAGATGACGCCCTTTGATAGTGTTGTCCCACCGTTCCTGCCACTCAGAAATTAGGTTCTGTATAGAAATATCTAATGGCTCGAATAATCTAGTTATCTTATTACTCTCTTTCGCGCTTAAAAACTCAGGGTTAGTCATTTTTTTATTTTTATAATATAGCGCTGCACGACGCTGTATCTCTAAATCTACTGGTAGGACTCCGGCTAAGACTGGGAGTGCTTCAGTACTTACGGTACGGTATGCCTTACATAAAAATATTAAGGCAAGACGTTGGCTTTGCAAAAGTTTACGACGGGCCGCTCCTATTGTAGCCCTATCTGCCCAAGCCGGTGCGCCAAAGCAAATGCTGCCGAGGTACGTCGCATTATAAATTATTTTTAATGTTTTAAATGTAAGGCCCCATATCGACGTTGATATTTTTGTGAAACAATAGAAATTCCTTTTAGCTTTCTCACCGGTCTGTATTATATGTTCGAGGAATGTAAATTTATTTTCTAAAATAAGTCCTAGGTAACAAAGTGACTGTTTACGTTTCACATTGATGTTGTTCAGTTTAATGCAAGGAGTTGATATTAATGAACCTTTTAAAAGTACTTGAAAGGTTTTATGTGCTGCAAATTCTAATCGATTTCTGTGGCCTCAACTCGATATTACGTTGAGGCACTTGTTGGCCTTGTTTTCAATTTCAGATCGCGAATTGGCTTGAATAATAAGAAAACCATCGTCAGCATAACCTATCAGAGAGCACAGCGGAGGCAAGGGAACACATAATAAATCATCAAAACTTATATTCCACAAGTGCGGCGATAGTACTGATCCTTGAGGGCAGCCGCGCGTTAAGTTTTTGGAATGTGTGTAATGGCCGAGTTGGAGTTTTGTTACGCCGTTGCGTTGATAGCAGCCTCTGTTTCTTAACTTCAGTAGTAGCATTGGCCACCAGGCATTATCGAAGGCACCCGCGATATCCAGAGATATACCTACTACATATTTACACTCCGATAGATTTACTGTTTTTCTGACCTCGATTGCTGCATCCACTGTTGACTTCCCGACACGCCTGCTTAATCATAATATTAGATATTTTATCCTCGCCTGCTGACTTTTTCGTAGGTAACAAATTAACTGTTGAAGTGAACTCATCAAGTGTAGGTAAGTCAGATACCGGCGTATTGATGGGGTCTAACATTCTGAACCTTATCTCGCGGTGAAAATCATTGTCCAAGTCCGGCTTGTCGTCTGGAATTAGTACGTCGAGGTACGCCTTCGCCGTGTCTCTTAAACTATGAGTATACGAATTATTAATCTTGATATTTGAAAAATACTGTGGAGCAGTGGTATTATTTGGTTTGAGTTCATGGTATAAAGAAGACCATGGAGACTCCTTATCCAGTCTAACGGCTGCATTTCTCAACATATTATTTTTTGCTAAGGTGACGGCGGCGCGATAACGCGACCTTGAAGCCCTAAGGTCAGTTAGGTACGATACGTAATTATCGTCCAATAGACTGAGTCCCTGTCTACGTGCATAATTAATTTTCCGTCTGGCTCTCCTAAACTCCCGACGCAAATTATATAAATTATCGTGCCACCAATTACACTTATTTTCTGTTTTAAGCGGCCTACGGCCCAGGGCGGTGTCGGCACAGTAGACAAAGGTGTTGGTCATTATTTCCGCACTATCATTTGAGTTTAAGTCTGGACGAGTGAAATCTCTGGAATGAGCGAACATAAGAGACCGGAATAAATTCCAATTACCATTTTTAACATTATATTTATAATCTTTCGACTCAATCACGGGACAACTCGAGGGTGCGCGAATAAACTCAAAGACAATTAAACGATGGTCGCTGCATGACGCATCAGGAATGACGCGCCAATTTATTAAATTGTTATTATGGACGTACGCGCTGGAAAGCGTGACGTCGATGGAAGATTCACCAGAGGGGCTGCTAAATGTAGGTGGTGCATTGGGAGTGTTATGAATTTGCAGGTTGAACTCTGCTATGAAGTCTTCCACTGAGCTACGACGGTCGCGGTCAGTGTATCTAAGTTCCCCATGCCATAAGGGTGAAGAAGCATTTACGTCGGCACCAATAACAATTTTATTCCCCGCAAGACATTGTAGGACATGACGTAGTTGGTGTAAGTGAGGACCTACAGGATCGGAGTATTGAAAATAATAACTAACTACGTACAATCTAAAGTGAAGGCACGAAACCTCCGCTACAGCACAGTGAGACGTTGACAGATTTGTAAGGGCCGTAATTGAAAATTTAGACTGAGGTGTGTAAATTCCGGCGCGCGCTAGGTTGTTAACTTGTACGACTTTCGACCTTAGCGACGCGGATTGATATTGCTCTTGTATGAGAACTAAGTCTAAATTATAATCCGACACCAATTTTTCTAATTCAATCGTCGCGTGCTTATTGTTATGTAGGTTCAACTGTCCTATAACTAACTTATCCATACCGAGTTGTTAAAATTAATTGCTCCATTTTTGCCTTGTATGTTGGGCAGTCAGGGGAACCCGTGGGGTGGGCGTTAGGTTTCTTATACCGGGTGCAGCTTCCGCAAACCGGTTTGAAATCTCTTAAGTCTTTTTTGGGACAGTTAATTGAGGTATGTTTATCGGCGCAGTGACAACAGCACGGGTCTGAATCGCGGCAGAATTTAGCAATGTGACCGTATTGTTGACAATTAGCGCAGCGTACAAGTTCGACGTCATCGATGAACCGACACATTGCCCAGTCAATAAAAAGTTTTTGTTTAGTTTCAATGAGATGTTTCCGAATCTTTGGGTCTACCTCTAGGCCCATCCATTTTCGATTGTAGTTATTATTTATGCGCCGTCTAATAATTTTTGTCGAGTTCATAAATTGTTCTTGTGTCACATTAATTTCGCCCTTAATATTTTGGTTATAAAGCGATAAAAGGAAATTTTCGTCCGTAATATTTTGCGGGACATCTTTAATTAGAATACGCGGGTTACGCCCTCTCGGTGTTTCTAGACGCAGACCGGCTGATTTTAAACCTTCAACGGATTTTAATCTCCTGACTTGTGACTCGCTTGTTAAGCGCAGGATCACGCCCGAATTAGATGTCTTTTTGACGCCGTGGATTTGAAAGCCGTCAGATGGGTTGATCGCTTTCATTAATGCCTGTTTGGTCTCGTCTGAGGATTTTAATTCTGCCGATTTGTCTTGCGTCGGATAAGCTATTACGCACGGGAGCGGTCTACGCGTTTCAATAGGTGGCACCGACTTCGCGAGTCTGAGTTTGAGCGCGTCAGAATAAGAAAATGGCGGCCCTGAGGCGGCCGGTTGCTCAACCTGAGTAGTAGTTTTGGCGGTCAGCAAATCCTTTTCCAAATTAGCGACTTTAGTTTCTAATGACGAATTTTTAAGTGCCAGAAGTGAGACGATGGCCGTTAATTTTTGTGTCATGTTCATTATTTCTGCTTTGTTTGCGAAGTTATTGCGACGAGATACTGTGTCGTTAGCGAACTCATTTATTTTAGATAAGTATGAAGAGGCCTCGCGAACTAGCTCGTAATAATTGCACGTATCGTCGGGGCCACGGCTTGTATCCAATAACGAGATTACGGGGGGCGGTTGATCGTCCCTTGTGGGCTGGTGGCGCTTTTCATCAGGTGACAGAGAGGAGGGCGATAATTGTGACAATAAACGTTTAGTACCTGAAGAAGTTGGCGGTGAGCGGGGAATTTTGTCATTTTTCGAAAACGGATTAGTATCTTTATCCGGTGGCATATTATGACTCGACATTCTGGCTAGGTACTTACTAAAAAGATTTAAATACTACACTTCAATATGCAATAGAAAACAATGGCCAAAATAAAGATTGAATAGGTAAATAACTAACAGCTGTTCGAACAGAGCGGCCGGCGCTGCGCGAGAGCTACCGACAGTAAAAATTTTTTGCCTACCTACTTGTTGACAACAATAAAAGTGAAAAGGAAATCAACTTACCGAATTAAATCCAACAAACTACGGACAAATGTGTTTCAAAAACTTACAGTAAACGTTGCTCACACCTTTACCTAGCTTATTACCCACACTCAGCACGTATTTGTTGATTTTAAACCACTGAAAACAATTTATTTCCCGGAGCGCACGTCAGACGGCGCCAGCCGCACGAAGATCGCGGGGGGAGGGAAAAGAAAAGAAAAGAAAGCTACTGGTCGACCGTCCTATGAAAGGGAAGCAGCGAGAGAGTGTTCAGATGCGCCTGTTTCCACAGTAAACTTTCCATTTGGATCAACCACATTAAGAATGATTCAATTTCTTCTTGGTTAAGTGGAAAAGTTATTGCTCTAGCGAGATAGTGGAACTTTTCCGAAAAATTTCTTATCCACTTAGCATAGTGAGCAAACATTCCAAGTGCCCTTTTTAGAGATCGTGAATCGTTTGGAACCGGTAAATTTATCAAAGGACTAACGTGATCCTCATCCGGTTGAATTGAATTATTTTCAAAGGAATATTTGGTTTTATTCCAAATAAAATGCTACATATATTTGTAAAGCATGTCAAGCTATGACAATTACATGAGACATTGATAATAATAAACAATCTAAAGACATAAAGAGGTCTAAATGTACACTACAACATGATCAAAGAATTTTCAATTATAGACTTTCCAGAGCAAGAAGAATTGTCAAAAATGCATTTGGCATTTTAGCTGAACGTTTTAGAGTATTAAAAAGACCAATTCAAATTAATGTTCATAATGTACCCAAAGTTATAATGGTTTCATGCGCACTGCACAATTATTTAAGAAAAAAGTCATCAAACTATATAACAAGAACTTGTTGTGTTGATATCGAGGATACTGAAACATGTACTTTTCGGCCAGGAGACTGGAAATTAAATGACAACTCAGTAGGCCTTAACAGAATAGAAAGGCAACGTACTGCAGATAGTGAATATTTGTCTGTTAGACAAATATTCACTGAGTATTTTAACAATCAGGGCCGGGTACATTTTCAAGAAAGAATGATTAATACTTTAAATATTTAATGCTTACCTCATCATTATTTGACAGGGAAGAATTCGTCTCCATATTGTCAATAATCTTTGTCGTCGGCGTGGTTTTTTCGGCAAAGAATGAGAGGTGTTCGTAGTACCATAGTGTGGCGTATGCACCTCATCATTTCCAGCGCCACTAGTCTTGCCAGCTTCCACCTAAAAATATGTAAAATATCCAAATTTAGTGTTTACTGAAACCCATAGCTGTTTTATTTCCTCAATAAAGTACTTAGAATATGTAATGTTTTTTTTACTTGTTAAGTCTTATCAAAACATGTCTTGATGTAGCAATTATATCGCTATGTATACTTGCTACATCAAGACATGTTTTGATATCGCGCAGCCCTAAACTTGGCATCACTTCATATTTCCCTTGTCACTTAGACTGTAGAAGCCGGTCGAGTGAATGGGCGAAATCCTTTAGCAATTATGTCATTATTCATTATGAAAGGCAAAAAAAAATTACGTCACAATAAATACATAATATGAGACACATTATTTATTTATATAGGTACATAACAGGTTATTTGACTTGAATTTGCTTACCTTTTTTCGCTCCCTCTTATAGGATGTACGCATATTGTCCAACTTATTTTTTAACGTTTTTATAGTAGCCGCACTGGACAGTGCTTACGTAATTTTTTTTAAACATCCAGCATAATCAAATACGCTTGATTTCTGGCATCTCTACTGGCGTAATCTTTGCGAGTTAAGTCCCACAAACAGGGAAAGTCTTTATAATGTTCTAGTAACTTTATTAATATGTCACGTTCGGTGACCGTCACTCCCTCGGCGCTCATGATGACGTCCTACAACGGCGGCGTTGCGAATGCGACGGAGCCGATTTGGTCGGAACAATGCTTCCAAACGTTCCAATTTGGTTGGACGGTCGGCTTGTCGGATGCGCCGGCGATCCGACCACGTCCAACCAATATTAATAATAATTATGTTGGACCGACCGCTCTCTTCACTTTCCGATTTGGTCGTGGTCGGACGGTTGGCACCAACCGAATCGGAGCGTCTGTAAATGCTATTATAGTAGTCGGCCGCCTCAAATGATGTGAAATTGCAAGTGGCCGACTACTGGGTTTTTATTTCAGTAGACAGCCACGTGACTTTTAATAGTTGATCTAGTTTTGATGTGTTATAGTCCAGTTGATTAAGTTTTAAGTAAATATTAAATTTAAGTAAATAAATTTATTTCAGAATGATTATAATATTCCAATTAATTAGGAGGCTGAGTACTGGGCCCAAACACGGCTGGGTTATAGATTTTTGAGGCCAAGCACTGGGAAAAAGTGTATTATTTTTATGTAATAGCTTTTATTTTCTTTTTGAAAGGAGAATTTAAGCAATGTTGATTTTATAAGAAACTTTAATACATGAGTCATGGCTGATTTACAAAACGCATATAATGTGTTTTGTAAATCAGTTGTACTTAATATTCTTATTAGCGAAAAAATACAAGCGATTATATTTTTGATAACCATTAAAAGGCTGACTAATGGTGCCGTTACCCTACTCACAGAGTAGGTGCCTTTCTATGAAGCACAGATTAATAATTACCTAGTAATATGAAGTCTACACAGGATAACCGCCTCATTTTTTGGAAGTCAGTTATAAATGTTGAAGCCGACAGAAGCCTTCTTCTTTTGGCATAGCCTCCCCTGTAATAGGAGTTGCCAACGTCAGAGTGATGGACAGATGTTCAGTGAAAAGCTGATGGCGTACAGTGCAGGGAATGACTCATGCAATGACTTCATGGGTACCTCATGCAGATACAAGTTATAATTACTAGTATAAAAACAGAATAATATAAAAAGCCAATGTTTCTTAGTCCTTTTTTTGACGTGATAACGTCTTATAATTCGATGGAGCCGGCTGCACGCACAATAAAACTTGACTCATGCGTTACCGGCGTTACCTCGCTAAACATGACTAATTTCTTATGACGTTGTCACGTTCAACTATCGTCAGTAAACCGACTTTACAGACAACCGATTTTTTATTTTTTATTAAGCGCGACATAATATTATACAGAACATAATATATAAATAAAAAAATAAAAATTAATGAAAATTAGTTAAACTTTAATTACATATATATACATAATCAAAGTTTTATGTGATTTGAAGCTTCACCTATATGAACAGAGTGTCTATAAATGGAGTAAAGACGTAGGATAAAATAGTCTTAAGATTAATGGGTCGAGGAATGTGGGTAGGAAGGAAGTCGTTTAAAGAAAGATTTATAGGACAGTTAAAGAAGATATGATCGGGGGCGCCCTCATCTAAGCCACACTCGCACAATGAGCTATCCTTGACTCTTATTTTGGCCAAAAATACATTATTACACGAATGTCCAAGGCGATGTCGACAAATAATAGAACAAACAGATTTGCTAGCTTTAGAGTATTTAAAAGTCAGGAGAAGACAGAAGTCGAGCACGGTAGGTCTGTGGGTAGATCCCTGCTTCGTTTGACAGTTTTCTCTTCATGGCTTATGTCTAAATGCACTACGTCACACGATTTGATTGGTCTAAAGGGCGTTTCTTTCGTTCTCTGAAGGACAAAATGGCGGACTATTTAGTTGGACATGCCCATAGGCTTGCGAAATCTTTTTTGACATTTTAACTTTTTAAAATGCTTTTTTAAAAAGTTGTAATGAAAATGATGACGATGACCAACGAAAGTTAAAGTTCGTAAGTCCCGCTGGCTCAGCATGTTTCCCTAGTCATTCAGCGCGGCAATAGGAATGTTGTCTAGTGTGGAATACCACATTTTTTTTTATCAAATTATAAAATTGTTGATTAAATATACATAAATCTAAATGAAATAGGTATTTAGATTGACACGATTAAAAATTATAAGCAAATAAAAGATATTGCCCATCTATTTCTCGCAAAACGATTTGTTACGACACAAGTTGCTACCGCCATACATTTTGTAATGACAAATGTAAGGCGGGTGCAACTCGTGACGCCACAGGCCGATATATTGCTCTCTTTCATACAGTAAATTTGAATTGTTTGTATCTTCATTATTTATTAAGATATACGAAAGTGGGTTCTAGATATTAACATGTTGTCTAAATACTGACCAACCAGCCTGCAAGCACAAGGCTGCGGACTGGTAGGCAAAAAATGTTATATTTTGATTGACACTATTGACAATTATGACGGCTATTAGTCCGGTACTACTGCTCGTCATGGGAACATTTGAGCCCTCAGCCCGGTACACTGCGTTTGGGCTTATCTCCTGAGACTCCTTACCTTACCATATTATGTATTGGTTTTGTAATTTGACAATCAATAACAATCATTAAAATATATATATATATATATATATATATATATATACATATACATTTATATACATAAAAAATGCAGTGCAATTTTTCTGTCCAATCCACTACAAAACTCTCGTGAGTACAAGAGCTAAGTACCAACGCGGTGCTGGATTTTCAGGCTTGCCGAAGTATGACCCTTAAATAATTTGAAAGTATATAAATAGAAATGGCAACAATTTTTTTGTAATTCATAGACAATACTCTGCATTTGATAAATCATTTTTCAATTTTCAACATTACGTCAAAAATTATAGTGAACAGTGGATTTGATATAGAATTTGTGTAATTTTTATGTTATTTTAGGTACAGTGATTTGTTTTAAAATTTTACTTTTAAATTGCTAAGTTCACTTACAGCAAAATCAAATATTTTAAACATAAAGTCGGTGCAAGTGCTAAACACAATGACGCCATTTTGTTGCGCCGGCTGATCGGATAAATCATTTTTTATCTCGTAATTTTTATTTATTTTAAATCCTAGAAACATGTAATTTCTTTTCTCGCATCCTTCGTAGTATCGTTACTATTTATAGCCCTCTTGTTCGCATTTTCTTGTTACTGCAGACCGTAGTGTGGCTTTATATTGATTGTGTATTTTCACCGCAAATTATATTTTTAAAATAAATCAACAACAGTTTACCATATAAAATGATGTACTTAATATAAATCTTATTTGATGTACTTTCATTAAAAATATTTAAATAGTAAGTGAAGTATGTAATAAATTATGCGCGAATAAATTTTACAGGACAAGCGGAAATGTTTAAAGATATGTTATAATAATGACTATATCAATGAAAGAGCAAGATCAAATGCCCGGGGAGGTAAGTATTTTATTTCTTAAAAATTTACTTCATAGTCAAACTACAACTAACATACATATTTCAGTAGCTCATTTTTATTTGTTATTGCACAATTTTTTCAGTAAAAAGTCTATTTTTGTTGCATTTAATTATAGATGGCATTCCCCGAGGCTAAACTTAAAGCATTAGAAGAAAAAATTTCCCACCCAAGATGGGTTGTACCTGTATTACCCGAACAGGAGTTAGAGGCACTTCTGGTGGCATCAACAGAGCTAGCCACTAAAGGTGAGTATTAAAATGAAATTTGTTTGACATTGGATTAGTTACAACGGGAGAAAATTCTGTCATTCCTTTTAGAAACGTCCGAATAGTCCTCCTATTTGCATTGCAGAAATGAAAATTGACGAATTACTCTCACAAATCAATGCATATTTATATTTTTGTACAGGTGAAGATGTGAATAATCCAGCATGCCAAAGGTTTTACAATGATGCTCTAACAATATCATTCACTAAGATATTAACTGATGATGCAGTTTCATCATGGAAAAATAATATACAGCAGTGTGTACGATCTAATTGTGAAAAACTTGTCAAGTTGTGTGCCATGAAATTGGATGATCCTAGATTTCTACATCTTCTGTATATGGCTTTTAACCCCAACAATAAGTAAGTTAAAAATTTCTATTTAAGATACTAATTAAATTTTATTTATTGTTTAATAATCAAGATTACAGACAAAAATACCTTATAATCGCAGACAAAGACAAAGTAAAATAACTTATATAACATAGCAGGCATCCCTGGCCTGCAATTTTGTTTTTCATGGAACTATTAATGGAAACGGAACTCTAGTTTTTTTTAACAGAACCCTATAATTAAAGCAGCCTATGTTACTCTTTATAACGTCAGCTATCAACCAGACAAAGTGGTCAAAATAGGTCTGACTGTTTCATAGATTAGCCAGAACAAACAGACAGATGGACAGACAAAAACTTTAAAAATAGATTTTTTATTTATTGTATATACTGTATATAATTTCAAATGCATTAAGTAAAAAGCTGTTAAATTAAAATTACAAACAGACACATCAATTTCATTTTTTTGTATAGATAGACGTATGTCGAAATACTAAAAAAAAGAACGAAAAACAAGAGAAACTCACACAGCATATTAAACAGGGAAATTAATAAAACTATAAAAAATAAAGACAAACAATATAGGCTAAATATTATCAAAAAAATTATAGAGAAATCATCCAGAATATAAAAGGCTAACAAGCGGTTCACTGCAGTTAAATAAATAATGTGTCAATATAAGGACAAGAACATAAGAACTGTTACTATTTTACTAAACATGATGATCTGATGCAGTTAGCAATATAATGTTACACTCAATTGTACAAACCCAATAATGATATGTCAGTCGACAAAAATCATCAAATACATAATATCCTGTACCTCAACAGGGAATATGCATGTGACACCAAAATGGATAAAATATTTTTATTTGTAATATTTATCGCTAAAAAACATACCTGTACAAATGTTTTTAAAATGTATCGTGAATTAATAGTGAAATTTAATCATCAAAAACTTTTTTAAAACATTTAAGGCGGAAGGTATTAAACCATTGCCATTGTCATTTTTCATTGTGTCAAGTGAAACATAGTTTTCGTTTATGGCTGGGACTATATTATGATCCGGAATACGGAAGGCCAAAGAAAATTCTCAGCATTGAGAATAGAACTCTGCACTAATACAATAGAGTTGAAAATCGAACACATGAGTGTTGAGACAAATGGCAATGTCATATATGACAGCACGACACTCGTAACTTCCATTTTCAACACTGTATTAGTGTGGTAGTTCTATTTTCAGTGCACTAAATTTTCCAGGGCCAGGCGGGTCATTCCAGGTGAAAAAGCCCCAGCGTAATAAATCGAAGAGTAGAGAAATCGTGATCCTCGAAATTTGTTTCTTTTTTTAAATTCGTTTAATGATAATGTAAATAATAAAATCGAAAAAAAATCTTTAATTACTCGACACTGGCAGAATTGTGCAAAACCTTTGCAACTCTTTATTAACTAGGTTGTTTTCTTCGAGGTTTGTAAATAAAACAAGTATATGTAGGAAATCTATTTCAATGTACTGACTGATCTTCACAACAGTATAAAGTGTTGAGCACTTAGATTGTTTGAACAAGATACACTGTCTCTTATATACCTTTCGGCATATAATATAAACTATGTCAGGTGCAGTTTTTGTGTTATTTTCGCACATAAGGACGATACAATATTTATAACATGGGTTGCTGTTCTTTTCTATGGTAATAAGTTGATTTTATATGTTGTGGTTTTTGTATAACTTCATAAATTTCGGTTTTTGGTTCTTAATGTGTAATATACTACCATATTCTACCATATTAACCATTAAATATTCGTTAATGTGCACAAGTGTGGGCAAGTGGTACAACTTCTTAAAACGTGCTATTTCGTGTTCCCTCCAAAACTTCCTAGGAACTTTCAGTAAAGCTTCTACCACTTTACTGAATTGACTGACATGAGTCATGGACTGCACTGACTATTTATTTGGACTTTGACTAGACTTTAGATTAGACGATTTAGGAATACGGTGTTGAAAATTGAAATGAAAATTATATTTCCCGTCTTTTTAACTCGATGGCACTGGCAAATGGTTATAAGCCGACGCCATATATTTAAAAAAAAACTCATGTACGACTCTATGTCAAAGTCAAACAATGACTTTAACTGTCAACTCTGTGTATCTTTTATATGTGTGATGACGTCACGATCACAAGCGCGCGAAAATGGCGTGTTTAAATCGCCCAAAAATTATTGTGATTAAAAAAAAACTAGCCTAATGGATAATATTTTGGATGTTTTGTCGTACTGGCCACTTTGATCTCAAATGTATCTTCTTTGGTTAGGAATTCCAATTTCAAATTTATACCGCTATTTACTCATGCATTTGTGTGTCGAAAACCATTTTCATTTGTTTTTTCCTCTTTTGGTTTTTTCTTTGCGTCACTCTGTTTACAAAATGGAAAACTTGAAATATCGTATTGTTTTCGACTACGAGTTCCACCGTGGCACCAGTGCTGCAGAAACGGCTCGAAGGATTAATGATGTGTATAGCGGCGGTGTCGCCAAAGAAAACACAGTGCGTTTTTGGTTCCAACGTTTTCGTTCTGGAAATTTCGCCCTGCAGAACAAGCCCCGTGGACGGCTGGAGACCAAAGTTGATAATGAATAATTGAAGGCTATTGTGGAAGCGGATCCATCGCATACCACGTAAGAGTTAACTGCAGGCTACGGTGTTAGTGATAAAACTGTTTTAATCCACTTGAAGCAAATTGGGAAGGTGAAAAAGCTTGAAAGGTGGGTACCTCATGAATTGAGTGCAGCAAACCGACAAACGCGCGTCGACTGCTGCGTTACATTACTCAACCGGCACAATAATGAAGGGAGTTTAAATCGAATCATTACCTGTGATGAAAAGTGGATCTTTTAGGTACGCTAATCGGAAACTCTCATCGCAATGGCTGAACCCTGGCGAACCAGCCAAAGCCTGCCCCAAGCCAAAATTGGCTCAAAAAAAGTTACTTGTGAGCGTTTGGTGGAATAGTGCCGGTGTCGTTCACTACAGCTTTCTTAAATCTGGCCAGACAATTACGGCAGATGTCTATTGCCAGCAACTGCAAATCATGATGGAAAAGCTTGCTGCTAAGTGTGGAAGTATTCAAGAGGGTGAAGGAGATGACTGGGGGACGCACCGCCCCCGTAACTAAGGGGTGTTTCTCGCGAATTACGTCAGTGTCCATAATGTACAAAAGCGTAATTTCGACAATATAGTAAATATGCTTCATATCCTAGCGGTTTTTTGCCCGCCTGGGGCATAACGTAGCGTCTAGGTTCAAATCTCATTAAAAATTATTATATTTCATATCTTCCTTGTTTTTTAAATAATTAAAGTTAATCACTACATATTTTATTTATTTATTTGCTTTATTGCTCTCCGTATTTTTTTGTTACCCATTTTTTTATAATCTGCACTAATATTTACGACATAAATACAACTTCGGGAAACTAATCATAACGGAAAATTAATACTTCGAAGGGATTTTTTTTAAGTCGAATTTTTGCGTGTGTAGAGTAAGTCCCTAGGGAGCTTATTATTAAGTTTGTGCCATTTCTGCCTCTTGCAATTCGAGCAATTCGATAATTTGTGGTTGATTTTTTTAAATGGCCATAAAAGTGAAAAAATATATTTAAAGTTTAAAATACAAATGGTATCATATATGGAGCAGCCTCCAGAGTTTGAAAACATAATTTACGTTATTTTCGTCCAGGAAAAAATGACTTCTAAAGTGTGATAAATAACTATTTTCTGACTAAGATCACCAAAATAGGTCTAATTCCTAATTTTGTGTCAAATTTGGCCATTGCGATTCGAGAAATTAAGCTTTTTAGTTTCACCAAGCTAAAAACGATACAAAAAACATAAATTGTTAAATAAAGTTCACATATTCAATATTGTTAAGTCATAAAGAATCTATATTCCAAATTCGTAATTTTTTCATGGATGGTTTAAATAATAAAATGCAAAAATAATATTATTATAATATGCAATCGAAGTACTGCGGAATATACGCACTACACTTACAAAATACATATTACTCACATTAACATTTCATTCTAAGACTATATTTCAAAATGTTATATTTCGAATTTTTCAGCGGTTACAAAATCGTAACTTGCTTTTGCCCGCAACTTCGTTCGCGTAGCACAAAGCTAAATTTTGTCGCCTGATTTTATACAATACATAAATACACAATAAAATTTGATATCCAATAGCTTTCCACGTGAAACTTCGGTTATTGAACACCAAAAAAATATAAAGAACACGCTAAGCCCTCTATAACTCTGCTTTATGCAATTGATTCCATCTCTCACAACTACATTTGAAAAACACTGTCAGTACAACTAATCAACAAAGAATATTTAAGGTAGTATACAATAACAGAGTACAGACCCACTATCACCAAAACTCTTTATAGCGGTACTTGAGCAGATTTTCAGGCAGTTAAATTGGTCAAAATTTGGTCTAAAAATACATGGATCATAACTACACCTAAGGTTCGGGGGACGACATTGATCCCCTCTTCGAAAATGCGAAAGAGCTACATATTACAGTCACTATGCGAAAAAAATAATAAAATAATATAAATATATTTTTATTGGCTTTTCGAAAAGTACATAATAAGCCGAAAAATATTGTCTCTGCAATTGCATATTTACGATCAACCGTTGTCGAAATACAGTCAACACAAAATAGCCCAAGAGCTACTAGGAAATTTAGAGCAGGTGCTTGAGGCAAGCTGAAACCTTGTCCTATACTTCTCCTATTGTACCCCAACACGAGACTGCTGGACTGGCTGGTCAGAAGCGGGGCTAAGTCAATATACGACGACCTCTGTGGCTCAGTGGTTCAGCGCGTTGGTGCTCAAGCCGGGGGTCGCGGGTTCGAATCCCGCCGAAGGAACAAAAAGAGTTTCTGGGTCATGGATGTGTATTAAATAAGTGTATAATGTAATGAAAATCTTAAATATATGTATAGTGAAAAATTGTTAAATATACTTCCCGTTTTCTGGTACCTGTAACGCAAGTTCTTCGGATACTTTGCACGGGGCCAGATTGACGTGGTGTGAAGCGTCCATAGATATTTATTTAATTTATTTATACAAATTTTTGAAAAGTGATTTTATTTTATGCCAAATAATACGTTTGGGGCAATTAAAATTTTGATATAGTGTTAGTTTAGTTTAGTTTAGTTTTAGTTAGTTCGGGGCTTTAACATTTACATTCCAGTGTAAAAGTAAAATATAGTAGACTATATATATAATAGATAGCCAGCATGTATATATATATATATATATATATATATATATATATGTCTATTATGTTATAGGCTATTATCGGTCATACAAAGGGAGTGTTTAAATTATATATTAGTCTTCATCCCTCGGACTTCCTTTTACCGGATTGACTATGTTCTACCAAACGCCCTGTATATAAAATGTTCAGTCTTTCAGATAATTTATAAAACTTGTATAATTTGGAGATTCTCTGGGTTGGACTTTCTGTCTTAGATGTAGAGCGTTTAATGGTTTTTTTTCTTCAGATTTCACACATTTAATGCATCAAGAACATGTGAAGGTTTGTCGGTGACCAACACCCCAGCAATCACTGGACAAGCGTCGGCGCAGGAGCCTGAAGTGTTTGCTAAATCACAAGATCACCGTACTCCTAGAGGGTGGCTAGTTCATCTCATTAATGTGTAAGTGAAACTTATAACCACAGAACAGAAAACAAGTGGAAGTGTTATATGATACAATTAGTATGGAAGTCATTGTCGCCAAACTCACACAAATAGATAATACATCACTTCGTCGTTATTCGAATAGCGAATCTGTCAAATTTACTTGAATATTGCTGGAATGGTGGAACCATTGTTTTTATTTATTAATCAGATAATCTATTATTAATATTGCTTATTAATTTCGAATAACACAAAATAAGTTGGTAATTGAATTTCGGGTTATTTTCACTGTTACAGAAGTTCATTGTATACAAAAATTTGTTCTTGTGGTAAAAATATAAATATATATCTATTGCCGTGTACGCTATAGGAGAATTGTGCACACGTCGTATGCTTTTAGTAGTGCAATCTAATCGGCAGTTTTATCTGTTATGTAGCTGTCTATCTGGTCATATTTCTTTAATCTATGGTTTGTACAATGTATCTTGAATCTTGAAGCCTTTATGGTTGTGACTTGTGAAAATATTTTAAATTTCGAAAATCTTAAAACATTGTAAAGATAGTATCATATTTCCATATTTAGGTTTGGCCAAGCAGGTGGATTTGTTAAACTGCGTGAAAGATTTGAAACTATTATGGGGTTTAAAAAGATAGATTTAACAGCTTCAATTAACAATGAAGAAAAAGTAACAACTGAAATTTTGGAAAAGGAAATTGTGGAAAATAAATCTGATCCTATGACTTCATCAACTGAGGTGTGTATACTGAATTCTAATTTATATACATTGTGAGTAGCGTCATCAAAAATTATGAGTCATTACTTACTACTTACTAGTTTCGCGATTGTAACTATTTGGGTGTTGCTCCTATCAGGCGACCTGACTGCTCCTCTCCTGGACTTATTTCTTTAAAAAAAGGTGTAGTGTTTAGAACTTAGATTAAGTGAATCCTATTTCCCTCAGATGTCTGGGTCTCGAAGTGAGCAGCCGTCTTCACTGGAGCAGTCCACGGCAGGCGAAACTCGCGTCGCGGCCGTTTGGCAGCTGCTCAGACCTTTGGGTCTGTGCCATGATTTACTCACTCCGCATACTGTCACTGTGTATTTACTACCAGTACTGGTAAGAATAATGAGTATTTCTAAACAATATCAAAGGAATTTTGGGATTTTTTGATAAAAACTGATTTTTTGATTAGCGGTTGAGCTATTAGAAACTTACGATTTAGTATAGAATGCATATTCTATGTTTTACATTGAATTTTATTGTACTTAGGAATGTATTCCGACGTTACTAGAGAGTTTAACGGATGAGGAGTTAAAACGCGAGGCGAGAGGCAGTGAAAACAAAACTGACACTGTGTCGTGCTTAATCAGAGCTTGTAAATGTGTGTCAGTCAAAACTCCACAACATCACAGCTTATTAAAATGTAAGTTTTTTACACACTAAAATATTATTTACCTGTTTTATTAGTGGTGTAACATTAATGTCAAATGTTAAGAACGAAGTTCATTTATATGTTTCATATTTTCTTCATCAGTCAGTATACCAGTAGCTTGTCGTTATAGTGTCGGCCACGTGACTGACTATGAACAACATGCTACAAGTATACAAAGACTTAGATAGCTAGGTAATGTTTATATAATTTCATCGTCTGGCAGAGGTTGATTAGAATACTTAGTAAAATAATTATTTTAAACAACTTCTGCCATTCATAAATCGCTAAAATATCAAATAGGAGCTTGCGAAAGATGTAAAAAAAGTGTCATAAACGATATTATCGCTTCTGCCGATAGTATTAATACATAAAATAAATAATAACATCATGTCTGCCTTTAGGTCTAATATTTCTATTAGTTATTTAAAGCATAAAAATGAAAAAGGCAGAAAAAATTGATACTGTATCTTTGAAGGCAGAGGCAGAAGTATGTTACAGCTGCTAGGGGGTAAAAATACACACTCATTATTGTTGAAAATATAAAATCAGAGTTGTAGATGTCTGCCAACTTATTCTTTTATGTGATTTAATTGATGGCAGAATAGAGTTCAATTTTTGAAGGTTTTTTCGAAATTGTTAAAAAAATCTGCTACCTGAGCTCGTCACTAGTTTTTACTAGTTAATATAGTTGTAGACTACATATGTCTTAGTATCAACGACGATGAATTCATATACCTAAATTGCCACCAGCTCCCTAGCTACTGTGGGGTCCAGCAAGCAACACAAACCGTGAAATATTGCAAAGTTTGCTTAATAAATGTCTAAGAATTGATATCTAACGCACCCTGGTTCATAACTAACTCGGAGATACATGAGTACTTAGAATTCACAACAGTGAAGGTAGAGATGTGAGAGATACATAATAACGTACAAGAAAAGGCCCGAAACCCATACGAATGAACTTGCAAGTTAATCAATTATGACATGAAAAGACGGAAACGTCGGCATGTTATACTAGAACAGAGAGAATGAGGCGTTGTTGTATGATTGAAGAGTCATGTGTTCATTGAAATACCTGTCATAAAAGAATCAAGAATAATCCACTAAACCACCTGATTATGGCTACGTGAAAAAAAAAAAACATTTTCGTCATGCTTGTATTTATTTCAATCACGAATTGGAGCCAAATATATTGTGTTCGTAGTTTATATTTCAGCACTAGTTTGAAGCATCGGATGTTTGTGTGCGTGCAAGAGCTAAGGGCGGTCGCACACCCTGTAGCTGCTTAGGGGCGTGGTTTTCTCCGCCCCTATGCCGCTACATCGTCTGCGCTCGGCCTGCATACGACGCACGCGTTTCGCCGCGACACTTCCTGTATATTTTTGTATCGTATGTTTTGTCACATTTTGACCATAAATTACATGCGGTATTTAACTTTGGGAGGTCCAGCCGAATTTCAGCAAATCTCACTTGGGGGTTAGAGGGGTCTCAGCAAATATCACGTAATTTTTTCTGGCAAAGAATAGTCTCAAAAAGCGAGAAAATAGGTATTTTTGTGATTTTATTTGTGGTAAATACACATTATGTGTTATGGTAAACACACTTTTTTTGTGGTAAATATACATATCTATGCATTTAAATTTCTACTAATATTTATCCTGGTGATCCAAACACCGGAAAGCAGCACAGTAGCAGGTAGCTTTTTGATTGTTTCGATTGGAAATCGTCAAAAACCTATCACGTAATTAATTGATTCCCCCAAAAGATAGTTTTATGAAATGTGCTACATTGTGTCTACTGTAATATTGTATCTTTGAAATTTCTTCTATGTTTACCTGTTAAGATCAATATTACTTATTACACTGTAAAATAAATTATTATTTCATATAATAAATTGGAAGTGAAATAGAAATAAATACAATATACATGAATATTGTTTTTCTATACTTATATTAAAAGAAGTGTACCTATTATTGATTTGTTGTTTTTGTAATAAAATCGAAAAAGTAATAAGGTACTACTTTAAGGCCGTTGCCCCGAACACAGCGGCGAGCGGTGCGACGCCATAGCACAGGGCCGACACTCTCTGCAAATGACAGCTCGAGCACCGGTGAATGTCAGCCATGGTGACGTAAGCCTAAGGTTGACACCGAAATAATTTTAAAAAGTCCCGTCAGTCCAATCTATCTTAAATATTATGAAATTATACTGTCAATTATGTCAAAGCACGAATCGACCAGCGGCCAGCCCCGTGAACGAAAGTCCTGGCTTGAAACAACTCACGCTCCGCCCGCCTCCGCATTCGCCCAGCCGCGAGCTGTCATTCGTATAAATCGGTGGAATGACGATTCTTTACGTTAGAAATATATATTCTTTGGAAATAGTCGCCACGCGACAGACGTGCTGTGTGTCAAGCGGTGACTATGGGACCCCCTGCGCGCACCGCCGCTTGCCACTGTGCTCGAGGCAGCGGCCTAACTGTTACTTATATTTCAGCACTTGAAATGTTTCGCCTAAAAATGATCTTAAGATTACTACAAATGTCCTCGTTTAACGGAAAAATGTCTGCTTTAAATGAAATTAAACAATTAATTGGCACAGTCTCGCAACAACCCAAACCTGAGTGGTTGACACCAGCTGTAATTACGGTAGGTTTATTTGCAATACTTTTAAATTATGTGTATCTATTTTTATTTTATATAATATCACTTAAGGGGGGCGGAAACGATTACCGATATTAAAAAATTAATGAGCACCGTTAAGTTTTAGATTAATTCTTATTTGTCTAGACCATGACTTTAATTTTAAAGCTGGGATACGAATTATTAGCAAACATAGTTATTAGCATTAATTATTAGCAACCAGTTTTTGTTTGTATTACATTTGGTGATGAGTAAAGTAATTAAAACACCTTACTCAAAATTTGTAATTTGTTACAGAACTGGATCCGTGAAAACAATGTAGTAGATATAGTTTTGCGCGACTCGCTTCATCAACCACAATACGTGGATAGGTTAGAGAAAATGCTAAGATTTATGATCAAAGAGAACTCGCTAACGACCGAAGACTTGGACGCAATATGGAAAGCGCAACATGGCAAGCACGAAGCTATCGTGAAGAACTTACATGACTTGCTCGCCAAACTCGCCTGGGACTTTACACCCGATCAGCTAGACCACCTGTTTGATTGTTTTAAGGTAGCAATTCTTTTTCATACTCCCTTCCTGACGTATGGTTGTTGCAGCCATCGAATAAGACTATGTTCCGTGTTCACAAAACATAATTAGTAATATAAGTAAAAATGTTTATAGGCGAGTTGGGCAACATCAAGTAAGAAACAAAGTGATAAGTTATTAGAAGTAATCCGAAGACTGGCTGAAGATGACAAAGATGGAGTTATGGCTAATAAGGTAAGATTTTACTCGCTGTTCTTCGGTAGGTAAATATTGCAAATTTGTTGAGATTTGCGTACAATTTCAATTTACGTAAAAATATAACACGATGAAAATATTCTTATGGCCTTTGTCTCAGGTGTTGGTGCTATTTTGGAATTTGGCGCATTCGGACGAAGTTTGTACAGAAATCATGGATGTCGCTCTAGCTAATCTTATAAAAATTCTTGACTACAGCTGCAGTCAAGATAGGGATATGCAGAAAACATTGTGGCTAGATAAGTAAGATTTAAATTTTATACAAAATATTTTTGCTAAGTAAGCTGCCTCAACAAACATTGTTTTGCCATCTTAGCTATCGCTAGTTTGTATAAAAATAGTTTACGACCAATAATTCTTAGTCAAGTCATAAGTACTGTCAAAAACTTTTAATGTAATGAATGATACACATTTTGATCAATGTAATGAATGAGACACATTGATTGATTGAATTTGATGATGATTTGATTTTGATTTTTTAGAAATCAAATAGGAAATGAAAGAATATTCTACGGTTAATTGAACCGTAGAATATATTTATATTTACATTACTCGAAATGTCCTCCCTCATTTTGAATACATGCCCATAATCGACGCGGCCAGTCATCGATCGCAGCACGCACCACATTCATATATATTTCAGCCTCTGCTTTAGTCACAGTCAGTCACATAGAGGAGAGACTACACATTCTGATAAGGTTAAGAGCAGACTTGTCTCCAAATGTTGCCAGATCTTTTAGTCCAGTGGGTTTAAATCTGGACTAGAAGGGGGCTAGTCTTGTCATGCCCGATAAAGTCGCGGGCGCTCGACCAGTTTTGTGTCCTTTGTGCTGTATGAGCTGGTACAGAGTCATGTTGGAATATCTATGTCTGTCTTTAAACATTGTTTGAGAAAGAGATTCCACTATGTTTCTTAGGACGGTATTTAGGTAGACCTCTTTTTCACAGACAAATACCTCAGTTAAGCCTGAATACAGTACTCGAGCCGTAGTGTGTGTGTTTGTGACGTAGGATAATGTCCTCGTTGAACCCTCGAAAAACGCGCGCTCGCTTCTTCATTTCTGTGGGCATACACCTAATCATTTTGTTGTTTATAACAGTGTAGTCACAGGTATTAATTTAACACTCTTTTGGCCGTGATTCTGCTAAGCCCCATCAGCAGAGCTAAGATTTTTTATTTATAAACAGGATTTCGTTACATTGGCGCCTTCACTGCTTTGATGACCGCTGGTTTCCTAACTGTGCGAGATCGGCCAGTCCTCTTACGATCTTCGAAGCTTGAATCTTCAGTGTATCGTTTAATAGAATGATAAACAAATCAAATTTTGTAGTACGTTGAAAAACACTGTTGGCGCATAACTACAGCGATGCAACACGAAAACCGCGACTCTTTTCTTCTTTCTTCGTCCACTAAATATTTGTAAATAAATGAAAATGAATTTCTTTTTTAACTTCAGGAGCGCAAACGTTCCATTTTTTAAATTATAGCCGAAGTAAAACTGGCCAGTATTCGAAAATTTAAAAGAATAGGGTTTTGTCAGAACTTATGACCCGACTAAGTATTATCAGACCTTCCATTAGGAAGGTCTGATAATTACTTGTATATTAATACACAAAAAAAATCATACAAATCGGTCAAGCAGTTTCAGAGGAGTTTGGTTACAAACACTGGGTTTTATATTTTAGCTAATGTAATTTCTATTCGTTGATGACAATCATGGTTCTAGAATGAGAATGTGTAAGCGTAAAATTTTCTTTCATATCATAACAAAGCAATGTGCAATTAACAAATTAAGAGAACACCAAAAATTACATAATATACAATAATGGATTATGGAATTTTGGCACGTTTAATGTAACAGGTGCGTGGAAGAACTGAAAACGAATCCCCGCTGGGTGTTGCCAGCGTTGAAGATGATGCGCGAGATCTGCTGCCTTTACGAGGCGGGCGGTGTGGGCGCGGGCGGCGCAGCGGGCGCGCGGCCGCACGTCACGCGTCAGGAGCTTATAGACCGCCTGCAGGCGCAGCATTCGCTCGTCATACTGGTCACAGACTCGCTCACGCACTACATGGACGGCGTGCGGACTAAGCTCGCGGGTACGCATACAATTGATTACGTGGTCGTGGTACAATACTAGTTTATTCATACTAGCACAAAGTTAAAGCGCAATGAAGCAAAATTCTGAAAACGTAATATATCAAATTCACTCTTCTTAAGGCACATATTCCTTCTAAGACTAAAAAGAAGCGTTGGTCGGCTTCTTTTGTCTCTGAACTTCTTGTAGACATAAAGGTGAATTTGCTATATTCTAATTCAGAATTTTGCTGTGCTTTGACCGCTAGTATGACAATTCATACTGCACTACACACTTGATATGAATAAGCAAGTATAGTCCGTAAGGATCAATATCCTTACGGACTATACTTTACTATTACTAACTATACTATAAGTGTGTAGTGCAGGCTAAATAGTTATTATTAAGATTTGACATTTGATAGAGTCGCTAACGAGAAACTAAGTACGAAAAGTTAATATAAGCTGATGCATGTGAGCTGTAGAATGCAGTTTCAGGTATTAAATTATTTTTATAAATCACAATTACAAATGTTATTTGACTGTGCATAGCTATTAACTAAATTTTTATGGCACTATTTACATAAAATTTTTTACAGACGAAGGGGAAATCGATTGGGACAATTGGCTTCCTGATGGTAGATATCCTCATGCTGCACAGGTTCATGAACGATTAAGCTTCTTAAGGTTTTTGCTTAAGGATGGGCAATTATGGCTCTGTGCAGAACAAGTTAGTATAGTATATTTTTCAGAATACAATAGATTATAAATGCTTAGCAGTAGATAAATTATAAATTAATTGTTTACCATTAATAGGCAAAACAAATATGGGTGTGCCTGGCAGAAAAACCTGCTCATCTTGGGGACCGTGAAGCGTGTTTTCGTTGGTTCAGCAAGTTGATGGGCGAAGAACCAGATTTGGACCCAAACATAAACTTGCACTTTTTCCGACGTAACATTATGACATTGTCGCCAAACTTACTAACGCATTCTGGAATCAAATGTTTTGAAAGGTAATTTTTATACGTTTTCAACAAATATTACAATCATAATTTAAACGATTCTAAATTTTTAATTTAATATTTTAATTTAATTCCAGATTTTTTAAGGCAGTGAATTCTAAAGAAGGAAAACTTAAAGTAAAGCGACGTAGTTTTTTATTGAATGACGCTGATCTCATAGGTTTAGATTATTTATGGAGGGTAAGTCACATTATTTTAGTGTGAAAATAAAGGAAACAAATTATTTACGACTGATTAAAAATCATAAATAATTTATATCAACTGGAACTCACCAAATTATTTGATCACATGTAGGTAATAACGGAGTGCGAGGACGAGATATCGGCGCGCGGCATCGAGCTTTTGCGCGAGGTGTGCACGTGCACGGGCCCGCAGCTGCCGCCGGCTCAGCACCACGAGGCGTTCCTCACGCAGTGCTGCGCTCGTACGCAGCGCCTGCAGCACGACGCCGCGGCCGTGCCTGGTGTGTTGTTTAAACCTGACTATTGGTTTAAAAGAGATGAGCGATTTCGTAGTTGATGTCCCTTATTGTTCTTAGCTCTTAGTATTTTAGAAAATACCAGTTATTCGATACACTACAAGACTTCGTCCCGAAAAAGTAGCCTATGTCCTTTCCCGTAGTCTACGCTATATCTGTGCCAAATTTCATGAAAATCGGTCTAATACTATTTCGGAGCCTATTTAATTCAAACAAACAAATCTTTATTCTTTATAATATTAGCGAGACTAGTGCCTCTATTTCTTTTTTCACCGCTTTCATAATATAATAGTGGATCAGAACACGCATATAACATTACCTATGCATATGAGCATTCTAAAACTATTATATAACATTTAATATCATTTCAGATGCTACAGAAAGTTGTACTAGGATGTGCAGGGTAATTCGTGCCATACAAGAATACATTAATGAATGTGATCGACGTTTTTCGGCCGACAGACAAATTCTTCCAATATACAGATCTGGTAGAGGCAGGCAGTGTACAATTATAGTGAGATTTAATTTCCAAACGGGGCAAAGACAAATTGATGATATTGAACTATTTTCTCATTCAAATGAGACCTTACACTCCTTACGGACTGCAATTCAAAGAAGGTAACAAAGTGAAGCTTAAATGTCACTTTCATTATAAACCTATATTTTTGCAAATATTAAAAAAAAACCTTTTTCTTTTTGCAGGTTAAAGTGTACAGCGGAAAGTAACATAAAACTAGAAATGTACATAAATAAATTAGAACTTATAGTTAACGGTGAACTGTTGGATTCAAGTCATGATCGAAAAATACTGTCACAAATACCTCTAAGGGACAAAACCGTTATCATTGCTAAGGTGAGAAGTAATGTGGTTGTGTGCACACAATGCATTGCCAGTTTTTTTACTTGCCCCATTCTGGAAGCAACTTTAAACACATGTCTACGACGGAGATCACAAGCCCATTTCCGGTTTTGTTTCGATAATATTTCAGTTAGCACGCTACGAATTCGTACACGCGTCAAATCGTGCTTCTGCGAGCATGAAATTTTACCTATGTGAAGATTTGTTTTTTTTTAGAAGAATGTGTGAACCAGATTTATGCAGTATAAAAGATATTATAATTTATTAGGTGTACGACGGTCAGGTTTGCGGCAGCGGCGGCTGTGGCTCGTCCAATGAGTCCACCAGCGACTCCAGCACGTCGTCGCCGCCGCTCGCGCCCACGCCTGAGCACGCGCTGCCTGGAGTGGTGAGTTGTGTGCTAACTATAATGTTGAATGTTGTAAAAAGCTTAAAAAATATCTTCGATCCATGAAAATGTTTTAATATTAAATGCATACTTTAATAACGATTATATTCACCTTAATACAAGCAATATGTATTTTGTTGACTACAAAATTCAAAAACGAGAACACCAAAGAGCAAAATTTTTTGTAAATAAAATAAATCTTTCAGATCTTTGCCCAAGGCTCGTGGTATTTGCCTTTTATACTGGAACTAGAACACTTAGGCATCACAAAGGGACACGCTCAACTGACGGAGGCGGCACATCTACTCTCTCAAATTTGTCCCAGCCACAAGCAAACTGTGGGTAAATCTTCTGTCCTACTACTTTCATATTATTTAAATAAATGCAATATAATATGAATACAGTTCTTTTAGGTAGAGAAGTTAACTGAAGCATTGCTAAGTCGAGACGATGTGAAATTGAAAGACATGTTGTATGGACCGGCACCACCTGCAGTCGCTTATAATATTCAGGTATGTGGCTTATTATATTTAAAATATCTATTGATCCAAAACATATTATTTTATTTAATTTTTTAGGTACTCTACAGCATGGTATTGCCGTCTTCAGATACAAAACTAGAGCGTTGCCGCAGCTTCCAGTTGGCTTGTGTAAAGAAGGCACCACTTTTAGTACAATGTTTGTCGGACAGCGAATTTTTAAAAGGTGCCGCACCTCATACAAGAAGGTAAATCAAAGTATATTTATCAATGTTATTTTATACTTGCGCGACTATTTAATTGGCCATAGTAAACATCAAAATAAATCTGGAATTATCGTGACAAAATATACATTTTTACTCCTTTATATTTTCAGGGTTGGACACTTAGCTCTAGTAAGATTGGCTAAATTAGTGCTATATACTCTGGGCCATCTCTTCGAAATACTAGCACCCGATGGTTCAGACTCAAATGTTGATAAGGAATTTAGGTATGTAAGATCCCTTTGTGTGTGCTTCAATTCTATATTTTAATGTTTCTAAGGACAATAATGCATATTTTCAGAATGGATGTAACAATACTGAGAGAGGCACTTCAGACTGTTCCAAATCATAATTGTGAACTTATTGTCAAGGCGATTGCCGAGAAATTGGCAAATGCTCTTGGTGAACAGGTATGATTAACGTTTTAGACTATAAAGGACTGTAATCCTGTATAAATAACCCGTAGAGTTTGAAAAAAAATACAACCTATATAATTGCATCACTTGATAGTCGCTAGTAAGAAACAATTTATGGAAAGTAATTGAATTTGCAAAAAATTGAGGAAAGAGCTTATTCTTAGCATTTTATATAATTTAATTAATATTATGTCTATCAATGTCCCGCGAAAAAATACCCACAACCTGCAAACAAATGTGTGAGTGCACGCATAAGCATGCGTAAAGCACCTCCCTCCTCCCACACTGCTTATGCGTACACTCAGAAACAAGATCGTGCAAACACCACCACACAAGCAATAATGTCAGCAAGATCGTGCAAGGCCCCACACCACTATGCAGGTTGCAAAACTCGACGCGCGTTTCGCCCCGAACCTGGACCATCCTCAGGAAGTGGACTTGCGAACAAAGTTGACTAACAAAGGTTGTGGGTATTTTTTTCGCGGGATATTGCTATATATAGTATTAATTAATTTGTACGCTATGGATTTCCGCAAAGTAACGTCTGATTCTATTAACTAGTAGCATATATCAAAATACAACACTTTTCAAGTTTACCATACACCATTACTTCAGAGAAAATGTTCCTTCTTATAGGTGTACCAGAATCTCATGGCAAATAGGGAAATAAAATTTTGTAGAGTGTAATACTGGGGAAATTGGATAAAACGATCTTAAGACTTGTTTTTTTGGATGCTTATATTTTTATTTAATATTAATTTAGTATTATTACGAACATGAACTATATTAGTTGTGTATGAAGAATGTTTAATGGAATGGTTATTAACATAGAAAATATGTCATGAAAAATAAATCAATCGTAAATTACTTCATATACTTATTTATTACAAATAATGCCTCATTCAGAACTAGAAAATGATTCCAAGAACTCTACTTCCATTTCTTGTTCTTCATCAAATGATGAAGATAAAGAGGTATTTATTATAAATCGCTCTTCACGCATTTCAATTATTCTATTTTGCGTTTTCTATTTCGTTTACATGTTTACAACATTTTCGATAATCCTCTGCCCCAATTTGTGACAAAGCTTCATCAGTTAATAAATGTATGTCACTTGCCTATTTACATTTTTATCAGCAACTTTTTGCTTCATTATACCGCAAATTAATTTCTATGGGATTCAATGTACAATGATAAGGTGGGAGCCTTAAAACTTCGTGACCATGCCACTTAAATATTTCATCTATCTCATATATGGGAACAGACATAGACATTTTTGGTTTCACTACTTCAATTAGTTGACATTTACGCCAAAGATCATAATAATGCAAATCATTTGTACGAACCCATTATTTTATACCTGCGATACGATTGGCTTGTGTGGTTGGTTTGTTTATACGTACGGAATGATAACTAGCGTTATCCATAACAATTAGTGAAGGTCTTGTCAGATTTGGAATAAGCCTATCTGTCACCCATTTTGTAAAATTGTAAGGACAATTTATATCGTGCTGGTAGTCAGCAGATACACTTGCTGACTTGTAGACCAGACAACATTTTGGTACAAAATCATTTTCTTCGCCAGCGTTTACAATGATCCCACCTCGCTCCAAGTGAAATACTTTTAAATGGACCTGCAATATCTTTGCTTTGCCGGCACTTGTTCACAGAACACGAACCGTGAATGTAGGTCTCATCTAATAAATTACATCCAATTTAATTCTTCAAATTTTAATAATTCTTCAGCTTCGCGGTTTTTCTTTATACGCTTCAAAAACTGGTATCTTTGTAGTTTTATGTCATCTCTCCATCAATATGGTCAGTCCTTTTTAATTGCCATTTAACATATTCTAAACCAATCTCCTCAAGCATATTTTATCATGTTACTCAAACGTTACCTTAGTCGTTCATCATCATCATCTAATGATGATGTGAATGGTATGGGACGTATATTATTAGAGACTAATGTCTATAATATGCGTCCCACTGCAGGATACAGACCTCTTACGAATGAGAGTAAGAGGGACTATCACTTATTATTTTCTTACCTCAGATATTCTCTCCCTCCGTTGAAATCAATATCTTGACGAAGAATTTGTAACAGTTTATTTACTGTTGGAATTTCTTTCCGAACTGTATAGAACTCGTTTACTTTATTCTTAATCAACTATAAATCGAGACTGTCTATGTTGATTATCTTCTTCCCCCCCCCCTCTCCTCATTTTACCAGGCGTGGAAAACACCATCATTCGATGTGCCCTCAGCTAAGATTCGCCGTATAGTAGTACTGGAAACCCCTATAAAGAAGTCACAATACAAAAAATAAAAGTAACAAAACTGTTGAACTGACTCCAACTTACCGGTCAACTCTACCACGCGCTTTAAAATAAAATATTGAGTTTGATTTACAACTTCTTCCCTTATTTTACGATATACATTGAAAACAATAATTCTCACTTGAGATCGAAGTGATTTTTTCGACATTTTCACAAAAACAACAAATTTCAAGAAGTTGTTCACAAAATCTCAGCAGCGGATGGCAGATCTCATACTTTGATTTGGCACACGGGGCACACTTGACATTGCGATATTAAATTTTTTTTATTTTTTTAAATGTCATGAGATTCTGGTACACCTTTAGTAACGCTATGAAATGGTGTTCCTTTTTTACTTAATTTTAAGCTTTTACCCTTATTAACTTTTTTCTCCCATGGTTTTTTTTCTCCCGGGATTTCATTGATATAATATGTGTACAAGGTGTAGTGCTACAAGGAACGTTAGTCTATTTAATTATTTTTTTCAAAAATACAATAATTAAAAGTGTAACAAAATATTGGTTTAATGTTGACAGATGGTTACAAGCGAGGAAGATAGTTCGTCGGTGTCGGCATTGGTATGGTGGCGCGTGCCCACGACGGCGACCGTGCGTGCGCTGTACGCACTGTCGCATTCTGTGGCGCGACCCGACCAGCCCGGACTAGTACACGCCGATGACGTCACCCGTCAGTATTGTTTATATTAATGTATTTACGTATATTACGTATGTTAAAGCACATTAACTGTTTTAAATGCAACATAAGAACTCTGTCGAGAGGTTTTTTTTCGCTTTACAGTTGTTAGAGAATGTATGGAAGTGATTACTATTTGTATGGCTCTGGGTGGAGGACACTTGGAGGCATTAATTCACGAGTCATGGTGGCAAGAGACGGCATTATACCTTATGATCGAATGCCCAAATCCTCAGGTACCTTTACACAATATTTATTCTTAGTCTTTTGAAATAAATTATCATTATTTGATGTGCTCTATTTGGTTCGTTACAAGAATCTAATTATATTTTAACCTCTTAAAAATCGTGTCTGAAAGTGTGTCTATACGTGTAGATACGCGTATCGTGCGCTGAGCAGCTGCTGGCGATGTGCGCGTGGGGAGGCGGTGGTGGCGCGCGCGGGGCGCTAGCGGCGCTGGGCGGGGCGGGAGGCGCGGCCGCGTCACCTCGACTACAAGCACACGCGGCTCACGCGCAGCAATTCCTGCAGTTGTTGTGCCGCCTGGTGGCGCTAGCGGGTCCTACCGCACGGACGATACATGATCTCGCCATCGAGGTATGTATACATGTTAAACAGATTCATAAAATTAGCTTTGCTTTATAACTATTATATTGACAGGATAAAATCTATTTTTTAATTTCACAGGTTGCGTGGCTACGAGAGGTTCGTGCAAATCCGGCGACACTAGATGATACACTGCTGGAGGGGCATTTAAACCTCACGAAGGAATTATTTACTCATGTGCCAGCCCAAGTGAAATATCAATATGGTGCCCATCCTGATCACAAAGATTCGGGATTAATAAAGGTATTTATAATATAATTGTTTTTGTTTCTTTTCTTCATAAAAAAATCATAAAGAATTGAAGAAATTAAAAGTAACAACAAATAATTTCAATTCATAAAATAAAAATGATATACAATGTAAAAAACTTGGTGTAGGAAATAGCGACGGAGTTTCTATGGCCGTATTCCTGGTCGTGGTCGCGAATGAGCGTCGATCGGGGCACAGAGAGCTCAGAGGTCGAGGCCTTGGCGACTCCGCTGTGTCGCACGCAGGGCGCTGCCGCCGCCGCCGCCGACCTACTGCTGGCGCTGGTGCACGCGTGTGTGCCCAACATGGCGGCACTCGCGCGTCTGTTGGAGCAGATGTTTTATAGCGGTGAATCCTGTGTTTTTGTAATTAAACTTTTGTACACTTAAGTGAACAATTCTATGAAATATTTTAAGTTTTAATATACAGTCACGAGCACCCCATTATTTTGAATGAATTAACTCCACAAAGTGGTTTTTGATATTTGTTCTACATTCAATTTGCGGTCAAACTAGCGTTGTTAATCTATCTATCTAAATCTAGCTAAAAGCTAGCCAGTCATAAATTACATCACTACTTTGTACTATTATACAAAAATATTGTGCATAAAGCTCTAATCACGATGACTGGTACAGATAAGAACATGTCGCTACCGGAGTGGGAGTACATGCCGTGCGTGGGCCCGCGGCCGCCAGCGGGCCTGGTGGGGCTGAAGAACGCCGGCGCCACGTGCTACATGAACTCCGTGCTGCAGCAACTGTACTGCGTGCGCGCCGTCCGCGCCGCCTTGCTCACCGTGCAGGGTACGTACGTCCCTGATTATAATATCGCCATTTTTTGATGATATTTCCCCATCTACAACATGTTAGGTTAAATAAGATAATGTCTGCTATATTTAATAGTATGTTTAATAAGCACAGTTAAACTTTGCCTTATAATTTGTATTGTACTTGCGCCACCCTGCCACCATGAAAAATAAATACCTTATTTTCAATTATATTATTTACTGTGATGGGGGTATTCATTTGCGGTTTAGTGTCATGTCAGGAAAAACTAAGTCTTTCGAGGTATTTTTGAATAAAGGTAAGCTTTCATACATTACTTTTTTATTATGTAAACCATTTTCGAGTAATCGACCTCAAAAGTGTGTAAACCACTTTGGAGGTCGATTACTCGAAATAGTTTGTTGTGCTTCTATGAGACTTAGAAACTTGCAATTTTCCTAGCTACAATACTCTTTAGAAAAATTATTGTGAACGAAATCGGACAGTACTGTTTTGAAGTAATAAAAAAATATCTATTACGCGTTGATAGTTACGGAAACCTCTTAAGCCTTGTCCTGACATGCTCTTGTTAGTTGTGCTATGGTTAGTTATTTATTGACTGTATTTAATTGTAGAAATCATTGAAATATGAAAACCTGTAACAACATTTTGATGTTCAGAATTTTTGCCAGGTGCAGCCAATGATCCGAACGAAGATTTCTCTGGTGAAATGCATCATAATAATGTCGAAAACAATACAGAGGTATGTACAATATTTGGTAGTTACGTCAGACCATGGACCAATCATACATAGACTGACAGATCTCATACAAAAAAAGGTCCGGATTCTGCTTATTTCTAGATGGCGTTAGTAAATAGTCAGAAAATCAATATATTGCACAAATTAGAGAAGTAAATCAATTAAACTCTCTTTTAAACAGGAAATATTATTTTTTCGACCTCTTTCCAGTGTGATTTTAAAGTTCAAAGGATGATATTTGATAATTTTCTCTAAATCCTAAAAAATGAGCTTGCAACCTTTCGAAACAAAAGGTTTTCGAAAAACAAATGCATGAGTAAATAGCGGTATAAATTTGAAACTGGAATTCCTAACCAAAGAAGATATATTTGAGATCAAAGTGGCCAGTACGACAAAACGCCAATTTCATATGTAAGGACCTAATATTAAAAGGCCGTAAATAAACACCGGTCTTTACAGAATCAAAAAAATATCGTGTCAAATAATTGTACACTATATTAAAATGTTTTATTTGAACACTAATATTAATTATAGCATAATATTTGAATAATGTTCCATAATGTTGGGTACCTATTTTTTATGTAGGTACGGCATGTGTCGGCAAAATTAATTCGCCCTCCACACGCGCACGCAGAGAAATTAAAAATTTACAAAAATATAAGAATCGTACACTAGTCGGCTAGGGTATACCTGTAAAAGCAGCTTTAAAACCATAAGTTGTTTAGCGCCACCAATTGAAGTTTTTTATTTAATATGAGATAATCTATGACGTGCTTTAAACGTAGTCCTAGAGATGGCGCTTTTATTTTAAAATAAATGGCTAATTTTGTAGATTTGCTACACTCAGCGTCATCTAACAGTCAAAGGGATAATTAAAAAATTATTTACGTTTTATAGTATGGACATTGTCAGTCTATAGTATATTATCAATGGTCAGATATACAAAGTATCATATATTATGTAAAACTTATTTTGATGTTTTTATTGTTACAGAGTAACAGTGATTACAACATTACAATATTAAAACAAGTTCAATCTATTTTTGCACATTTACATTATAGTAAACTTCAATATTACGTACCTCGAGGATTATGGGCACATTTCAGGTAATTTTCTGCAGTATCATAAAATAATTTTGTTTTCTAATCCTTTTAAAAAATTTTTTTTACTTTAAAACTCTTTGTTGTGCATAGAAATTTATTTTTGTAAATTTTGATGGTCGTTGACATATCCTTGTTATATTTCAACTTTTTTTTGTTTACTTATAATTTCGTTGTTTGTACGAATCTTTCTGAGTAAACGCACTTTACAAGTTATGTCTATAACTCTTGAACTAACAAAGTTATAATAAGCCGTTATAGTTTTCCTTGAAATTTCATCGCTTAGCTAGCCGTTCAACTTTTAGAAGAGGACGCCCTATTTTGATAAAAAAAAGCTTTAAAGTTGAATACTACGTGGTAAATACACAAATCCATGCAATGTTTCATCTTTCTAGCACTAACCGTTTAGACGGTAAGCCGAAAACGGACGGACGGACATGACGAAAGCATAAGAATTTTGAGATGTTATAAAAAAAGTAGCTAGGTAATTAATCATCAGATTTAATACAAGATGGACTAGTCACGACCATTAAGCTGAGCCAATATAAAATATCTGAGAAGCTACATTATTTAATTATAGTGATTTTACTTTTTAAACCCAAACAAATAAACTGATTTTCATACCTAGATTACCAGAGGCAATGTGGGACGCTTATACAATCTTAATATGACGCCCTCGAGCTACCTACTTCAAAAATTCCCTCTTGGGTTCCCCTACTTTTATAATGATAGACTTGTAATTCTTATTATGCTGTTTTATTAGATTACAAGGAGAGCCAGTGAATTTGCGGGAACAGCAAGATGCCGTAGAGTTTTTCATGTCTTTAGTGGAATCACTGGACGAAGCGTTAAAATCCTTAGGTCAAGATCAATTAATGGCTAAAACCATGGGAGGTACATATTCTGATCAGAAAATTTGTAAAGGCTGTCCACATAGGTAACTATTACAATTATTATTATATTTACTTTTTATTATTTTTTACTACTTACTAATGGGATAATATTTTATTTTAATTAAGAAGTTTCACTAATAAGATCTCAGATATATCGTTCCCTTAAAAATACAAATATTTACAAAGTAAAAGTCTTGTTTTGTGTAAATAGGATAGGTATATTTTTGTCTTGCGGCTTATTTAGCTTGTTTACTTTTAGATATTGTAAGGAAGAGCCATTTAGCGTAGTATCACTGGACATACGGAATATGTCGAGGCTGCAAGAGTCGTTGGAGGCGTATGTGCGGGGCGAGCTGCTCGAAGGAGCGGACGCGTATTACTGTGATAAGTGTAGTAAGAAGGTATGTACATGTTGATAAACATTTTGTACATGTACTAATTGTTGCAACTTATATACTATATCTATATATACTATAACATTCTTTAAAAAATTCAGGTAGTTACTGTGAAGAGGCTGTGCTTGAATAAATTACCACCGGTACTAGTGATACAATTGAAGAGATTCGAATATGACTTTGAAAAAGTCTGTGCCATAAAATTTAATGATTACTTTGAGTTTCCTCGGGAGCTAGACGTCGAGCCATATACAGGTATTTTATAAGTTGACTTAAAAGCATGATCAATATTTGTTTGAAATATAAAGTAATATTCCCGGAAATCTTGTATCACGTAAACGAGATTTATCTATTAATATTACCTTTATTTGTAGCGTGGGGCTTAGCACGTGCGGAGGGTGATGCGTCGCTGTGCGAGGACAGCGCAGAGCGCACCACAGAGACGCACTACCAGCTCAGCGGCATCGTCGTGCATTCGGGCCAGGCGTCCGGCGGACACTATTACTCCTATGTGCTGCTGAGGTATCAGGCCTTTTTTTAACATAAAAGGAAAAGCAAGCAAACTAATCTCCTGAGGGTAAGTGATTGCCGCCACCAATGGTCTGCAACACCCAAGGAGTAATTGCAATTGCGTAACGTCACTTTCTTAACAAAACACAAATCAAGTGCTTTTTCAGGCTGAATTAATATTATAAAACAAATCAAAACGGCAAATCGCAGAATAGGTTGGATTTGACGTGAATTTAAGTATATGAAATTAACGTGAAGTATTTTCCAGAGACAACGGCAGCGAGACCGGCCGCTGGGTGAAGCTGGATGATGGCGATGTGTCTGAGTGCGCAATGCACGACGACGACGAGATGAAGGCGCAATGCTTCGGCGGCGAGTACATGGGCGAGGTGCACTACACATAAATACTTTGATATATCTCAAGTGAATAAACCCCATTATTAACGCCGTGGGCGACGCTTGTCGCCGCTAGCGCGCCGGTTAGAAGCGGGCTATAGAGTTTGGATGTTTCTGCCTATCCCTATTAGGAAATACGAGTGAGCATGTGCACCCACACGGGGTGCGTTCGCATGCCCCGTTGCGTACGTATGTGCATGCGTGCGCGTGTTGCGTGTATGCGAATATCAGTCAGTTTTTGATAACATGAAAAATGTTATACATTAAAATAAAATGAATAACTTATTTTAGCAAGTGAACATTTTTTTGCCTAGACCAGGGATAACGAACCATTACGTACCAACGTGTTTTTTTAAAGAAATGTTTAATGAGGTGATAGACGTCAAGTCAAATAATTTTTCTTCGGGATTCAGAGGCGTATTTAAATATTTGGCACCCCGGGTCTATTACATTTGCCACCCATTACCTAAGCCGTGGCGGACTATCAACTATTTTACTACTGTTTATTTTACAGTTTAAAATGATACCAGTGATGGCACGCGTGCCATAGGTTCGCCATTCCTGGCCTAGACTGTCACAATGCTGTCAAAGGCCTGTGGACATTAGGGGAGGGCATTACCATGTCCTAAAGTAAACATTTAAAATTGATCAATTATTATTATCACTAACAAAAAAAAATCATTACCCTTTTTTATTTGGCATTTATAGTGAAATGGTAATTTAGCATATTATCTTAGGTGTTCGATTCGACCGTAAAGAGGGTATCATATAAACGACAGAAGAGATGGTGGAATGCGTACATGCTGTTTTACACGAGAAAGGACACCATTGAAGATTCTGGTCTCGAACAAAGCATGAATAGTTTGACTTTGAAGTAAGCATTTATAAATTATGTTTTATGAAGAAATAAAAAATTTGTAAATTTTGTTCTACTGCATCTCGTAATTTGTAATTACCATGTTATAAAGTTTTTTTTATTTGACCAACAATTACTTAAAGCATATCCCAATTTCTTATAGTATATCTAATAGTCTTTGTAACATTAAATATTAACTCCACATCTTTTTATGTATATACTTTTTACAAGACTCTTTGTGCTTGCAGTGAAAGCTCTATACCGAAGCCGATTTGGAATTCTGTCCGTCGAAGTAACATAGCATTTTCGCATAATCAAGATCAATTTAGTTTAGAACATTTTAATTTCATGAAGAAGTTGTGTTGCATGAGGCTGCAAGTACTACCGGGATCGCAGAGTGCCGTATGGGTTAGTTCATTCTCTTTGTATTTTATGTTTTATAGTTTACACTTTATAAAGTTAGTTACATCTACGTATTCAATGAATAAGTAAGGGATAATAATATAAAATCTGATCAAGAATGCATAGAACTGCAATATTAAATTGTATACACATGAGTAAATAGTAAATAAATACTAACCCCCTTACTAATAAAAATATTTACGCAATGGATAACTAAAATAACGTTGCTTCTTTTTCTATCAAGTGACATATCCAACGTATCAGAAAAAGACAGCAACGTTGTTTAAGTTAAGGGGTTAAAATTTTAAAAAATGAATAAGAATTACTATCATCATATCTATTCAACTAAGCTATACGATATAACCACGTTACCAACGTTGTTCGGGAATCGCCCATTTCCATAGAATAACTAAGATTGCCGAGATATATCAACAAGGTGGTCATGCTGTGTAGTAATTATAGCTTTTACATTTTAGGGGCCAGAGCATGAGGAAATGTCAATGCTAGCAGTGCAGCTGGCATCCAAATTCTTATTCCAAGTTGGTTTCCACACTAAGAAAACGTTACGAGGACCTGCGTCGGATTGGTAAGAGTGAAAATAGTAATTAAAACAATTGAGAACATAATTAATGATATAAGTAATTATTTTTATTGTATTGTATGTAAAGTAACAACATTTTTATATATTTGTTATTATATATTTACCTGGATAATAAAAGACTAATAATTTTTAGCAATTTGTTATATTCGTTACAGGCACGACATACTGTGTCAACACTTGAGATGTTCTCAAGCGGTCAGGGCGTGGTTTGCCTCGGATTTATTCAAACATCCTCACAGGTATTTTTGACAATTTTATTCATTGCAACTATACAAGTTTTTTTTTTTAAATTAAGTTTAACTGGTCATTATTCTTACAGGTTATACGATTATCTGCTGGCATGCCCATCGGCTGAAGTTAGAATGGTTTTCATGAAGATAATTGTCTTTTTAGCCCACTTCTCTGTACAAGATCCTCCAGGTTTGTAACTTTTTTTGGAATGAATACATTTTGCTTAGGTTACAATAGTCTACATCAACATTGCCTTTTGAACGAAAATGTACTGTGTGTAATCGGTGTGGAGAGGAAACCTATAGATGTATTATATACCTCTCCACATCGATTTCGGTGACGGTGGCCGGTTTTGTTGAAACCAGACTAAAAGGCCAACATGCTATCGTTAATTACATGGATGATCTTCGAAATTGGGATAAGACAATATCATACATTTTTTTATTTCTAACTTTGGCATCGAAATTAGCGATGGCATCTTGGCTAAAGGGCCAGTTACGCAGAAGTTATTTAATGTTACCCAAGCACAATACACAAGAGCACTTTCTTTTGAGCTTACTCTAACCCAGTGGAACGGATGACTGACACGACTGGCGATAGATCAGGCGCAGAGCCGACTTTTTACATGGCCATTCGACGCATGGATCATTTTTCTTGTCAGATGATCAGCCTATATTGTTGTAACCAGACTTGAAAATAACATTTTTTTGCTCTAAACCACTGGACCACGCAGGCATAAATTTTACTAATGTACATAATATAAGGAAGTGAACTACGCAACAAATTATCGAAGGATATAGATTGTAGACCGGAATGATCTAATCAGCAACCGCAAATACGTCAAATGGTAGGTAATTGTGATTTACTTCATTGCGTATTGTTGTTTTCCCCATTACTAATAAAATTTAATAACAATAATTACGGGAATTTATGAAAGCGCATTGACGACAGCGAAGCGTAGGTTTAAGTACCTACGCTTCGCGTATTTTCGTCCGTTCTACTGAACGGATAAAAATTTAGAGAGTAAAGGAAGAGAGAGTGCTCTGGTGTACTGCGCACACACTTTGGCACTATAAAAAAAAACTTCTGCGTAGCTGGCCTGGTTTCAATGAAACCGGCCACCGTCACTGAATTCGGTGTGGTATTATTATTGAATTACAATCGTATATGGTGACAGTGAGCAGCGGTTACGGGTCGTGGGCGTCGCGCGAGGAGGCGTTGTCGTTGTCGGACCAGGTGGTGTGCGCGGCGCGCGCGCTGGCCGCACCGCCTGCGCCCGCGCACGCGCCGCACGTCGACCACCGCCACCTACCTCTGCTCTTCAACCTCTTCCACGCGTACGCCCTGCTCGGCCTCGCCGAGAAACATCAGCTGCTCAGGGTAAGCCGCCGCTTCCCTGCGTGCTCTTTTCGCATATCAATACAAATAAAGGCTCTCGTATAATAACTATGTAGGGTAAAATTAAAAAAGATAGTCATTGAACAATTTACACTTTAATTTAAAAAAATAAGATTCTATTATATTAAAGCTACTAAGTGTTATTGCCATTTTATGGTATTGTGCGGCTAAATTATTTTAAGGTATTGTGTGCATAAATAAATAAAGTAAGAATAGATTGTTAACTAAATAATAATTGTGTTTTAGGCATTTTTAGTAACTTTAAATAATATTTAGTGCATAAATTGACCTTTGATTTGTTGAACAACCATTAAAACTTATAAAGTCCATATAAAGTGGAGAAATGTCCATTGTCTGTAAGAACTAAAATTCTGGTGTCGCATCTGGTTAAATATGTCTGTCTATTTACTATTAAAATTATAATTTTTCTACAAACAACTGATGTGTACATTCTAGGTAAACAACATTTCATATTATTAAATTGTATCATATTCCTTTTTCAGTTGAAAATCTTGGATATCGTTCTATCAGTTTGTATGGACGATTCAAGTTCGTCCCTGGGCAAATATCAGTACCCGGAATCTGCTAAATTACATCAGGTATGTAACGTTTGATTGTTACATTTATGTGTTCCCGGGTCTACGAACGAGAGTATAAACAACGACATTGTTTAGGTCGTGTGCGCGCTGGTGCGGTGCTGCGATGTCAGCGCGCGATGCCTATCGGCGGGCGCGGCGGACGGCGCGCTGCCGCTGCCCAACCCGTACGCCGACCCGCCGCCCGCGCACGCCGCAGCGCGCCCCACGCTCTCGATGCAGGCCGCCGAAGTGCTCTACAACAGGACCGGGTAAACTTTACAATATTACCATTACAATATATAGACAATAAAGTTGATACTATATTATTAATGGGTCAAAATATACAAACTTCCAAAACTTCTTCTTTATAAAATTCGTATCCGTATTTATAAATGCGCTATGATTTGTTTTATTACAAATTTAGAATGTTAACTTACACCACAGGACCTATATGAAGAAGTTAACAGAAGAATGTTGCGGCTGCGAGGAAGGAATAAGATTATTGCAATTCTTATGTTGGGAGCACGCCGGCTGGTCACGCATGGCTCTCGCGGAGTTGCTGTGGCAGATGGCCTACGCCTACTGCCACGAGTTGAGACGGCACTCGGACGCGCTCACCGCGCTGCTGCTCATGGAAGACAGCTGGCAGCAGCATCGTATACATAACGTTATAAAGGTCAGTTTTATTACAAAAAAAATGTATTTAAAAATTATGGTTGTATTTGAATCAGAAAAACAGTGTATTTTATTTATTTAAATTAAATAAATAAAATAGAATTTGTCGATCGTTATTACCTTTTGTTTACTTATGATTTGTTTTAGCTTCTCAACAAATAGAAATCCGTGATAGTAAAACAAAGTAATGGCTTCTTTTATATACTCTTGGATCACAGTAATTATAGGTATTAGGTATCAATTATAACCTTCCTTTGAAATACGCAACTATGATATAATGTGCCCGGCAGGGAGTGTCGGAGGAGCGGCCGGGGCTGCTGGAGACGGCGCTGCGCGCTCGCGGCCACTACCAGAAGCGCGCGTACGCGTGCGTCAAGCTGCTGGTGGGCGTCATGTGCCGCGCGCCACTCGCCGTGCGGGCGCTGCACGCGCAGCCCGACGCGCGCCGCCGCTGGCGCCAACTGCTCGCCTGGCTGCAGGACGAACTCGACCGCGTACGTACCATGTCTCTTTCTCCTATATTTTGTCTACAGTATAGTGGTAGTTCTTATGACTGCTTTTTTATTTTTACGATCAATATGATCGAGAACGTAAAAAAAAATTTTTTTCAGTGAATGGAAAATGTGATTCTTAATATTGTTTCAGAAGTATGGGCCAGGAGGATACGGATCCTATGGTACTTGGTCACCACCCGGCCCGTCTAATGAAACGTCCAGTGGATATTTCTTAGAAAGAAGCAATTCAGCACGAAAAACTTTAGAAAAGTAAGAATTTTATGTTTTCAAAAGATCAATATAAGTGCAATAGGGAATATGCATGTGACACCAAAATGGATAAAATATTTTTATTTGTAATATTTATCGCTAAAAAACATACCTATACAATTATTTTTAAAGTTTATCGTGAATTAATAGTGAAATTTAATCATCAAAATGTGGCTTTTTTGAAAATTTACTGGCGGAACAAAACGTGACGTCATCGCACAGATGAACGTGTATTAACTTTCAAAAACTTTTTTTTAATTTAAGGCGAAAGGTTTTTATTGTGTCAAGTGAAACAGAATTTTCGTTGGGACTATATTATTATAATTTCTTTAAATTCAATTAAATTCTGAGCATTGAAAATAGAACTCGGCGCTAATACACAAGTTGAAAATCGGACACATGATTGTCGAGACAAATGTCAATGTCATATATGGCAGCTCGACACTCGTAACCTCCATTTTCACCTATCAGAGTTCTTTTTTCAGTGCTCTGAATTTTCCAGGGCCAGGCGAACTCCGGATCATATAGTCCCTGCGTAATAAATCTAACAGTAGAGAAATCTCGATCGTCAAAATAATTGTTTTTTTTATAATTCGTATAAGTAATGTAAATAAATAAAATAGAAAAAAAAATCAATAAATTCTCAACACTCGCAGAATGGTGCAAAACCTTTGCAACCGCGATTACCATAAATAAAAGAAGAAGTTAATTCATGTTTTCTATGGTTTGTTGTTTTCAAAATATGACATTATATTTATCTCATACATTTATTTAGTACTTAACACTAGGATATTACATAATAATGAATAAATTAAATAGATATACGTACTTTTCGTTAACTAGGTTGTTTTCGTCGAGGTTTGTAAATAAAACAAGTATGCGTAGGAAATCTATTTCAATGTACTGACTGATCTTCACAACAGTATAAAGTGCTCAAACAAGATACACTGTCTCTTCTCATCACCTTGCACCACTTTTTCCTAATACTTGCACCTTTCGGCATATGAAAATAAACTTTGTCAGGTGCAGTTTTTGTGTTATTTTCGCACATAGGGACGACACAATATTTATAACATTGGTTGCTGTGATTTTCCATGGTAATAAGTTGATTTTATCACTTATTTTTATAACTTTGTGAACTAATCACTTCGTTGTTTGTTTACATCGAACTCGTGTATGACTGTATGTCAAAGTCAAACAATGATTTTAACTGTCAACTGTCAGATATGTGTGCGATGACGTCACAACTAAAGCGCGCGAAAATGGTGTGTTTAAATCGCCCAAAAATTATTGTCATTTTAAAACACTTTTTCCAGCCCAATGGATAATATTTTGGTTGTGTTATATATATATATATATATATATATATATATATATATATATATATATATATATATATATATATATATATATATATATATATATATATATATATATATATATATATATATATATATATATATATATATATAACAATAATAAAAAATAAAAAAAAAATTACATGCATATTCCCTATTATTGACACTGGTTGTTGAAACAAACCGTAGTTAAATGTCTTACTTTTCCTTTTAAACCGACTTCAAAAAAGGTTCTCAATTCAACTGTATTTTTTTATGTTTGTTATCTCAGAACTTTTACCCGAACTCTGAACCGATTTGAATGCTATTTTTTTTATTTGAAAGCTGGTGCTTTCTGTGTGGTCCCATTGTTACTTTGGGATTATGTTTTCATAATTATAAATGTTTATCGCACATTCTGTTACTTTAAATAATATTGCGATGAAAGTGGTTCAATAAGTATTTAGGTTATTTGTCTCGAACTACATGTTACGATATTACATAGGCAAGTTAACGCGATATTACACGCAAGCGCAAGGAGTTACTTAACCAACCTTGTTTACCTGCAGAGCGTACCAGCTTTGTCCGGAGGAGGATGAGGAGGAGGAGGAGGAAGGTCGGGAGGGCGGATCGGGGTCCGGGTCCGGGGAGGGCGGTGACGACAGTGGCGATGACGACGATGCGCCCGACGACGACGACCCGCCGCGCCGCCTGCACCTCGCGCCGCCCGCACCGCCCGCGCCCCCCGCGCCACCCGCGGCGCCCGCACCTCCCGCGCCGCACCCGCGCGACCCTCTCGCCGGCCTCTGAATACGCATGTGCCTCTAGTCCGCCTTTTGTTCTGTGCTGAGTCGCCGAGCCGCCGCTTACGGTGGGGCGTTGGCGTTTGCGGTTGCCCGATCCTCGTGGATTGTGGTAGCTAGCAGGAAAGGTATACGCGTTCCCGCACGCAAGAGTGACGCGGGACGCTGAGTTAGGGAGGAAAGAGAATCGCTGTCCACTGCTCGTCCGCCGTTGGACCGGTCGGCTCCGTTACGGCGATGTTTGTTTTGATTCGTTTTTGTAAAATACGTTTTGCTTTAAAAGTAAAATAATATTTATTTCTTTTGTGAAATAAGACTTTTTTATTACTTACTGATTAGGATGTATTATTGTTTTGTATTTACGCCTAGCATTAAAATATTTATGATGATAAGAAGACGAAGGAAGTAAATAAACTTTTTTAACGTTGACGCTTTAGCTTGCTTTGTACTCGGTATATCGATTTAAAGGCAAACGGGAAATGTAAATATTAGTAACTTTAATCTATGAATTTCAAAAACCACGTCTATAAGAGAAAAACAATTTTAGCCGTAAATTTTTAATATACAGTATTTTAATAACGTCTTATAAAGTTTTTTATTTATTTCTACTTTTAACTTATGATGTAGCAAAGCCTTTTAAAAGTAAAAGCTTACGAAATTTACCGTAGTAACCGAGAAGCGATATGTATAAGCCTACTATTATAAATACAATTGTATAGTGACATAGATTTTATTTAAAAATCGATAAGACGCGTTATCGCCACTATGTAAAAATATTTATATAGTAAATATTGTTGTTTATAAATTCAACCTGTTATAATTAAATGAATACTTTGCAAAGCATCTCAGAGACAACTTAAACGTTAAATCAGTGTTGTGGGGTCGATACGAAAAAAATAAACAACAAAAACCTAAAACTTAAAGACACAAGCATAATACTAACATTACCTAATAATATATAAACGACCCTTATTGCCTTAATGTCTACTACAATCACATTCTTACGATATTTTTTGTAAAAGTTAACTAAACATAAGAAAATCAAAAATAAAGGGTAAACAATATTAGAAATGCATCTTATTAAGTACATATTTTTCATTTTTGCATATATTTTAATATTCTAAAAGGTTTAATTCAACGTTCAGAAGCCCAGCTCTCGTAACTAATTGTGATGACGCGCGTGCGAAACCGCGACCGAAACAGGATAATGATCACAAATAGTTACGAGAATTGGGCTTCAGATCTAAGCCCATATACAGTAAAATAATTTAGTTACATTACAAATTTAATTTATAACATAATATTGAAAACGAACCCCAGCAACAAACCAGTATTACCACCTTAAGTATTAACATAGCAATTACTACATTAACATGTTTGTAAATAGTTTTATTCAATGATTTTATACAAATCGTTGTTTACAAAACTTTGATTAAGTTTAACATATAACTGTTCGGAATTATTTTAGAGAAATACGAGTCTCAAAATTAAAATCCTGATTACGGTTTGTTAATATGTTTTGTACATTATACAGTGATGTAGTTGTTTATTTAATGATTTATAAATTTGTAAAATAATCTTATAGATTTGTTTTTGAAATTCATGACATGACATGATGATATAAAGATGAAGTGACTCGCACTTCATCTTTATAATGTTATCGTATTGATGTGAGTACAACCGTTGCACCGACCGCGACCAAACAATGTGTACATAATATTGGAAACATCTCGCGTAAACATCGCTGGACGAACTTGTTAATACTTGCCAGTCGGTATAACTGTCGAATATGAATGTCGTCTGTGTTAAAGATAGTACAGTCATTCTAGTTTACTCAGAACATGATTGAATAAAAAGACGCCTTCGTCAGTTTACATACATATAAGACAGGAAACCATCCTACATCACAACAGCTAGTTACATAATTAGATATAAAGTGTAGATTCATTAAAAATCATGATCTGAAATTGCCATTTTAACGTTTGCATTTGTTTAATATTAAAGTTGTTAGTTTTGCTTCAAGCGATGTACTAACGAGTTGAATGTCGTGTGAATATTAATCTGTCGCAGCGGCAGGCGCGCGGTGCGATACGGTGCGGCCTAACGACCGCGCGCCCGCGACTCTCTCGTAACTTATTGCTAGCGTTTTATATATAGTTAAGGAGTGTAGATATTATAGAGGTATTGAACACTAGTCTAACGGAAGGTGTTGCCACGTCGATGTTTCGCTTTGTACTATATGTTATTTATTTTTATATTTGATAGAGGTTGTAATTCCCTCTCGATATCGTATTCTCTGCCGGACTATCGGAGATAGGATATGCGTACTGCGTGCGGCGCCACGTCGGGCGAGCGTTCGCCGTAGGCGGCGCGCCAGTGCCGACCGTATGTTATAGGTTTTTACGGCTCCTGTTTAATATACAGATCTTAAAATATATTCCACAAGAATAATTATTAAGAATCGAATCATATTATACGCTACATAATTCAGTTTAATGATTTGTTATTGTTTGTATTTTTGTATAGTGGCGTTGCGGCGCTGGGCGAGTTCGATACGTTATTGTAATTTGATGCCGACCTCGTGCCTTATTCGTTTCCTCCATACAATTTTCTCGCTCCCGATAGTCTCGATACGAAATTTAGCTTCTCATCTATTAAGATACACATATTTTGTAAAGTTTTCGCTCGAGTAGAACTAATACTCTCCCCCCGCAACGGAGCGCCTGTGCGATGCCGCCGCTAGCGACTTGTACAGCTTGGTGCGACGCGCTTATTGTTGTTAACTTTATTACCAAAGATGGATTTATCGACGGAGGCCCGTCGTCGGCCTCCGCTCGTCGTAGCTTAGTGATTGAAATGTTTTTGTATAACTTTTATAAAATGCAAAAGTTAAAAATGTTTTGTTAACAAAAATATAACATGTGATCGATCTTAGGCTTAGATAGTCAGATATATATATTATAATGTAATGTTGACACAAGATGAAACTGCCAATCGCCGGTCTGGCGTCCGCGCGACGAGATCGTGTAAATATCACAGACCATTTTTTTACTTGTGAAACGAACCTGTTCTACTGTGAGTAAATGGTCCACGTTTCGCTTGAGGTTTTAAAATATTATTTATTGCTTACATTTTTATCTTATTTGATGAATGTGTAATAACCGTATCACGCAAATAATGCATACTCGCATGAAAAGTGTAAAGATTTTAAATGAAAGAATTTATTGTAAGAACAGTTGAGTTTTGTATAACATTTCTATATTTTCATTTCATATCTACATAATATAACGGACGGCATTTGACATATTGGAGTGCTCCTACACAAGCATTCATAGAAACATTTAAATAAAATCAAAACAATAAAACTGACATGTATTTTTATTTATAAAATCTCATTCCCTTTAATAAATATTAGTTTTATGTTTTATACAGGTATATACGAAATCTTCGAATTTCAGTCTTATACGAAAGAGATATTTTATGACGTAAGTAATTTGAGTATACAAAACTAAAAAAATCTCTTGTGTATTAACTATAAAAAATGTATAAACTATATAAAAAAAAATTTATTTACGGAAAAATAACATGATTAACACATTGCCTGACAACTCTCACTACGTATGTACGTACACCCTCGCACTGCCGTACGCCGCTCCGTTGAAGGCCACGCGACCGTTTTACAGTATCGGCCGCTCGGTTATATTGTATCGACGTTAATTATTATTTTATTGGATAATCTGGTCAAAATTTGAGGTCACTTGAGATTTTTGCGACGAGAGTCGAATATTGAACACGTTCCTTGAATATCTATTTTGATTAAAACTTTGTACAAGTTTTGTACTCTCATGATAGTGTAAAATCAGAGTAGACAGAATATTTAATTTTATATAGAATATTGTGTAAAATTAAATATAAAATATATATTCTGTATATTAGACTCCAAAAGTATGATTAAGTATCTGTTTGCAGGTGAAGTTCAAGTTAAGAAATTATAAATACACATTGATTATTATTATTGGGTGGTATACGAGGGCGGGTCAATAAGTCCGTGACTTTTGGAATAAAACACAGATTTTTTGATAAATAAATAATTTTATTTTTCAACGTAGTCCCCCTTGAGCTCTATACACTTTGTCCAACGCTTCTCCAATTTTTTTATCCCTTCCAAAAAATATGATTTGTCGAGGTCCTCAAAATAGGCCTTTGTTTGCGAGATGACTTCATCATTGGAGTCAAATCTTTTTCCACCGAGCCATTTTTTCAGGTTTGGGAACAAGAAGTAGTCACTCGAAGCCAAATCTGGAGAATAGGGTGGATGTGGGAGCAATTCATAGCCCAATTCATGGATTTTTGCCATGGCAACTGCACATGTGTGCACCCTTGCATTGTCTTGGTGAAAAAGAACTTTTTTCTTGGACAAATGAGGTCGGTTTTTTTTCAAATCCTCATTGAAGTGGTCCAATAAGTTGGCATAATATTCCCCATTAATTGTTCTTCCCTTTTGAAGATAAAAAGTGGCGAAATTTAATCCAAATGGGCACTGAAATTTATAACTTGGCGACTTTATTTCCGAGTTGGTGATTATTATACGATGTAAGCAGCTATACAGCCAGATTGGGTTGATAAATTAATGTCTGCTAAAAATTCAATTTGCGGGCTACGGAAAATCGCATTTTTTGATACTGTTGGAGTTTGTTTTTATTTGGTATAGGTGTCGTTTTCAAGATTTTTGGGAGTGCAGAATAATATGAAAATTAAATCCATTTTGATATTCAATTTCAAAATGAATTAATTTTTGTAATCAGTGACTCCAGGAACCTAGAAAAGGACACCTATATCCTTTTTTAATGTCAACTATTTTAGAAATTCAAAATGGATTACTTTTTTGTTATCAGCACCCCCAGAAGCCTACAAAAGGACACCTATATTAATTTTTATGAAATGAAGTATGTTCGCCATCTTGGAATTTCAAAATGAATGTCATTTTCGTATCCAGTACCTAAAACCTGGTAAACGACATCCATATCGATTTTACGAAAAATAAATATTCGCCATTTTTTATATAACTGTAAAATAATTAATCACCAAATTTGAATTTTTTTGTTCCTTATATTCTGTCGCCAACTTAATAATTTAGTATTCACACCCAAAATTTCGGTTTTTTCACACCCAAAATTTGATTGTTTTGTCGAAAGTTTAAATACATGCCTTTACGTAATTAGAGGTACTGCGTTTGTGTGTTAACCTGTTGGAGGTTAAACCAAGGTTTTTAGGATTTGACCAGCAATTTTTTTAAATTTCAATCATCAGAATTTATCTGTAACTATACAATTTGTTTTTAGTTAAATTACTTTACAATAGATCAACATTGTAATTACTGTAGTTTTTACATTTTTTAATGTTCATTTATGTGCCGTTTCGGAAAAATATATACCTACGATGTGTAAAGATTGAAGTCAGATGCATCTTTCCTATGAGTTTTCTATTTAACAGAAAACGCAGAAGATAGAAGTTAGAGTAACTCTAAGATTATTGAAATATATTATATATTAATTGTCTTCGAAGCTAGCCTAATGATCATACTTATTATTGATTACATAAATTGGAATACTTAATGCTCAATGACCAGGAGGGAAAACTATTCGCAAATGAGTATTGACTAATATGGAGTGGATGACCTGTTAACCCAATGATTATTTGTGGTAACGATAAACCATTACTGGTTTTTCTTATCAATACATACATTATTTAAATAAACAATGAAATGCGGAGTCCTCAGTCGCCTCACAGTGGCCACGGAGTACCCACGATGGACAAATACATTAGCATCAAAGACTTGGAGGACGCAGCTCTTGAAGTTCTGCCCAAGTCCACACGCGACTACTACAAGAGCGGCGCCACCGACGAATTTACCCTAGCGGAAAACAAACGGGCGTTCCAAAGGTATCTGACCCCCCCTGTACACAGTATAATATTTCATGAATATTATGTTTGCTAAAAGTACCTACTTATTAGGAAAGGCTAGCCTAGCTTCGTAAGCCTAAAAGTCGATATACGAATCGTGATGTACATAACTATTATCTACAAAGTTTTGCACGATAATGATACTATCGAGTCGACCTTGCGACCCTCTTGATCTTGTATTTTATAACAAAATAAGTAATCATAAACTGCTTTAAATCTTAGCTCAATGGGGCTCAAACAAAATAGGTAATCATAAACTGCTTTAAATCTTAGCTCATGTTACATAGCAGCACAATCTCTATTTTATTTGGTTCTTTTAGAATTCGTATCCGTCCGAAATGTCTGGTCGGTATAAAGAGCTGCAATCTGAAGACGACGGTGTTGGGGGAGACCGTGTCCATGCCGGTGGCCATAGCGCCGTCCGCGATGCAGAGGATGGCCCACCCTGACGGAGAAACCGCAAATGTTAAAGGTAAAACTTAACATTTTAGCAAGGTTGTTTTAGAGTTTATTTAGATGGTGTTGTCCATACTAAAGAGCTGTGAGTTGTGACTCATTTACCTACTGCATGTAATTAATCACCCATGATTTACCCTATTCATTTTTTTTTTTCATTCATTTAACACTTCTAAAACGTCCCTATTGCAAGCAGTAATTTATCCACTGTTCACTTTAGTGTGGCATATTGTGTTAGCGATTAAAATAATATATTATTTCAGCCGCTCAATCTAACGGAGTTGTGTACACGCTGAGCACCATCGCTACCAGTTCTATAGAGGAGGTGGCCGAGGCGGCGCCGAACGCGCTCAAATGGTTCCAGCTCTACATATACAATGATAGGTAAGTGGTTAGTGTTTTTACTAATTTAAACTAAAAAAATAATTAATAAATTAAAAAATAATAATTAAAACTAAAAATACTAATTGTATTTTGGTAGGACATCGTTGTTATTTCAAGGCGTTCTTTATAAGGCGTTGCTACGTTAAGATTGAGTTTTGACTAATTTAACTGTGTTATGAATGGAGGCTTTTATAGCAATTATAGAAGCTAGATAAAACTACAGCAAATCTCGATACGATATAGTTCAGTCTTATCCTACAAAGTTACTTTTATTGTTTCTTTTTATCGGTTTTTATTAGGTTTTATTATTATCGTATTTTTTTAGAGAGATAACCAGGAAATTAGTTCAAAGAGCTGAAAAGGCCGGATTTAAGGCTTTACTCTTGACTGTGGATACCCCCCTGTTCGGCGTGAGAAGAGCCGATGTGAGAAACAAATTCACACTGCCGAGACATTTAAAGTGAGCTGCTTTTGTTTTATTATATATAATTTAATAATTATGTTTTTTGGTAAAAAAATTCGATCTCGCTATACTGAAATTCGATTTAGATGCTATAATAAAATAATAATTGGATTAAAGTCTAGGCTAGTCTCAAAAACACATACAACTCTTAATTTCAGGTTGGCTAATTTTGAGGGGCATATGTCAACTAAGATTCACGAGTCAGGCGAAGGCAGCGGCCTCAACCACTACGTAAACAACTTGTTCGACAAGGGTCTGAAGTGGGATGATATCAAGTGGCTGAAAAGGTAAATACATTTTTATAACATAACTATGTAATACACAAGGCGAAAGTGACTATCTGACTTTTGCATGCTTAATCCCCATGGTATAGTTCACAGACAGAGATATCAAAAAAAATCGTTCCAGAAGGGACTTGCCAAAGTTTGTGTTAAGCACGCTTCACGTTAATATTAAAAAAGGCGAATGTTTGTATACTACGAGGGGAGGTCCAAAAGTTCGCGGAATGAAAGGGTTGTTAATAAAATATAACAATAAATTTATTTTTCCTTTTCAATATAATCACCCTTAAGTGTAATACATTTATTTGATCTATGGATTAATTTTTCTAAACCATCGAAAAAATATTTTTTGTCTTTGGCCTCAAAATGCGCCGAAATTGCCTCCTTCACTTCGTTATCGTCGAAAAATTTCCTTCCCCTTAGCTCTTTTTTTAAATTTGGAAACAAATAAAAATCGCTAGGGGCCAGGTCTGGACTGTAGGGTGGGTGAACAAGTGGTTCGAATCCATGCGTGTGAAGAACAGCCATGGCAACTCGGCTCTTGTGAACCGGCGCGTTGTCTTGCAAAAGCAACACACCCTTGGCCAATTTTCCACGACGTTTTTCTTTAATTGCCTCCTTTAACTTTTCCAATATTGTGGCATAGTATTCTCCGGTTATAGTGGTACCTTTTTCTTTATAATCAATCAGTAATATTCCCTCACAATCCCAAAAAACAGTGGCCATCAACTTTCCAGCCGATTCTGACACTTTGAATTTCTTGGGAGGTGGTGTACCCTTTTTGTGCCATTGCATGGACTCCTGTTTTGATTCAGGTTCAAAGTGATGAACCCATGTTTCATCTCCAGTAACAATCCGCTCCAAAATCTGCACAGGGTTGTCTCCACACACCTCCAAAAAGTGCTTAGACGCGTCGATGCGCTGCTGTTTTTGAAGCGGCGTGAGCATTCTCGCCACCCATCTTGCACTGACTTTTGTCATGCCCAAGTGGTCGTGCAGGATCCGCAAAATGGTTGTGTCTGATACTCCAACAAATGCAGATAATTGTTTTTCCTTTAAACGTGTGTCTTCCAGTACAAGTTTTTCGACTTTTTCGACGATGTCTGATGTGGTGGCCTCAACTGGCCGCCCAGAGCGAGGGTCGTCTTCAATTGAATCTCGACCATGTTTGAAAAGTCCATGCCACTTATAAACCATTGTTTTACCAGGGCACTGATCTCCATAAACGGCTTCCATTTCATTTAAAATGGTTTGAACGTTTTTTCCTTGCTTGGTAAGGAATTTTATCACAGCGCGATGTTCAATTTTCTCCATAGTTGCAGTTTGCTTCCGGATTGACTTGTTTAGCAGGCGAGTACTCGTAAACGAATGGCGCTATAGGGTTGAGATTTTATATATATACTAATTATGAGTGCTCAATTAGTATGACACTAAGCGAGCTATCCTATCCCCACTCCATCCCCTCCATTCCGCGAACTTTTGGACCTCCCCTCGTATGTGCGTACATGTGTATGTTTGATTTGATCGTCTTTCATTCTGAAACTGCTAAACGACATTTTAATAAAATGTGGAACATCATTCAATCAAATCAATCAATGAATATACAATTTATTCCACAGAATGTGGTTCACGATGGTGGTTACAATAAGTATAACCGTTATTACGCATTCTACCACAACAATGGTGTGTGAATGTCAACCAGTAATATGAAATACAAATACAATTAGATACGTATGTATTCAAAAAAATAAAAAAATATCACAAGTTACTTTTGATGGCGAAAAGACGGTTTCCGGGGGATAGATTTTCTTTAGCGCAAACGAATTCGCGGGTTAAATATATTTTTTTTAAAAGATTTAATGGCCTGGCAACAAGACATTTAAGCCAACCAACAGGGTTAAATCTAGTTATAGATAAATAAACAATGATATTTATTGCAGTATTACGAAGTTGCCGATCGTGGCGAAGGGCGTCCTGCGCGGGGACGACGCGGTGCGCGCGGTGGAGGCGGGCTGCTCCGCCATACTCGTGTCCAACCACGGCGCGCGACAGCTAGATGGCGTGCCCGCTACTGTGAGTCCTAAGTACTACACGGCCGTATTCTGAGCACTTAGGTCATGTGCTGTACTTGTCATTTTATGCCAAAAAAGAGAGCGACAGCCTGTGATTTAGAGAACCCCTTATTTTAAGCAGCGTTTCAGAACTCGAACGACATACAGATTTTTATTATCTGTCAGCAAATTAAATAATAATAATAATACCATTTATTTCAGGCTGCATAGGACCATATTATAAATATATTAAAAAACTGTCCATACTAACTGATAAAGAAGGAGAATTGAAGTACCTAGAAATATCATCGCCATCCTCGTTCCTATTAGATTGTTAGCAAAGATATTTGATTGGTCTCGCTCGCTCGACTAGATGACGCACTTCCTAAGAAAAAGAGCTTCGTAAATGCGGCAACTCATTATTGTAGTGTGTAAAGTGACAATTGACTTACATGTGATAAATTCTAGTGTGCGTGAAAAATTGTGATGCTAGCTACTCAACTTTTGCCCGATTTAATGGGAAAAATATCTTATGCTGTAGGTTATTAGTTAAGTTATTGGTTATAAATGTAGCTAAGAAAATCATTTAAAACTAGCTTTTGCCCGCGGCTCAGCCCGCGTAAATACAGTATCCCACAGGAACACTGAATTACAACAATTAATTAAAAGCAAATATACATATCAATATTATATAATTCTTATGCACTTTTTCTTCAGAAAAATGTTAGATATGTATATAAATGATTACCCCTCATTTTTAGGGTACCGTAATAACCAAGGAACCTTTATAGTTTCGCTCTGCCCGTCCGTCTGTCTGCCTATCTGTCCGAGCTTCTAGCTTTTGTAATTATGAATACAAATTGATAAAATTTGGTAAAGGTAAAGATTGTCTATAGATGTCGGTCCCGGCATCATAAAATAATAATAATTTTAAATTTTAGGGGTGGCTCTCCATACATGTGATGTAGGGAAGAAAAATATTTTTTATTCTACCCCATCGTGTGGGGTATCGTTGAATAGGTCTTTTAAAATAAAGACAAGGTTTGATAAATGTTTATTTTTACAAAGTCAACCATTTTCGAGTAATCGGCCTCCAAAGTGGTTTATAAGTTGGTCCCGCCTTTGGCATTTCTAAACTAGGTACAGGAGATAGAAACTTGTAAGTTTCCATGGTTATGAATCATACTAAAACCTCTTTAGGAAAATTATTTTGAGCGAAATCGACAATAATTTTTGCAGTGATTCAAATATTACCTGTTGTGCGTTGATAGTTACGGAAGCCTCCTTAGGCAGCTAGTACGATAATAGTATTAAACATAATATATTTAATTGTAACGTTTTAATAACATTTAGTTCCATAGGTAGAATCATAATAACTAGGTTAGATAAATGAAATAGGATCTAATTTATATAATAGTCATTGTATTTTATTACAGTATAATAAAATACAATGACAATAAATTCACATTTTAAAAATATTGGAACTTGATTCTTGCATACGCGGCAACACTGAATGGCGTTTTGGGTTAATGTAATTTTATGTTGAAATTTCGAAATTATATGATACTTACTGATGATATGTGATCCCAGTGTCCTTCTTATTTCTGGTCCATTTATTTTTACATAGTTTCACTACACAACTTGGCATTTTTTCCCGATTTTAACTAAAATTAAATAAAATATTCGGGATGTACACCTGTCATAAAGCTTTCAATATGACTGGTTCGGGTAAGCCGACCTCAGCTGAGTATTTATTGTAGTATTTGACAAGCACGTAAGCTCAGTCTGTTAGAACGCCCAGCGAGACCAGTGATCAGTCTATGAATGTAAGTAGATATGGATGCACAAAATCGCGGGAAATGTCCAGTTACATTTTATTAAGTAACTATCACTGTTATTATACCAATATAATTAGCGCGTATCTATTACGGTGAGGAGTTCTATGTTTATATTCATTATTATTGTTTCGGTAGATCGAAGCGCTCCCCGAAGTAGTGCAGGCCGTGAAGGGCTACGACGTGGAGGTGTACATGGACGGCGGCGTGTCCTCCGGCACTGATGTTTACAAAGCTCTGGCGATGGGAGCTAAAATGGTAGGTATATATTTCTTGTTATTCAACATTGGCTCGATAAAGACGCATTGACTTACAACGTCATAATAAAAATATATAAATTTAATTAATATTATATGTAGCAAAATCCAGCAAAAAAATACTTACAACCTGCAAGCAAATGTGAGAAGTGCACGTATAAGCATGCATAAAGCACCTCCCTCCTCCTGCATTGCTAATGCGTACACTCAAAAACAAGATCGCGCAAACACCACCACCACACAAGCAACAATGTCAGCAATCGTGCAAGGTGCCACACCACCATGCAGATTACAAAACTCAACGCGCGTTTCGCCCCGACCCCGGAGCATCCTCAGGAAGTGGGAGCCAAACCACCACCTCATATACCCTGAACCCTCTGGCTACTAGTACCCCCACCAAACAAGTTAATAAGCGGTGCGGATTCAGAGATATTTAATTTAATATACTATTTTGCGTTCAGGACTACGCTGAAGGCAAAATGTCAATTAAATGTCTTGGAAACTACTTGACGAATCGAAATAATTATTTCACGAGTATTTATTTTCCACGGAGAATACAGAAAGTTCTCATTTAAAATTAGTGAGCATTCCCCATTCAAATCACTTTTACGGCAATATTTTAAATGTTTATCTGTGTGACGTTGTAGGTGTTCGTGGGTCGGCCCGCGCTGTGGGGGCTGTCGGTGGGAGGGCAGGCCGGAGTAGAGAAAATGCTCGACATCTTTCGCTCCGAACTCGAGTATACTCTGCAACTTGCAGGTTTGTGTCTAATTTACTATTTATTGAGATGTCAATTATATAAATTTATTAATGTTTTGTGGGCGCTTTCCCATTTTACCGATTGTATCGCGCTTTACGTTTTTAATTGCGCTGCATTCTCCTTTGTAGACTGTAGTAAAAATTTGATTCGTTAAATATTAAATTTATAGTCGTCAAGTTTCTTTTAGTCCCTGAGTCCCATTTATTCTGATTGTCTGGCTTTTTTAGTTCATTAAAAGTTAATATAGGAAAAACCGGCCAAGTGCGAGTCGGACTCAGGCATATGGTATTTCAATTATACCTTGTTATTTTACATGTTTACAGTTTACTTATTATTTCGTTATTTTCGTACAAAGTTTTCCAAGTAGTCGTAGTTTTAAAGTCTTGATATCAAATTATCGTTCGTAGTGAAGTGGTCCCTTAGATTAACGCCCGAAATTAATAACATATCTAAAATCTTAGATTGACCTCAAACAAAAATAGACGTAAGTTGACGTGAAGTTAATCCTCGGATCGTTGAAATATAATATTGAAATCTTGATCTCAGATAGCTAAATGAGATTAAGATTGATAATTAATTTCGGGCGTTAGACACTTCCCAACCTCGTTTATTATAGAAATCACGTGTTGGCTCGAACGATTTTAATTATTATTTGTAACTATGTTTGCATGAGAATAGGCCATAAAGTATTGTTGTCTTCCTACCCCATACCCCATTTTGTTAGGTAATCGGTAGGAAGAAGAAGGTAGGTAGGTATATTATCACGACGTCGTCTGTCGGGTTTGCTACTGCAATTATATATAGTGAGTATACTCATAAATAGCGCAATTATTGAAAGATACTACCGAAATAAACTAAGTAATGCTTGTGATTCCAGGTACACCTGACGTGACGGAGATCACCAGAGACATGGTGAAGCACGAGTCGGAATACGCCAAACTATAAGAACGGGTATCTTATGATTTCTTTTCTGTTACTATACAATTGATATAAAATGAATTCAGCATATTTATTGTTATTTAATTAAATGAATATTTAAATTTTTTTTTCATTGGTTATCAATTTTCTATACAACGTGTACAAAACCTTTGGAGTCATGTATGGTTCTCGTGGCCACAACATTCGAGATATTTTCTGAAACAAAATTTAACTTACATTATTATATTGTACCTACCTGTACATTATCTATATTCGATATAATCAATACTAAAAAATATGAATTTTGGAAATATTATCATCGACACACTCGATTTTTTAATTTCAATTTAATTGATTTAACCTATAATTTATATGGATAAGGGAGAATACATTTTATGCCCAGTTTATGAGGCGAATTTTTCTCTAGTTTATCTATTCATAAGCGCTATTGGTTCGGTAATGGATATCCGAACATATAGGTTATATAAACTATGTTTAACTTAACTGACCAATGAGGTCCGATTAAAGCTCCATAAAACAGTTAAGACCTCCATTACACTCCCAAAGTAACAAATGTTTTTCATAAAATTAGTTAAATTGCCGAAATTATAGCAATACAAATAACTTTATCCTCGAATTTAAAAACATTCATCTAGATTTTAGCGCCAGTTAAACTTTGTTTATCTGGAGTTTATGTGAAATCATTAAATAGGGACGCTGTCTAGTGTCGGATGTTATTTTTTATAATTAAATTTTTAAAATTTTGAATAGTGATACATAAGAAAAAGTAATTTAGGTTGACGCGATAAAAAATTATTATAATAAAAAATAATAATAATATTAAATGAAAAAAATGTTGCCCGTCTCTTTCTCGCAAAACAATTTGTGACGTCACAATCTGCTACCGCCATATATTGTTTATTATTACAGCCTCCGTGGTCCAGTGGTTAGAGCTTGGCTCTCGACTGACTCGACGTCGTGGGTTCGATTACCGCATTGCAACAACAAAAAATGTTGTTTCCAAGTTTGGTTAGGACAATTCAGCCTGCATCCATCTGATTGTCTGACAAGAAAGATGATCCATGCTTCGGATGAGTATGTAAAAAGTCGGACCTGCGTCTGAACTCTCGCCAGTCGTGTCGGTTATCCGTCCCACTAGGTTTCGAGAGTAAAGGAGAGTGCTCTTGTGTGCTGCGGACACATTTGGGCACTATAAAATTACTTCTGCGTACCACCGTCACCGAAATCGATGTGAGGAGTTATTATTATCAAAATACCAACGTATGGCGGTTGCACGTCGTGACGAATATCGCTCTCTGTCTTATTTTAAATTTAAATTGTTTGTATCTTCGTTATTTTTACCCGACTACGGCGAAGCCAAAAGGAAGGGTAATGATTTTGGCAGTCTATGTATGTATGTATGTATATATGTTTGTTCCCTCCTAGCGTCTAAACTACTGGTCCGATTTTAATAAATGAGGTGTCAATATATTCGTAATGATGCCGCGGGTAACATAGGCTATATAATTATTTTCAAAATTTTGTATTTCGATAATTGAACCTCAAATTCTAACATCTAAAAAATTAAACCGTATTAATCATCACGTGTTACGAAACACGTGATGATTAATACGGTTTAATTTTTTAGAAAATATCAAAAGAAAGGTCTTGGCGAGCACACCACAAATATGTACCTATATTGTATATAATATAATATATTATACATACTTGTGGCGTGCTCGCACAGAAGGCTCAAAATACACGTTAGAAAATTAAAACGCGGTCGTACAAATCCAGTTGTCCAATTTTCGAACATTACGTAATATTTGACTACAAATATATATTTTTTATATTATAAGTACATATTATTTAACCTTCATTAAATATATTTTATTTTATAAATATTATAAAATAATTATTACTGTCGTTCTTAAAATCTAGAAAAAAAATTGTTCGCTCTGCGCACGTGAAGAAGATATTATTTTTAATTTCAAGTGTTTTTATTAAGTATTTATTAATATTATTCCAAAGACATGTTCGATTGGAAAACGGAAAAAAAGAAATAAAAAAGACGTGTGGCACTCGGGGACTGCCGCGGTAAAGCTATTGCATAGCATTATCGCACGCACACAACGCCGTGTCGAAGGCTGCCGAACTGAAACGACGTTAGACGATGCACGGCCTTCAAGCCACACCTCCGTGCCCGTCGGAGTGGGGAGCGTGAGGTTTTTTCGTTACGGAATTTCTGGATTCGGTCCCCGCGCTCAAGGCCCGCGATAGAAGCTATGCAATAGCTTAAAAATAATTTATAAAAGTATAACCCGACTACGTTATAAAAAAGGGCCTAAAACGACCGAAACAAGAAAATAATTCAGATAGAAATCTAGAAATGCATAGGTACAAAAATGGTCAAGTAGAGCCGTGGTCGCACCTACTTTATAAGGTTCGGCACAGTCGATGTCAAATCTATATTGGGGTATAATTCTAGAATATTCTCCAGGCCTTAGCGTCTCGGTGTAAACTGCAGCTTAGATGCCATTAGTGGGTGCGACCACGGCTCTACATTGACCATTTTTGTACCTACCCAATAAACAAAACGTCATATAAGTCCAGGCTTGTACGACTTCCAGTTTTATTCCAATTCTATAATAGTAATGAGGTAACTAATAGGTCCTTTAGACGTCTTTAATTTAACTTTTAGTCGAGCGACCAATATGTCATAATAAACAGGTCATAGCAACGTCGGCAAGACTAAAATAAACGACGTTCGTACGACAATGCAATAGTCATACTAACGTCGCAGTCTAATAAACGATTTCAACTGACGAAATTGGGTGATTGAAAACCCTATATATGACGTTTATATAATGAAGCAGTTGTATACACGTTTTCATAATGACGTTTGTTAAACGAACCCCAACTTTTTTTACAGCAGTCAATTTGAGACACTTGAGTGACTTGGTTGTTATATATATATATATATATATAACTTTTATATTACATGTTGTCGATTAAAAGTCATGCTGACTTTAACCAACCTTGTTTTCGCATTTGAGTCAAATTTTTACTTCTAAACGCCTATTAATGGAAAGTTTGTTATATTTTAATTCTAAAAATGATATATACTTGAATATAAGTAATAAAATGTTTTGAAATCTGCACTATGCCTTTAATACGATCAGCTTTTGCCTGAAATAAATTTAAAGATAATTGATATTGTGTGAATATTGACAAATTAAAAAGTTTTTTTTTTTTTTCTGAGGAACCCTAATAGCAATGGCGGATGGCGTATTGCATGGTCTTGAAATAACCTTAAAACAAGTTACTGTCCTTATAGTGTGATAAAGAATTAAGTATGCGACAAAAGCAACATGTCATCCTTTTTTAGAAATAAACATATTTTTATTATAATGTTTCAAACACAAAACTACGAAGGGGCGTGTGAATTTGAATAGTATTTACATAGGTATATTATCATAAAGCTTAAATTCCCAGTCGAACTAAATGGTATTTGTTACAGATAGCAAGATATGAAAATTAATTATCATGGTAACACTCATATTTTATTTTTTGGAAATACTTATTTTGCACTTAAATCTCTTGCCAAAAACCACAAGTCACCATGTCACAAACAAGAGAAAAAAACAGTTGTACAGGTGTTGTTACTTGACTCAACTAAACCGTTTCATTCATTGAAATCACCTGTACGACCACAATATTACAAAACGAGTCGCTGTAAAGTTATGATTGAACTACTGTGCGATGAAAGTGGTAATTTTTTAACGTTCACACGACTTTTGAATGACTTCTATGAATACACTTGTGACTTTTGTGTGACGGTTATGCTTGTTGCATAACCGTCATTTTTGCGTTGCAACACCGTTGGTCGTATGATTAACGATTGATTAACGTAATGCATTTCTGGATTTCTATCTGAATTATTTTCTTGTTTCGGCCTTTTTTATAACGTAGTCGGGTTATAGTTTTTTTAACTTATTATTTTATTCAAGATTTACAAAAATAGAACTTAGAAAGATTTATATTAAAAAAAAAAAAAAATTTTTTTTCAACATAGTCAACATGCCTATTTACCTTAAAATCACATCCATATAAATTTATTCCTAACTTCAACTTCTTAACGCATTCCTTTAAGGACGGGTTCTGCATTAGCTTATGTTTTAGTAATATCGTGTCGTTGCATGTTTGACACGAGCTTGGCCCTTCGGAAAAGTTTGCTAATTTTTCCTTAGACCTACTATTAGCCTTACGATCAATTGCGTCTCTTTTTCTCATATAATTTGTGAAACTATAACTGCAATCGATTCGTCGCGTTGTATTGCCTGTATCGACTACATCATCTTTGCCGTCACTGGTCTTAGAAACGAATACGTTTTTTATCCTACTTATACCCCTTACTATCGTGGTACACGACCCGTTTATAATGTCCATAAATTTGGACGTCAATGATAAGTTTTTCACACATTTTGGTGAATGTCTCTTGAAACTAACATCTTTAATGACTGTCTTGTTATTGCTAGGAGTGTTCCCTTTTCGACTGTACATTGAATGTATCGGTGTTGAAACGTGCTGTGGTCTAAAGTCGATCACCTCTGATTTATGTTCATATTCGCTTAAAGTGCATGTTGTTCTTCCGAACGTGTCTTTCCTTGGAGTATCGCTTTGGAAATTCATTGCGATTCCTGAGCGCTTTGAACGTCGATAGTTATTATGAGCTAGTCGCGACTTTTCCCGAAAGTCGAGCGGGGCTAGATGTTTATAAGTACTTTTTACTGAATAAGTATTACTTCTTAGTTTTCTGCGATTTTCGTCTCTACTTTCATTCAGTAAGAATGAAAATGATAGATCTCCTGCAGCTCTATTTATACCGTATTGAAAGATAGCACTGCCTCGTTTGCAAAACGGATTTTTTCTAAGATTGAGAAAACTATTCGATTTATTTTTTGGGTTGCTTTTAAATATGTGTGTCATATTGTTATTAGCACCGTTTCCTTTAGGTGTAACAGGAATATGATGGATTCTTTTAATCTGACTTTGTGCTTTGTAGTCGTAAACTTCTTTCATTACATTTCTGAATAGATCGTGCGTCTCTGAATTAGGATTTTCTATACATTCCGTCCTATCTTTTTCTGTTGATCCATCTTGTACCTCGTCAAGCTGAGAATCATTTTTAAGTTCGCCGTTGTCATTTTTACAATCGATTGAATCATCATTTAATTTAGAATCTTCTCCAAGAACTGCAATATTTATTAATAGGTAGGAACTTATCTATTTTATAAAAAAAAAATACTTAAAATATTATTGTAAAGAAAATTAACTTGTAAATGAAACTTACGTTTTCTCCTTGAGTACAGAACAATCACTGCCCACTGTGTTACCTAAAATTACACAAAACCAGGTGAATGTCTTTTACTAAGAGAATCTTATGATTATCTTTATTATAATTTTATTTTTGATTTTCCTTACCGCAGAGCCGCTGTGGTCTGTGAGAGCCCATCGACGCAAACATTGGAATATGCTGTTCGAATTCTTAACGTAGTTACGATGAGAAGGTTTTGTGCCTTCAATGACGGTGTTGAGTGTGCGCAGATACGATGTATACAGAAGGTTGTCTCTGTAATAAGGATATACCTAGTCAGATTACTAATTTTTTTATTAAATAAGGGGGCAAACGAGCAAACGGGTCACCTGATGGTAAGCAACTACCGTCGCCCATGGACACTCGCAACATCAGAAGAGCTGCAGGTGCGTTGCCGGCCTTTAAATAAAATCGTAACGCCCTCTAAAGTAGCGCTTATGACGAAATGAACTAGGTACCAACTCTGATGTCTACATCGCCACCTTGCTTCGCACAAGACCGCTTAATAAAAGCGAATTAAGGGAATGTTTTAAAAGGGTTCTTAATAATATGCATGAACATAAGTATTGAGTACAAGCTAAAGTACCTACCCATTCATTGTCATACTATATCGGCAGATGAAGGATATTCTTACCTAGAGAAAATTGACATTCCATCCGATTCATGGAATACTTTGATATTTCTATCGTGGTTGATCAGCAGACTGTGTAGCACCAGCAACACCTCCGTGTTACTGCGGCGGCAGCGTTGTATGCACTAAAATAAAAAGTATTTTTTTTATGCCTATTGGCTTATGGTGAAGTGTAGGGTTATGGGTTTTAAGGTGTAATATAGTGCAATTTGACGCCTCTGTGGTCCAGTGGCTTAGAGCATGGCTCTCGACGCCGGCGGACGTATATTCGATCCCCGCTTTGGAAAAATAAAAGTAAATTTGTTTTCCAGTCTGGTTAGGGCATTAAGGCAGGCTGATCACCTGAATGTCTGACAAGTTAATGATCCATGCGTCCGACGCATGGATTTGACTGTAAAAAGTCGGTCCTACGCCTGTCGTGTCGGTCATCCGTCTTACTGGGTTACGAGGGTAAAGGAAGAGAGAGGCGGAGCTCTTGTGTATTGCGCACACACACACAAGTAACTCCTGATCGATTTCAACAAAACCAGCTACCGCCACTGAAATCGTTGTGGGAGCTATTATTTAAATGCAAGTTGTGAAGCCACAAAATAAGTTAATCGATTTTATGGCAACTGCTTTAAAGGAATTGCAGAGTATTTTCAATACAAGCAATTTAACAATGATAAATAACAGTAATGTATGGCTCGTCTTGTCGGTGGTACTACCGTGCTCAGATTTACGTACCAGAGGCACCAGGTGGGTACAGTAATTCTGATTTAGTACAGACTTGCAGCACGCCTCGCTTAGACCCTGGCAGAGAGCTATCCAAGTTTCATGTTGCTGTAAAACATCACTCTAATATAGCTTAAAATTTACTAGATATATTGGTATTAATAAGTTTTAAAAATATAAATACATTAATACGTATATTACGGACCTTTTTATAATATACAGATATACAGACACAAAAAAAGTAAAAAATTAAGATTATCCGGACTTACCAGCATTGAATTTGTAAATAAGTGGCAAAGAGCCGATAAGCATCCACTTATTCTGATCATGTTTTGTGCGTGCATTTTCAAAGCTTCTCTCTTACTTTGATTGTCGCTTGATTCGGCGAGCATTAAAGAAGTTATTAAATTTAGAGTTAATTTAGTCTTAGTAAGTGGTCCTTGGTTTAAAATTAGTAGAATCTTGTCATACAATGGCTTGAACTTTATGATTAACTCGCTGCATTCAGGCTAAAAAATATGAATTGCTATTTATTATACTAAAAACTTTCAATACTGCATCCAGCAAAAAATATAAGATGTACGAGTCCTTACATTGGATAAAATATAGTAACCCAAATTAGAAAATAATGTGTGCAGTAATTCAAGATTGTCAGTGAAAGATAAAGACTCTAGCAAGTTTCGTAGCTTTGATCCCGATCTGATAGTCCGAAATAGAGTTTTGTTCTGAAAAAATGACGAGAAATTACAATATCTCTTTTTTTATCCACTAGACAAAAGTAAGTATTATAAGTTATTAAAAGCCATGGAGTAAATTGATTCGCTTTAAAGATAGGTTCTTGTATTTTACTTACTGGCATCATGAGATATATCGTTCTCGAAGTTTAATTAAAATTGTACGAATAAAACTCAAAATTATGAAACAATTTGTGTGCGGTTTTTTGTTGGCGCTATTTTTTAAATTTAATTGCCAGAGACTAAAGAAACATCAGAGACATTGGAAATTAGTTTCCTCATTTTCTTTTTTTATTTTTTTTATATATGGCTTCGGCTTATAACGATTTGCCAGTGTCAAGTTAAAAAGGAGGGAAATAGAACTTTTGTTTGAATTTTCAACACCGTATTCCTATATCGACAAGTCTAAAGTCTAGTCCAAAATGTCCAAATATTATATAGTCAGTACAGTCCGTGAGTCATTACAGTCAGATTCAGTAAAGTGGTAAAAGCTTTACTGAAAGTTCATAGGGAGTTTTGGCGGCTCACACAAACACAAAATAGCACATTTTTAGAAGTTATACCACTAGCCCACACTTGTGCACGTTAACTAATATTTAGTGGTTAATACTCTACCAATATTACACATTAAGAACCGAAATAACACAAATTTATGAAAAAATACGAATTCCACAACGTCACCCATTGAACTCTCCGGCAAAACTCCTCATTTTCTTTGCCAAAACTAATTAACAAAATTATGGCTGAGATTGAAATGCTCCTTTGCCATTAAAATTTCTATCACCTACTATAGCGTGGCCAATCTAACTATGCGGATTCTCATTCATGTTTATAATTTAATTAGACTAAATTATTCTGGTTACTATCTTGATCAATAAATTATAGCTATAAAATATTGTGTAACCCTTTGAGAAGTGAATACAAAGAGCTTTAGCTGTGGCCTGTGATCCATATGAACGTAAATAAAAAAATTAATGTCACTGTCAACGCCTGACGCCAAAATGCAAGAAGAAGTAGAAAAAACATTTCTAATTACTACAAATACTATTTTTTGTTTATTAATTAATTTAATAGCGTATTAAATAGTTTAAACAGAATTATTTTCGTTATATGTCCAAGGCAAAAATTTTGATTTTATTTCTGTTTGATAACTTCAGCATCTAGTTAGCAACCAGAAATGGATGTTGGTGAATTGCTTTCATTTAAGGTAATGCCATTATGGTTTATTATACTCGTTTTTTGTTACTTAAATGATTGTGAGTAAGTTTTGCGTAACCTAAAACTTTTAATTTAGCCGGTACCAACCCCAAAAAGGCCAAACGAGGATGAGTTGGATGATTCCGACGATGAAATTCCACGTGCAGCAAAATCGCGAAAACTGGTCAATAAAACCAAAGTTGATCAAGTATCCCTTGGAAGTAAACTACCTGTAGAACCCGCGATTTCGGATAAAGAACGAGAAGATATTCTTCGATTTGTAGAAACCGAAGCAACCGAGGTGAAATAATTGTTGTTTATTGTATTTTTTAATTTCTTTTATAATTTTATTGCTTCTTACTACAACATGCATTTACTATAAAAATTACCTCAAATTTGAATGATAAAATTAAAAAATTAACTGTTATGTTATATTGTAGGGTGAAGTTTTGGATGAAACTGCAGTAAAAAAATTGGTTTTGAATTTTGAGAAGAAAGCTTTAAAAAATAGGGAAATGCGAATAAAATTTCCAGATCAACCAGAGAAGTTTATGGACAGTGAAGTTGATTTATTTGAAGCTTTACAGGTACTCTCAAGTTTATTTATCATTAAGTTCTGCCTTTTTTAATTATTGCATGTTTTGTGCATGTGTCTAATAGATAGATAAGATGCAATATTATTTTTGACTAAATTTATGTCACAAATAAGCTTTGTTAAATACTTTATAATGAGGTCTTTTAAATTTATTTTCAGGACCTTAGTGTGGTAGCCACAGTTCCAGATCAATATCCACTTCTAGTAGAACTAAAATGTATAAACTCTATATTGGAGCTGCTATCACATGACAATACAGATATTTCAACAAAGGTTGTACATCTATTACAGGTAAGCTGTTATAAGTAAGTTTATTTTATAGTTTTTCTTTAGTGTTATATTTGTAGATTATTCTACAATGCTTATGCATTGCAATAACAAACCTTTTTTAAATATTTATTCCAATATTTATCATGTCTTTGGTATGTAATCTTTGTGAAATGAAAAATCCTTGAAGTACATCCCAAAAGCATTAATGCGCAATCAGGCGGCAAAGGTACTATCATATTTTCTGTATATTTTCTGTGACGCCCTTAAGGATGCATTTCCAAAATTTGTTGTTCGAGTGGCCTAGTACAGACTAATTTTTGAATTTTGATGAAACTTATTGCCACTCATTTAGGGTGCATTTACAAAATATGTTCTTTGACAGATGCCTAGTACAGACTGAAATTTCTTTAGAAAAGTTTTGTGCAATAAATCTAGTCAGTGACCAAATAAAATAAGCTTTATTGCCATGCATGGTAGCAAAAATCGTGAATATTTTTAGGAGACTTGCATTTCCTAAATTTTAAGGTGATTATGTCCGCTATCTTTGGGTATTTATCTACAAAGTAAGCTACATAAGAGCAGAAAAATTAACCTAAACATTCTCTTTTTGTAAATTTTGGGTGAAGTGGTTCGGGAAAATTGTTTTTTGGCTATATAAATATTTTTCATAAGGAAGTACTGTATTTGGTTTCATATGGTCGCGAAATCGACCAAATACATATAATTTATGTCAATATTGTTAACACATCCTTCATCCCAATATTGTTAACACATCAATCATCCAATTATGTATGGTTTTGTAGGAGCTAACGGACGTAGACATATTACACGAGAGTGAGGAGGGTGCGGAGGAGCTAATCACAGCATTGGCAGAGGCAGAATGTCCTGCGCTGTTGCTGCACAACCTATCCCGCCTTGATGAACAGGTGCCCGACGAGAGAGATGCTGTGCATGATACGTTAGGTATTTGCTAATTTATATGCTAATGTATTGATCCTAATTATGATGATGATATCTTTGATATTTTACATAATTAAAGAAATGTTTAGAAAATGACTTAAGACACCTTCTTTTTAGGTATTATTGAAAATATAACAGAATTCAGACCAGAACTATGTGTAGAGGTTGCCAAACAAGGCTTCATACAATGGATTCTAAAAAGGCTAAAGGTAAAATATTATCAAATATACAAGTTACAGCTAAAGTTTTTAGATAATATATATTTCAATATGTACTTATTATCATTTTAGATGAAGATTCCATTTGATGCCAACAAGCTATATGCAACAGAAATTTTATCAATACTCTTACAAAATACACCTGAAAACCGCAAACTACTTGGTGAACTGGATGGTATTGATGTCATGCTACAACAGTTAGCGGTAAGAATAAACTAATATCAAATTATGAAACTCATATTTTATTATAATTTCAATATCAGAAATATTTGTAACGGTCCATCCGTGAACTGGAAACTGGAAAAGACTACAACATTGTGTATTAATATATTAAAAATATTGTTTTCGTATCAAAGACGATGCATCCCATATATTTATTAATTTTGCGTGATTTCCCCATTCAATTTGAACAAGATGGGAAGCAAGCAGATAGATCGCCTGATGGTATACCACGATGCGAAATGACCTAAAGATTTTCTATTCCAGTTCTACAAGCGACACGACCCGGCGGGTGCGGAGGAGCAGGAGGCGATGGAGAACATGTTCGACGCGCTGTGCTGCGCTCTGCTCGAGCCCGCCAACCGCGACCGTTTCTTGCGCGGCGAGGGGCTGCAGCTTATGAACCTTATGCTCAGGTAAATAGGGTGCATATTAATGTGTATTTGTATTTCTTATTGCACTGTAAATAAGTTAGATTTAAATTGCTTGCATTATAGAGCTCAATTGTTTCTCTTTCTATGTTTCGATTATAGTTACGAATTATATGAACTGCTTTATTAATATGCTAGTTAGTAAGTAGTAAAAGTTTAATTGTAGAGAAAAGAAAATGTCTCGAAACGGATCTCTAAAAGTTTTGGATCATGCGCTAGTGGGTTACGACGGTCGCGATAACTGTAACAAGTTCGTCGACATCCTAGGCCTGAGGACAGTGTTCCCGCTGTTCATGAAAACACCAAAACGGAAGAGGCTGTTGACAGTCGACCAACATGAAGGTATTGTTGTTGATAATAATTCTAATTCTTTAAAAAAAATTTATCACAGAACTTCTAAATATTTATATATTTATTAATTAACCTAATAGTTAGTGCAAATGGATAATAAACAAAAATGGATAAAATGCCTTAGAATGAATCAACTTGCTAGCACTTTATACAGCTTATCAGACACCGATGGCTCATTTACTTACGAGCACTAACATACATACTCGTTCAAATCTCAAATAATATAAAAGAACTAAAACAACCAACATAATATTATGTTACAAAAATAATATACATATGTACTAAAAGAACAGTTTGTTGGGTGTGGATTTTCAGAGCATGTGGTGTCTATAATATCGTCAATGCTGCGCAACTGTCAGGGCGGGCAGCGTCAGCGCCTGCTGGCCAAATTTACAGAGAATGATCTGGAGAAAGTAGACCGACTGCTCGAGCTGCACTTCAAGTACATGGACAGAGTGGATAGGACGGAGAAGGAAATGGAGGTAGAATTTACATTGAAATATATTGTTCTGTTGAGGTATTACTAAGGCATGCATCTTTTATATATATCTATATATATATATATATATAATATAATAGAATGGTCTTTACTTTCTTTGTATGTTTGAAATATATTGTTTTAGCTTGTTATAATGTTATTTTGTTAATTCTCAGCAAGACGGTGAACAGTTAGATGACGATGCTCAGTATCTGAAAAGATTGTCTGGAGGCTTGTTCACGTTACAGTTAATAGACAGGATTATCTTAGAGGTGGGTTAAAAAATTCATCACATGTAGTAAAATTTAAATTTAATAATAAGCTGAGCATATTTTTTTTTAGTTTTCCTATTTGTTCCTTTAACCCCTTGGAAACATCCTAAGGGGTTTAAATTGGAAAGCTCAGATTAAGCCTAGTATTCATTTAAATTTGTATCATTAATCTTAATTGAATTGCTTAAGATAAAACACACTATACACACACACGACATGACTACACACTATACACACACACGACGACCTCTGTGGCTCAGTGGTTCAGCGCGTTGGTGCTGAAACCGGGGGTCGCGGGTTCGAATCCCGCCGAAGGAACAAAAAGTTTTTCTGTGTTCCTGGGTCATGGATGTGTATTAAATAATATGTGTTTAATATAATAAAAATCTTAAATATGATGTATAGTATAAAAGTATTAAATATACTTCCCGTTTTCTGGCACCTGTAACACAAGGGCTAGAATGACGTGGTGTGAAGCGTCCCTAAATTATTATTATTATTATGACTGCGTAGGTGTGCACAGCGGGGCCGCCTACTATCAAGCAGCGCGTGCAGCGCGTGCTGTCGCTGCGCGGCGGCTCTCTCAAGATCATTAGACACGTTATGAGAGGTACGAGTTTACGACACACATTTTGAACAGTATAGCTTTTGGCTAAATATAACAAGAACTAGTGTTAGCAGTAGATAGTTAATTAAATATAACATATTTAATTATTGTAAGTTCACGGAAATATTTAATTATATACATAAGTGACGGTCGCTGTCAGAACTGGCAAACCACTTTTGACTTCGTTGCATTGGTAATTTGATCGAAATGGTACCACTCACTGGACCATGAACCTGTCGCCGACCGTACATCCTTCGTCTAAAAGGATTAGTTTTTGTTAACACTACATTTTAATAGCATGACAAATATGATAATTTATATTTTTTCTTCTAGAATATGCCGGTAACCTAGGCGACGAGGGCAGCGAAGAATGGCGGCAGCAGGAGCAACAGCACATCCTACAGCTCGTAGACAAGTTCTAAGTGGACAAGTGAAACACACAAATATATTACAACTGTTTATTACATAATATATCTCATACAAACCTAATTGGTAACAGTTAACGAAATAACAATTTTATAATACCTATTTACATATTAAATTCATTCTAAAATTCTACATATTTGCCATAAGTTCCAACGTATATTTATTAAACAATATATGGTATGTTTTACATTTAAGTAATAATTGATAAATTCTTAAATAACTGACATATTTATATGTTAGTAGCAAAATAAGAATTACAGTCACAGTATAAATTACAAAAATCAGATAAACATTTTAAATGCTTCATTTTCCTTGATATATCCTTCACATAATTGTTTTGTGACACATTTGAATTATGAATAAAATGTTTAATAATGATAATTTGCCTGTATGGTTTAATTCAAAAGTTTATTGAAGATCAAAATATTTTATGTTTTAGTATAATAATGAAAATGGAATTAATTCGATGAGTAAAGTTTGCGTAATACATTTAACTTTGCGTACGCTTGCGAGCATTGTATTGATAAACAGTTGAAAAGAACTACGTACAAAGGTGCTAGATAATGTGATTAGTCTCTTTTATAATGGCCGTATAACAACGAAGCACTTGTCTAAACTAAAATGTTCAAAATATTGCACATAAAAGACATGTATATAAAAGAATAATTTAGTACGAATTCCTTTTATCATAAAACTAAAGAACGTTTTTTAATATGCTCAGTAAGAAAGGCAGTCTTAATATTTCTACGCATATTGTCTTGAGTATAAATAATAATAAGAAAAGTAAATATACAATAGTGAATATGCATGTATTTTTTTTAATTTTTTTAAATATTTCTACTGGTTATAACATTACCATACATTATTAATCCAAAATTCGCTCGCGGTCGCTCGCCATTCGAGTTACTTTGTCTATTAATAAGGCAGTAGTAATAAAGCTAGTTATATACTAGGATCGCCTTCTCGAACAAGCCTCTACAGATATACTTGCTCCAGGACAAAATATTTAATGCAAGGCATAATGTATTCAAGGACTTCTGTTCATACAAGTGCGATTTACATTGTTATCAACCCTAAACAGTAATAACAAAACTACAGTAAACTACCTGGTGACCAACCCTAGTTACGTACAGGCGACCTGTCGAGGTGCTAGACTCATACTCATGGCCGTCGGCTAGGGGCAGTCCTTACTCATCATCCGCGTAAATGCTTTGGGAATGTCTTCTTTAGTCTTGGACCGAGTGCCGCTGCCAAACAGCGTCGGCGCTGGAATGGTTCCCGATTGGATCCCGTGTGCAGTTTTTAGTAAATCATAATTGATCTTCTCTGTGACAATTGAGTCTTGTCTGCAAAGAGATTATATAGTAAAAATTGATAGATGTGAGAACTTCAAATATATGCAGGCCTTCTATGTCCTATGGCCTTCTGTCTTATTGTCTCGCAAGTTAATGCTATAGATAAAAGGTAATTTAAAATCTAAAAAGGTATTATCAGGTAATCTGATCCTTTAGCAAGTTGATCTTTCTCATAATTTGTTCATATTGTAATGATATCTATACTTTTATAATAAGGAGGAACTACTCGTTTGTATGATTTTGTATTGAATAGGCTCCGAAGTCCGAAACTACTGTGCCCATTTTGATCAAATTTGTCTCAGATGTAGAGTAGACCATGGGAATGATCATAGGCTACTTTTTACTGCGGCATGTACGGTTGTGTCCGAGATTTCCTTTTGCGCGCACGAAGTCGCCAGTAACATCTAGTTAGTCTTTATGTGTCATAAAGTTAGCGTGTGGACAATTGTATTGCGACAGTATGTAGTCATTATAACACAAACGAATTATGAGAATGATCTACCTGCAAATATAGTTGTTTCTATTGCCTGCTGCTGCGTTCTATTTCTGCCTGTTGTTTCGTCATGTTTATAATCATAACGATGATAAATAAACTCTATAATAATGCTCACTTGTAGTCAGGGTGCGCGGTGACGAAGTCCCGCATCCACGTGGCCATGGTGGCGAGGTCTCCGGACGCGCGGCGCGTGATCAGCTTGAGGTACTGCTGCACGGAGCAGTGCGTGTCCGCGTCCACGTCCATGCCGGACAGATACGACTCCACCAGCGGCGCCAGACCCGGGAAACTGCCCTCCTGCGAACATCCCCCCATCTCAACTATCTATCTAAGCCATAAGTATGGCAAGAGAAGTAACATCGACTACTCTAATATCTATAAGTCACAAAGTTATAAAAATAAGTGATAAAATCAACTAATTACCATGGAAAAGCACATCAACCCATGTTATAAATATTGTGTCATCCCTATGTGCGAAAATAACACAAACACTGAACCTGACAAAGTTTATTTTCGTATGCCGAAAGGTGCAAGTACGAGGGCGGCACTGAAAATTTCGGGAATCAAGGAAGTGACACAACATTACTATTTAAAAATGTATTTATTGCTTTTCGAAGTATTCTCCGCGAAATTTGACACATTTTTCCATACGATGGAACCAATCATTGAAGCAACCATTCCATTCGGAAGTTGGGGTCTCCAAAATGGCCGTTTTGTAGGCGTCCACAGCTTCTTCAGGTGATGAAAATCTCTGACCACGCAATTTATTCTTTATTTTAGATAAAGTATAGAAATCATTAGGGCTTAGGTCGGGGCTGTACGGCGGATGGTCTAATAATTCTATGATTTCTTGCTCTAAAAACTCTTTTGTTCTGTGCGCGGTGTGAGAACTCGCATTGTCGTGATGGAGGATGATGCGGCGGTTGCAGTTCTCTTTACGGAGTTCAGAAACGACCTGTGGCAAACAAATGTTAGCATACCATTCTGCATTAACCGTTCTTTGTCCCTCAAGAGGAATAGTCGCAACATGGCCGGTTTTGGAGACAAACGTGGCCACCATTTTTTTTTGCAACACTCCGTGAAGGAACAATTTTTGTTGGCCTTTTCCATTTTTTTTTTTTTTTTTTTTTTTCGAACACCCAAACTCGTGACTGGTTTTTTTGTTTCGGGTTCGTACGCATATATCCAGAACGATGTTGTATACAGCATTTGAGGATTCTGCGTGGAATCTTTCGAGAGTTCTGACGCACCAAGTAACGCGAGCCGCTTTTTGCTCTTCACAGAGCAAATGCGGTATCCATCGGGAAAACAACTTTTTTACACCTAATTGTTCATGCAAGATCATTTGTATTTGACTCATGCCAATGTCTAAAGTTGGCTGAATTTCGCGGTATGTCACATGTCGATCTTCCTCAATCAGCTTACGCACAGCATCAACGTTTTCTTGGGTGACTGCAGTTTTTGGACGACCTTGACGGGGATCATCACTGAGCTTGACACGTCCACGTTGAAATTCAGCAAACCAGCGATAAATTGTGGTTTTGGATGGGGCTTCATCACCAAATGCAGAAATCATCCGGTCAACACACTGTTTTTGTGTTAAACCACTTCGAAAGTCATAATAAATCATCGCTCTAGAATTTTCTCGAGTCAATTCCATTTTCTCAACGACTAAACAAGTTTGAAAAGACCGAGAATCTTTTTTTAAATAAATAAACGGTATTCGATTTTTAAAACCAAGGAGTTTTAAATTATTAAAAAGATTTTAATATGACAGCAACAGTGGAAATATTCCATTCCCGATACTTTTAGTGCAGCCCTTGTATGTAAGAAAATGTGGTGCAAGGCAAACAACCTAATTAACGAAAAGTTCGCAAAGATATTCATTCATTCATTTTTATGTAATATCCTAGTGATAAGTACTAAATAAATCAATATTCATTTTTTGAAAACAACAAACCATAGAAAACATAATTCTTCTTTTATTTATGGCAATGGCGGTTGCAAAGGTTTCGCACCATTCTCTTCTTCATGTCGAGAATTTATAGTTTTTTTTTCGATTTTATTTATTTACATTATCATTATACGAATAATAAAAAAAAAAACAAATTTCGAGGATCGTGATTTCTCTACTCTTAGATTTATTACGCTGGGACTATATCACCCGGAATCCGCCTGGCCCTGGAAAATTCAGTGCACTGAAAATAGAACTGTCTAACAATAGAGTTGAAAATGGAAGTTGCGAGTGTCGAACTGTCATATATGACATTGCCATTTGTTTCAACACGTTTCGGTTTTCAACTACACTAGTGTATTAGCGCAGTCAATTTTTAATGTTTAGAATTTTCTTCGGCCATCCGGATTCTGGATCATAATATAGTCACAGCTTTATACGAAAATTCTGTTTCACTTGACACAATGAAAATTGATACTGGCAATGGTTTCATACCTTCTGCTTTAAATTTATAAAAAAATGAGTTTTGCAAGTTGATACACATTCGTTTGTACGATGACGTCACGTTTTGTTTCGCCAGTACATATCCTTTTTTGAAATTTGAGCGGGATTTTCAAAAAAAACACTGATAATTAAATTTCACAATGAATTCACGATAAATTTTAAAAACATTTGTACAGGTATATTTTTTTAGCGATAAAGAATATAAATAAAAATATTTCATCTATTTTTGTATCACATGCATATGGAATATTGCGTTTATATAAATCTTTTAATCTTTCATAATACAAACTATAAAATTGTGTAGCCACTAGTTACACAGCAGTAATGAAAGTAATCCCAATAAAAACGTGTAATATTCATAAATGTCTAATAATATACCTTTCCGTTGACAATTTCGTCGATGGTCATCTCGGCGTAGAGCGCGGGGGAGTCATGCGCGGCGTCGGCGGGCGCGCGCACGTCGCGCCGCCACCAGAACCGCTCGCGCACGCACGCGCCGCGCCGCTGCGCGCGCTGCATATTCTCGTCCACCTGATTACATAATATATTTATTTATTAACAGCAAAAGTTTGTAGGTGTTACATATAATTTGATACGATTTGAAAACTTTTATCTTCAGTTTACCTAAGCTAGTCTCCTGTATATTTAAATGTTATCCCGGAAATTAAACTATTATTAATTTATGGATGGTTGTTTCAACACTTGTTTATAATAGACAGTATATTGACTCGTAGAAGACAGCTAAAATTACATGTCGATATTTGCTGATAATAGTCGTACAAATTAATACAATATTTGGGGACTTTTGACGTGATCAAACTCACCATACTGATGGGCATGACGAAGTTGAGTCCGTACGACAGTATGGCGCGCGTGAGCAGCACGACGAAGCAGACGTAGGCGGCGTTCTCGAAGTCGGTGAGCTGCGCCTCGCACGGCCGGAACTCCACGCGCCAGCCGATCGACGAGTTGGGCGGGGGCGGCTTGAACCGCATCGTCTGCCAGTTCGTTGACTGGATATTCTGTGGATTATAGTAACATGAGAGTTTTTCTCTGGAAGATCTATTCGGCACAAAAGTGACACTAGGACAAAAAAAAACGAACTGCTGTCTGGCCTAGTAGTACACCGAAGAGCCGGCCGGCACTTGCACCTAGTGTTGCAAGCGTCTAATCACCATTGCTTGCCATAGTCATAGAGTAGAAAATATATATACTTACGTACAGAGCTTTCATGGAACGATCAAAATCGATGCAAATTTGAAAATTTTGACGTCCCCTTCAACGGGTCACAATTTTTAAACACAAGTGTGGACCCACCGTATCCACAATTTGTGCACACAATAGGCGTGTTTCCACTAAGGATAAATCGGATGGCTTAGAGTTTCTAATGATTAACCATGATAATTAGTGAACAAAAAAACAACTTTTTTATTAAAATAATAAAAGATTATTAATATTTTTGGAAAATGAAATCGACATAATGAGGCGTTTTATCACGTGACATTAAACACCAATCAGAGAAGCGTGACGTCACACCTCGCGAAACACTTGTAAGTTGTAGCTGTGATTTTCGGAAATCAAAATTATCGAGAGTTGGCAGTACTCTTAAATATATGAAAGCAAAAGATTTATCCAAGGGCAGCCCTCTTTTATAACCAAATTCATCGGTTTTGCTGAAGTTTTTAGAAATAAACACAGAAATAAATTGTGGAAGCAGTTGATAAAGTAAGAGCATCTTGCCTCCTTGCCATTTCTAACCACTTTCTTCGTATTTGTTTATTGTTAGGTACATATATGAATAATTTGTTTGGCGTTTTTATCGTTGTTCTTTTACGTTGAGGCACTACACAATATTTATAATACGAGGAATTCATTATTTAATAAAAAACACAATTGACTGTCATAAACAAACACGGCTGTTTCGCGAGGTGTGACGTCATTCAAGACGCCATGACAGTCTTGGCCTTTTTCGCGGTCGATTTCAAGTTAATTTCTTAAAACTCCAAAATACTAATGTAAAAGTCCTATTTTTCTTAAAATAATATATTTTTGGGGTAAAATAGATGCTAAGCTATAGTTTTAAACAAATTTCCAAATTTTGTCAACTAGCCTATTTGTGGACACACCGTATGCTTGTAGTAGTGGAATCAAATCGGAAGCTAACTATGTAGAGGTTTATCTGTTCCTCTTTCTTTAACCTGTGCCATAAGTCTATCAGCCTGCTAGTTAACTGGGTTTGCACCAAAGTGTGGAGAATTACAAAAAATACGTACCTCAAAATGGTCAGTCTCGTTGGCGTCGTCCTGGTGTATCTTCTCCGAGAACAATGAGACAGAGTCGCGGATGGACAGGTGGGCCACGTGCAGCGCGAGCGGGTGGTCGATGCCGCCCTCGCGCAGGCGCCGGTAAATCGCCGGCTCGTGCACTATCTCTATGTCGTTGTATCTGCGGGTTAGGTTAGATAAGGTTATAGTATATAGTTATACATAATGTAACGACGACGACGAGAATAACGACATTGCTACATGACCTCAAAATGGCGACACTTCCCCCTCCATCGCGCGCGATGTTTAGGTAACAGTTATTAAATGGAGTAATGAGCTCTTAGAGAGCTAGGTGATAGCTGTAATATAATTTTAGTTGGAAATTTATGACGTTCTGTAAAATACTTTTATTGTTAGTAAATATTAGGTCTCTACCTATGAAATTTTTTTTCTAACGAATTTTTTTCATGTATTTTTTATGTGTATTAATCGAAGTAATCACACATTCAATCAATGCATCTTTGCCAACGCAGTGGCAGTTTATTGATGCCCTTCTTAAAGAAATCAGCTGGACGGGAGGCAACAAATTATTCAAAGGCATTTTGTACTGCCTCTCGGGTATTGAATTTTTTTCCCGCCAAGAAGTTATCCAAATTCTGGAAAAAGTAGTAGTCTGTAGGCGCAAGGTCTGGTGAGTAGGGCGGATGACGGAGAGCTTCCAACCCCAGTTCTTGCATCTTGGAGACCGTCTGCTGTGCAGTATGAGGTCGCGCGTTGTCGTGCAGGAGCAGCGGAGACGAGCGATTGATTAATGCTGGTTAGAGATGTGCCAGCTTCTCCATCATTGTGTTCAGTTCTTCACAGTACACATCTGCAGTAATGCTCACCCCGTTTGGTAAGAAGCTGTGATGAATCACACCGGCGCTAGACCACCAAACAGTCACACACACACAATCACTTTTTAAGGGTAAGTTTTCATTTAGGACATTGTTTAGGTGCTGAACCAGGATCCAACCAACTTGCGCTTGCGGTAATCAAACAAAATTCATTTTTCATCGCAGGTAACAATGCGGTTCAAAATCCCTTCATTTGTGTCTGTTGAGCAGTGCAAGGCACGTCTCGACGCGTACTTCGCGCTGGCGATCATTGAGTTCGTGGGGCACCCATTTGTCAAGCTTTTTTACCTTGCCAATTTGACGCAAATGGACCAATATTGTTTTGACGCTAACGTCGAAAGCTGCTGCTAATTCAGCCGTAGATTGTGTATCATCAGCTTCCACAATAGCCTTTAATTCGTCATTGTCGACCAAAGTCTTCGGACGACCGCGAGGTTCTCTTTTTAGGTCGAAATTTCCAGAACGGAAGCGAGCAAACCAATAAAAGGTGGTGCGTTGGTTTGTAGTGTTAGCTCCGTAAACGTCGTTAATGTTGCGTGCCGCTTGTGCCGCGTTGCTACCACGACGGTACTCATATTCCATAATTACTCGAATTTTTAACGTATCCATGATGACGAAAAAGATTGAAATGCGATGAAAATGTAACACTAATCAATAAACAAATGACTACTTTTAGAAAAAGAATTCCATGTTTTTAAAATAAAATTAATTTGAAATTAGAATTCTTAGCCAAACAAAAATTATTTTGATTTGAAATGGCTAGTACTGCAGAACGGCAATTTCATAGGTAAAGACCTATTATTTAGTAATACCATACATTCTTTTGTGCCATAACATCGCAAGTTAATTATTATCATCATAAAGAATATTGAAATCGGTTTTATACTGTAGTAAAAGCCCGGGTAGTTAAAAATACTGCACTTCTTGGTAAAAAAAGACGATTCATATTAATAAGGGAAAAAAGGCAATACCCACGAATAATCTCTTGTGTTATAAAAAAAAAACGATACAGCATTACTCATACTGTCGCGGCTGGCTAATTTACAGAGTCATTCATGTCATTCATATTTTTATGTGACGATTCTTTGAGGAAAAAGAAACATAAAAACGTAATAGAACACATGCCAAGACAACGATACCTACGTAATACGATATCACGATGACGTTACGTTACATTAGAAAGCAAAATACATGTGATCGTGTGCATCAACAACAGGCGTCTATTTCTTATTTGGGATTTAAAAGAAATTTAATACTGTGTTCAGTGTTTTGAATTAGGAGGATGTTATTTGATTGCCTCAATAAGAGTTCCGTAGTTACAAACCCCGGGGTTTTAAGTCATACCTACTGTGTTGTGACACCGCATTGTAAATCAATAAAAATTCAAACATGATAAACAATCAAAACCCATTTTTGTAAATTTAAAAAAATAACAAAAAATTAACAAATTTAAATTTGCAATATGAAATGAGCGATATACTTATTGGAGCTATGATGTCCCAAACTGCTACCGCCAAGCATTTTACATTAAAAATGTAACAATTAAAGTTAAATTCAAGGGAATACGTTCCCTTAAATTTAACTTCGTACACAAAATGAGCAACATTTTTATGTTCATTTTATTCTTACTCGAAATATCCGCTCTACGTGCTTGATTTGATATATTTTATATACCGCCCAAAATATGAACTGGCAGTGTCAACTCACTTCTCATGCTCGGGCGACAGATAGGAATCAATGGAGTCGTATCGGGACTTGTGTATGCGGAACTTGTCGGCGGCGAGCGGCGCCAGGCCGCGCTCCTCGCGCGTGCGGCAGTCCACCGACGCCGAGATCACGTTCCAGCGGCAGTCCACGTCCGTTACGTAGCCGCGGTACAACGGTGATGCTGCTGACAGCGCCAGCTGGAGACAAAAGGTTGCTTAAGATATTACAGGAATTGGCAATAGGTTATGGCTTTTAATAAGTGGTTTCCTTTTACAGAATGATTGAGGCTACTAGTGGCCCTCCACCGTTGGGAGCCCGCGCCGGTACCCTCAATAATTCTGACGAAAAACGGAAGCTGTTCGAGTGTGATATGACAACGATTTACCCCGAAATTAATAACGTATCTAAAATCTTACATTGACTTCAATCTTAGATTCTCAAACAACGTAAAATGACGTGAAGTTAATCCTGTTATTCCTAGGATCGTTGAAATGTATTGAAATCTTGATTTCAGATAACTGAAATGAGATTAAGATTGATTATTAATTCGGGCGTAAATCGGCCTTCAGTGTTACTGTCAATTATTCATATAGGTAGACACAAATATATCCTATAGAATATAGATATTTATCACACGGTAAAGATTGTATTGATACCATAAAAATGGTCGACAACGAGAATACTATCTGCATGTGCATACCAATGAACAATTTTCATTTTTTTATATTATAACCCCGACAATTTTAGAAAAAAAAAAAAACAACATTATTGTCGAATCACGAATGTTAAGTGTTAGATTTAATAACTACACAAAAAAAACTAAACAATTTTCAGCTCTATTGTACTAGCGCACAGTTCTATTTACAGTGGGAACGTAGCCTTATAGGTAGGTACCTACATGTTTTTGTTTTTAATCATCCGACATGTTGCAAACGATTGAATTAGTAATCTAATTGAGGTTAATTAAACTGCAATCAGTCATTTTCTACATTATAATTAATTGTTATGTACTAAAACGCTATTTATCTATAGAATATTTAGGAATTTTAAAGATGGGTATAAATCTAACTAACTACTAACAAGTTATAGAATCTGAATGGCTAATAATCTATTTCAAATGGTATACAATACACACAGAAGTACATATGATATAGTATACAATATACAATCTTCAAAAGATGCAAATGTGACTGAGGAACATACTACAATGACTGAGGAAAACGTAAACAAACAACAGAATCACTATTACGAGTTTTTGTAAACATACTATAATGTACTATTACGTTGTGTCATGACAGGTCTGCAAAAAATAATAAAAGATACCTAATCGCTAAGTATACTCGTCCACAGTATAATGATAAAATTTTGCAGTCAGGCAATAAGAAATGTAAAGTTATGTTCTTCAGTCCAAAGCCGCAATCCTGGACTGTCCTTGAAACACTGTGCAAGTCCAATGGATACGAATTTTAGACGTTATTATTTTTGAATTATTGAATTTTGATTATTTTTTCCAAAATTCTCAATTTTTTGGCTTTTATGCCGATTTTTTTGAGACTAGAGCACCTGAAGTCCATTTTTTTAATGAATTTAGTTAGAAAATAAGTCAATTAATAAAAGCAATCAATAAAGACTACTACTAACAGTTTAAAAAAAAACTGCCGACAATGGTTAGAATTGAAAAAAGAAAATTAAGTGTTGTTGAAACTTTGAAGCGCTTTTTTAAAAAAACGAAATTGAGAATTTTGAAAAAAATAATCAAAATTCAATATCTCCATAACGGTTAGGTTTCAGATACCTAATTATATGACCAAATCAATCAGAAATGACCTGAGTAATAACGTCCTTTAATATTCAGCACGACTTTCCATGTAACCCTGTATATCTATACCATCGCAGACTTTTTTCTAGACACTCTGGTACTGACTTCAAAAATGTGAAGATTAAGTAAAGAAATAGTTAAAATTTTAGCCGAATTTAAAAGGGGAATAATTTGGAAAAGAAGTGTGCATTTTTACTTTGGAAGTCGGTTTTCATTTTTTGTTTAAAAGTAATAATTTTTCCCTTTTTTGTAATATTTATTATTACTAACACATTTTAAGAAAGTTATTAATACAAAAAAAGCCTCCGCTATTCTCAGTCTCTCGGCAAAACAAACTCAAGCTTTTTATATGCTGGTTTTCTGAGAGGCCGTATTTCCAGAAATAAGCATTAACATCACGATCTGTGGACCAAATAAACGATCACCAGTGATGAGAATGATTATAGGCAGTAAGCACTATATTATTTCTATGACTTTTTGGTCATTGCAACTTTGTGCTGAAGCAGACGGATCCAGACGACGTGCCGGCCTTTGTGGCGAAAAGTCTCCACAAGCTGCCGGTGGTAACAATGGACCACGTCGACGTCTCCAGCCTGCTGAAGAACTTCAACAGTATGAAGGCAGAGCTGGACGAGATGAGAGGTTGATTGGATGCATCGGAATCTACCATCCGTGACTTACGTCGTGAATTACTACAATTAAAAATGTAATAATTCAGTAAGTAGGTCACCCGATCATTCAACCGCCTTCGTCAACACACTTCGTGGCGATGCGTGATCTGACACATCGTGTCACGCCGAGTCAACAAGCGACTCAGCAAAAAATTTTTGCGACTGTCGCCCGCACCTCCCCCGGAGAAAACAAAGGGGGAGAAAGAGAGCTACATGGCTGGGGAGAGCCGCATCGCTGAGCCTCCTCGACCTGGTAAGGACGAGAGCAGGAGGTGCGATAAGGAGGGCTTCATACTGGTGAAAAGAAGAAAGAAGCGGAAGCCCGCCGCCCGCAACCATCGCGGCACCGCCCTTTACGTACCGGAACTGCGCCTGCGGTGCGAGGTACCCGCGATGCCATTGTACGTATCCCGCCTGCACTGGTCCATGGATGTCGAGGACGTCGTGGACTACATCCGTAAGAAGATGTCCATCGCCTTGAGGGTCGAACGTTTGTAGTCTCACCAAGGTCAACTTCAGTTCCTTTATGGTGAGCGTGCCGACGCATCTTTTGTCGACATTCGAGGTGGAGGAGTTCTGGCCGACGGGTGTGATCTACCGTAGGTTCCGGGGGAGACTCCAGTACGAAGCGCGCATCACGTCGCCGACAACACGTGATAAAGTGTTATTGTATTATCAGAGATTCTGACCAAAGTAAGGCATAGAGTTGTCACTACAGCTCGCAAGCACTTTGGTATTAAGAACTGTTGGTCGAGTGATGGTAAAATTAATATCATCCTCTCGGATAAGAGCCGCCGCAAAGTGAAATCCAATACATCCCTGGAGAAGCTTATGTCTCAGTTCCCAGCAAGCTGTGAGGAGGCAGAGGTTCATGCGCAGGACCTCAGAGCTGGAAGAAGCGTAAGTTGTACAAGCCCGGCATCGTCATTAATGAATAACCTACAAAATTTGTTCATGTCTATTGGTTTATCATTCGATTCACATAGCGCATTGTAAGTTTGGTTTTTTGGTTTTCGATTCACGTCTTGTAGATGTTCAAAATTATTTAAATTCAAGATTTTTGCTGTTTAAACGCCAATACTCCAGATTTTTTATAAATTTTAATGTTCTTAGTTCTCTTTTCTCTTGACACCCTGACATTTGTAATTTTTTTTCTTTCTTCTGTCTGGACAACTTGACACAAGGGATGCGTATGGTTTTTTTTTTTTTTACTCTATTTCTTACTTAAATTTATACATTTCCTTTACATTCCTTTACATTAAATTTACTGCATTCATTTTAATTTATTTTATTACATTACTATTTATTTCTATTCATATAAACTTTTCTTTTACATTATTCCTTGTAACTCCTTATTATTATAAATATTATCAGGTTCAATTTAGATTTATTTCTGCTATTTCTTACTTACGTTTACGTGCCTATTATTTTTATTACAGTTTTTAATTAATGTTCAGTCTTTTGTCTTGTTTTGTCTACTTATTTTGGTTACATTGAGTTATTTTCTACTTTTTAATGTCTTTACTTTCTTATTACGTGTTTACTGTTTTAGTTTACTTTTGCAGTTTCATTCTAATTTTAGTTTTAATTTAATGCGATGATGATTTGATGCGTATGTTGTGCCACAGGCAAAGGACATTTGTCAATTATTTTATTTTTTTTCTCTTCTGTTTTGGCAACTTGACACAAGGGATGCGTAGGTATGTTGTGCCACATACAAATGAAAAGGTTAGGAAACGGTGGAAGGAATAAAAGGTAGGTATGTACGGAATTTGGGAAAAAGTTAATTAAAATAGTTTATGACGAAAAATTTCTACATAAAATAAAATTAATAATATACAACTTAAAATGTAAATGTATGAAATATTAAATTGTAATATTATTTAGAGTTAAGTAATTCGATAAACAATTATATACAACTTTATTATTTGAACTAAGTAATAAATTTACAGAAGTAGGAAATGGAATAGGAATTAATGATAGGTTATGATATAAATGTGTGATACAAAAAAAAATAGGGAATGATCATTAGGACAGGACAAGACAAAATAATGTGATTGATCTATATCGCCAATTTCTCCAGTCGCAAAAAACGTCACTTCGAATACCAATTCTCATAAGATGCATATTCTCACATGACCCAGTCTCATTCTAATAATTGAAGTTGTTACATTTTAAGAAAGTAAATTTTAGAAAACCAAGGCTGAATTGGGGTCACTGGTTGAATCGTTCGGTACTGTAATCCTTTTGTTTGACTGCTCAAGCTCCATGACTCATTCCATGATTTCAGAAGTGAGCTCCGGGCAAGAAGATTCAAATCATGCGCGTAATGATTGTAGGGGAACACATCGCCACTGACGACTGCATCCTTCGCCAATTTATCGGCCAACTCATTGCCAACAATGCCACAATGGCTCGGTATCCATACAAATGTTATTGAACTGCCCTTTAATTTAAATTTATACAGAAGATTTCTGACCTGAATAGTAACCGGAAAACAATTTTTTGATTTGAACGGAAATTTACTAAGATATTGTAGAGGGCATAAAGAATCAGAAAATATTAATTTCTTCTCAAGCCTACTGAGTAGTATATACTCATCAGCCTTAAAAAGGCCATAACACTCTCCCGTAAACACAGATGTTTCAGGAGGAAATTTCACTTTTTGCACAATATTATATTGTAAATGAAAGACGCCTATTCCCACACAACTGTCTTACATGCATCTGTATATATGTGGTGCCATCCCAGCCAATTATTATTTGTAATATATTTAAATATGTTATTTGCAAAATACTTACCAGATATGTTTATGCCAATGTCATAACGAATATCTGGCACAAGCATTAACGCTCCATATCAGGAATCAGATAATGGAAAAGACGGAGAACGGGAAAGTGGGAGCATCCAGGGTTAAAAATTTACGGTAACTAGTTATAAGAGAGGGAATAGATTTATGGTGCCAATATTTATTATTACTATAACAAAGATAAAATAAAATTGTAAGTTTCGGAATTAAGGGATGATTTTGTAATTGGTAACAGCGGACAAAAAATTTATCTGCCAGATATTGTCGACGGAGTTGAAGAGGAGGCTCACAACATTCCAGCTGAAGCGCATTTATCGGAGATGATCTCATAGCTCGGCAAATTATACGCAAAGCTTTAGCTTGTATTTTATTTAACTTTTGTAATCCACTAATGTTACACGAATCTAAATGAAAAGTCCCATAATCTATTACACTTCTTATTATGGCATTATAAATTAATATAATTGTAAATGGATGTGATCCCCACCAAACACCAGATAGACTTCTTATCACATTTAAAAGCCGCGCACATTTTGAAGAAACGTGATCGTTGTGTGCGTTACCATTTATTTTTGAATCCAAATATAGCCCTAAAAATTTTACGTTCTCTTTTACAGGAATAAGCATTCCATCATAAAAAACTGAAATAGGAGGAGGCATACGCATTCTGGAAAATAAAACGATGGAGCTTTTATTGATCGACAAGTCCAAACCGTTTCTGTCCATCCAAGATTTTAACTTTTCTAATTAATTAGTCAGATCTCTACATACGTTATTTATAGAATTATTAATTACATAATGGACCAGGTCATCCGCGTATTGTAATATATTTATTAAATTTAAGTCTAAGACATTTTTCTAAATCTGCTGTGTATATGTCATAAAGTAGGGGACTTAAAACAGATCCCTGAGGTATGCCTCTTCGAATAACTCTAGTTTCCGTAGAGTTGCCTAAAAATAAAACTATAATTCTTTCTGACAATATATTAATAATAAAATTTACTAAAATTAACCAGTCAAGGTTTGACTGCACTCACGAAACAGCGTCTCAAGTAACAGTTGACAGCCTACTTCAGTAACAAGTGGCGTTTATTAATACGTTCGCGCTCACTTGATACACCGTACCTACAGCTGTATTTAAGTACGATCTATTCTTGTTGAGCTGTACTTAAGAACAACATCTTAAGTACTTTCTTGAGTGTTGTCTTAGCGATAAGAACGTAACATATAATCCGTTCTTATCGCTCTACGACAATATATAATATTATATATTTACGGACGGATAAAACTTGAAATTTTCCATGCTGATAGATAACGAACTTAAGAAAAATTGTTTTAAACGAAATCAGACAGTTACTTTTGACGTAATTTGAAAAAACCTATTACGTGTTGATAGTTACGGAACCCTCCTTAGACATATCCTGACATGTCTTGGTTCGGTTATTTATTCTTAGCCTTGAGTGCTCCTTTGCGATTTTTGCTTACTGGGATCAGTGGCGTAGCGTGGGTATCTGCCGCCCGGGGCGGATGACAATTTTGCCGTCCCTTATTTAGGTTTTTCAATTTAATGGATACTTTACATTACCTACATACATTATACAGGTTAGATTTTAAATAAAAAAGCATAAAAATTACAGTTTCAGAGCGTAACATAAAGCACGATACGGGACAGTGTATAATGGTCAATAACCGACGTATATTCTTTATAATTTTTGTAAGAATCACGAGCTTCTTTAAAAACACGTACTTTAATGCAAAATACGGGGAATTCCCAAAATTCTGTCATTCGCTACTCGCTACAAAATATCAAATAATGAAAAAGTGATGAAAAATGCCGTTTTCTTTTCAATCGATCCGTAAATTTCTTCCGGAAAATTCGTAAATTTTTATACATAATTAATTACCTGCCGTTATTTTATCAGCTTCTATGTATTACTTATTAATAATATATGTCTGAAACAAATTATTTGCACCCAAATTACACCCGGGGGTGTGATTCAGTCTCCTACTTCATAATCACTTAGAAGAACTTGCGAGAATTGCCATTGCGTCCCGGTAACAACACTAAAAAGGTACTTATGTAGTTTCATAAAATAAAAATATAAAAATTTATACAAGTCAAGTTGGCAAACCCACTTAAGTTTAAATATTTAAAATTGAAGTCGCTTCCAATAAAAATAAAAAAATACCATGATAGGGCACAGCGGCGCGAGCTGGTCGTACAGAGTTCGGGCTTCAGTGATGCAACAGGCCTGGAAGGTGAGCTGCAGGCAGCAGCAGCCCATGCCAAAGCCCATAGCGTCCATGTACACGCAGTCCGGCAGCGCCGTGCCTGGCTCCAGCAAGTGTGAGTTGTCCACCGGGATACGAGTGTTCTTGTCCCGGTATACTAAAAATATTGTTGTACTTAGATGAAATAAGATGGTCTATACTCTATGGTGAATGAGGGCTACTAAGTACTTACACACAAAGTATGTTACTCTATCCATCTGCATGCACCCTATGTCAGGACATGTTTAAGGGCATTCATAGCCATCAACGCGAAATAGGTTTTCTTTAAATTACTTAAAAAGTTATTGTCCGACTTCGTTCAAAATAATATTATCCTATGGAGTTTTTAGCATCACCTATCGGCATGGGAACTTACAAGTTTCTATCTCTTATAGGTTAGAAACGCCCTGGCGCCCCGGCCCTGGGGTGGCAACATAAAAGTTATACTTCGGAGACCGATTACTAGAAAATACATAGTTGACTTTGTAAAAAAATCGTGTATGAAACCTCGACTTTATTTAACAATACCTATTCGACGATACCACACACGATGGGATTGAATAAAAAAAAAATATCCCCACTTCACATGTATGGACTATGGAGTGCCTCGGCACCGTGCAACCTTAAAATATAAAAATATGATTATTTTATAATGCCAAAACCGTAAACTATACACGATCTAAGCCTACCAAATTTCATCCATTTATTTAACCGACTTCCAAAAAAAGGAGGGAGATTTTTGCACCCCTTTACGTTAAATAGAATCAACATGAGGTAGGGTGAGCTAATGATACTCTAAATAAACGATTAGTGCTTTAATTAGGGGTCATTTATGAGCTATTCTGCCTTGTTCTATTTCGATAATCTAATTCTCTTTTCGCTATTTTAAATCATCACGAGAACCTAACCTACTAATCATTGTGTTTGGAATCTCGTTGAAACGAAAAAGCAGGTTAGGTATAGGCAAAAGATACTTGTATATATTAGTATAGATTACCGGAGTTAGCAAGGGAGGACGGAAAGACAGACAGACGGACAGAGCGAAATTATAAGGATTCCTTGTAGAAACTAGGGAACCCTAAATATGAAATGATAGATTTGTATAAAATATTATAGAGAATATAAATTCCAAATACATCATTGTTATCAGAAATCAGGATTAGGGGTTTTGTTATCATAAATAATTCATAAAAGCCTTTCCTCAAAACTAAGCAGATTACATTGAGAATACATTCGGGTGTATATACAGGGTACCTTTTAAGTCGACCTAGATCCTTTATGGGGCTGTAGTTTAGATCATTTCTAATTGATTTGACTACGAAACACCATAATATCCTAAACCCAACGGTTTTCAAGACAATCTAAATTTAAGTATTTTTTTAAAAAAGGACATTTTTGAGATATGAAAGAAAAAAATTTATCAAAACTAGTTTTTCTTTCTGGAATATGACAAAAAAAATCTATGGAAGTTAGATTGCAGATATGCTTAAAAACATCTCCATTTTGTCAGCTTTCCAAAAAGGTATAACAGTATTGGGTAATAGCAGTCTTCATTAAAATAAAACTCACATAATAGGGGGGCATTTTAGCCAAATTATTAGTTAGCCATAGAAAATTATTTAGAAAATAAATTTTATTTCATACCTTTTTGTGCATTTTTTATTCATAATTACAGAAGCTAGAAGAGCGGACAGACAGACATAGAGACGGCCAGCACGAAACTATAAGTACTACGTATTTTTGAGTACTACGGAACCCTAAAAACCGGCGAGAACGCAATATTATTTAAGTAATGTACGTAAATTGTATACAAACACGGATTGCCTAAAAGGACTTCTAAGTTATTTATTATAGGTTTTTTGTCTTGAATTCTGGATGATACTAAGGCGGGTCAATAAGTCCGTGACTTTTTGAATTTCTAACCTCCTTACTGAAAAAGCAACACTACTCCTGTCAACAGGCATCTGTCAGTTGACTCCTATCAAAATTTGAACTTGCTGCGTCAGTTAGTTTGTGTTTTACAGCTATCTTTATCAGACTATCCAGTAACTTAAGGAAACAATGGAAAAAAGTGAATTTCGTGTGCTTATTAAGCATTATTTTTTGCGAAAAAAAACCATTACCGAGACCAAGGCTAAGCTTGATAAATACTATGGGGACTCTGCACCATCGATTTCAATGGTAAAAAAGTGATTTACTGAATTTCGTTGCGGCCTTACAAGCACTGAAGATGCCGAACGTCCTGGACGCCCAGTTGAGGTCTCTACACCCGAAACAATCGAAAAAATTCACGATATGGCGTTGGCCGACCGAAGATTGAAAGTGCAAGAGATTGTGGAAGCCAGAGGCATCTCGCATGGCTCAGTGGTTTCTATTTTGAATGATCACTTGGGCATGAGAAAGCTTTCCGCAAGATGGGTGCCGCGTTTGCTCACAGTCGACCACAAACGCAATCGTGTAACAACTTCACAGGAAGGTTTGGCGTTGTTTAATCACAATATGCAGGAGTTTTTTAACCGTGGACGAAACATGGATCCATCACAATACACCAGAGACCAAACAACAGTCAAAACAGTGTGTTTCTAAGGGTGAATCGGCGCCAAAGAAGGCCAAGGTGGGTTTGTCAGCCAATAAAGTTATGGCGACTGTTTTTTGGGATGCACGTGGGATAATCCACATTAACTATCTTCAAAAGGGAAGAACAATTAATGGGGAATATTATGCCAACTTATTGGACCGCTTCAATGAGGATTTGAAAAAAAACCGACCTCATTTGGCCAAGAAAAAAGTTCTTTTTCACTAAGACAATGCAAGGGTGCACACATGTGCAGTTGCCATGGCAAAAATCCATGAATTGGGCTATGAATTGCTCCCATATCCACCCTATTCTCAAGATTTGGCTCCGAGTGACTACTTCTTGTTCCCAAACCTGAAAAAATGGCTCGGTGGAAAAAGATTTGACTCCAATGATGAAGTCATCTCGCAAACAAAGGCCTATTTTGAGGACCTCGACAAATCATATTTTTTGGAAGGGATAAAAAAATTGGAGAAGCGTTGGACAAAGTGTATAGAGCTCAAGGGGGACTACGTTGAAAAATAAAATGATTTATTTATCAAAAAATCTGTGTTTTATTCCAAAAGTCACGGACTTATTGACCCGCCCTCGTATCTACGGTGAGTTTGGACTAGCGAGCGTGAACTTATTTTTATTCCCTAGGCAAAAAATGCAAATATGAAAAAAATAGGCGTTGTCATTGACAATAAAGAATTTAATTAAGCATAATATTATAAAATAAAATTGTATACATTTATTTATTATCTAAGTCCACGGTCTAGTTATGTTGTCAAGACACATTTACATTATTAAAATTATTATTTTATAGATAGCCGTATTAAAGAACAACGACTTTCGTAAGACCACAAACAATAAAATAAGATTACATAATATAGTTGTGGAAATAGGGGAGCTGTGAAAACTTCGATACCGCGATTCAGGATTGTGGCGCTAATTGGTCCGCCACATCGTTATGATTGTGCAATGTTATAGGATAGTCACCATATGAGCCGCCACGCGCTGGCTTTTTTGTCATTTTTTAAACTAATGATTTATTATGCATGTACTGGTTTTGAACATATCAACCATAGCGATTCATAATTGATATTATTTATTACGAACAACTATGTATTATAAGTATGTTTTTAATTATTCACTAAATTAAAATAATTTGACAGATTTTCAAATTGTAACAAAAAGACTTTTCGAATACTCACTGGGTAAATTGATGGCTACTTTCTCTCCTCTTCTCTCTCTTATATTGGACGTGAGCGTTTTGAACCGTGGGTGTCCGGGGAAAATGGCGTCGTCCGGGAAGAAGTGGGACTTAGATACCCCGCGGTCCGGCGATGGGCTCAGAGGTGGGCTCGTGAAGCCCGGACATCCCAGCCTGGATATAGAAATTATCATCATCATCATCATCATCATCGCCGACCATAACCTACCCCCTGTTGAATGTGTTAAGGGGTTAAAGTGGAGTCATTTTAATAGGTAACATTTGACGTCTGTCAGTTTTATCTTCATTGTGAGTGACCTGCTTAAAAACATCGTTAAAGTGAACGAATCGATACGGACTTGAAACATATGTGAATTTTAAAAATCATCAGGCGAATCCCTGTCCCATTATTATTTTTTCTTTCGTAAATTTAAGGAACAAAATAAGACAAGTACATAATTTAACAAAAAAATTGCATTTATTCAGTTGAACTATCAGAACTGTTATTAGTATTGTCATCTTCATCACTGCTGTCAGCACTCAGAGATATTATTAATTCATTTTCAATAATATTGTCTATTGTCACATCTCGTTCAAACTCTTGTACAATTATTTTCTTTGTTTTCTCTACGACTTTTCTCCAGTCTTCTGTAGTGACTTCTGCACACGCAGTAACAGAGTCATCATTTTAACAGTACTGAAGGGTGGTTCAGTATTGTTCCGCGCTGCATGACCCTTTATTTGTGCCCAAATAAGCTCGATGGCGTTATACTGGCAATGGTAGGGAGGCAATCGAATAACTTCGTGTCCATGCTCTAGGGCTAGTTCATCGATTACATAGCGGAACTTGGACGGCTTAGTTGCTTTTAGCAGATTTAACAACTCAACTTTTAATAAAGTTGGACTTGCATCCACACCATTTCTTACCAGCCACGAGACAATTTCTTGCTTTTTATTTACTTGAGTTGGTGGTTTATCAGCTTGCACAGAATGATAAGGTGCATTGTCCATTATAATTTTCGATGGGTTTTCTAAGCTGACTAGCAGCTTCTCAAACCACTCTATAGAAACCTCAAAGTTCATTTCCTCGTGGTAATCACTTGTAGTTTTAGAGGCGAATGCGAGGAGACAGTCTGGAATAAAACCTTGAGAAGCTGATCCCGCGTGACATATAATAAGTCGGACGTTTCCCGATGGAACTTTTGAGGTGGAGGCCGCTGTATCATCGGTCCATGTCCGCGAAACCGTATGGTTCGCATTCAACCATGTTTCGTCATTAAACACGACATTGTCCCAATCTGTAATTTTATTTACTTGACGTGAGAATGTTACTCTCTTCAAAATAATATCGTAGCGTTCTAGCAGGATTTTCCGCTTGTCAGATTTTTTAAATCTAAGCCAATCGATTTCAAAACCATTGATAGAGACAATTTACCGCCAAAAAATAAGCCTGCGTCTTTTAACGAACTCATTAGCTTTTCCCGTGTAGGCTATTCTTTTCTCGAGTAATATCCATAAATGTGGTTGCGAATTGCAGCAGCATCAAAATTATCAATGCCAACAATTTTCTTGCCCCTCTTCTTTTTTTCAGTGTACGTAAAGTTATTTTCTTCTGAGCCTGATGGTCCGTATTTCTCTTTCAGAATTTGAGTTACTGTCCTCTTTCCTATTCCCAATGCTTCGGCAACGCGTTCTCTCGGTTGTGCCAATGGTAAAAGAGGCCCATGGTTAACTGATTCACTTTCAAAATAATTGTACAATTTCACCACTAGTTCGCGAGATTGACTGTTTAGCGTTTTCCCCCGTTTCGACATGGTAAGACTGTAATGTTGTTCTTGTTTACTAATCGTTAAGCAATCGGAGTCCAATTTATAGCCAGGTAAACGTAGTCAGTAAGATCAGTCCAATAAAAAAGCCGGGTCAGAAGAAAATAACAGAGAGCACACCAAAAACGCACAGTCACTTTGCACAACGACAAAAGACTGCGTCATGTAATGGCGACATGACATGGCGTCATCGACAGGCACTGGTGTTGCCAGCAACATCCCACCTAAATTGTACCTAACATCAATGATTTTTTTCTATTTAGTAATTTTTTGTATTTTTATAGTTAGTTAAAAGAATAATAAATATAATTATGTTTTATTATAATCACAACGTGGTTATTAATTTATGGTGATATTTCTTCACAAGTAATCATTGCGTTCGATTTCGAGTTTGTGGATTCGAGTTCGATTCGTACTTGTCAGCTTTCGATTTTTAGAGTAACATTCCTAGTGTTAAAAAGAAAAAGGGTTAAGTGACGCAACATTATAACGACGTTCAGTTCTTTAGATCAGAAATTGTTTATTATGTTTAGAATGGTTTATTAGCGAAAGCAAATCGTATAATTACTGTGTAATTAATATGTAATCGTAATTGAAATAAGTTAAGCAATTGTGCAGTTCTAACAAAACGAAAAAATATATTATTTTATGCCCGCCGTTACAAGGTTACGTTGTTGAATTTTGATGAATTGTCAAATGTTACCTATTAAAATGACTCCACTTTAGGTTGTCATCCTCCACGCTAGACTACTGCAGGTTGCAATAAAGATATAACATATATTTGAATTCACATGTACAAAGGTAGTTTTATTTTCTAATGGCCAAGAAAAGAATTTGGTTGGTATCTAAAATGAAACGCTGCTAGAGTTTTAGCAATTTCTTACGTCTTTTTTTGTATCAATGGGAAGTTTAGTCCAGCATTTTTTTTAATGAATGTTTTCTATAATTTATTTAGTAAATGCATGTTTCTTACCTAGGAAAATTAGTTATGCTCATAATTACTTCGCCATCTTTGAGCAGACTGCTTGCTTCAGCTCTTCTATACAGCATATTAGCCTCTACAATGTTGAAATGTGCGAGTAAGCCTCCGTAAGGCTTGCCTGGCGTTCCCTCGATCATGTACGCTCCATACTCCGGACGCCATAGCGACTTCACACCTAAAATAAAAGAAGAATTTTGTCTAAGTAGCTAAGATTGTAGAGTTTAATGACAATAGCTATTTATGTTTCGTCATCAAGACTTATAATATCGTCAAAGTTCCTGCTCGCCCAGTTTCTAAACATTTTCCTCCTCAGAACTCCTCAGACGCCTCAATATATTTAAACCCAAAGGAAGTGACCGCAACGACTACAGATATGGTTGAACTACGTATCTACACGTTCAACGGCGCTGTTAAGCAATTTTCATCTTACCACCAGGCATGGTCAAGCGGCAACTTGTTCGATAGTGCTTATAGTTTTGCTTTAGTCGTTAACAGGTCCAACGACACTTATCAAGTTATCACAGACGGATATCGATTTTTAACTTTTAAGTCATATGTTATAAGTTATAACTTAAGCTACATAATATACGCTACTAAAATCAATCGATCGAAAAGGCATTATGTTGTGACGTCACATGTGTTCTGAAGTAACATTGATCAAGGTCATGGTGTTGGTTAATGACATCACACCCCACTGACCTCGCAGGCAGCTTGAAACTTGTAGCAGGAACAGTGAACTAGCATCAAGCGAAATAATCGAAGTTTATAAATAAGTAACACATTTCCCTACACATTACACAAATGTTTTGAAACTTTGATTGAAAGTCATTAAAACATTATAAATTATCATAAATCAAATAGGGGTTTAAAGTTAGAGGCTTCTGGAGGATGGTTCTATCTTTCAGTGAGGATGACATTCACGCGTGAATCGCGATTGTTTAAGAATAGTCCAGCTAAAGTAAAGCTTCTTTCTTGTTTAAAGTTTGAAGAGATTAGGAACTAGAGTTGCCGCATGTTATTTAACATTTTGAGAGTTTCCCCGCGGTTGTTGTCGGCTTACGTAAGATTAAGGTCGTATAACGTATGGTCACTGGTCCATAGTTATCAACGACTAGTACTTGGTTAAGGTTAAACTGTGGTTATACTTTGGAAATATATCTACCACATAAACGTCTATAAATAAAAGGTTTTATTGATTTTACAATAAGCTATTAAATTAACTGACATCAAGATCAATAAATACAAATAGTAATGTATATTAATTTGTAACAAGCCAAATATAACCATGACTCATTTAAATAACATGACTTGCAGTTTTTTATACTAATGACATTTTATATTCTAATGACATTAATTATAGGAGATATATTAGATTACTAAATGCATGACTATAATATTATGTATGTCACTAAATTTGAGGTACCTAACCTAACCATTCATATCAAAATATGATAATGCTTATTCATATCATATTATATATGTGCTAAGCAACATAGTATATAACTATGTTGCTGAGCAATGTGTATAACATACAAATAAAATAAACAAAATAAAACGAATCAAAATAAAACAGTATATATGAATTTTAAATTTTGATAATTATTTCTTTAGTTTGTTTGGTAATACAGTGTATTATTTTATTCCTGGCTATGGGTTATTTCTAATCTTGTGATGTGGGTAGTATTCGTTTTTATCACAATAGGGCTTGTAAATCCACTTCCTGCTATTCCTTATGCTCATTTCAAAAATTTACTTTTACACAGGGTTTTAGTTTTTAGATATTAACTTATGTTAGGTAGGTAATGTTACATTGCCTGACACAGTGACTTGCACTATATACCCCTGTGGTAATGTTAGTTGCCTGACACAGTGACTTGCACTATACACCCCTGTGGTGATTTTCTAGTTTTTTTAAAAGTTAGTCAATATCTATACTGGTAGGTTTTCATCTTGCCTATTCCTACAATAGAAGATGAAATGAGATTGGTTTAAACAATCTTCAAATACAACAGTAGTCAAAAATGGCAGACTTTAAGGCTTTTTTAACGGTTTGGGCTAAGTTTTAAAAATATGTTTTTATTGTGTATATTGTGTTATGTTTAAATACCTCAAAAAAGTCACAAAACTTCCTGGAACTTCATGTGAAATGTTTTAAGCTTATATTACAGAAATTTCATATAAAATATAGTTACTCTGTGGATTGGTTAGCTCCTTTTCTTGCAATTGTGGCAAAAGTTCTGCAGCTCTTAAGCTAACTGTTGCACGTTGATTTTCATCATCAAATTTCACTATTATGTATTCTACCTGATGACAAAAAATATTGTATTGCAGAAAGGTGCGTCTCCTGCGTGTTTTTTTCGCAACATTACATAAAACATCAAAACATTGGGGTGTGGCTATACACATTTGTGTAAGAATATACAATGTTTTTGTCTTCTGAGACAGACGGAAAACATTTCCTGCACGGGTAGAGGGGAAGGAGTGATCAATTTTGACAGTTTTCCATAGAAATGTGTAAAATGGCCCACATAATATGAGTTGAAAAATATATATGAAACACCTAAAGTGGCCTTTTTAGACCCACTGTATTTTCTCCTAGATTCTTCCTTCTTTCCGTCTTCCTCATCGGAACTCATGATCTTGTCTACACAAAATATTTTGTTTCAATTAAAACCATTTTCTATAGCTGGAGACAGCTTGTGTATGAAAACAAATGTTTTTGTTTCATGTTATCTGTGTAATGTTTTTAAAAAATATGAGCAAGAGACGCTCCTTAAGATGTATGTTTGTATATTGATAAAACTACATGGAACACATGTTTTAAAATTTAAAAATTGGTACATTATATATTTGTTGACCATTATAATTGTGAATCTACCTGGTATCAAATTTGCGATAAGTTAGGTCTCTGAAATGTATTTACTATGTTTGGAAGAGTTATATATAGAAAATTTGTAAAGAATATTACTAACCTCATCTCCCCATTTAAGTACATCACCAGTGCGATCTCTTAACTTGCTATAGAGATTTATAAACTGCTCTACACCATGCTGCCGCACATGCTCCGCTAGAGCTTTCGTCTCCTTCCAAGTAAGTGGGCTTCCTTCAGTCAGTAATCCCATGTTAACCACTTGTACACTGCGTGCTGTGTTGCGTATAACTTTGAGTACACTCTTGGTGCCAATAAATACACAAAACCTATTGATTTGTAAGGTAAGGTTCATGTAATGTTTATACCAAATCCTGTAGTATGGTAAACAAACAATTCTAATTTAATAATGTCATTTAAGACTGACTTTCAGACGTAGTTATGAGTCTACCATACGTCTATTATGCTGTTAAAATACTGATTATATGTCGCTAATCTTTACGCTACAACTTTATATAGTTTTGAAGCCTTTTTGTTCCAAAATTACTATTGGCTACATTATTTTGACATACCGTGCTATGACAATAGACGTTTGGAAATGACATTGACAGATGTAATTTTTTTAACGTTTTTTTATTTATATATGGCATCGGTTTATAACTATTTGCCAGTGTCAAGTTAAAAAGGCGGGAAATAGAACATTCGTTTCAATTTTCAACGTATTCCTATATCGTCAAGTCTAAAGTCTAGTCAAAGTCCAAATATATAGTCAGTACAGTCTATGAGTCATGTCAGTCAATTCAGTAAAGTGGTAGAAGCTTTACTGAAAGTTCCGAGGGAGTTTTGGCGGGAAACACAAAATAGCACGTTTTTAGAAGTTGTACCACTTGCCCGCACTTGTGCACGATAACGAATATTTAATGGTTAATATTCTACCAATATTACATATTAAGAACCGAAATAACACAAATTTATGAGGTTTTACAAATTCCACAACATCACCCATTGAACTCCCGGCAAAACTCCCTTTTTTAACGTTTTCACAACACACTGATTTGTCGACTTCGCCTTGGACATTCGCGTAATAATGTATTTTTGGTCAAAATAAGAGTCAAGGATAGCTCATTGTGCGAGTGTGGCTTAGATGAGGGCTCCCCTGATCATATTTTCTTTATCTGTCCCATAAATTTTTCTTTATACAACTTCCTTCCTACACACATTTCTCGACCCAATAATCTTAACACTATTTTATCCTACGTCTTTACTCCATTTGTAGACACTCTATGGTCATTTATAGCTTCAAATCACATATAACTTTGATTGTGTACATTTAATTAAAGTATATAATTTTCATTAATTTATATATATATATATATATATATATATATATATATATATATATATATATATATATATATATATATATATATATATATATATATATATATATTATGTAGGGCTTACTAACAAAAAAAGGCTAAGAAACATTGGCTTTGTATATTATTTTGCTTCTATACTAATAATTACAACTTGTATCTGCATGAAGTCATTGCATTTTGTCGGCGCCGCGGTCAACGCGCTGCACTGGGCCAAACTTGGGCTGACACGGCTGAAACGTATTGAGATTTAAGGGATTCGGTTAAGTCGCACCTCGCAAGGCAATTTTGACAACAAAAAATACAGAGCGATTTGAAGCGACTCGCCGCACGGTGAAAATCGATCCATGCTAAGCGCCATACTTACTATTTAGGCCGCGGACTTGTAGGCAAAAATTATAAAATATGATTGATACTGGAGGTAATATAGAGGTCTTCAGGGTAGAGAGTAAAACTAGATCTACAATAGTGATGTGAATATTTTATTAACAAAATGTACAGGCTTATATTATTATATACAAACTTTTATCGTAATTATTATTATTAACAAAGAAAAAGAATTGGATGAAAAAGGTTGTTTCTGATTGGTTAGCCGGCTGGGCATATCACCATCATGTTTTCACACATTACCCTGTCTCGTTCGCCGAAGCGCGCGACGCCCAGCTATAAATATGCCTAGACGCGTCGCGACACGTCCATTTAATTGCTGCTCCTCGCCGCTCCGACTGTTGCCATGTGAAATAGTGAGAAACGTGTGATCTGTGTAGTGCTACGAATAAACGCTTTGGTATCGAAAGGACATTTTAGCAGAACGCCCTATTAGCAGATCATCCTAAAAGCAAAACGGCATATTAGCATAACGTCCTACTAGCAACATGACCTCGTAGCAAAACGTCCTAATATCAAAACGACATGGACAGTCATGTCACAAGAAGAAATGAAAGATTTTAATAAAACTGTACCGTCTAAAATTTTATTTATGGCTGATTTTTCAATGGGCTGATAGGCAATCAGATGAACAAGCCAAAAAGTTTCTATTCTTAAATTTCTCGCAGCAAAATGTACTTGTTCGAGCTGCTAAGGGGAAAAACCTCTTTGAAGTACTGGCCACTTAAGAAAAAGATTAAAATGTGTTGACACAATGACAAATACCATTTCATTTCGATGGCTTGATAAACGTAGTGGTTAATTGTTTTGTAGTATCACCCAGGTTATTTTCGTAACTCTAATTTTGTAAAAACAATATTCTTGCAATGGATAATGGCGCAGGACCGAGTAATGCCGCCTCAACAAATGAACTATTTGTATATATAAAGTCACAAAAAGGAAAAGATGTTTTGTTGCACGCAGGTCACCGGTAAATTTCATAACATTGAATAAAAAATCTGGCTCAACCAACTGGAGGTGTAGTAACAGAGATGCATGTAGCGCAAGTATTACTATCGATAAAGAAAAATCCGCGGTTTTGTATTCGTCGGCGCATACGTGCAGAACAAATTTTAATAAAAATCGAGTAGACAGCGCTATCGACGAATGCAAAAAACAAGCGTGCAGAAAGTATACCTCAATACAGAAAATTTTCGAAAAGGAATTTTCCAGAGAATGTAATTCAGATATTGAAAATATACCAGCGTTTGTAAGCAAAAAAGACACGTTGTACCGCGCGAGAAGAAATTTTTTAAAAATTCAAATAACGGAATTTAAAAACCTTGATGAAGTGGAGGTACCTCATATTTTGGCTGACAAGTTTTTGGAGTGTGCTGACGGCAAAAATGCCAATAAAATTTTGTTATTTGCCACCCCAATGGGTGTTCAACAAATGAAAAACCTCAATTCAAATGTTAAACTTTTTGGAGACGGCACTTTCCATGTGCCACCCCCCTTTTACCAACTATATACCATACACATTGACGTTGATAGTTGTAACGAAATGACCAATATCGTGCCGTTATTGTATGCGCTTTTACCTGATAAGTCACAAAATACATATGAGAGATTATTCACTGTAATTAAAGACCAGTTTGGATCAGATATTCCGTATTACAAATGTGACTTTGAAGTAGCACAGATGAATGCTTTCAAAACTATTTTCCCAAAATAGCACTTGGCAGGATGCTTTTATCATATGAACAGAGCTGTATGTCGTAAAGCAGCCAAAATCAAAGTTATAAAAAATGATAAAAACATGAAGTTAACCGATATTCAGTTTGGTAGAGAAATAGACTAAGTGCTAATCTGCCTCTCCTTCCGCCCGAATCTATAAACATTGTCTGGGCTAATATTAAAGAAAAAATACAGGATTCCATCAAATATAATGAACCTTTGCGGGAATTTACAGCTTATTTTGAGAAGCAATGGATGAAGATGTCGCCAGAAGTATTAAGCTGTGCATCGGAACGTCATCGCACCAACAATGGATTAGAGGGTTGGAATCGACGATTCAATTCGAAGATTAGACCAAAACCGACATTCATATCGTTTTGAACTCTCTCCGCAAAGAGGCCAAATGGCAAGATTTTAGATTGCGTCGAGCAGTTTTCAAAAGAGAGCCACGCAGAAAGAACCAACTTATTTTCGAATCAAAATTTGAAAATGAATTGCAGAAGCTGCAAGAAACTAAAATTTCTGCATTTGATTTTTTGAAAAAAGTGACTCATTTAAAAAGAATGATATTCGATGATTATTGATTGCAAATAGGTAACATTTGTATTATCGAAAAACCTGGTATTAAAGATTTAAGTTCATGAATTTATATTTGTTTGAATATGTATAATTTGTATTGAATTGTACTAGGCCATTCAGCTAAGGTGTCATTTTGATATTAGGACGTTTTGCTACCAGGTCATGTTGCTAGTAGGACGTTATGCTAATATGCCGTTTTGCTTTTAGGATGATCTGCTAATAGGGCGTTCTGCTAAAATGTCCTTTCGATACGAAAGCGAATAAACTGCTTGATGAAGAATTCTTATTAGAATTTCCAAAAGTCCTTTTCGGGACTGCACTTATTTATTTATTTATTTAACAATTTATTGTACACACAGAAATTATGACAATACAATTAACAAAGAAAAATGACACAAAGGACTGCTTATTTCTAATTAGAAATTTCTTCCAGCAGCCCTACCGAGAGAAATGGGATGAAATATAGCAGTTAGGAAGTGCACAATATTATTTCTACAATTATTGTATAAATAATCATTCAAATATTTATATCTATAATAAAATAAAATATAGTAAATAAACTAAATAAATAAATTAAAAATTATAGCTAGTTAATATATATAAATACTAATATAATATTAATATAACTATAATATATAAATACTATATGTATACATAATAACGGTATCTATATGGATTCAGATTTGAGGTAATGCTCTTTCAAGCGTCTTTTAAATACATCGATGTTGGGACTGTCGCGAATGGTGTGAGGAAGAGAGTTCCACAATCTAACTGCATGAACAGTGAATGAGTAGGATTAGAAGTTGGAGCGATGGCAGAGGAAAGAAAGATTTGTCCTGACAGTGGACCTGTAAGGAATATCGAGGGGTCGAGAAAAATTGAATCGATCAAGAAGATAACGAGGAGAGCGAGGATTATGCAAAATATTGTAGAGTAAACAGAGGATATGGGTGTTGCGCCGAAGGCGGATAGGGAGCCACATGAGTTTCGATCGAAAGGCTGAAACATGGTCGAACTTTCTTAGACCAAACACAAAACGAATACAGATATTCTGTAAACGTTCCAGTTTAGTTAACAGCTCCTCGGTAGCGTCTAAGTAGCAGGAATCGGCATAGTCAAGGATAAGGAAGATGAGTGTCTGGACAAGGAAAATTTTGGTGTTTATAGGCAAAAAGTTTTGGAGGCACTTCAACGTGTGCAGCGACTAGTGAACCTTTCTGCTCACTTCACTCACCTGACGTACCCAAGAGAGATTACTGTCTAGAGTTGTAACTAAGTTTTTAGCAGAGTCTGTGTAATTAATAATGGTACCATCATATATAACTCTAGGCACATTATGTAAGCGTTGACTCATGCATCTGCTACCTATCTATATAAGATCACACCAGTCTGAGGTAGCCTCATCAGAGCGATCGTCCCCGAAGATATGAATCGAACCAGTTTATGGCCGAGGAGTTAGAGTTAGAGTAGTATGTTAAGTGAGCGAAGGACAGAAAGGAAGATGTCAAAGTCTACAGAATTGAAAGCACTGCTAAAGTCGAGTAACACTAGGATGGAGACACACTTATTTTCCAAGGCTAGGCGTAGATCATCTGTGACTTTTAGCAGCGCTGTAACAGTACTGTGACCAGAACGGAAACCGGATTGAAAAGGTGAAAGCAAATTATTAGCGGTTCAAAAGTGAGAAAGCTGCATGTGGACAATGTGTTCAAGTACTTTGGAAAGGTATGATAATATGGAGATTGGTCTGTAGTGGGATAAAGAAGAAGGATTAGAGGTTTTGGTTAGTGGAATAACATCAGCACGTTTCCATGTTGAAGGAAAGCAACTCGTTGCCAAAGAATAATTGAAGACATGTGTGAGAACTGGCAAGAGTTCAGGAAGGGCGAGGGATATCATACGGGGACTATGGTTATCATTGCCCACAGCAGTAGATGTTATAGCCTTAATATGCTTGTTAACATCGTCCTCAGTAACAGGATCGAATGAACACGAGGTACAAGAAGGGAGGGAAGAGGAAGAGAGATGGGAAATGGTTTGCGCTTTTGTTACCTGGTCAACGATTACAGGTGGACAAGAGAAGTGAGCGTTGAGCGCATTTACGTCCACAGTGCTGTCAGAACTGACTGAAGATTTTCCAATGCCAAGTGTCGAAAGAAATTTCCAGATCTGGTAGGGGTTAGATTGGTCTATAGAATAGTGTATGTGGTATCTTTTAGCATCTCTACACAGACGACTGCAGCGATTCCGGAGATACTTATACTTTGCTAAATTTTCATTCGTTGGTCGTTTAATATATCGACCCATGGCTCGGTTGCGCTTGGCCATCATAGTTATAATGTCTTCCGAGAGCCAGGGTGCCGGTACGTGCTTGCAAAGGCAAGCACGTACCGTCTGATTTTTCTAAGAGGGGCATGTCTATAAAAAATGTTGGTTAGTACATTAGTTAGCAATGTCACCTTATGGTCAATATCCATGACTGAGTAGACAGGATACCAGTTAGTATTAGACAGATCACGTTTAAGAGCCTCCAAATCTATGTTCTTAAGACTACGCAGGAATTGATACTTGAGTTTTCGACGAGGAGGCTTAATTTTAAATGAAAGGATGCACTGTGTCGAAGATGAAGATGTTTTCAGTCACGAATAATAAGTGATGTTATTCGGACACTCGATTCTTTCGTAACGAACGTGTGTCGCTTTTTTCGAAGCTTTTCTTGTTTATATCGACGGACCGGCGTAAGTTCTTATTAGAACGATGTTGTTCATATTTCAATCTTACTTCGAGCGTATGCTACACGCTTTTAACACTAACGACGGCTATTAGTACCTGACTACCGGTAGGTACTGGATTTGTAGGCATGATCGTGAGTATGGCGTTTTAGAGAGATGGTAGGTACTCCTGAACCTTCCTGTACACGGAAGAATAATAGATATATTGTTATTGCTATGAGTGAGGGTGCTCCTATAATCTCTATAGTTCAAATCTTGAATATTATGTCAGATCGATCTTACACTTTCATACATTTCGTGGATTTTCATTGAGTTTGTCATTCTAGGATGTTAAAATTCAAATTCAGTAGCTACGTGTGTTTCAAGGCTTATACGAAAGTTCTATTTTCTGGCCCTTTTTATCTTGACAATGTATTTTATGTACTTTTTTATAATGTACTTTACGCTAAATCGCATTAAAGTTCATGTTTGTTGCAAAAATGTGCTAACCTGAAAATTATTTGGAGTCTAGGATTAAAGGTATGTTTTAGTTAGGGCTTAAATTAGTAAATTAGACAGGAAATTTAATACAGATTACGGTAATATATGACTCATAAGATATAATTACGTAGTTTTCTTGAAATAAGTGGGTAATAAAATGTCTAACAAAAAAAATTTGGCGGGCTGTCAACACCTGTCATTGCGCTACATGACAATTTCTGAGGTCTGTCACTTAACAGGTTAAATAAAAAAATTAAATGTCAGTCTTGTTACCAATACCAGGCCATCTATGTACCAGGCTATTAAATCTTCAAAAAAAAAAAAAACAAATAGTGTCAGAATCCAGAGGATTGTAGAAATTTGCATTAGAATACGGTTTTGTAAACCAAATCAAAACGTTGTAAAGGTACATAATAATTATTTTAAATGTTTTTGAATTTAGACTATAAATGGTGTTATAAATGGTGTTAATATAAGTGTTTAAAAAACAGAAATATCAATAATTTTTGTAGGTACAGTAATCCTTTCTTCCTTATTGATTCGGAAACGTAAAGCATCACAGAAGTTACTGATAGTTGTAAAGGGTTGAGGAATGTGGTACTGTAATTAGTGTAAGCGACAAACAACGCACCACCATGGTGCCAGTTGCGATAGAAGGATGCACACAGGGTGCGGAGGGTGGCGGAGCGAGAGGTGGCTCCATTTCTCTCGGCTTACTCATCGACTTCATCGTACAAAGAACCTACGATGAACTCACAGTTTTGGCAGAATTGTAAGTTTTAACATTTGCATTGTCATAAACAATTTATTTAATTTTACATTTCAATTAAAACATTTATAATTTTCAATTTATTAAATTTTTAATAATTAACTTCAAGGTTGCCTCGCAAAACTGATATGGAGAGAAAGATTGAAATATACAAATTTAGCGCAAGAACAAGGCAACTGTTTGTGAGGCTCCTAGCATTAGTGAAATGGGCAAGCAGTGCTACTAAAGTGGATAGATCTGCACACATAATGGCATTTCTGGATAAACAGGCACTTCTGTTTGTGGAAACAGCAGATGTGTTGGCCCGTGTGGCACGAGAGACTCTTGTACATGCCAGGTTTGTAGTCTATATACAGGTTGTTGGGTATAACATAGTCTACCCATGGGTGACCTGACCTGTTTGGGTCATAACTAGACATTGGATTATGTATTAATCCATGCATATGCAAATGCTTATAATTCTATTTTTAGAGCATTATTGCATATTTTGGTACTTTTTAATTGACAATGCTTATTTCAGTAGTTATATATGTTAGGCGCATTGTATTATGCTGTTGACACATCCACCTCATATACACTTAGCAAGCGCCATAGACAGCGTTGCCAACTGGAAATTCGTCAAGGTGGGAGATGGGTTCTACAAGTTGGTAGTTTCCAACAAACCCTACAATGAAAAGTTGGTAGATCTACCACCCATACTTTTCAAGTCTTTTAGAGATCCTCCAATAAGAATCCTTAATTTACTTTTCGATTGGATAAGACATATTTCAGCTATTTTTATTAGAAATCCAATGATAAAACAGAATTACAGGCCGCTAATATTCAAAATATCAATAGAAAATAGTTATTGAAAAACGAATAATTATGAGTCTATGACTTCAACCAAAGCATAGTTTATAAGTCACTTACAGATAGTAGTAACTAATATTAATGTTGTAAAACTAGGTTTAATTAAACATTGATAACATCCAATAAAATCGACCATGGAGGTTAGATTTTAACTTTTTGAAAACTTCAAAAGTTGGTAGATTTTTGCTACAAAGTGGTAGGTTTGATTACGACACTAAAAGTTATTAGATCTACCGAAAAGTTGGTAGAGTTGGCAGCACTGGCCATAGATGATAAATATTATACCGAAGAGTGAGGGCACTGAAATCTGAATGCATTCTACATAGTAGTTGTTGGCGTGCTCGCTAGGCTAGCGGGATCGGCAAGCCAGTGGGAAGGGTTTGACTCACGCACTTAACGTAATTTAATTATTTGCATCTCACTGTATTTGTTCTTATTTTTGTTGAAACTTTAATGGAAAAAAAATTGTTAAAAAATTACCCAGGCCAATTTATGACTGATGGCACTGTGATTTTCTGCATAAATTAAGTATTAATATATAAAAAATTGTGTGAAAATAAACATAAATCCTAATAATAAATGGTTTTTTTGTTGTGCAGAATTTTGCCCTTTATTAGTGCATATTCGCATGCATATTTTGACAATTTGATAGTGCATATAATCCGATGTCTAGTCATAACAAAACACTGAAAATTATTTCATTGGTCAATGTTTTAATTTCTTCGTATTCATTGTAGTATAATTAATTAATCTATTCAAATGAGGTCACCCTGCGGATCTACATTTTAAGGATTGACTATGTTCTACCCAACATCCTGCACATATGTATTATTTATTAGATATTGCACAAGTTTCTTTTTCTTATATTTTTCTTATATTATATCAAATAGAGTTTATTGTTGTCAATGCATTGACATGGCTTTCAAATTCAAAATATTTCATTAAAAAAAAAGTTTTTCGAAACACTTTTTTGTGTCAAATTCTTAAGTACATATTAATTATTATATTGTTTAGTCATTAGTGCTTACAATATAATATTGACATTACAATTTTGCTAATTACCATAAAAAAGTATACCTACCTGGTTACAGTACAATATAATAAGTTTTGCTATTCTTACAGACTACCAACATTTCACATGGCAGCAGCAGTAGAGGTTCTCACATTAGGCACTTACAGCCGGTTGCCTGCAGTGATAAGAGAGAAACTCGTACCTCCTCCAGCTTTGACCCCAGCTGAAAGAATTTCCACACTAAGATCATTAGCCCATGTTGTACGTCAACGTCTCACCACTGCATCACTGCCCAGTGATGTTAGAAATTTGAAGGTACTGATAAAAAAATATATATTTACTTTGTACAGTTACCCTCTTACTAATAAAAATATTTACACAACAACGTTGATATCTTTTTCTATCATGTGACATTTCCAACAAATGAGACAAAGACAGCAATGTTGTTTAAGTTATTCGTTGAGTAAATAGTTTTATTAGTAAGGGGGTTAATATACAGATAACATTAAGATTTCAGAAGGTATATTGAGAATAGATGAGAATTAGTATAGTATACCTAATGTTTACGAATTTGACATAAATTGGCTATTTCTCAGCACATTTTGCGACCAAATGGAACTAAATCCTACAAAACTAACAATTGTCACAAATATAGTACTTCTTCTAAAAACTGGTTGAAAAAATATTATAAAAAATTATGATTTTTGTTATAATAAAATCAAATTTTCAGAACAACTTCACCCGAAATTTACAAAAAGGGGTTGCGTTTAGAATCATTTTTCAGCTCTTATGTAGCTTATTTTGTTTTGTTTTTTTATTGGATAAAAAATAATCAATATTAAAAATTGATTTGGAAAAAGCATAAAAAGTCTCCTCAAAATTTTCACGTGTTTTCCTATTATGAATTTTAATGTGTGGCAATAAGGTTTATTTTATTTAGTCACTGTCTGCATTTATTGCACAATACATTTCTAATATCTCTTCACTCCTTACTCGGAAACCTGTCAAACAACTTTTCGTAGACATGAACTTAAAAGCATCTCTTTTAAGGTTGAGAATGGTAGAGCAACATTTACTGTTGGCCAAGAATTCAGTGTCTCATTGACAGTCATGGGAGATGCACCAAACTTGCCATGGCGTTTGTTAGATATTGCAATACTCATTCAAGATAGTGAAACTGGTGGTATGTATATTTTTTCATAATGGTAGAAAGCAGCCCTACTACAAAACAAAGTCTCTTAGTAAGTAGTAATTTTCACTTTTGTTGCTGTTAACAAATTCAAAGACTATTTAGGGTTTTCTTTTGACTTTGTCTGTTTTGTAATAGGCATTTAAAATGTTATCCTTAATTTTCTTGTTCTTAGAGGGAAAACCACTTGTTCATACATCTCAACTAAATTGGCTCCGTTCTGTGGCACAAGCAAGACTAGCATCAGCCGGGTTGGGTGGTGCTCTCACAGCTTTACGCTACTTCTGTCGTTCACTATCTCTGGAGCTCTTATACACCCAAACATTAAGATTGTGTCGGGATAGACTCTCGAAACATCTTCAAGTGGATAAATACATACCTGGACAAAAGCTTCAAGTATCTTATTGGAGGTAAGATTTTTTCTTCTAAAGTTTTGAATTTAATTGATGGGTTGACGATATTAGCCCTAAGCTAAAAAAAATTATAGATATAATTATATTTTTTTAGTACATATTTTGATGAGTCTTAGCCCACTTGTGCAGATCTGGGTTAAAGTTAACCCTGGGTTAAATATCATGTTATCTCTCTCGTTATTCGTATTTATGAAAGAGTAGGCATGATATTTTAACCCAGAATTAACGTAATCTGCGTAAGTGGGCCTTACTAGTTTAATCGAATCTTTCAATTGCCGGGTACGGGTAGCTGGCGGATATGATCTATCTATTTTCTTCTCTTATTTTATTATATATGATATTTAGGCAATCAGTTTTTTTACCATATTTATTTGCACAATAGGGAGCTCGGTTGCGAGCTTGGATACCGGCTCATAATCGGTGCGGAGGGTGAGTCGCTGTGCGTGTGGCATGTGCCGGCGCTTACGGGCGGGGAGCGCGTGGCGGCCGCACTCACACCGCACGCGCCTGCTATGGAGCGCCTGCTCGCGCACACCGTGCACGTGCGCTCGCGACAGCGGCTCAACGACCTCAAGCTCCTCCTCAACGATTTAGGGGTAAATTACATTTTTTATAATGTCATACTTTTTATTATTACCCATATTATAATTATTTTTCTTCGTAACATAGTGATAAAAAATGATTTTGAATGAAATGATTATTTATTTTATTGTAATAGAGGATAACTTACAACATATAAAAATAACAATAAAATTACATATTAAAAACAAAATGTCAATAACAAGTTTTCACTAGTACTTAAAGCTATATTTAATACAACATAAAACAATACATAAAACTAAAACTTAAGTCAATAATAATAATCAACACAAGGCATGCTTAAACCACAGGAAAAGGCTAACTGATTGATCAAATGTAATAACAAAAATAAAGTACACGTCATACACACTCACAGCAAATGGTACGATCTATTGATGTTATGTAATCAGAGCACAGTAATATATGAAATGGGGAGCTTTTTAGAAAGAAGGTTCATTGGTTTTAGTAAGAATAAGTCCCCAAGTGGATTACTTATTATTTTGAAGTTCATAATTATACTTAATTAATTTTGCTTTACGACTAAAATGCAAAATATAGCATATAAAGCATATAGCAAATATATATAGCAAAGCACTTTGGATACATTAAGATCTAATTTATTAATTGCACAGTAAATCTATTCAAATCCTCTTGAAAGTCATCATATGTGGAATCTTTTTTCAATATTTTCATGTCGTCAGCATACAATAAAATTTTTGAATGATGAAAGCATTAAGTAGTATTGTTAAAAATATAGCAAAGAGCAAGACTCCCGCCTTGAGGAACACCATAAGGTACAAATATTCATATAGAAGTAAAACCGTTAATAGCTACTGCTTGCGATCTGTTACCAATATATGAAGAAAACCAACAGAGAAGATTTCCATGTACACCTGCATAAGATATCTTGTAACATATCTTTGTTCTCTGGAGTAAGATATAATGGTCTATACTCTATAGTCTATACGATCAAAGGCCGAAAAGAGACCGAAAATATTAAATCCACATGTGCAAGAAGATTTAAGGTGGTTGAGTGCCCTTTTAAAACCCATGTTGTTCAAGTGTAAACCAGCACTGAAGTGCAGAATGAACTTGTTGATGTATAATGCTCTCAAAGAGTCTGGCAAATATACAGAGCTTCGATATTGGTCAGTAGTAATAAATATTTATTCGAGATATTTTTAATATCTGTTGCGCAGGTGGAGTGCAGCGTGGGCGGGTGGCCGTGCGTTCTGGCGTGCTCGGTGGTGTGGCCGTGCCTCCGCGCGGAGCAGCTGCTGGTGTCGGTGGGCGCGCACGGCGGTCGGCTGCGTACCCGCGTGCCAGCCTACCCGCACACTCCGCGCATGCCTGAACTGGCACGCGTGCTCGCGGCAGGCGACCACACCAAGGTCAAACCACTGCTCACACAGCTCAGGTGACCCGCACTATATCCACTACAATATAAATTGTGAAGGTCTATTCGTGTTAAGTTTGCAGTGAGTCATCAGTAAAAATGTCAAAATGGCTTACTTTAATTGGTCAATTTCAACACAGCTTAAGCGTTATTGGTCAATTTTGACAATTACACTGTTTTTTGTACATAAGTCATAACTCATAACATACTAGTAAATATTTAGTCTTTATTACCAAGTCTTATAACACTGGGATTAATATAATATCGGAAATCATATTATAGTTAAATAACGACTGTACGCTTATCATGACCACAATAGTAGTGCGTTTTGTTTACAAAAGAATAGACATACCGACAGATAATATGGACAATATGATAGCTTCAGAAAGAAACCATTTCTACGGTGGTTATGCTAAGTGTGCAGTAGGGACATTAAACTTATTTTATCTCCAGGTTTTGGTTGGTGGCGAGACGGTGCGAGAAAACCCTTCAGCATCTACCGGCCAGTGTGTGCGAGCACCTGTCGTTCCTGCACGGGCCTGACCACCCGCTCAACAAACTGGCGCCCGACAGACTCTACGTCACTCTACACCGACACACCGACCACATTCTTGTAAGTGTTTGAAATGATGCGGTACTCAATACTGTAAGCTGGTTTATGTTTATATAGGCGTTTACCTGCGTCTCAGCCCGCGTTACGACAATATAACAATAACGGTGAAAACTGTTTTAAAATGAGCAAGATCTGTTCTCTTTTTATCCTAGTTAGAATAGGATACTATTATAACGTAAGAAAATTTGCGACGATTATTTAGTGTATTAAAATTGAATGACGACGCATTTGTAGGTTGTGGAAATGAAGGAGGTGGCCGCGGGCTGCGGCGCAACCACCAGCAGCAGCGGCAACAGCGGCAGCGCGTGCGGCGTCGCGCTCGCCTTTCATCTCGCCGGCGCGCGCCGCACCACGCCTGACGACGCGGACGATGACGTCAGTACTATTTCACAATTACTGTAAAAAAAAACAGACAACAATAATTATTATTGTCTATATCTTTCTTACAAAACAATTTAACTGTGAAGGTTTCACAGTTAAATTGTTTTGTAAGCAGTGCGAAAGCGTCGCATCTCTTATATCTCTTAGGTATATTACCAAGTAGAACGTCATAATGAATAATGACATTACGCCTTTGCACTATGTCTTTGACGATAACATGACGTAATGACTGTTTTTATCCTAATAAAATAAAATGTTTAATTTAAATTTTCATTACAGTAATTATGTTTTGTTTACACTTTGTCAATATTTTAATAGTCGAATCAGAATACTGCTTCTCCCGCTACGGCCCGAGCCTTCCTCAAGTTACACTCGCTCGTCGAGCTGGATACATTCACCTTGACTCACGGACCGTTCACTCCGCTGGACACGCCCGGTAATTAATGTTATTTACTTATTTACTGTATATAAATATGATAAAAATATAAAAGAAGAAACAAGAGCTTTCAAGATTTTAAATATTTTTTTAGGTTAAATATATTTATTTTATGCACTCGAACAAAAGCTTTCAATAAAACGGTGAGAATTTAAATTTTGCAATAAATGTGCGGTACTTGAATTAAAACTCTTGTATGTCGTACGCATCCTGAAGACGTGAGTTAGAACTGTACTCTACTTTCACGTCCTACGCTGTGGCCTCAGTGGCTCTTTGGGCCTACAACAATAATTGAGTTTATTTAACAATATCTACATCAATGAACGTCTGACTAGCACAAATAGAATGTTATTTCGTAAAACACGCATACGGGCACGAATGCATGAACTTGGTTTAGAAATAAATTATTAAATAAAAATAATAAAAAAAACTTCAATCACTCTCTGACTGCATTATGATGTTTTATACATGTTATTGTCACAACTTCATAGCACTTGCTATTCGCTATCATACTGTCCCATTTTTCTTTAACTCTAAATATTATTTTCTGCGATGGCTAATTTCATGAGTGATGAATTTGATAACAATAATGATACAGTGTCACGAAGTTGAAAAAGTAGAAAATTGTTTGAATATTTTGACTGCACTACACAATCCTAAGACAATATTTAACATCCGCAGTATACAACACAATTTCAATGCATTTTGTATCGCACTTCAACGACTTTAAGTTCGACGCAATAATTCTTACAGGGTGTTGGTTATTGGTTGACGTACCACACAATTTTTTAATTGGCGCATGAAAGAAAACCTTAACCAATGTGGGGAACCCCCCCTCAACGTATGTTAGTGATCGCTGGTACCTCTCTCTCTCTACTCCTAATATAATTATAACCCTCTTAAGATATAGTCTTGGTCGCTATAAATCGTTTGCTATCGCACAGGTACTTGGATGACTTCATTACTTCCTTAGACTTAACATCGTCTGTTCACTACAGCTCTCAATATTTATGCCTTATGTTTTAACATGGACTGAAGCAGGTTATTTATATACCCACTCGTGTTGATTCATGCTTAGACCACATATTTCTGAAGTCAAAATACCTGACTGCTACAGGTGTGATATTGACATCACTGATCACCGAATGGTTATGATGGTTTACAATTCACAGGCACCGACTGGTACAAAATCTAATCAATGCATATTGATTAATACAAATTTTGCTGCGCTAAAAGAAGAACTTAAAAAATGGACTGGTCAGAAGTGATGAGAGAATTTAATGTAAACATAGCTGTTCAAATAACAAATTTCATGATGTCCTATAAAGTCTAATTAATAAGCATAGCTACCACAGAAAATAAAATAAGCCGTTCAATATATATATATGAAATCCTGGATCATCAAATGTATGAATCACAGAGACAAACTTCATCTCGACTTAATGATACACCCCAATGATAACACAAAAAACTTATTTATAGAAGATACAGAAACTTCTTTACTAACATCATGCACAGACTTCAAATTGAATATGAAAATAAGAGATTAGAACAAAACAAACATATATAAAGAAATTGTGGACAACTATCAATGACATTACTGAACATACAAACAGCGAAAGTAACCCTATCGAACTGCTCCAATTTAATAACTCAGCACAAGAATCAGTTTATAAATGTAACGAAATGTACCGACCGAAGAGAAGTACTCTTCGGTCGGTATAAATCTAGCTAGCTATAACCTCTCTAACACCAACGAAACCCTAGAAAGTGTTATTTCTAAACAACAACTAGAAGAACCTTTGTGTAGTAATTTCTTTTTACAACCTACTGATCCTTTTGAGATTGACAGAATAATAACAAACTTAAAAAAGACAGCTCTTCTGGACTGGATGGACTTACTTAAAAAAAACGAAAAATTTTAAAAATGAAATACTAACACCTTTAAATCATGTAATTAACATCGGTCTTAGTTCTGGAGTGTTTTCTAGTAAATGAAAAGTCACGAAGGTCATTCCAGTCCATAAAAATGGATCTAAGCAAAACCCCAATAACTATAGGCCCATATCCATACTGGGAACATTTTCGAAAATTGTCGAAGGTTGTTTACAAGCGTCTTACATCGTTTCTTGAAGTGAACAACTTGATATCTAACCTACAATTTGGCTTTAGGCATGGTAAGTCGACAAAAGTCGCTGTAACGTTATTAACTAAAATCGTGACCTCCAGTCTAGACAATAACAAAAAATGTATCGCTGTATTTCTAGATTTAGCAAAAGCATTTGATACTGTACTTACGCCAATACTACTTAAAAAAATTTGGAGAATATCGGTGTCAGAGGCTTGCCACTCCAGTGGTTTAAGTCTTATGTTTGTGATAGAAGTCAGTGTGTTAAAGTAGGTGACTATATTAGTGATCATGAAAATATTGAATATGGAGTCCCACAGGCTAGCGTACTAGGCCCGACACTTTTCATTATACATATTAATGAATTACAACGTGTTCTTACCGAAAATGCTAAAGTTATTTCCTACACTGTGCTCATCTTTCAAAATAAATATTGGGATACTGTTCTCAAAGACTTTTACATAAAGAGAACCAAATTGGCTTGGCTAACATTAAAAAATAGCTAGATCTGAATCAGCTATTAAAAAAAAATTACAAAGCACAAAATACGTCTGCTTTTATAAAACTCAGGCAACAACCCCAAACATTCTTTACAACTTAAGATCCACTTTTCGACATGTAACGTGTTGACATGCTCATGTGAGGTAATTTAAAGAGTTGATTATATTAGGTATCTAGGAGTCTTGATTGATCAGCGACAACCTGCAAACCCCACATTGAGTTAGTGGCAAAGCGCACAAGAATGATGGTTGCTACGAATGGTTGCTTTATGAGGTTGCTACGAAACTCGGCAATTAAAAATGTACTTCACTTGGTCTATATGGCCCTGTGTGAATTTGTTATCTGCTACTGCCTCACTGTATGGGGTGGTGCTGGAAAGGCTACCATGATACATCTCGAAAGAGCCCAAAGATCTGTGCTAAAGGTGATGTCTAGGAAACCCATCAGGTATCGTACATATTCACTATATAAGGAAATGTCTTTACTCAATGTAAGGCAACTTTATGTACTAAGGCAAATAAGGTCCTGAAACAACACCGTATAAGTCATCATTGAACTGACTACTCTCACATGCTTACACGTCGAGTCTTTAATTAATGTCCAAGTTTTAAGGTAATACTGCTTTTGCCCAACACATGTAGGATTTCATGCTTTCTTTTATATACAATAAAGTGACTAAATTCTGCAACCTGAAACAGTGCACGTAAAAGAAGCTAAGAAAAATGTTTACAACTGGTTACAAGGCATGCCTTTTAAGTTTTGTCGTTTGAAGAAAAAAACACAACTAGAACCTTATAGTACTTTGTATTGTTTTTCAAAGTATTCACCAGGTAGCTTAATACACTTTTCCATTCGCTAAAACCAGTTATTATAACATTTATTTCACTCTGAAGTGGGGGTGTTCAAAAGTCAGCCAGACTTCAAAGCGTCGACTGCTTCTTCACCGGACTGGAACCTTTGACGACGAAGACTTTTCTTAATTTTAGGAAATGTAAAGAAATCGTTAGGGCTTAGGTCAGGACTGTATGGAGGATGGTCAAGAATTTATACTTTTTCCTACTTCAAATACTCAATCTTCTTTGAAGTGCTTCGAGAACGAACAACTTTAGTCGGTTTTGACTCATCTTGAAAAACCCAGATTGTAGATTGTTGTTTGGAATCAGGATCGTAGGCATAGATCCAAGATTCGTCACCACTGATGATGTCGTAGACGTGATTTGACTCTCCTCGGTTGAACCTTTGCAGAGTTTTCTTACACCATCTGACGCGGGCCGCCTTGTCATAGTCGGAAAGCAGATGCGGTATCAAACGGCAAACTAGCTTTCTCACACCAAGCGCTTCATGCAAGATCTTCTGAATGGTTGTCCCTAAGATGCCTAATAGACGTATCTCTCGATACGTCACATGACGATCTTCGAGAATTAGTTGTCTCACAGCAATGATGTTATCTTCAGTGAATTTTGATTGAGAGATTTGTCACTAACACTAGTATATCCACGCTGGAATTATAAATACCAGCGTTCGACAGTCCGCAGACATGGGGCTTTATCACTGAACACAGATAGCTCTTCAAAACACTGAAGCCGTGTCAGGACTCTTCTAAAGTTGTAGAAAATTATTGCACGAACATTTTCCTTAGAAAGATTAATTTTCGTATGTGACCTGACAGATTCCAATCGACGCTGTGACTAAACTAGCATTAATCCTAATACTTTCAACTGTTTTGAGATTCAAAATTTAAACACATTCTAATATAGAACAGTTCCAAATTCAAAATTGCCGGGAAATATGGAAACGACAGAACTTAAAAGGCATGCCTCGTATTAGGTAAATCCTATGCTGAAACTGAATCTTTCGTAAGACTTGTTACATAATAAATTATACTAACACACACACACACACATACACACAAACATACACACACATACACACACACACAACTAACACATAGACCATTATTAAGTTTAAAAGACTGATTTATTTATAATGTGTATTTTATTTTGTAAAACGACGTTTATTTCATGAAAAAAAAGGAAATTCATTATATGATAAAAACAAAAACTGTATTTATTCATTTCATTTAATAGTGATTTAGAATTATGAATTTGTTAAATTTCTAAGTTAGGCCACTCCACGAGACAGGCCTGACCTAGTGTGGAGTCCTCTAGTAATAAGAAAATTTTGTGATGTTATTTCATGAAATAAAAGATTTATTTAATTACCAAAGGTAAGACTGGCAACAACGGGTTACATTTTTATTCAGGTATGCAAGCGGGCAAGCGCAAGCTGTCGGCGACCCACACGCGCGCCGTGCGACCACGCCAGCCCGCCTACTTCCTGCCGGAACTCGCACACGTCGTGGCGGCCGCGGATGAACGCGTGCCGTTCGTCAACCTCGCACAAGAAGTGAGCTGGCGTGCTTTATGGCTGCTGATGGTTTTATATTGGCTGTCTGACTTGTGTGGCATATTTTTTTCTTTTCGATTGTTGTGTCTATGGATTACAAATATACATTCTCAGAAACTGTCCTATTAATGAGTCACTTTTAAGAAATCATTTTCATACAAAATATGTAATGCATAGCTGGCAGCCCGCGGTGTGACGCACGGCGGCGTGCAGGCGGAGTGGAGCGGTGCGGCGCTGGGCATGCGCGTGGTGTCTCTGCCGCGGCCGGCGGGCGCCCCCGTTGCGGCGTTTACGGCGCTTCAGGCGCGTCTGCTCGCCGCTACGGTGCGCCTTACCACCAAGAACCAGGCGCGAGTCTGGACCGCCGAAATCATATTCCATGGCTCGCCCGTGCGCACGCCCAACCCTAAAGAACAAGGTGAAGTTCAACTGCATTGGGCTCAATTAACACTAAAGTTAAAAAAAGCGCAAGATCATTTTTGCAATGTATATGTGTTATAATGACTGCATGTAGTCACAATACATGTCAGTTTGATATCATATTATTAATATAATACTAACAATATATGACAACAGACAACCTACTTATGTCTGAGATTCCCTGATAGTAATTACATAAAATTATAAATTTCATCCTAAATGTTCCAATAAAAGAGCCTAAAATAATCTCGCGTCTACCGGCGAATTTCTCTCCGTCTCATATATTTTAGTTTGCATATTATAAGTTCGATCCAAAAAAACGCATGTAAATTGGGTCTTAGTATTTTAAATTACAGATTATTTAGTAATTATGAGTTAATAATTCAAACAGGCTCGATTTTTAAAATACGCAGGCGAGCGTCGCTGCGTGTACCTGCAATACGAGCTGGGTACGGACGCGGGACGCACGGCCGACGCGTTCCTGGCGGACTGGGCTGCCATAGTGCACCTACATACATTGCTCTATGACTTCATGCAGCGGCCTGCACAAGGTATATTTTCGTCTTCGGCAATAATTCAGTGGAAGTAAAATCTACTTTAAATTATTCGGAAAAAGTATTCTAAGATAAGCCCATCTTTTAGTTATTAATTAAGTTAATTTGCATTCATTTATTTATTTCATGTGCCAGATTTTTTTCCTTCAGTATAGATCAAGTAAAATTATGTATAACCAAGAAAGTATGTAAAATCATTTGAAACTTTCTTGTCGTAAAGCTTTTATGTAAACGGATGCACTAGTTTAATTTTTTCATTTAAAAATACTCAGTAGTTATGATTTTACATGCATTCAAAGTACACAAAAATATCGAGTCTTGCTAACTGTCAGGGAACTGCGTGTGACGTCATGAGGCATGGGTTTTTATGCCTGTTCCCGCTTTTATGAACCGCGACCATGCGTTATAATTAATGGAATTTTGTACAGTTACAAATAGAGTATAGATTTTATTTTAGACATTATAAAATAATAGTCATTTTATATATTAGATCCTTACATATGAAATTGGCGTTTTGTCGTACAGGCCACTTTGATCTCAAATATATTTTCTTTGGTTAGGAATTCCAATTTAAAATTTATACCGCTATTTACTCATGATAATGAAGAATTGAAGGCTATTGTGGAAGCGGATCCATCGCAAACCACGTCCGAGTTAGCTGCAGGTTCCGGTGTTAGTGATAAAACTGTTTAATCCACTTGAAGAAAATTGGGAAGGTGAAAAACCTTGAATGGTGGAACCTCATGAATTGAGTGCATCAAACCGACAAACGCGCGTCAACTGCTGCGTTACATTACTCAACCGGCACAATAATGAAGCGATTTTAAATCGAATCATTACCTGTGATGAAAAGTGGATCCTGTACGATAATCGGAAACGCTCATCGCAATGGCTGAACTCTGGCGAACCAGCCAAAGCCTGCCCCAAGCGAAAATTGACTAAAAAAAGTTACTTGTGAGCGTTTGGTGGACTATTGCCGGTGTCGTTCACTACAGCTTTCTTAAATCTGGCCAGACAATTACGGCAGATGTCTATTGCCAGCAACTGCAAATCATGATGGAAAAGCTAGCTGCTAAATAACCGAGGTTGGTTATTCGCACTTTTTTTTTTTTTAAATTTGGATAACTTCTTGCAAGGGAAAAAATTCAACTCCGATGGGGCAGTCCAAAGCGCCTTCAAAGATTTTATTGATTCCTGTCCGAATGGTTTTTTTTACTAAAGGAATCAATGAACTACCTATGAGATGGCAAAAGTACATAGAAATGGTATGATTAAATTAATATATTATGTTTGAAAAAATCGACTTTAGGTTCCTCCTTTACAAAACGCCAATTTCATATATATTGACCTAACATTAGAGGTTGCTTTCCAGACTTGAGAAGTAGGTACGTTTTTTAACAATTTGTAGCAATTGCAAATACATAAATACCCATTTTTTATAGGGATATAATTAATCTTGCGAATAAAAAATACGTTGGCAACTGCACATGAGCATACTTTATTACTGAATATGACAACGAATTAATATGTTGGCCACTAAATTACTTAACTGGCGAAAGCACTCAGCCGAAAAAAATACTAAGATCGGAAAATAAAAGGTGGCTAAATTTAAGCCAAACTGGCACCGAAATGTATAAGTTGGCGACTTAATTTTCTAGTTGGCGATCATTATACGATGTAAGCAACTATAAAACCAGATTGGGTTGATAATTTAATGGCTTCCAAAAACTCCATTCGATACAGGTTACGGAAAATCGCATTTTTGGATACTGTTGGAGTTTGTTTTCCTTTGATATGGTTTATTGTTTTCAAGGTTTTTGGGGATGCTGAATAATATTAAAATTAAATACACTTCGAAATTCCAAAATGGCGTAATTTTTTTTATTTCAAATTAATATTCTTGTTCTTTTCTAGGTTTTTGGGGGTGCTGATTACAAAATTGTCTTCTAATTTCGATTTCCAAAATGGAAACTTATCATTCTTCGTAAAAATGACATGAGTACTAATTTAAAAGTTCTTGGGGATGCTGATTAGGATTGATGATAATTATCACAGTATGTTATGTAGTTCGAGGTACCAGCTATGTTATTGCTATAGAATTTTTTTCTATAGCTTTAACATAAAGGATTTTCAAAAAACATCTCTAATCATAAAGAAAATACGTGGTTACGGGGTTTTTTTTCGGGGGAGATACGAACGATGTATATAGCTATATATATATATTTAGAAATTCAGAATTTTCTAAAAAAATCTCTTATCATAAACAAAATTTGTGATATTGGGGTTACTTGGGGTGAGGAAATTTTCATTATTTTTTTAGTAGGATGCACCGTTTCCGAGATAGAAACGATTTAATAAAAAAATTGTAAATACTCTACATTGAGATACGAGCGATATATAAACGTCATCTCACACCGGGCCCATGAAGGAACCTTGGGCGGGAAACCATGATCAGGGGCTTTGCCCCTCTACATGGGGTAATAGGACTCAAAATAAATGGTTTTTTTTTTAAAAATTAACATCCCCTTAAACCTAGAAAAGTACACCTAGATTAATTTTATTAAAAATAAATGTCCGCTATCTTCGAAATTCAAAATGGATATCATTTTTGTATTTAGCACCTCTAAAACCTTGAAAACGACACCCATATAATTTTACAGAAAAATAAATATTCGTCATTTTGAAATTTCAAAATGATAAAATTTTTGTAATCAGAACCCCCAGAAACCTACAAAATGACACCCGTATTAATAAAAAAAAAATGGAATATGACCGCCATTTCGGAATTTCAAAATTAATGTTATTTTCGTATCCAGCACCCCAAAAACCTTGTAAACGACACCCATATCAATTTTACAAAAAATAAATATCCGCCATTTTGAAAGTTCAAATGAATGATTTTTGTAATCTACGCCCCCCGAAAAAATGGGAATTTTGTACGCGTTTTTTTTATGTGCACTTGTTTTGCTGCTTATTATGTTTTTTTTAATTACCTACATCAGGGAAAATATATGTTGTATTGTATATATTAGGTCATTACATATGAAATTGGTGTTTTGTAAAGGAGGAACATAATGTCGATTTTTTTTAAACATAATATATGTATTTATTTATTCAAAGTATATACCATTGCTATCTATGCACTTTACCATCCCATAGGTAGTTCATTGATTCCTTTACTAAAAAAAAACATTCGGACAGTAATCAATAAAATCTTTGAAGGCGCTTTGGACTGCCCCATCGGAGTTGAATTTTTTCCCTTGCAAATAGTTATCCAAATTTCGAAAAAAATGGTAATCTGTTGGAGTAAGGTCCGGGGAGTACGGTGGATGTCTAAGACATTCGAATTGAAGCTTCTCTAATTTGGTAACCGTCTGTGTGCAGTGTGTGGTCTAGCGTTGTCCTGAAACAGCAGTGGCCTAGAGCGAATGACCAACCTCGGTTTGTTTTTCATTTTCCATTTTCCATCATGATTTGCAGTTGCTGGCAATAGACATATTCTGTCGAAACCGTCTGGCCAGATTTAAGAATGCTGTAGTGAATGAGAACGGCACTAGTCCACCAAACGCTCACAAGTAACTTTTTTGAGTCAATTTTCGCTTGGGGCAAGGCTTTGGCTGGATCGCCAGGGTTCAGCCATTGCGATGAGCATTTCCGAATTATTCGGAATTTTTTGTTCCTTACATTCTTTAGCCAACTTGGTAATTTAGTATTCTATATTCGGTTTTTTCACACCCAACATTTTATTGTTTTGTCGCATGTCTATACTATATATAAGTCAAGCATATACATGCCTTTTTATATAGCAAAATTATTATTTCACGAATATTTTTTATTTTTAACGTCAAATGTCAAAATGTTAAATGTCAGCCGTACACCATGTGTACACTAACTTCTGTTGCGGGAAGTGTCGTTTGTACACCATGTGTACATAAGCGATTAGCTCTCATTGGGCGTCGATTTGACCGTCTAAGGTGACCTTTATCTACTTTATGCTCTGTTATTTTGTATCTGTGTACATTTAACTTAGTAATTGTGATGCCAAAACCTAAACCTCAGAACAAAATTTTAAAAAAAATAAAGAATTAAAAAATTCATTTGTTTACACACGCCATTTTGAAATATTGCGAATGACTCAGTGCGTTATGTCAGTGGTAAAACATGTTTTCTCGTAATAAAAGGTGATTAATATTATATGATTATTATATTATATGACTGTTTATAAAACGGAGATTATGATTAAATTATTAGATAATAAAATATTTTAACACAAGATATTGAAAAAAGTATCTAACTTTTGGATCGGGTAAAATTTCTTATGTCAGGTGTCGTAATATCCATATAAATCGGTGAAAAAATCAATATAATGGTTGTAATTGCTAAAATATGTGTAAATATAGACCATTACAATATTATGTAATCAGAAAATCCAAGTTTAATTATAGAAAAAGATTGTTGTAATACCTAAAAGTTTTAGCGGAACTTACAGTGCGTACGGCAGAGATTAAAAATGTTTTCTCGTGTTTTAAGGTGCGTAATATTTTATGATTATTATATGAAATTACTGTTTATAAAACGAAGATTATGATTGAATTATTAGATGATAAAATATTTTAACAGAAGATACTGAAAAAAGTATCTAAAGTTCGGGTAAAATTTCTTATGTCAGATGTCGTAATATCCATATAAATCGGTGAAAAAATCAATATAATGGTTGTAATTGCTAAAATATGTTTAAATATAGACCATTACAATATATTTTAATCAGAAAATCCAAGTTTTATTGTAGAAAAAGATAGTTGTAATAACTAAAAATTTTAGCGCGCGCGTAAATACGTTTCCGCCATTCTATAAATAAATCGAATCATAGTACATTGCGAAAAGTACAGACATCATAAACATTGTTTTTATTTTACATTATTAATTATTAATTAATAAAATAAAACTAAGTACTAAGTAATATGGTGATTTTGCCGAGTTATTATTATAAATAATTATATTTAAAGACGTTAGTATAACACGTTAATCTGGTCCCGTGGTAAGTTCTTTAATAATTAGCGTTACGGATACCAGATGAGGAAAATATTTTGTATTAATGTAATATTTTTTAAACTGAACACATTTTGAAATTTAGAATTTATATATATAATTCTACTGAACGTGTGAATGTCACTGAACTCCTCCTAAACGGCTGGACCGATTTGAATGAATTTTTTTGTATGCGTTTGGGTGTCGCCCTGGATGGTTTAGATTCACAAATCAGCCCGTGTCTGTCGGGTCCGCTCGTTAAATATATGTTATTTCTTAGTCTTGGTTTAATAGAAAATTATAATTTAATTGATTATATTATCAGCTAAAATTTGTCATTGTCGCAAGATTGTGTAAAAAAATTAGAAATATGTTTTTTTTAATCACGTGCTGTAATTTTTATTTTTCACATTTAAGTAATTTTTGATAATTTTTAGATTAGCACGTCTGAGCATGACGCCGATATCGGATATAGACGCCGGGGTCTGGGATTAAGGAAGGCTGGAGCAAAAATCCTCAGAATTTCAACCGCTGAAAACACGGTATAGTTTTTTTTTCTATAATACAAAATATATACAACTCATACTCCGCTCTAAACTCATCGGCTTACATGTTGTTTTCTTTAATTATATAGATTAAATACATTGTATTTATATTATCAGCTAAGCGGAACGGGATGCAATACGACTGCAGGAGCACCGGCTGCCAGGGGGAACCGTCGTGCCTGCTGCTGCCGGATCCCGTATGCGCCAACAGCCAACTGGCCCGGCTCCGAGGCCTGGCCGCCCCGCTCTCAGTCGAACGGGCAACGGGCACGGATGTTGGAGGCAAAAAAACTATAACCTTGTAAGTTGTAACTAAGTAACTAGTAACTTGTAAGTTTTTTAATTACTCGAATTTAGAAAATAGATAGATAGATAATATATAAGATATAATTATATAGATTAAATATAATAAATATTTAATCTACATCAATATAGATTAAATGTAGGCGTAGAATTTAAGTGTAAGCGAGATGTTGTACGCAGTATATATAATAATAATAACTTTTTATATACTTTGTGTGTGTGCGTGTGCAAGTGTGTTTGAATGGGCCCTTAAAATAAACCGGAACCAGTTTATTCTTACTAAAAGGAACTCGAGCAACTAAAGAAAAATTCCAGAAATCTTTTTCCGCGATTAGTTACGCGAGTCATATTTTGATTCACAGCTCGACGGCTCCTGGCTCGTAGTACATTCGGCGGTGGCACACTTATGCAGAGGACCTAACCTAAAAATACGGAGAAGGAGAGAAGAGGAGGAACCTAAAAAAGATATATCTTTGATAGAGAAAATATTGGTTTTTAGGTGACTATTTCTTGTGTACTGTCTTATTTTTTAAAGCACTATTCATTTATGTAATAAAAAATAAAGGAAACTAGCATATTCGACTGTTTTTTTTTAACCAATAAATTATTATTCACAACTATTTTGTTTTTATTTTACCATGAGCTGGTGTGAAAAACGGCCAGTTTCAATAACCTATATATCTATAAATATTTGTTAAAAATGTCATTCAATCATTTGACGGTTTTTTGCGATACAAATTTTACGTTCCTAACAAATACTTTTTGGTAGATAGGTTATTGAAACGAGTTACACTTATATAAGATTTTATATATTTTATATAATTTAAGTATGCCCGAATTATATAATAAAAAATAATTATTACATTAATTATAATAAGATTTCCTATCCAAATGCCATCTAGCGGCCTCTCGTGGTGTCGATACCGACTTTACTACGCAGTACAAGAAGAATCTATTTCTAGAGCCAAGTCTATACCTACGAATTGTGCCGGGCTAACGCAAGATGTCGCTAGAATGCGCAAAAAATATGAAATAAAACTTATTTTCTATATAATTACCCTTTTAAATTCGGCTAAAACTTTAACATTTCTGTGCTCAATCTTCCTAAATTTTGAAGTCGGTGCCCAAACAATATCCTATAATATTTTTTAGAACTCACGTACAAATTTGCTGCAAAGTAGGTGATGACTAATGTTCAAAGATATCCGTGTCGGTGTAAAATACAGAAGTAAAATAACAAATAAAATAAAAAAAAACATTTATTCGACAAAATAAGATATTACATTACATACATAGATTTACGATATAAAACAATATAACATGAAATAAACTAACATAATTCAAGAAAAAAAATAGCTACCTGCTCATTGCGCACAAAAAAGTATGAACCTTCCCAGATGGCTGCGGATACAAAGGATCCCATACATTTCACATTCCCATACATACAACATTAGTGTAAAAAACCTACATAATTAGTTTACTTACATCGAATACAAAAAGATTTACTATACTATGTATGAACTTAAACGGGCAAACTTTGGAGAAATCAGAAATTTTGTGCATATGTCTTATTTTTCAAAGCACTATTCATTTATGTAGTGACCTGTAAACTTTTATTATATTGTTTATTAGCTTATTTACTATATACAACATTAATTTTAATATTAGTGACAAACTACCATATTTACAAAATAATATATACACAAACAAAAATAATTTTTATATTCAACAGACAAAAAATGTACAAATTGTTTTTATTAGTAGATAATTCACTGCTATGCGAGTGACTTGTAGATCGACACGCACTCTAGGGCTTCACACTACCACACGCCGCGCCGTAGCGTATAGATATAGTGTACCTATATCTATACGCTATCTTATCATCATCTCTTCTGTCATACCTTCTGTTTGTAGAACTCCTGGTGTGTGTATTCCAAGAAACTGTAACAGTGTATATATGTGTTAATAAATGTGTATTTCTTCGTGTGTACTACGGACTGTTTATTTCGACCATACTCGCTTCGCATACCTACAATGCCTACAAGTGGTGACCCCGAGGAGCACGAAGATTGGGGCATCCACTCATCCCACAATATATAAGTATGCAAAATTTCAGGTCAATCGAAAACTGGTCATAGGACAACTCTACGAAGTAGATTTTAAATGATGTACTATTACTAAGAACTGACTTTACTATTAACACAATCCTGTAGCTCATTTAGATCAAAATAATTGTAACTTCTAAATAATAAAAATATTATTTGGACACAAATAGGTACCTGCTAATTATACAAAAAACCTAACCTGCCAGATGGCAAGGCCATTGAGTTATAATGTCGTAGTACATTATAACTCAATGGGCAAGGCTTATATTTTGTTCTTTGGTGACGCAAATTGTGTGCGTATAGATAGGTCAGAAGCGCGCTTAGTAAAATCTATTAAATACTTATTTGCTACATACCAGCGCAATACAAGGATAGAAAAGTAGGTTTAATGTTGATCTTATATTATATTCTTAAACATACATAGGTAATTCAATATTATACATTATTAATATACTTAAGTGATTATGGTGTTGGTGATGATGATTACCGTAATTGACATAGTGGCATATGCTTGCAGTTCTTTAAACAACGTCGAAATCCCCAAACATGTATCTATAAGGAGACAGGAGTTCTGTTCAGTACTTTTGGATCCAGGGTATACCTTGGTGCAAAATCTTAGCTTTTGGTAAGCATATGCTTGGATTACTTCTGAAAAAATCGAAATCACTAAATATGTCCATATTAATTTCGAGGAGTTCCCTCGATTCCTCATGGATCCCATCATCAGGTCACCACTTTGGTGAAAACGGGATCAACTTGGGATTATACCCTTTACATCAAAAAAAGAATTTTGAAAATCGGTCCACAGGCGGCGGATTTATCGTTGAACATGCAATATCGTCTGTCTGTTTGTTCCGTGTAATCTCTGAAACAGCTGATGGCTGAGGATATAAGGTAGAATTTATATACATATAATTTTTTCTGAATTCGATTAATTAAATTTTAAGTGGTGTAAAGTAACCAAAACGCATTAGTGAAAATCGCATTCAAATCGGTTAAGCCGTTGACTTTGTAGGCGCAAAAACAAATATCAGGGAACCGTACATTTTCCCGCAATAAAATATATTTAAATATCCGCAATAAATATATATATATATATATATATATATAGTAGAGAAAAGCCGTTAGCTAAAATTACAAACAGACACTTCAATTTTATTTATTTGTATATATTTACTAAATAACTATACAATTATAGAGTTCAAAACTCGTTTCAGTTAATTATTTCATACAAACATGTTTATTATTTCAGTCAAATAATCTTACTATAAAATTATGTAATTTTTTGTGTTTCTTTGTTATCCATACCATACGGTCGTGACCCCTACAGCTGGTGTATTCGCGCCCCAGCGCGGCCTCGAAATGGCCAGTACGACTTTCGGTCGCCGCCGGCGGACATCTTTGTTTTTTATACAATAACACTTGAGTGTGATTATGTTTATTTTAACTTTGTGAAGTGAGTATCGTGTTTCGAACTGAAAGATTTATGTGATCGTATCTTGATAATGTGAGCTTGGTATTGTAAATATTATTTGAGTGTTAGTGAATGAGTGTGTAGTGTAAATATGTGATTAAAGTTCATGTTCGTTGCAAAAACGTGCTAACCTGAAAATTATTTGGAGTCTAGGATTAAAGGTATGTTTTTAGTTGTGTTTAAATTAGTAAATTAGACAGGAAATTTAATACAGATTACGGTAATATATGACTCATAAGATATAATTACGTAGTTTTCTTGAAATAAGTGGGTAATAAAATGTCTAACAAAAAAAATTGGCGGGCTGTCAACACCTGTCAACATCGCGATACAAATGACAATTTCTGAAGTCTGTCACATAACAGGTTAAATAAAAAAATTAAATGTCAGTCTTGTTACCAATACCAGGCCATCTATGTACCAGGCTATTAAATCTTCAAAAAAAAAAAAAACAAATAGTGTCAGAATCCAGAGGATTGTAGAAATTTGCATTAGAATACGGTTTTGTAAACCAAATCAAAACGTTGTAAAGGTACATAATAATTATTTTAAATGTTTTTGAATTTAGACTATAAATGGTGTTATAAATGGTGTTAATATAAGTGTTTAAAAAACAGAAATATCAATAATTTTTGTAGGTACAGTAATCCTTTCTTCCTTATTGATTCGGAAACGTAAAGCATCACAGAAGTTACTGATAGTTGTAAAGGGTTGAGGAATGTGGTACTGTAATTAGTGTAAGCGACAAACAACGCACCACCATGGTGCCAGTTGCGATAGAAGGATGCACACAGGGTGCGGAGGGTGGCGGAGCGAGAGGTGGCTCCATTTCTCTCGGCTTACTCATCGACTTCATCGTACAAAGAACCTACGATGAACTCACAGTTTTGGCAGAATTGTAAGTTTTAACATTTGCATTGTCATAAACAATTTATTTAATTTTACATTTCAATTAAAACATTTATAATTTTCAATTTATTAAATTTTTAATAATTAACTTCAAGGTTGCCTCGCAAAACTGATATGGAGAGAAAGATTGAAATATACAAATTTAGCGCAAGAACAAGGCAACTGTTTGTGAGGCTCCTAGCATTAGTGAAATGGGCAAGCAGTGCTACTAAAGTGGATAGATCTGCACACATAATGGCATTTCTGGATAAACAGGCACTTCTGTTTGTGGAAACAGCAGATGTGTTGGCCCGTGTGGCACGAGAGACTCTTGTACATGCCAGGTTTGTAGTCTATATACAGGTTGTTGGGTATAACATAGTCTACCCATGGGTGACCTGACCTGTTTGGGTCATAACTAGACATTGGATTATGTATTAATCCATGCATATGCAAATGCTTATAATTCTATTTTTAGAGCATTATTGCATATTTTGGTACTTTTTAATTGACAATGCTTATTTCAGTAGTTATATATGTTAGGCGCATTGTATTATGCTGTTGACACATCCACCTCATATACACTTAGCAAGCGCCATAGACAGCGTTGCCAACTGGAAATTCGTCAAGGTGGGAGATGGGTTCTACAAGTTGGTAGTTTCCAACAAACCCTACAATGAAAAGTTGGTAGATCTACCACCCATACTTTTCAAGTCTTTTAGAGATCCTCCAATAAGAATCCTTAATTTACTTTTCGATTGGATAAGACATATTTCAGCTATTTTTATTAGAAATCCAATGATAAAACAGAATTACAGGCCGCTAATATTCAAAATATCAATAGAAAATAGTTATTGAAAAACGAATAATTATGAGTCTATGACTTCAACCAAAGCATAGTTTATAAGTCACTTACAGATAGTAGTAACTAATATTAATGTTGTAAAACTAGGTTTAATTAAACATTGATAACATCCAATAAAATCGACCATGGAGGTTAGATTTTAACTTTTTGAAAACTTCAAAAGTTGGTAGATTTTTGCTACAAAGTGGTAGGTTTGATTACGACACTAAAAGTTATTAGATCTACCGAAAAGTTGGTAGAGTTGGCAGCACTGGCCATAGATGATAAATATTATACCGAAGAGTGAGGGCACTGAAATCTGAATGCATTCTACATAGTAGTTGTTGGCGTGCTCGCTAGGCTAGCGGGATCGGCAAGCCAGTGGGAAGGGTTTGACTCACGCACTTAACGTAATTTAATTATTTGCATCTCACTGTATTTGTTCTTATTTTTGTTGAAACTTTAATGGAAAAAAAATTGTTAAAAAATTACCCAGGCCAATTTATGACTGATGGCACTGTGATTTTCTGCATAAATTAAGTATTAATATATAAAAAATTGTGTGAAAATAAACATAAATCCTAATAATAAATGGTTTTTTTGTTGTGCAGAATTTTGCCCTTTATTAGTGCATATTCGCATGCATATTTTGACAATTTGATAGTGCATATAATCCGATGTCTAGTCATAACAAAACACTGAAAATTATTTCATTGGTCAATGTTTTAATTTCTTCGTATTCATTGTAGTATAATTAATTAATCTATTCAAATGAGGTCACCCTGCGGATCTACATTTTAAGGATTGACTATGTTCTACCCAACATCCTGCACATATGTATTATTTATTAGATATTGCACAAGTTTCTTTTTCTTATATTTTTCTTATATTATATCAAATAGAGTTTATTGTTGTCAATGCATTGACATGGCTTTCAAATTCAAAATATTTCATTAAAAAAAAAGTTTTTCGAAACACTTTTTTGTGTCAAATTCTTAAGTACATATTAATTATTATATTGTTTAGTCATTAGTGCTTACAATATAATATTGACATTACAATTTTGCTAATTACCATAAAAAAGTATACCTACCTGGTTACAGTACAATATAATAAGTTTTGCTATTCTTACAGACTACCAACATTTCACATGGCAGCAGCAGTAGAGGTTCTCACATTAGGCACTTACAGCCGGTTGCCTGCAGTGATAAGAGAGAAACTCGTACCTCCTCCAGCTTTGACCCCAGCTGAAAGAATTTCCACACTAAGATCATTAGCCCATGTTGTACGTCAACGTCTCACCACTGCATCACTGCCCAGTGATGTTAGAAATTTGAAGGTACTGATAAAAAAATATATATTTACTTTGTACAGTTACCCTCTTACTAATAAAAATATTTACACAACAACGTTGATATCTTTTTCTATCATGTGACATTTCCAACAAATGAGACAAAGACAGCAATGTTGTTTAAGTTATTCGTTGAGTAAATAGTTTTATTAGTAAGGGGGTTAATATACAGATAACATTAAGATTTCAGAAGGTATATTGAGAATAGATGAGAATTAGTATAGTATACCTAATGTTTACGAATTTGACATAAATTGGCTATTTCTCAGCACATTTTGCGACCAAATGGAACTAAATCCTACAAAACTAACAATTGTCACAAATATAGTACTTCTTCTAAAAACTGGTTGAAAAAATATTATAAAAAATTATGATTTTTGTTATAATAAAATCAAATTTTCAGAACAACTTCACCCGAAATTTACAAAAAGGGGTTGCGTTTAGAATCATTTTTCAGCTCTTATGTAGCTTATTTTGTTTTGTTTTTTTATTGGATAAAAAATAATCAATATTAAAAATTGATTTGGAAAAAGCATAAAAAGTCTCCTCAAAATTTTCACGTGTTTTCCTATTATGAATTTTAATGTGTGGCAATAAGGTTTATTTTATTTAGTCACTGTCTGCATTTATTGCACAATACATTTCTAATATCTCTTCACTCCTTACTCGGAAACCTGTCAAACAACTTTTCGTAGACATGAACTTAAAAGCATCTCTTTTAAGGTTGAGAATGGTAGAGCAACATTTACTGTTGGCCAAGAATTCAGTGTCTCATTGACAGTCATGGGAGATGCACCAAACTTGCCATGGCGTTTGTTAGATATTGCAATACTCATTCAAGATAGTGAAACTGGTGGTATGTATATTTTTTCATAATGGTAGAAAGCAGCCCTACTACAAAACAAAGTCTCTTAGTAAGTAGTAATTTTCACTTTTGTTGCTGTTAACAAATTCAAAGACTATTTAGGGTTTTCTTTTGACTTTGTCTGTTTTGTAATAGGCATTTAAAATGTTATCCTTAATTTTCTTGTTCTTAGAGGGAAAACCACTTGTTCATACATCTCAACTAAATTGGCTCCGTTCTGTGGCACAAGCAAGACTAGCATCAGCCGGGTTGGGTGGTGCTCTCACAGCTTTACGCTACTTCTGTCGTTCACTATCTCTGGAGCTCTTATACACCCAAACATTAAGATTGTGTCGGGATAGACTCTCGAAACATCTTCAAGTGGATAAATACATACCTGGACAAAAGCTTCAAGTATCTTATTGGAGGTAAGATTTTTTCTTCTAAAGTTTTGAATTTAATTGATGGGTTGACGATATTAGCCCTAAGCTAAAAAAAATTATAGATATAATTATATTTTTTTAGTACATATTTTGATGAGTCTTAGCCCACTTGTGCAGATCTGGGTTAAAGTTAACCCTGGGTTAAATATCATGTTATCTCTCTCGTTATTCGTATTTATGAAAGAGTAGGCATGATATTTTAACCCAGAATTAACGTAATCTGCGTAAGTGGGCCTTACTAGTTTAATCGAATCTTTCAATTGCCGGGTACGGGTAGCTGGCGGATATGATCTATCTATTTTCTTCTCTTATTTTATTATATATGATATTTAGGCAATCAGTTTTTTTACCATATTTATTTGCACAATAGGGAGCTCGGTTGCGAGCTTGGATACCGGCTCATAATCGGTGCGGAGGGTGAGTCGCTGTGCGTGTGGCATGTGCCGGCGCTTACGGGCGGGGAGCGCGTGGCGGCCGCACTCACACCGCACGCGCCTGCTATGGAGCGCCTGCTCGCGCACACCGTGCACGTGCGCTCGCGACAGCGGCTCAACGACCTCAAGCTCCTCCTCAACGATTTAGGGGTAAATTACATTTTTTATAATGTCATACTTTTTATTATTACCCATATTATAATTATTTTTCTTCGTAACATAGTGATAAAAAATGATTTTGAATGAAATGATTATTTATTTTATTGTAATAGAGGATAACTTACAACATATAAAAATAACAATAAAATTACATATTAAAAACAAAATGTCAATAACAAGTTTTCACTAGTACTTAAAGCTATATTTAATACAACATAAAACAATACATAAAACTAAAACTTAAGTCAATAATAATAATCAACACAAGGCATGCTTAAACCACAGGAAAAGGCTAACTGATTGATCAAATGTAATAACAAAAATAAAGTACACGTCATACACACTCACAGCAAATGGTACGATCTATTGATGTTATGTAATCAGAGCACAGTAATATATGAAATGGGGAGCTTTTTAGAAAGAAGGTTCATTGGTTTTAGTAAGAATAAGTCCCCAAGTGGATTACTTATTATTTTGAAGTTCATAATTATACTTAATTAATTTTGCTTTACGACTAAAATGCAAAATATAGCATATAAAGCATATAGCAAATATATATAGCAAAGCACTTTGGATACATTAAGATCTAATTTATTAATTGCACAGTAAATCTATTCAAATCCTCTTGAAAGTCATCATATGTGGAATCTTTTTTCAATATTTTCATGTCGTCAGCATACAATAAAATTTTTGAATGATGAAAGCATTAAGTAGTATTGTTAAAAATATAGCAAAGAGCAAGACTCCCGCCTTGAGGAACACCATAAGGTACAAATATTCATATAGAAGTAAAACCGTTAATAGCTACTGCTTGCGATCTGTTACCAATATATGAAGAAAACCAACAGAGAAGATTTCCATGTACACCTGCATAAGATATCTTGTAACATATCTTTGTTCTCTGGAGTAAGATATAATGGTCTATACTCTATAGTCTATACGATCAAAGGCCGAAAAGAGACCGAAAATATTAAATCCACATGTGCAAGAAGATTTAAGGTGGTTGAGTGCCCTTTTAAAACCCATGTTGTTCAAGTGTAAACCAGCACTGAAGTGCAGAATGAACTTGTTGATGTATAATGCTCTCAAAGAGTCTGGCAAATATACAGAGCTTCGATATTGGTCAGTAGTAATAAATATTTATTCGAGATATTTTTAATATCTGTTGCGCAGGTGGAGTGCAGCGTGGGCGGGTGGCCGTGCGTTCTGGCGTGCTCGGTGGTGTGGCCGTGCCTCCGCGCGGAGCAGCTGCTGGTGTCGGTGGGCGCGCACGGCGGTCGGCTGCGTACCCGCGTGCCAGCCTACCCGCACACTCCGCGCATGCCTGAACTGGCACGCGTGCTCGCGGCAGGCGACCACACCAAGGTCAAACCACTGCTCACACAGCTCAGGTGACCCGCACTATATCCACTACAATATAAATTGTGAAGGTCTATTCGTGTTAAGTTTGCAGTGAGTCATCAGTAAAAATGTCAAAATGGCTTACTTTAATTGGTCAATTTCAACACAGCTTAAGCGTTATTGGTCAATTTTGACAATTACACTGTTTTTTGTACATAAGTCATAACTCATAACATACTAGTAAATATTTAGTCTTTATTACCAAGTCTTATAACACTGGGATTAATATAATATCGGAAATCATATTATAGTTAAATAACGACTGTACGCTTATCATGACCACAATAGTAGTGCGTTTTGTTTACAAAAGAATAGACATACCGACAGATAATATGGACAATATGATAGCTTCAGAAAGAAACCATTTCTACGGTGGTTATGCTAAGTGTGCAGTAGGGACATTAAACTTATTTTATCTCCAGGTTTTGGTTGGTGGCGAGACGGTGCGAGAAAACCCTTCAGCATCTACCGGCCAGTGTGTGCGAGCACCTGTCGTTCCTGCACGGGCCTGACCACCCGCTCAACAAACTGGCGCCCGACAGACTCTACGTCACTCTACACCGACACACCGACCACATTCTTGTAAGTGTTTGAAATGATGCGGTACTCAATACTGTAAGCTGGTTTATGTTTATATAGGCGTTTACCTGCGTCTCAGCCCGCGTTACGACAATATAACAATAACGGTGAAAACTGTTTTAAAATGAGCAAGATCTGTTCTCTTTTTATCCTAGTTAGAATAGGATACTATTATAACGTAAGAAAATTTGCGACGATTATTTAGTGTATTAAAATTGAATGACGACGCATTTGTAGGTTGTGGAAATGAAGGAGGTGGCCGCGGGCTGCGGCGCAACCACCAGCAGCAGCGGCAACAGCGGCAGCGCGTGCGGCGTCGCGCTCGCCTTTCATCTCGCCGGCGCGCGCCGCACCACGCCTGACGACGCGGACGATGACGTCAGTACTATTTCACAATTACTGTAAAAAAAAACAGACAACAATAATTATTATTGTCTATATCTTTCTTACAAAACAATTTAACTGTGAAGGTTTCACAGTTAAATTGTTTTGTAAGCAGTGCGAAAGCGTCGCATCTCTTATATCTCTTAGGTATATTACCAAGTAGAACGTCATAATGAATAATGACATTACGCCTTTGCACTATGTCTTTGACGATAACATGACGTAATGACTGTTTTTATCCTAATAAAATAAAATGTTTAATTTAAATTTTCATTACAGTAATTATGTTTTGTTTACACTTTGTCAATATTTTAATAGTCGAATCAGAATACTGCTTCTCCCGCTACGGCCCGAGCCTTCCTCAAGTTACACTCGCTCGTCGAGCTGGATACATTCACCTTGACTCACGGACCGTTCACTCCGCTGGACACGCCCGGTAATTAATGTTATTTACTTATTTACTGTATATAAATATGATAAAAATATAAAAGAAGAAACAAGAGCTTTCAAGATTTTAAATATTTTTTTAGGTTAAATATATTTATTTTATGCACTCGAACAAAAGCTTTCAATAAAACGGTGAGAATTTAAATTTTGCAATAAATGTGCGGTACTTGAATTAAAACTCTTGTATGTCGTACGCATCCTGAAGACGTGAGTTAGAACTGTACTCTACTTTCACGTCCTACGCTGTGGCCTCAGTGGCTCTTTGGGCCTACAACAATAATTGAGTTTATTTAACAATATCTACATCAATGAACGTCTGACTAGCACAAATAGAATGTTATTTCGTAAAACACGCATACGGGCACGAATGCATGAACTTGGTTTAGAAATAAATTATTAAATAAAAATAATAAAAAAAACTTCAATCACTCTCTGACTGCATTATGATGTTTTATACATGTTATTGTCACAACTTCATAGCACTTGCTATTCGCTATCATACTGTCCCATTTTTCTTTAACTCTAAATATTATTTTCTGCGATGGCTAATTTCATGAGTGATGAATTTGATAACAATAATGATACAGTGTCACGAAGTTGAAAAAGTAGAAAATTGTTTGAATATTTTGACTGCACTACACAATCCTAAGACAATATTTAACATCCGCAGTATACAACACAATTTCAATGCATTTTGTATCGCACTTCAACGACTTTAAGTTCGACGCAATAATTCTTACAGGGTGTTGGTTATTGGTTGACGTACCACACAATTTTTTAATTGGCGCATGAAAGAAAACCTTAACCAATGTGGGGAACCCCCCCTCAACGTATGTTAGTGATCGCTGGTACCTCTCTCTCTCTACTCCTAATATAATTATAACCCTCTTAAGATATAGTCTTGGTCGCTATAAATCGTTTGCTATCGCACAGGTACTTGGATGACTTCATTACTTCCTTAGACTTAACATCGTCTGTTCACTACAGCTCTCAATATTTATGCCTTATGTTTTAACATGGACTGAAGCAGGTTATTTATATACCCACTCGTGTTGATTCATGCTTAGACCACATATTTCTGAAGTCAAAATACCTGACTGCTACAGGTGTGATATTGACATCACTGATCACCGAATGGTTATGATGGTTTACAATTCACAGGCACCGACTGGTACAAAATCTAATCAATGCATATTGATTAATACAAATTTTGCTGCGCTAAAAGAAGAACTTAAAAAATGGACTGGTCAGAAGTGATGAGAGAATTTAATGTAAACATAGCTGTTCAAATAACAAATTTCATGATGTCCTATAAAGTCTAATTAATAAGCATAGCTACCACAGAAAATAAAATAAGCCGTTCAATATATATATATGAAATCCTGGATCATCAAATGTATGAATCACAGAGACAAACTTCATCTCGACTTAATGATACACCCCAATGATAACACAAAAAACTTATTTATAGAAGATACAGAAACTTCTTTACTAACATCATGCACAGACTTCAAATTGAATATGAAAATAAGAGATTAGAACAAAACAAACATATATAAAGAAATTGTGGACAACTATCAATGACATTACTGAACATACAAACAGCGAAAGTAACCCTATCGAACTGCTCCAATTTAATAACTCAGCACAAGAATCAGTTTATAAATGTAACGAAATGTACCGACCGAAGAGAAGTACTCTTCGGTCGGTATAAATCTAGCTAGCTATAACCTCTCTAACACCAACGAAACCCTAGAAAGTGTTATTTCTAAACAACAACTAGAAGAACCTTTGTGTAGTAATTTCTTTTTACAACCTACTGATCCTTTTGAGATTGACAGAATAATAACAAACTTAAAAAAGACAGCTCTTCTGGACTGGATGGACTTACTTAAAAAAAACGAAAAATTTTAAAAATGAAATACTAACACCTTTAAATCATGTAATTAACATCGGTCTTAGTTCTGGAGTGTTTTCTAGTAAATGAAAAGTCACGAAGGTCATTCCAGTCCATAAAAATGGATCTAAGCAAAACCCCAATAACTATAGGCCCATATCCATACTGGGAACATTTTCGAAAATTGTCGAAGGTTGTTTACAAGCGTCTTACATCGTTTCTTGAAGTGAACAACTTGATATCTAACCTACAATTTGGCTTTAGGCATGGTAAGTCGACAAAAGTCGCTGTAACGTTATTAACTAAAATCGTGACCTCCAGTCTAGACAATAACAAAAAATGTATCGCTGTATTTCTAGATTTAGCAAAAGCATTTGATACTGTACTTACGCCAATACTACTTAAAAAAATTTGGAGAATATCGGTGTCAGAGGCTTGCCACTCCAGTGGTTTAAGTCTTATGTTTGTGATAGAAGTCAGTGTGTTAAAGTAGGTGACTATATTAGTGATCATGAAAATATTGAATATGGAGTCCCACAGGCTAGCGTACTAGGCCCGACACTTTTCATTATACATATTAATGAATTACAACGTGTTCTTACCGAAAATGCTAAAGTTATTTCCTACACTGTGCTCATCTTTCAAAATAAATATTGGGATACTGTTCTCAAAGACTTTTACATAAAGAGAACCAAATTGGCTTGGCTAACATTAAAAAATAGCTAGATCTGAATCAGCTATTAAAAAAAAATTACAAAGCACAAAATACGTCTGCTTTTATAAAACTCAGGCAACAACCCCAAACATTCTTTACAACTTAAGATCCACTTTTCGACATGTAACGTGTTGACATGCTCATGTGAGGTAATTTAAAGAGTTGATTATATTAGGTATCTAGGAGTCTTGATTGATCAGCGACAACCTGCAAACCCCACATTGAGTTAGTGGCAAAGCGCACAAGAAAAATCATTTTCTTTATGAGGTTGCTACGAAACTCGGCAATTAAAAATGTACTTCACTTGGTCTATATGGCCCTGTGTGAATTTGTTATCTGCTACTGCCTCACTGTATGGGGTGGTGCTGGAAAGGCTACCATGATACATCTCGAAAGAGCCCAAAGATCTGTGCTAAAGGTGATGTCTAGGAAACCCATCAGGTATCGTACATATTCACTATATAAGGAAATGTCTTTACTCAATGTAAGGCAACTTTATGTACTAAGGCAAATAAGGTCCTGAAACAACACCGTATAAGTCATCATTGAACTGACTACTCTCACATGCTTACACGTCGAGTCTTTAATTAATGTCCAAGTTTTAAGGTAATACTGCTTTTGCCCAACACATGTAGGATTTCATGCTTTCTTTTATATACAATAAAGTGACTAAATTCTGCAACCTGAAACAGTGCACGTAAAAGAAGCTAAGAAAAATGTTTACAACTGGTTACAAGGCATGCCTTTTAAGTTTTGTCGTTTGAAGAAAAAAACACAACTAGAACCTTATAGTACTTTGTATTGTTTTTCAAAGTATTCACCAGGTAGCTTAATACACTTTTCCATTCGCTAAAACCAGTTATTATAACATTTATTTCACTCTGAAGTGGGGGTGTTCAAAAGTCAGCCAGACTTCAAAGCGTCGACTGCTTCTTCACCGGACTGGAACCTTTGACGACGAAGACTTTTCTTAATTTTAGGAAATGTAAAGAAATCGTTAGGGCTTAGGTCAGGACTGTATGGAGGATGGTCAAGAATTTATACTTTTTCCTACTTCAAATACTCAATCTTCTTTGAAGTGCTTCGAGAACGAACAACTTTAGTCGGTTTTGACTCATCTTGAAAAACCCAGATTGTAGATTGTTGTTTGGAATCAGGATCGTAGGCATAGATCCAAGATTCGTCACCACTGATGATGTCGTAGACGTGATTTGACTCTCCTCGGTTGAACCTTTGCAGAGTTTTCTTACACCATCTGACGCGGGCCGCCTTGTCATAGTCGGAAAGCAGATGCGGTATCAAACGGCAAACTAGCTTTCTCACACCAAGCGCTTCATGCAAGATCTTCTGAATGGTTGTCCCTAAGATGCCTAATAGACGTATCTCTCGATACGTCACATGACGATCTTCGAGAATTAGTTGTCTCACAGCAATGATGTTATCTTCAGTGAATTTTGATTGAGAGATTTGTCACTAACACTAGTATATCCACGCTGGAATTATAAATACCAGCGTTCGACAGTCCGCAGACATGGGGCTTTATCACTGAACACAGATAGCTCTTCAAAACACTGAAGCCGTGTCAGGACTCTTCTAAAGTTGTAGAAAATTATTGCACGAACATTTTCCTTAGAAAGATTAATTTTCGTATGTGACCTGACAGATTCCAATCGACGCTGTGACTAAACTAGCATTAATCCTAATACTTTCAACTGTTTTGAGATTCAAAATTTAAACACATTCTAATATAGAACAGTTCCAAATTCAAAATTGCCGGGAAATATGGAAACGACAGAACTTAAAAGGCATGCCTCGTATTAGGTAAATCCTATGCTGAAACTGAATCTTTCGTAAGACTTGTTACATAATAAATTATACTAACACACACACACACACATACACACAAACATACACACACATACACACACACACAACTAACACATAGACCATTATTAAGTTTAAAAGACTGATTTATTTATAATGTGTATTTTATTTTGTAAAACGACGTTTATTTCATGAAAAAAAAGGAAATTCATTATATGATAAAAACAAAAACTGTATTTATTCATTTCATTTAATAGTGATTTAGAATTATGAATTTGTTAAATTTCTAAGTTAGGCCACTCCACGAGACAGGCCTGACCTAGTGTGGAGTCCTCTAGTAATAAGAAAATTTTGTGATGTTATTTCATGAAATAAAAGATTTATTTAATTACCAAAGGTAAGACTGGCAACAACGGGTTACATTTTTATTCAGGTATGCAAGCGGGCAAGCGCAAGCTGTCGGCGACCCACACGCGCGCCGTGCGACCACGCCAGCCCGCCTACTTCCTGCCGGAACTCGCACACGTCGTGGCGGCCGCGGATGAACGCGTGCCGTTCGTCAACCTCGCACAAGAAGTGAGCTGGCGTGCTTTATGGCTGCTGATGGTTTTATATTGGCTGTCTGACTTGTGTGGCATATTTTTTTCTTTTCGATTGTTGTGTCTATGGATTACAAATATACATTCTCAGAAACTGTCCTATTAATGAGTCACTTTTAAGAAATCATTTTCATACAAAATATGTAATGCATAGCTGGCAGCCCGCGGTGTGACGCACGGCGGCGTGCAGGCGGAGTGGAGCGGTGCGGCGCTGGGCATGCGCGTGGTGTCTCTGCCGCGGCCGGCGGGCGCCCCCGTTGCGGCGTTTACGGCGCTTCAGGCGCGTCTGCTCGCCGCTACGGTGCGCCTTACCACCAAGAACCAGGCGCGAGTCTGGACCGCCGAAATCATATTCCATGGCTCGCCCGTGCGCACGCCCAACCCTAAAGAACAAGGTGAAGTTCAACTGCATTGGGCTCAATTAACACTAAAGTTAAAAAAAGCGCAAGATCATTTTTGCAATGTATATGTGTTATAATGACTGCATGTAGTCACAATACATGTCAGTTTGATATCATATTATTAATATAATACTAACAATATATGACAACAGACAACCTACTTATGTCTGAGATTCCCTGATAGTAATTACATAAAATTATAAATTTCATCCTAAATGTTCCAATAAAAGAGCCTAAAATAATCTCGCGTCTACCGGCGAATTTCTCTCCGTCTCATATATTTTAGTTTGCATATTATAAGTTCGATCCAAAAAAACGCATGTAAATTGGGTCTTAGTATTTTAAATTACAGATTATTTAGTAATTATGAGTTAATAATTCAAACAGGCTCGATTTTTAAAATACGCAGGCGAGCGTCGCTGCGTGTACCTGCAATACGAGCTGGGTACGGACGCGGGACGCACGGCCGACGCGTTCCTGGCGGACTGGGCTGCCATAGTGCACCTACATACATTGCTCTATGACTTCATGCAGCGGCCTGCACAAGGTATATTTTCGTCTTCGGCAATAATTCAGTGGAAGTAAAATCTACTTTAAATTATTCGGAAAAAGTATTCTAAGATAAGCCCATCTTTTAGTTATTAATTAAGTTAATTTGCATTCATTTATTTATTTCATGTGCCAGATTTTTTTCCTTCAGTATAGATCAAGTAAAATTATGTATAACCAAGAAAGTATGTAAAATCATTTGAAACTTTCTTGTCGTAAAGCTTTTATGTAAACGGATGCACTAGTTTAATTTTTTCATTTAAAAATACTCAGTAGTTATGATTTTACATGCATTCAAAGTACACAAAAATATCGAGTCTTGCTAACTGTCAGGGAACTGCGTGTGACGTCATGAGGCATGGGTTTTTATGCCTGTTCCCGCTTTTATGAACCGCGACCATGCGTTATAATTAATGGAATTTTGTACAGTTACAAATAGAGTATAGATTTTATTTTAGACATTATAAAATAATAGTCATTTTATATATTAGATCCTTACATATGAAATTGGCGTTTTGTCGTACAGGCCACTTTGATCTCAAATATATTTTCTTTGGTTAGGAATTCCAATTTAAAATTTATACCGCTATTTACTCATGATAATGAAGAATTGAAGGCTATTGTGGAAGCGGATCCATCGCAAACCACGTCCGAGTTAGCTGCAGGTTCCGGTGTTAGTGATAAAACTGTTTAATCCACTTGAAGAAAATTGGGAAGGTGAAAAACCTTGAATGGTGGAACCTCATGAATTGAGTGCATCAAACCGACAAACGCGCGTCAACTGCTGCGTTACATTACTCAACCGGCACAATAATGAAGCGATTTTAAATCGAATCATTACCTGTGATGAAAAGTGGATCCTGTACGATAATCGGAAACGCTCATCGCAATGGCTGAACTCTGGCGAACCAGCCAAAGCCTGCCCCAAGCGAAAATTGACTAAAAAAAGTTACTTGTGAGCGTTTGGTGGACTATTGCCGGTGTCGTTCACTACAGCTTTCTTAAATCTGGCCAGACAATTACGGCAGATGTCTATTGCCAGCAACTGCAAATCATGATGGAAAAGCTAGCTGCTAAATAACCGAGGTTGGTTATTCGCACTTTTTTTTTTTTTAAATTTGGATAACTTCTTGCAAGGGAAAAAATTCAACTCCGATGGGGCAGTCCAAAGCGCCTTCAAAGATTTTATTGATTCCTGTCCGAATGGTTTTTTTTACTAAAGGAATCAATGAACTACCTATGAGATGGCAAAAGTACATAGAAATGGTATGATTAAATTAATATATTATGTTTGAAAAAATCGACTTTAGGTTCCTCCTTTACAAAACGCCAATTTCATATATATTGACCTAACATTAGAGGTTGCTTTCCAGACTTGAGAAGTAGGTACGTTTTTTAACAATTTGTAGCAATTGCAAATACATAAATACCCATTTTTTATAGGGATATAATTAATCTTGCGAATAAAAAATACGTTGGCAACTGCACATGAGCATACTTTATTACTGAATATGACAACGAATTAATATGTTGGCCACTAAATTACTTAACTGGCGAAAGCACTCAGCCGAAAAAAATACTAAGATCGGAAAATAAAAGGTGGCTAAATTTAAGCCAAACTGGCACCGAAATGTATAAGTTGGCGACTTAATTTTCTAGTTGGCGATCATTATACGATGTAAGCAACTATAAAACCAGATTGGGTTGATAATTTAATGGCTTCCAAAAACTCCATTCGATACAGGTTACGGAAAATCGCATTTTTGGATACTGTTGGAGTTTGTTTTCCTTTGATATGGTTTATTGTTTTCAAGGTTTTTGGGGATGCTGAATAATATTAAAATTAAATACACTTCGAAATTCCAAAATGGCGTAATTTTTTTTATTTCAAATTAATATTCTTGTTCTTTTCTAGGTTTTTGGGGGTGCTGATTACAAAATTGTCTTCTAATTTCGATTTCCAAAATGGAAACTTATCATTCTTCGTAAAAATGACATGAGTACTAATTTAAAAGTTCTTGGGGATGCTGATTAGGATTGATGATAATTATCACAGTATGTTATGTAGTTCGAGGTACCAGCTATGTTATTGCTATAGAATTTTTTTCTATAGCTTTAACATAAAGGATTTTCAAAAAACATCTCTAATCATAAAGAAAATACGTGGTTACGGGGTTTTTTTTCGGGGGAGATACGAACGATGTATATAGCTATATATATATATTTAGAAATTCAGAATTTTCTAAAAAAATCTCTTATCATAAACAAAATTTGTGATATTGGGGTTACTTGGGGTGAGGAAATTTTCATTATTTTTTTAGTAGGATGCACCGTTTCCGAGATAGAAACGATTTAATAAAAAAATTGTAAATACTCTACATTGAGATACGAGCGATATATAAACGTCATCTCACACCGGGCCCATGAAGGAACCTTGGGCGGGAAACCATGATCAGGGGCTTTGCCCCTCTACATGGGGTAATAGGACTCAAAATAAATGGTTTTTTTTTTAAAAATTAACATCCCCTTAAACCTAGAAAAGTACACCTAGATTAATTTTATTAAAAATAAATGTCCGCTATCTTCGAAATTCAAAATGGATATCATTTTTGTATTTAGCACCTCTAAAACCTTGAAAACGACACCCATATAATTTTACAGAAAAATAAATATTCGTCATTTTGAAATTTCAAAATGATAAAATTTTTGTAATCAGAACCCCCAGAAACCTACAAAATGACACCCGTATTAATAAAAAAAAAATGGAATATGACCGCCATTTCGGAATTTCAAAATTAATGTTATTTTCGTATCCAGCACCCCAAAAACCTTGTAAACGACACCCATATCAATTTTACAAAAAATAAATATCCGCCATTTTGAAAGTTCAAATGAATGATTTTTGTAATCTACGCCCCCCGAAAAAATGGGAATTTTGTACGCGTTTTTTTTATGTGCACTTGTTTTGCTGCTTATTATGTTTTTTTTAATTACCTACATCAGGGAAAATATATGTTGTATTGTATATATTAGGTCATTACATATGAAATTGGTGTTTTGTAAAGGAGGAACATAATGTCGATTTTTTTTAAACATAATATATGTATTTATTTATTCAAAGTATATACCATTGCTATCTATGCACTTTACCATCCCATAGGTAGTTCATTGATTCCTTTACTAAAAAAAAACATTCGGACAGTAATCAATAAAATCTTTGAAGGCGCTTTGGACTGCCCCATCGGAGTTGAATTTTTTCCCTTGCAAATAGTTATCCAAATTTCGAAAAAAATGGTAATCTGTTGGAGTAAGGTCCGGGGAGTACGGTGGATGTCTAAGACATTCGAATTGAAGCTTCTCTAATTTGGTAACCGTCTGTGTGCAGTGTGTGGTCTAGCGTTGTCCTGAAACAGCAGTGGCCTAGAGCGAATGACCAACCTCGGTTTGTTTTTCATTTTCCATTTTCCATCATGATTTGCAGTTGCTGGCAATAGACATATTCTGTCGAAACCGTCTGGCCAGATTTAAGAATGCTGTAGTGAATGAGAACGGCACTAGTCCACCAAACGCTCACAAGTAACTTTTTTGAGTCAATTTTCGCTTGGGGCAAGGCTTTGGCTGGATCGCCAGGGTTCAGCCATTGCGATGAGCATTTCCGAATTATTCGGAATTTTTTGTTCCTTACATTCTTTAGCCAACTTGGTAATTTAGTATTCTATATTCGGTTTTTTCACACCCAACATTTTATTGTTTTGTCGCATGTCTATACTATATATAAGTCAAGCATATACATGCCTTTTTATATAGCAAAATTATTATTTCACGAATATTTTTTATTTTTAACGGAAAATACAGAAATCTTACATTTAATATTAGTAAACATTCCCAGTGGGTTGTGATGTATCACAAATATTTACTTATTGATGAATATTTGGAATAATTAATCATGATGTATTTATTTATTTAGAGCGCGAATCGCTGTGGCAGGGAGTGTGCGTGCGCTCGTACACGTACCGCTCGCTGGTGGTGGGGTGGGGCGCGGGCGCGCGCGCGACGGCGGCGCTGCAGTGGGGCGGCGCGCGCTACACCGTCGCCACGCCGGCGCACCAGCCCGCCGCCAACGCGCACCACCTGCTGCACCACCACCTAGACCACTACCTCAACTGGTCAGTCCGCTCGCTCTCACATACACACACACACGATCTAATAGGAATAAAATGTAAACACATTAATTGTACTACACACAATTCTGTACTCTGATCTCTTCAGTTCTCTCTCACTCACAAACACACGCGCGCGCCATCTTCCAATAGGAGTAAAAAGTAAACATATAGTAACATAGTATTCTCTGATCTCTAATTTCTGCCAGTAAAATGGCAAAAACGAATCTATCTCCACCAACTGACAAATAAAATAATAATAATATATATGTATGGACGCTTCACACGACGTCAATCTGGTCCCGTGATAAGTATCCGAATAACTTGTGTTTCAGGTACCAGACAACGGGAAGTATATTTAATACTTTTATACAATACATATATTTAAGGTTTTTATTATTTAATACACAACCAGGAACACAGAAATCACTGAACCCACCACCGCCGGCTAGAGCGCCAACGCGCTAACCACTGAGCCACAGAGGTCGTCATAAAGAAAGAGAGATGAAGTAAACAAAATATCACTTTACGATCACACACCTACTGAGATGATAAACGTATTAGTACTGCAATATCCCCGTACAGGAACAAGGACCTGCTTGCGCTCGGCGTGGTGCTGCGCGAGACCTACCAGCCGCTGTTGGCGCTGAGCCGCCTGCCCACGCTCCCACAGCTGGGCCTGCACCACATACGCACACTCATGCCTACGCCCACCTTCACATTGCTAGCGCATTCTTGGAGAAAGGTAAGAATTTACCTTTTATTTCATTGTTTAAATTTATTTAAGTTTTTAAAAGTAATAAGTAAGTTATTTTTGTATTTAAATTATTTTTTCAAAAATAAAAATTTCTTCTAAATAATAATATATTAACTTGTTATTTATTTGGTGAAGATACGCATTATATACGCGGGAGCATACTCAATCGAAGTGGGCATACGTGGTGGTAACATGGTGACGATACGAGACGGTGCGTATTCCAAGTTCGACAGAAGCGCCGTCGTCGATGAGTTCGCGCCTGCACACGGACTGAAGGTAAAGTAATCTGTTGGAGATATTTTTAAATTACAATATTGTTCTATTATTTACAATATTTATAAAGGTCCTCAAAATACAGCGTCGGTTTGTTCCATATCAATTGGCATCAATTGTTAACATTTTATTTTTGTGGAATATGGGAATAATACAGAGGTCCAAAATAGTTATAATTTTTACGCGTATAGTTATAATAAAGTATCATGCGTTATAATATATATTATTAAATAAATATCGCGATAATTTTTTCTTTCAAAAGGTGTTCCTATCGCGGTACGTGGATGACGCTATCAGCGCTCGCCTACTCGCTGAAGAGGACAATCCACCGTCGCCCATGTCTCCGATGCCGGCCGGTACGTTCATTTATGTGTTAAAAATATGAATATTATAGGTAGTTCTTCTCTTCTGGCTAGCAAAAAAAACTATTTTTATTAATATACTAGCTGAACCGACTCACGTTGTTCTTTCTTAACTATGAGCTGAAATCAATATTTATTTTTTTAAACCTTCGCTGAACTTCCTCAATCAGGGTTGCTAACACATGCGAACATTGCACTAAAACCTCCTTGACAGTAAGTTGAGGTCACGTACGTTATATTAGTCTTTCACGCAAATCTGTGCAGTGTTACGGAAATTATGACCGTAAGAAGTTTTGAGAACTTTTTAAATTTTCGCAATATCGCGGCGCTCTAGCGGCTAAATTGCATGGTGGCAAATGTCTATAGAACTACCAATTTTAAAATCACTTGGAAATCTTTCCAGGTAATGCACTTTTTATCGACCAGATTAAAATGGACTGGGGTAAATTGATCGTTAAATATACAATAATATTATGGTTTTGCGCAGGCGGTCTTCGTTTCCCCGCGCCGCTGACGCCGCCGCAGCCGCACACGCCGCACTCTGCGCCCGTCACGCCGCACCCTGCCTCGCCCGCGCAACACCAGGTACATAGCGTAAATTCTTTGATTATTATTTTTAACATACTCGTAATTGAAGCCTTGTATATTGTAGCATAATATAGTTATAGTAATAGAATACTTGACTCACATTTAATTTCATACATCGAATGAGTATTTCCTTTAGTACTTGGCTTAGGAAAAAGTAATATAGCGATATCATCAAATAAAAGTACAAGTAAATAAATGAAATTTATTTTTAACTTTTTAATTTGAACTGATGAAAACATTGTCGGCTATGTGATGTCGAAGGTGATGTAGTAAATAAACAAGTAAACGTCACTTGTCATAGTTGTCATCCATCATATTTTGTAAGTATTGGGCCATACCATAATGCCATAGGGTCCGAATCCAGCACCGGTACTAATTGCCGTTATTAGTGTCAATCCCACTACTGTTATGAACGTGGAAGTTTGTGAGGATGGATGTTTGTTACTCTTTCATGAAAAAACTACTGAACGGAATTAGATGAAATTTGATATGGTGGTAGTTCAAGCTCTTGATTAACAATTCAAAGATCGAACGATTCAAGCACTTGTTTCTTATATTTGCACAATCTTGAAAAGAATATGTCAACTTTGTTTAAAAATTGATTAAATGCGAATGAGAATCAGTCATGTTGTTTGTGGGGTATGCAGACTTATGGCGACAAATGATTTAAGTCGGACTAAAAATTACGAAGATACAGCAATTTTAGTGCATCAGTTCCAAAAACGCGACCGAGAATGAAGCGAATCGCTGTGACGTCATCGGTCGTCGTCACCTACCCTCTTAACACAACTAAAATATTTAACGTAAACAAAAACAATGTACGGGAGGCACAAGCGTCAATAATCGGAGAATGAGTACTTATGCAATACCTATGAAGTGTAAGTTAATACACATACGAAAAAAAAAATCTACTTCGTAAACATCAGATTTGCAAGTAATTGATCCTCATTGCGAATATTTGTCTTATAAAAGCATAAAAAAAATTAAATAAGAAGAAAGAGAAGAAAGTTTTGCTCATCTCACTGAAAAAAATGGACGTTCTATTTGTGAAAGCAGAAAGCCGAGAATCTACTCACAGATAATTGGTTAATTTTTTGTTTGCCTCAATTTGTGTACATACTATGTACTACATAATGCACTGAGCTGTCTAGTGGTTGTTTACATTTAGTACGACGTCAGAGCACAGTTAATCTGTCGACCAATGTGGCAGATAGCGTTTTCGCCAATTTTTAAAAAGCGTATTGTTAAAATAAAGTTTTGTTGGATTGTAGGGTTTAAAATAATATTGTTTTTTTTGTGTAATGGAATAATATTATTAATCGTTTAGGATATACCTATATAAAAAAAGGGTCATTCGAGTTTTAGTTAGCCTAACATAAAACTTTTGTTTGATTTATAGCTGTTTCTAAGTAAGATTACAAAAACATCTCAAAATAGCCCAACTAACATTTTAACCATAAAAAGCTTAGATGTCAAAATTAATTACTGTTGTCGTGTCAGATGGGCGCGGGCTCGTTCAACCTGACGTCCCCGCCGGGCGGAGCAGGCGGTGGCGCGGTGTCGGCGTCCCCTGCGTCCCCCCTCGCGCCTTCCCCGCTGGCGCCCGTCGCGTCCCCGCACCCGCCCCCTACCTCACCATTCACCGCCTGGCCTGCCTCGCCCTCGCTGCCACGGCCATCGCCAGGACACCATCCCTCGCCGAGACACCATGTCGAACACAAAGGTAACTACAATAATGAATATTTATTATAATATTAGGTATCACCATGTTCAAAACATTGTAAAACATAGTACATGATTTTTTAAATATATTTTAACAAAAATATTTTTGAGTAAACTTTGTTTCAAAGTTTCAACCAAAATAGTGTTGGAATTGCTACATATAATTTACATCTCAATATCTATTAATCAATACATTCTTCAGAATATGTGTATATTCACGGCATATTGTAATACTAATACTTATACTATATTAGGAGGATTCCTCAATATAAAAAAACAGTAAGTAGTAGTATTGGTGTAATATAATAAAAATGAAAATAAAAATAAAAATAAAAATAAAAATAAAAATAAAAATAAAAATAAAAATAAAAATAAAAATAAAATAAAATAAAAATAATGATGTGTTTGGTATGATGATATATGATGTAGCGGGTCCGGTGGCAAGCTCTATGACGTCATCTTCGCGGGTGGGGCGCGGCGGAGCGCCGGCGACGCCGCTGGCGGTGAACAAGCTGGAGGCGCTGTGCACGCCGTGCGAACCGCCGCCCGGCGCGCCGCCCGGACCGCCGCTCGCGCCGCTGCAGCGGTTCCTCGCCTGCGTCTACATGAAGAGGATGATGCAGCGCTTCGTGCAGACTGAGGAGCATGTAAGATTATAATAGTTACACAGAAAGTGAAATAATAACTGTGTACACCCCATGATTCATACAAAATAAGATTTAACGCACCCATAACGAGTAGAAGTAGTTACAAAACAAAAATAGGGAATATGAAATTTTTAAAAACATTTTTAAAGGCCATTTTCGCGCGCTTGAGTTGTGACGTCATTGCACATAATATAAAGACAGTTGACAGTTAAAATCATTGGCTCTGTTTGGCAGAAAAAAGCGCTTGACAACGCCTGGTGGCGCTGAAAAAAAATACAGGTGTCGGCCAGGATATGTTTACTAACTTCAATAGCGCTAACACTTGGCTGACACAATCTGCTATTTTGCTTTTTACCGCTTAGCGATCGCCATTTTGCTTACGAGCGCATCCGAACGCTTTTTTCCGCCAAACACAGCCATTGTTTGACTTTGACATACAGTCATACACGAGTTCGATGTAAACAAATAAAACAACGAAGTGATTAGTTCACAAAGTTATAAAAATGAGAGATAAAGTCAACCTAGCAACCCAAGTTATAAATATTGTGTCCTTTCTATGTGCGAAAATAACACAAAAACTGCACCCTTGACAAAGTTTATTTTCATAATTATTATGCCGAAAGATGCAAATATTAGGAAAAAGTGGTGCACCACTTGCGATGAGAAGAGACAGTCAGTACCGGATTAGCCATATAGGCGGAGGCAGCAAGAGCTCCGGGCCCCGCGCTCCAACGACTGTCCGGCCGCATCGACCGCGGGAGCGTAAAAAATTACTCGTATTTTCATACATAGTAATAACAACGCTGAAAATAGAACTCCGCGATAATGACTAATACAATAATGCTGAAAACAGAACACACGACAGCAATTAAAAAACGACGCTTGTATTGTAAAGGGACCGACAAGCGGCTTAATATGAATACCCTTTAAATAGATAATCCTTTAACAAAATATCCCAAAATTAAGGAAACACTGTTTATAAGATAACCCAGCTATTAGGGTTACCCTTTTAAAGGGGATATTTAAGCAATATCGAAAAACTAACCGCTAACCTTTTCTAGAAAGGGTTACCCCTTTAAAACAGGGTAAGCGCTTAACCCAGTTCGAGCAGTATTTGGCTTTCCGCTTTCCTTTGAAAGGGTTACCCCTTCAAGTAAGTTAAGCGCTTAATAAACCCTATGAACTGGGAAACCCTAAAGAAAACGTAAGCGCTTCCTGGTTTGGGTTTCCGCTATTCAAGGGATTTTATCCCCACACACGTCCGATTTTTGGTTCTGATTTGTGATTGGTATTTCATATTAGTTGGCAATTTAGTTTCTTCGCGTCTCTCGCAGATCGCTCAACTCAGTGCTTGTTACTAGCGTAGCTAGTAGTAGCTAGTAGTAGCTTGAGTACTAGTTTAGTGATCGTGTGATGTATTATGATTAAAGTGAGCATTTTTTAATGATGTAGGCAACTGAGGAGCTAAAGGAGTGTATTCGCCGTGCTCTTGAAAGTAAGTGATTACCTCACAGAACACTAATAATTACCTATCTACTTATTGCTAAGCAAGCCGTAAAACGAGCATACAAAGCATACATAAGTAGATATTTATCTACTTATGTATAAGTAGATATTTGTGTCATTATCAGCGTGAAGGGACCTTATTGTCGGTATTGAGTTATTTGTATCCCCATAATCTACATTTAATAAGCTATCCAACTATGTAAATAACATGCGTGTATGGCACTGCTATGCGCCAACACTATCCGCACGTCTAAAAAAACACAAGCTCGAGCACCAACTGACGCACTGACAAGTGACGAAAAAACGAATTAACAGGCGGGTACGCAGCGAGTGAGCGAGTGGGCAGAGCCGACGCCACGAATCAGAAAGAGTCGACAAATCCTTTGATACACGCCGCCACCGCGCACAGTGGTTCCAATTTCAAAATTCGTGGACATAGACCCCGAAGTCGGAATTTCGACTTGATTTTTTTTTCTGTGATAGAAAACAACATTTCAAACAACTTTTACTTTTGTACAATTCTTCGAAAAACTTATATTTTTCAAGATATAAAATAAATTAAAAAAAATTGTATGGAGAAAAACACATTTTTTTTTTTCTTCAACTGCCGTAGTTTGCGGGGTGTTTTGAGGCATAGGCGTATTAGATAAGGTGACAAGGAATATAAAAATAATTTTATTTGGTCTCGCAGAGTGCGGCCGCGCAAGAAAATTAAGTTTAATTTTTTTTTATGAAAACGCTTTTTTTACAAAGAATGAAATGTTTTTCGTAATGTTTTACTTCTTTTTTGTATTTTTACTTTTAATTATATCATCTAAGAGTGAAATATCCCATAAAATACTATAAAAATGGTTTTTGTTGAACATTTTAATTTTATTTTAATTCATTTTTTTACAAAGTTAAGACTTTTTTTAGGAATGATTTGTTACTTAGAGGATTTGTTGGCGGGATTAAACGTCTTGGGGGTCCAAGCAGGGTCTTTGGGGGCTCAAATGGAGTTGAGGTTGGTCTTAGCGGTCCACATTACGTTCTATTTAGAAATTCCTACTATTTGTAATAACTCCCGCAATAAAAATATTTTGAACAAACATCGACTATGACCGGATAGTGCAAAGTTTGTATACCCGGTCATAGATGATGAAGGGTTAAAAATGATATGAAAGTGGGGTCTTGACGGCTTCTCATCACAGAGTATCTATAAACAACGGTGGAATCTAGAGGCTTCCGAGTACAATATACGTCATGACCAGTGTCGTCCCACTTCGACTGGTAGATGGAAATGAGTTGATTGTTTGGGAGAATCCAGCTCCCAACTTATTACTGTCGACCAGTCAAATTCACCTTCTCAACGGAAACTTCAGATTTCATAAAGGCTGAAGAGTCTGATATGAAGGTAGCGATTGCAGAATTGACTCCCACGCGTTATAATAATGCGGAGATATCCCACGAACTGCATATGACGATGATTGATGGGAAAGTGGTAAACACAATAGCAGATGTTCGCAAGCAACATGCCCCATTTGCTTGGCAACACCAAGTCAAATGAATAAACTAGATGTCTTGGCTCAAAAGTCGCTTCGTGAAGAAATTTACGAGTATGGTCTATCCTCACTCCATATGAGAATTCGGTGTATGGAGTGTCTTCTTCACATATCGTATAATATGGACTTCAAGAAATGGAGTGCTCGTGCTGGAGACCAGACATTGAAAAAAGCCAAGAAAGAGTGTACACAACAAGAATATCGTGAGCAAACCGGATTACTAATCGATATTGTGATACAGGTACCTACCTCATTTGCGAATTGAATGCTTTTTTTACTTGATTAGCTTTTATTTTTATAATTTAAGCCTATGATTAACTATTTTTTTCTTCAATTGACAGGGTTTTGGAACTACAAACGATGGAAACACTGCAAGGCGATTTTTTGATGACTATAAAAGGTCATCTAGAATCACAGGAATTGACGAAAACTTAATATTCCGATTTTCCGTGATTCTACAAGCCATATCTTCAGGAAAGTCGATAAATATTGAGGCCTTCAGATTATACTGCAGAGAAACAGCAGAAAAGTACGTCCAGCTTTACCCTTGGTAATATATGCCAACAAGCGTCCACAAACTTCTGATACATGGTGCTGATATTTGCAAACATTATTCAGTTTTACCCATAGGTAAGCCAATATTACTTCATTTTTATTTAATATAATATAGTGATTTGTTATTCTTTGGCTTACTCTAATGAAATTAAATTCCTTTTCTAGGTACTAAGGCGGGTCAATAAGTCCGTGACTTTTTGAATTTCTAACCTCCTTACTGAAAAAGCAACACTACTCCTGTCAACAGGCATCTGTCAGTTGACTCCTATCAAAATTTGAACTTGCTGCGTCAGTTAGTTTGTGTTTTACAGCTATCTTTATCAGACTATCCAGTAACTTAAGGAAACAATGGAAAAAAGTGAATTTCGTGTGCTTATTAAGCATTATTTTTTGCGAAAAAAAACCATTACCGAGACCAAGGATAAGCTTGATAAATACTACGGGGAATCTGCACCATCGATTTCAATGGTAAAAAAGTGGTTTACTGAATTTCGTTGTGGCCGTACAAGCACTGAAGATGCCGAACGTCCTGGACGCCCAGTTGAGGTCTCTACACCCGAAACAATCGAAAAAATTCACGATATGGTGTTGGCCGACCGAAGATTGAAAGTGCAAGAGATTGTGGAAGCCATAGGCATCTCGCATGGCTCAGTGGTTTCAATTTTGAATGATCACTTGGGCATGAGAAAGCTTTCCGCAAGATGGGTGCCGCGTTTGCTCACAGTCGACCACAAACGCAATCGTGTAACAACTTCACAGGAAGGTTTGGCGTTGTTTAATCACAATATGGAGGAGTTTTTGCGCCGTTTTGTAACCGTGGACGAAACATGGATCCATCACAACACACCAGAGACCAAACAACAGTCAAAACAGTGGGTTTCGGTTTCGGTTTCGGTTTAGTGGGTTACAGGGTGAATCGGGGCCAAAGAAGGCCAAGGTGGGTTTGTCAGCCAATAAAGTTATGGCGACTGTTTTTTGGGATGCACGTGGGATAATCCACATTGAATATCTTCAAAAGGGAAGAACAATTAATGGGGAATATTATGCCAACTTATTGGACCGCTTCAATGAGGATTTGAAAAAAAACCGACCTCATTTGGCCAAGAAAAAAGTTCTTTTTCACCAAGACAATGCAAGGGTGCACACATGTGCAGTTGCCATGGCAAAGATCCATGAATTGGGCTATGAATTGCTCCCACATCCACCCTATTCTCCAGATTTGGCTCCGAGTGACTACTTCTTGTTCCCAAACCTGAAAAAATGGCTCGGTGGAAAAAGATTTGACTCCAATGATGAAGTCATCTCGCAAACAAAGGCCTATTTTGAGGACCTCGACAAATCATATTTTTTGGAAGGGATAAAAAAATTGGAGAAGCGTTGGACAAAGTGTATAGAGCTCAAGGGGGACTACGTTGAAAAATAAAATGATTTATTTATCAAAAAATCTGTGTTTTATTCCAAAAGTCACGGACTTATTGACCCGCCCTCGTATATTATCAGAAGAAGCATCAGAAGCTAGCAATAAGGATTTCAGAAAAGTAATAGAGGGACATACACGGAAAATAGGAAGGATCCAGACGAACGAAGATATTATTCAAGGTCTTTTGATTAGCTCTGATCCACACATTTCCAATATTAGACCTAAATTCTTCAAATTATCGCATCATAATTTACACCCTGAAGCAGTTCAATTACTTCACAACGATGATGTTGATGATGTTATAGAAGAAGAAGTAATGTTTATAGAGTCTCAAAACATTTCAGACCCTCTTGTTATGATATAGCATTTTCTTTAACTAAACAGACGTTTAATCCTGCTAACAAGTAACAAATCATTCCTAAAAAAGGTCTTAACTTTGTAAAAATAATGAATAAAATTAAATTAAATTTTTCAACAAAAACCATTTTTTATAGTATTTGATAGGATATTTCACTCTTAGATGATATAATTAAAAGTAAAAATACAAAAAAGAAGAACAACATTACGAAAAACATTTCATTTTTTGTAAAAAAAGCGTTTTCATAAAAAAAAAATTAAACTTAATTTTCTTGCGCGGCCGCACTCTGCGAGACCAAATAAAATTATTTTTATATTCCTTGTCGCCTTATCTAATACGCCTATGCCTCAAAACACCCCGCAAACTACGGCAGTTGAAGAAAAAAAATAAAATGTGTTTTTCTCCATACAATTTTTTTTAATTTATTTTATATCTTGAAAAATATAAGTTTTTCGAAGAATTGTGCAAAAGTAAAAGTTGTTTGAAATGTTGTTTTCTATCACAGAAAAAAAAATCAAGTCGAAATTTCGACTTCGGGGTCTATGTCCACGAATTTTGGAATTGGAACCACTGTGCCGCGTCTCGCCGACTAGTACCGTCAAAGTCAGCTATCCCCAACCCGCAGCCTGCGGGCCGCATGCGGCCCGCCGGGACTTTATCTGTAGCCCGCGTGATGTTAAACTATTTTGAAATTCACACCCACCGGCAAAATAATGTAAAGTCGTCGTGAAAGTCGTGAAAATTTTTCGAAAAGTCGAAAATTTTTTCCACTTTTAAATCGTTAATTTTGAAGAACGTTATTTTTTAACCCTAAAAAATTTTTGTTGCGGCCCGCGACACCAAGACCAAAACATATTTGTGGCCCGTATGAAAAAAAGGTTGGGGACCACTGGTCAAAGTCTTTTAACCCGATAACGTGCCATACATATACAGCCTACAGGAAACAAAGTTAAACATTTTTAATTTTGGTCGAAACTACAGCCAGATTTGTGATGAAAAGTGGTAATTTCATAAAAAATTAGATTTAAAAACTTTTTTTCTGCAACCGTTGGACAAAATTGCTTAAAATAATTCTAGTATAGTATCGAATACTGCCTGGCGTGACCGAGGCGACCGGCGTGGCGAGTTCGACAGTACCTAAATAAGCACTAAGTATATTTATTAGTAGTGGAATATGTACTTACCTTAATTTTCTTTTTACATAGCCGGCACTGGCTGTGATTATTACTATTAGTCTCTTCATAATCAAAATATCTATGAACTGCATCTTTTTTTGGTGGAGGCATAGTAAAATAAAATATGAATGAAAAACCACGAGAAATGGAAAATATTTTTTGGATTGCGCCCGCGCGGAATTAATCAAAGAATGATGCAACAAAAACAAACAACTAACAAGTGTCAACAAGTTCGCAACGTGCACAGCGAGCAGTGCACAGGGGGTGCGACGGCGGCGGGTGGCAGGCGGTTCGGCGAGCATTTCAAACAACAAAGATTGTACTACTATACTAATAAGGCGTACTTTCGAATGAATAGGCGGCGCGACGTTTGATGTGCTGTGTACCACGCGCCGACGCCGCGCCTTCGTGTACAGCAAAAAGGAGTTACCGTAGTACACATAAATACGAAACTCGCTTGAGATGTGAGGCAGGAAAGCGCTTTATATGTGTAACCTCTTTGTAAAGGGTTACCCCTTCATAAGGGTTTTTTTGTGAATTGGTAACAATTTGAATTGTTTGTGGGTTACCCCTTAAAAAGGTTACCATTTTAAATGGTAAGTGGAACGAATGGGACATCAAATCATAGGGTTTTTAATCAACTTAAAATATTCAGCCGTTCCAAAAACCCTGATAAAACCCTTAAAAGGGAAAGCGATTCCGGTCCCTGCTTGTAAGTTCGATTTTTAGCTCTATTGTATTCCCCAATAGAGCTGAAAATCAATTTAATTACTCAATAGCAATAGATCGGAAAATCAAACACACGATTTTTAAATTCCTGTCGCGATTTTCAGATCTATTGTTTTACTCCCACCTGAAAAGCTAAAACTCAATTTCAATCTCAATTCTTTAATGAAATTAATAATTTACATTTTATATATTAACATAAATCATAATTATGGCATTCAAAATTATTTATTAGAATGAAAATTATTTAATTAGCAGATTTGCTTGTCGATAAATTTTTAAATCTATCAAGTACCTAACACGTTCTGAATACAAAAAAAAAAGTATCTTACTAACTTTTTAACGTGCCATATTAGTCCTAATTCCGCTTGTCTTCAAAGTTTTTAAGACCTTGAAACGAAGGAGACAAAACGTTTCCTGTAAAATCTGTTGTTGCCAGTTGTGTTTAAACTACTCATTTATGTCGAAAAGAAACATATATAGCCTGATTAACTTTATTAAAATTTTATTTCAACTTTTTACTGTTCATATTTAAAGATATTAATAATAGGTTTTAAAGTTGACAGATTAATAAGTTTACAGATTTTAATCTCGAAAGTAGGAAAAATGTTGCTCGCTCGCTCCGCTTGCTCGCTTTTTTATATAAACAACATATTATTTTATACTGATGTTCTGTTTTAGACTATTGATCTAAATGTTTTTTTTTCTAAAGTACACAATCTTTCAGGGTGTAAAGCTTAGCTGTTAAGGTAGTAAAATAGAAAAAAAAATTTGCTCGCTCCCATTTAACATAAAGATCATTCAATCATATTATATTGTTTTTTTTTATTTATATTGTAGATTCCAGATAATTTAAAAATATATTACGAAACAGAAGTCAAGATCGCACTTTTTAAAACCTTTTTATATGAGCTTTGAACAATGCAATCCTACAGTTAATATAAAAGTTAACTTCTATATTAAATATGATTAATTTATATAGAAATAGAAGGTTTTTATTTTTATTTTATACCCTAAACTGGAGAACCGAAAGCAAACCCAGCCCGCCAGACAGAAATTTGGGACAGTCTTTAACTGTACCAAATTTCTGTCTGTCTGTCTGTCCGCGCTTCTAGCTTTTGTAATTATGAATATAAATGAATAAAATTTGGTACAGTTTAAGACTGTATAGATCTCGGTTTTGGCATCATACAATTATAATAATTTTAGATATTAAGGGTGGCTCTCCATACATGTGAGGTGGGGGATAAAAAATATTTTTTCATTCTATCACATCGTGTGGGGTATTGTTGAATAGGTATTTTAAAATAAAGGTAAGGTTTCATACATGACTTTCTAACAAAGTCAACCATTTTCGAGTAATCGGCCTTCAAACTGGTTTATAAGATGGTCCCACCTGGCATTTCTAAACTATAGGAGATAGAAACTTGTGAGTTTCCATGCTGATAGACTGTGCTAAAAACTCTTTAAGAAAATTATTTTGAGTGAAATCGGACACTTACTTTTGAAGAACCTAATTCAAATAACACCAATTGCGCGATAAACCTATTGATAGTTACGGAACCCTCCTTAGACATGTTGTGACATGCTCTTGGTTAGGTTTTTATTCTAGAGTATTATACCCAAAGTTTAATGTTGAAGTTTTACAGTTTGTATCGTGTTTTTTTACATTGATCTGGCAAGGTTAAAGGTCCGACTAAATGACCTGGGTTTTTTTCCCCAACTCCTTAAACATTATACTAATACTAGATCTAAATTTAAAATTGCCTCAAATATATTTTTTGGGGATTAAAAAATTCACTTTTCAAAAATTTGTATATTTACTAAGTTCCGCTTCTGATCTTCCTCTCCTTCTGTAAGAGGATTGTGGATGTAGTAAATAAGAAAAATTGTGATATTTTAAGCTGTGATAATAATTAGTGTTAGGTTCCTTAAGGTAGCGGTTGGTTTTTATTGGGATATTAGGTTAGTTGAACGTTGTGCTACAGCACATTCTATTTTATTGTTGTTTTACTTTTATTGACATTTTTAATTAGTAAATTTATTGTATTTTTTTGGAAATTTTTTATTGAATTTTTATTGGAATTTTATTGGGTTTTTTAAATAACTGTTTTTATATCTTTTCTGACTTTTTACACTGTAAACTATTGACAAGTACATAGTTGATGACTTTATTATTATTGTAATACAAAAAGAATGTATGAAATGTAGAAATAAGGACGAAGAAAAAACCATTGTTAAAATTAAAAACTAATCATAAAAAGAAAAGAAAAATTGAAAAAAAGTTAGATGTAAGATCATTAAAAAAGAAAAAATAGAAAAAGAACTAAAAAGAGAAAAAAGACAAAAAAGAATACAACAAGCCCTGATTATGCTAGGGGGACGATAAAATCTTAAAATCTTCTGACCAGCCAGACCTGCAGTCTCGTGTTGTAATACAATAGGAGAAGTATAGGACGAGGTTTCAGCTTGCCTCAAACACCTGCTCTAAATTTCCTAGTAGCTCTCCATCTATTGGTGTGTTTGATTTTCATCTCTATTGTAATAACGCAGAGTTCTATTTTCAATGCTCTGAATTTTCCCCGGACTTGTAAAATGGCAAGCACTGTTTTCAATTTTTGAGTTGATTATTTGGACTTGGACTAGACTTTAGACTTGACGATTTAGATAAACGGCACTGAAAGCATGCTGCAGCTTGACACAATTAAAATTGTCAGTGGTAATGGTTTAATACCTTACACCTTAAATATAATAAAAAAATGAGTTTTGAGACTTGATACACGTTTGTCTGTGCGATGACGTCACGTTTTGTTCCGCCAGTAAATATGCGTTTTTGAAATTTGCGCGGGATTTAAAAAAAAAACACTTTTTGATGATTAAATTTCACTACATATTAATTTACAATAAAATTTAAAAATAATTGTACAGGTATGGTTTTTTTAGTGATAAAGATCATAAATAAAAATATTTTATGCATTTTGGTGTCGTGCATATCCCTTTTGGGGTAATCGTTGAATTATGTAATAATATTAAGTCACAAGTTCGATCCGATATTGCTTAAGCCGCGAGTTCTTCTGCAATCCTAGTCCGCCCTAAAGACGGGTATTCTGTACAGCTGTCGCTGGTATCGGCGGAGGCGACGAGCCTTACGTTCCGCTGCGAGAGCGCGGGGCTGGCGGCGCGCGTGGCGCTGCACCCGCAGCACATGCAGTCGCTGCACCTGCAGCTCACGCCGCTACCCGACCACAAGGACACCTGGACCAACGACGACCTGCAGGTATAAGTTATAACTCGATCTGTACAGTTGTATGTTCTGTAAGAATATCGAAACGATCATGAAGTAAGACAAATAATATTTGTTTTTCATGTGGTTAATCTTATACATTTTATGTTTCTAACTTTGTTATTTTTCAATGTTGTATAGGTTGTTTCATTAGAAGCGCCTGCATTTTGAAATGAAATAAAACAACCTGTTGAATTTATTGATATTACCACAATATATTTTGTTATATTTTAAAGAATATTCGATGACATAATATTGTACGGACTCCGTTGTAGACCAATTTTGTACGACATTTTCTTACAAATGGGGCTCAATTTCACAAATACTAAGCAATTGACTGTCGTTTGCCTGCGTAGACTAGAGATTTCTCGTTCCGAATAGAGCACTGATTTTGATAACTAATTTTAACTCTACTCGTTGCATACGCATTGTTAAAGCGTGTAACTTTCCACTGTAAATCGTGACGACTAAATATTATATATTCATGGCAAACGTTACATCTATTGCTTAATCTAGGTGGCCACTATGCGCTGTGAAAATTCGAACCCCTTACCGTGTTATGAGTTCTTACCGCGCCAAATAATATGTCAAAAACACCACCAAAACTGACCTCTTCAGTGCTTGTATGCATTGCAGTGTCTGTTCTGTGTGGCCCGACCTTGATCTATTTATTTCATGTCACAGGTGATGGAGAAGTTCTTTGAGCAGCGCGTGTGCATAGCGCCGTACCGCGCGACCGCGCTGCAGGGCTGGGCACGCGCGTGGGGCGCGCCGGCGGTGGCGCTGCCTTCGCTGGTGGCGCTAATGCGCGCGGACCTAGCGCCGCCTGCGCCCGCGCTGTGGACACTGCAGTGGGCGCTGCGTATCCCGCCCTCCAGCCCGCAGATCGTGCCTGCCTCCCAGCCCGCCGTACTGCTTGCCAAACACAAGATACTCTTCTTTGTGAGTGCTTATAAAACTTAATTTTGTGGTTTTGTAGCGTTTCTCGATTTTTCCTCGTTAAAATACAGATAATAATCGAACGTGAATCGAATCGTGTTGAAGTTACGTGAGTAATAACGATGTGTGACAAAAAAACATGACGTGTACAGAGTACCCGTGTCAGAAGTGAATATGTATTAATTTAATATCTAAAAATACTCTCAAAGTGCCTAAAAATCATCACTTGAATGAATAGTACTCTTTAATATGAGTAACTTCTCAGAAGAAACAGTATATCAAAAGTCAATATTTTCAAAGGTAACAGCGATTTGTATACAAAATTTCGCAAGTCTCTTGAAAACGCTCTATATTAAAGTCGTAACCTAGCTGTGACGTCACGCCTAGGTTAAAGTGTATGAAGTATACGGCCGAAGGAACATATTTGTAAATATCTCCGATATTTGTGCGTTTAGGTTCATACTTACCATAATTAGTGTTTTTGTATATGATGTAAGTAAACTAATTATGTAGATTTTGTTTACTAATTTAGCAAAATAAAAATCTAATTAACTAAACTGCACATCAAATATATTTTTTTACATTTACCAAGTAGTAATGCCTCAATATATCTGAGTATATTAATGAAATTAAATAGTTTAGATGTAGTCATCATCCCAATTATAGTACTCTTAACTATGAGTAACTTCTCAGAAGAAATAGAATACTAACCCGCTTACTAATAAAAATATTTACACAATGGTTAAGCTACACAATGTTTTGTTCTTTTGTGTCAAGCGACTTGTGACATCGCGCTGGACATTGAGGCACGCTTATTGTGCCATCTGCCATGTAAAGTCATTTCAGTCCCCTAGTCCCCCAGTCCCCTAGACGCAGCGCTGAGATCGTGCGACAAATTGTGGCCAGCATTATTTATGGGTATCAGAATATCTTGACTCTGCTGTTCTGAAACACAAAACTCCTTTACCTTGAGTATCATTTCTCGGGTAACACTTTTTACAACCTCAGGCATTGTAAATAACAATTTAACAAATTTAGTTCCACTAATTGCCGCGGGACTTCTTTTGAGAAAAGCACTATATATTATAAAACCACATGCTTTTTTGCTTTTTTTTCCTGGTTTAGACTGGATTTAACTTTAGTTGACATCAATTTAGTGTACGGTACGATGAGCTAAGTAATTTTTTCAGTGGTTAACTGCGTGTTTTCGTTAACTGCGTAAATGAAAGTGACTTTACCTTTTCAGATGTATCAAACCTTTTGTGATGTTGTTTAGTTTTTTGTTGTGTTCAAAGAGTTTGTATAGAAAACTAGTTAATAAACTTGTAAATAAGATGAATCTAATGATACCCCTCAATCTCAAATAAGACAAGCCGTTTAGGCTCTAGATCGTGCCAAAGAAATATACATACATACACTCGAGAAACATAATCCTCCTTCTGGAATAATCGGTTAAACTTGCATTTTTGTCAAAACTAACATTACGTCGCAATTCAAATGCATCGATGAAAAAAGCCGCACTTATGGTAGGTAATTATCGTCACACACCTGTTAACTGATTCCGTGCGGATGGCGCCACAGAGCCACCATGGGATATCTTTTGTGTATGGCGTGTGGCGCCTGAGAGGAGCCAATATGTTTACCTGTAAAACTCTGATAAAAATGACATTTTTCAGAGGTTTCCCGTAAATGAAAGTGTCTTTATTTGTCACGCAAATTACGATTACAGTGTTCGTTTCAGGATATTGCATGAAAATTGAAAACACACACTTCAGGAGTTGTAAATCTTTCCAATTTATAGTTAATTCATTATTATTAATACGGAAACTGAATTATTTCATAAGTAGCTATTAACTTCAATTTATAGAATAATGATTTTTTGCTTTCATACGATACTGTTGTACTAGCCTAAACAAGATTTGCAGTTTTATTATTTATTACTTATTCTTTAATTTTATTTTTATATTATTTAATTAAATTTATTAAGACTTCTACCTTATAATCATGACAAAATCAAATTATATTTTAATAACCGTTAATTATAAATCTCTTTATATCTTGGGAACGATGAAACAGATTTACTTTTTTACGAGGATGTTATAATAGATATTCGCTATTACGAGAAAGGAGTCGTTTGAAAATACTTGCAAATATATATAATAATAATAATATGTATGGACGCTTCACACCACGTCAATCTGGCCCCGTACTAAGTATCCGAAGAACTTGTGTTACAGGTACCAGAAAACGGGAAGTATATTTAATACTTTAATACTATACATATATTTAAGTTTTTTAAATTTTTTATTATATTATACACATATTTAATACACATTCATGACCTTCAATTTTTGATTGATTTGTTCGAATCAGATATTTCATTCAAAGGCTATAATTAATACTATGGTTATTTGTTTATATGTACTATAAGTACATTAGCGTTATACACGACTAGCATGTTAATATACCGTTCTACAATAAAACGAAAATGAGTAGATCAATCAATCGAGCCAAACAAATACCACAAGGTTTACAACACCTGATAAAAATAAGTCACTTACCTTCCATTTTGGCTTGTACATATAGATATTCACTTCTAAACACCTGAAACGAACTATTAAACCGCTTACGTTCGCTGTTGGGTTGAGACTAAAAAAAACAATTGGAAACAGACAAAAAAGCGGTAAGTTACACTTCATGGCGCGTGGCGCTCGAGAGGAGCCATGAAAGTCTCCCTGGCGCTTTGCACCTTTTAACTTTATTTAAGGCTGTTAAAATCAATTAAAAAATGACACGACTGTCGTGTCATGCGCCACACGTTTAAATAATTAAATGCAATTTATCAGAGGTTGTCAACCCTTAATTAACCCTACCCTTAACCCTTAAGTTTTAAATTCACACAATATCCAGAGGCTAAATCTGATTAGATGACATCAAATACGATTTAAAGTTCACTCATTGGCAAACATTTCATTGGTGCTGCTGTCGAATCTGGTTTTTTTTTGGTATGGGTTTTGGACCATGACCTTTATCGCCGTCTCGTTGGAGGCAAGCATCAATTTATTAAAATAGCAAGAGACATAAAGGTGCAAAACCACAGGTGTGCCTGACGCGCGGCGAGACACAGCTGGTGCTGCCGCTGGTGTACGACATGCAGTCCAACGCGCTGCAGATCGCCGAGCGCCGCGACGCGCAGCAGCCGCACCTGCTAACCGTCAACATGCACTTGAAGAGGTCAGATTTTTTTATTTCTGTTTAACACACTGTCACAGTGGTACTGTGACTTGTGTAGCAGAATAATTATTTTATTCCAAATTTACAATAACGATGGTTCAATGCCACAAGGTTATAATTATATATATTATCTATGCTAATAAAGAATATAAAACAAAAAATATGTAACTTTAAATAAAAATAACTATATTTTACTTTTTAATGAAATGCGCAAAAGAGAGCGAAACTACCGATCGTGACGTCACAATGTCAAAACCATTATAGATGTTACATGAACCTGAAAGCGACAGAAAGAGATAGAGAATAATTTAAATAATTAAATGCTTTTAAACTAAATATTTGATGGTACAGGTGTGTAAAGTATTATTATTTTAGAACTCGGGTCATCTCTTTTATTTTCTTTATATAATTAGCCCAAAAGTAAATAAATTGTTTTTTTCTTCAACCACCTAATTGGAACTACAAAATGACTACTTTTAAAAGTGTTCCCTTCTAACACTTATGATTGTGCCATTAACTGCAATCCTAATGTTTATTGCGCAGGTTCGCTGAGTTCCACCAGTCGCACGGCGAGTGTATCCTGTGGCCGGCGGTGCGCGACCTGCTCATGAACTTCTCTCTCGCACCCGACGCGCCGCCGGCCGCAGCGCCGCCGCCCTAGCGCGCCCGCAGCCCGCGCTACTAGCCCACGCCCTGGTAGCGCGCGCCCGTACTATCACCGCTACAATAAGTTTCTTACCCAGTCGAGGTTCGATTGCGATAAAGTTGTGAACAAGAGACCACTGTTGTGTGTAGAAAATTATATTCAAATGTGTCTTCAGATATTTGTTATGACTTTTGCAAGCGAAACTGTACTAACAAAACGTAACTGTATTGATACAGCGTTGTTTATATCAAGTCTAGAGTGTCCTGTGTAAGGGCGTATTTATGTAACCGCGCAGCTGGCATGATTAACAAGAATCCAATCGCCACGCGGTTAGGTGGTTGTTAAGAATCTGTACGTTGTAGCCTAGTGGTTAAAGCTCAATTAGCTATGAATCAATTCAGGTGGTCGGATTTGTTGCATTTACCGCGCGGCCCGTCTAAGGCTTATTAATAATAGTAATCTTTATAGACGCTTTCATGTTACTTCAATCTGGCCCCGTTCATAAAATATCCAAAGAACTAGTATCACAGGTACCAGATAACGTATTTAATACTTTTATAGTACACAATTAATATTCAAGAAAAATCTTGTTGTTCCTTGGGGGCTACGCCAGGGCTCGCTGAAGCGCTCACCACTTCATAAAAGTGGTCATATAATGGAACCTTCAAGTTTTATTAGGGCCCAACTCACATTAGCGATTGTTCGGCGTACGGGAGCAATACCCCCGGCCGACTTCATAGGGAGAGCCCTATCATCGCAATCGCGTGTGTGCATGTTTGTGGGCCATAATACGTCTAAACCTATATAAGCAACAAAATAAACAACAAAATGTAAATATCTAAACTTGATCTGTGTATTTAGGTGTAAATAGAATAAGAACTCATAAAAATATCAGATTGTTTTAATAAATTGGTCTATGCACAAAACATATTTAAATGAAAGTTAGGTAAAAGACATTGGGAGTTTTGGACCCGTATTTTAATAAAGTCGCGACCACAAACCAATATTCTATTTGATTCTACATTTTTCATTCACGTTTCAATTTCCTTAATTATTTCAATAAATTTTATCTTTGAATCCCATGTCCTTTCATAGTTTGCTTCTCAATTGTTGTGTAAATGACTTGTGAACATCTTTCTGTGATGATTGACTGTTAACCATGTTCCGCTTGTACAGCTGTGTCCTAGTTTTAAGTAGCACCACCGTATTCGGCCGAAAGTGATCGATAATGCAACTAATATATTCCTTCTAGTGTGAAAGTTTGTGAGGATGGATGGATGGATGTTTGTTACTCTTTCACGCTTATCCGTTCAGTGGTTTATACTACTGAACGATTAAACTTGGTATGGTAGTAGTTTAGGCTCTGGATTAAAACATAGGCTACTTTTTATCCCGAAAAAGTACAGTATTCCCGTGGGATTCTGTATTTACACGAGTGGAGCCGCGGGCAACAGCTAGTGATTTTATATTTCAGCACTTTACACATACGAGTTACGACACAATATATTTTTATAGATCATGAAAATGTTCCCTTAAACTTAAGTTTTATGTGCGGCGTAACTTATGCTCGATAGGTTTATAAAAAAAGATATTAATAAAAATATTCTGACAGAAAATAAATGTTTATTTATTCTTTCAATCATTTAAAAATATTTATAAATATAACCTTTGTACAATTTATCAATGCGTACACTTGAAACCTTGCGCGATTCGAGCTCCAAAAAGTCACAAATGACGCTTAACACAATATCAGGAGCGGCTAGCACGCGCTATGTACATCAGTGTGTCCGCAGCCTGTCGACACAACAAGAGGGTAGTCGCAACAGCGAGCTCCGGGAACGGCTCGGTCGCAGACAGACACGGTATAACATCATTTATCTAACCTACAATGTCTATTACACCATTAAATTAAAATATCACAATATGTACATATTAATCAAGAAACTATTCAATAATATCAATATTTATAAGCGACAGATTTTATGTAATTAAATAAACAATAAACATTTATTCGTGATATTACACAGATCCCAGAACGAGCTGCAGTGAGCTGCTCGATAAGTGGAGATACCTTAATACTTAGTTCGTTGAATAATTCGAGGACAATAATAATTATGTAATTAGATGTCATTTGGTGTATTGCTAATATTCGATGCATGTTTTAACTTACCTCTTCTAAAATCTTACACAACCTCTATACATAAAGGTTCCCCTTAACTTGAAACATTTGCCTTGTTTGATTACAGAGCTGTGCATTACTTCAGTGAAGGAGGAGAACCGAGCAATACACTGCGTAATAAATCTATATATATATATTAATCTGTAATAAAGTTACAGATACTAATTATACCAGTGCATCGAAAAGAGACGACCTCAAAATCGAATGTGAAAAGATACATTACAGGCAAACGCTACAAGTGAGACAGCACCTTAAAATCATTCATTTTCTATTTTAAAATAATACTAGATACGACTGTTCCGAACCGATTATAATCGATTCCAATCCAAAGGCACTTCTCAATTCCGAGGCCTTGCCAACTGAATTACATTCTTATTGACATTAAAACATCCTTAAAGCACTGTTTCACTAACCCAAATCTACGGTTACAACAACTCGCAAGCGTCCGTCTCGCTTAATTGCAATTTTTGATAGAGACATATCTTAGATATTGTCCTTTTTGTTATTGATTTAATAATTCTTTCATTGAATTCACTAAGCCACTAAATAGACAATATTTTAAAATATTGTGAAGTAATACATCAGGTTATCAATATGTTCTTACTTTTCTAATATCGATTGTAACATGCCATTACACATTCATTGCGTTTAAATTTTTCCAGTCCTAAAATGTTTTATTTACAATGTCTAAAAAAGTAGAGCCGCATTTTTAATAATTCTGCTAATTTTATCTTACTTTACTGTCTCAATCATTCATTAAGTTGCATAAAATTAATTTCGTTAATGCAATAATCACTTGCTCTATACAATCAACAATAGCGGTAACAAGAAGAATTTAAAAACTTGATTCATTAGACGGCCGTGAAAAAAATGTGCGCGGTTACAGTATACGATATAGACGTATAACATTTTTATACAGTTCTAAAACATTGCAAATTGCATATTGATTACGACATGGTTCAGTACAAAAATATATCCATCGCTAACATAATATTATGTGCGTTACATCCTCGAGCTGCTTCGACGTTTCGTAGGCTAAAATCACCTGGTTATTTAAGCGTTTATTTCTCAGAAATATGTGAGCTTATTATAATTAAAACACCAAGAGAATTAACTCGAGATGACGGATAACTCGGTTCTAAACAGAAAACACTAGGCCGAGTAGTTTGCGTAGCGTCATGCGTGCGTGCGAGTTTGCGTGTGTGCGGGAGGGAGTGGGTCAGAAGCGACGCAGCGAGGGCGCCTTGCGCGTTGGCTGCACCGACAGCGGCGCCACCAGCACCGACCCGCCCTCCCCCGATCCCGCGCCGCTGCTGCCCATCTCCTGAACATACAAACATCATTAGTATTACAAACTGATTTTCTACATTTATTTTTCCAGAAAACATTTAAAAAAAAAACAGATTTATATTGAGTTGTGGAAAAGAAAGCATTAATCCATCAATAAGTCAATTGATAGACCTACCAACATAGTCCTCGGATTACTAAAACAAATAAGTGATGTTAGTGGAATGTGAAAATCAGGAATTTATATTATTTTTAGTTGCATGCATACATGTTACTAAATGTTGAAAAGTTACAAAGTTGCCCATGGTTACCAATAGATGGGTTATCTATTGAGCAATTGCTAAAATGGCACTTACTACTAAACTAAACGTAACATCCTTTAATGAAAACCACGCGAGAGTAAACATCGTTGCGTTTAAGATATTGTGTTTAGCGTTAGGTGTTTGTATTATGTGTAATTACACTCACGTTGATGTTGTTACAGCTGGCGAGGCGCATCTGCGCGAGTTGCGAAGCGGGCGTGAGGTTGGACGTCGACCCGAACGGAGATATCATCGAGGACATCGCGCGTTTTAGCTTCGACGGCGTTTTGTTAAAGGACAGCGCGCGACCCACCTGCGTATCATATACCGTCGTGTACAATATCTTCTATATCAATTTTAAAAATTTAAATATTTTTCATGCGTCCAAAGTAAAAATAGATAAGTAGAAAAAAAAAGTAAAACGGCATGCTGAAAAATATTTTTTAAATATATTCATTTAATATAACCACATAAACCGGAATATTTATTTATTATGTTTTATTCTGAAGATTACAATATATAATATTTATATATAAAAAAATATTGATTTGGTAGGAAAATTGAAGTTTATACATAAAGCTGTTTGTGTTAAATGAGAAGAAAAATGAGAGTAAAACCAAAAGATGTTGTTTTGCAATAATTTTCTTTCTAGTATCAATAATTTTACACAACCCAGAGAACCGAGGCACTAGACAATTAGATAAGGTGACATGACGCAACATTAGTAACTGACAGCTGATGAGCACCGCTACAGAACAAACGAACGGGCGGGACCTGTAACGTAAGGTATGGCACGCTCACAAACAGAGGCGAATACAAGTACTTCGGTAGTCCCATTCTAAAGAATCCTACCAGAGAACACAAAACATATTAATATTTCGACCGAAGTAACTTGAGGCGATGTTATATTAATTCGTTATTGTCGAAAAGCAGAAGCTGTGATGTTACTGATATTTTATTATAATTTGCATGATCCCAGTTAAGAGTGAGGTATTAACTTTTAAAATAATCCCAAGCACATAATATTAGACATAACATGTGGCATTAGACGCAACGGGGGGCGCCCGTCGACGGGTGGTATTAGTGTCCGGGTGACGCGGGAGCGGGACGGGTATAGGGCGAGAGCGTCAGACCTGTGCGAGTAAGTGAGCGCGCAATACCCATGAGTCTAGCAGGCCGGCCCCCGGCTCGGGCCGCAGCCAGCCGCCCAGCCCGGCCAGCGCCTCCAGCTACAACAGAGGGCCCGCTATAGCGCACTGACACTATATATTTCGATAAACATTTAAACGAACGTTCCAAAGGTTTATTTTCGATCAACCTAATATTGCCTCTACATCAGCATATTATCTTGTCTGCAGGGCATTACAATTGTGCAGGTTCACAGTGCGTTCACTTGTGGGACGGTATCGTCGTATGTACCGGCGTTTTATCATGCGCGTATGTACAAACTATAGGTGCAGTCTCACTGTTGAATGAAATTAAATGTGGTAGTAATAGAAAAAAACGCTTTATATATTTTTTTAAGTTCTAGTCTAGTATGTAGACAATGCATTCAACTAACGTGGCCTGTATTAATGTTTGTTCAAATACTCAACAATTTCAGATGTTTTAATGTAGCATAATACGCCATAAAAAAACTTGCTTTGAGCTTCTACATTGGACTATTTTCATATTTTAATATTAAATAATAAATAACACTTTGATTCATGCCTTAGTTACATAACTCATGACCATGAAACATCATTTAACATAATATTAAATTGTTAACTTATTATTTTTTATTAAATTTGATGGCAACTGTAAACGATATTATAGTGAGTGATATAATTATTGCGAAGCTTAAATTTATTAATTTATTCTGCTTCGATGCATGTTTAGTGCAGTGACTCGCTTTTGGAATTCTCAGAATGCCACATATTAATGTAAACACAAATATCTACTCTTCACCACATCAATCAGTCAATCAATAAATAATAAATCGAACATACAATTTTGAGCCTTATAATATAACAATTATATAGTCCTGTGGAAAAAGACGCGTTCTTTTGGTGAGTTAGTGAGTTACGGTGGTGTGCGTACCTTAATTCTGGTGCGTGCGGCAAACTTGGATACCTTGGACAGGGTACTGAGCGCCAGGTCGCTTGTGTCGATGTCAAGCTGGTGGGACTCCAGACAGGCCAAAAATTTGTCCTGTTACAAATCACAGTTTAAGACATCATTTATGCTACATAATATAAAGGACTTGCAAATAAAATTAGATTGATAGCAAATGGCCTTAACATATTTTATTATGGGTACACATTTCATACATCACTGTTGTCAAAATTTCAATTGTACAGTCATGTTAACATAATGAGACTAATGAAAACAACATAATATGACGAACAGTGCATCGCCTAAGCGGTTATCCCTATCCATGGATTTCAGAGTAGTAACTAGTTTGCCGATCGTTTTAAAAACACAATTTTATTTCTTCAATAAATTCTAGAGAGCAACATACCGCGTCTGCTTTGCATACTGTGTTCGCCATTTGCCGGCACAGCTGGCGGAGGAAGTGCGGCTTGTCGACCGTGTCGTCCGTGATCATGAACGAGTACAGCTTTTCTTTCAGTTCCTGATTGCTCCGACACATCAACGCGAAAACGTTGTGACAATCTGAAAAAAGGGAAATTCATAATTAGGGTTTAAGAAAAGGAAGGACTTTAAACGTTAAATATCAAATCAGCAGAATAAATCTCAATTTAATATTAGGTCCTTACATATTATGAAATTGGCGTTTTGTCGTACTGGCCACTTTGATCTCAAATATATCTTCTTTGGTTAGGAATTTCAAATTTATACCGTTATTTACTCATGCATTTGAGTTTCGAAAACCATTTTCATTTGTTTTTTCCTCTTTTGGTCTTTTCTTTGCGTCACTCTGTTTACAAAATGGAAAACTTGAAATATCGGATTATTTTCGAGTACGAGTTCCAACGTGGCACCAGTGCTGCAGAAACGGCTCGAAGGATTAATGATGTGTATGGCGGCGATGTCGCAAAAGAAAACACAGTGCGTTTTTGGTTCCAACGTTTTCGTTCTGGAAATTTCGACCTACACTACAGAACAAGCCCTGTGGACGGCCGGAGACCAAAGTTGATAATGAAGAATTGAAGGCTATTGTGGAAGCGGATCCATCGCAAACCAAAACAGTTTTAATCCACTTGAAGGAAATTGGGAAGGTGAAATAGCTTGAAAGTTGGGTAACTCATGAATCGAGTGCAGTAAACCGACAAACGCGCGTCGACTGCTGCGTTACATTACTCAACCGGCACAATAATGAAGGGATTTTAAATCGAATCATTACCTGTAATGAAAAGTGGATCCTGTACGATAATCGGAAACGCTCACCGTATTAACTGAACCCTGGCGAACCAGCCAAAGCCTGCTCAAGCGAAAATTGTCTAAAAAAGTTACTTGTGAGCGTTTAGTGGACTAGTGCTGGTGTGTCGTTCACTACAGCTTTCTTAAATCTGGCCAGACGTTTACGGCAGATGTCGTTTGCCAGCAACTGCAAATCATGATGGAAAAGCTAGCTGCTAAACAACCGAGGTTGGTCATTCGCTCTAGGCCACTGCTGCTTCAGGACAACGCTAGACCACATACTGCACAACAGACGGCTACCAAATTAGAGGAGCTTCAATTGGAATGTCTAAGACATCCACCATACTCCCCGGACCTTGCTCCAACAGATTACCATTTTTTTTTTTTTTTCGAAATTTGGATAACTTCTTGCAAGGGAAAAAATTCAACTCCGATGTGGCAGTCCAAAGCGCTTTCAAAGATTTTATTGATTCCTGTCCAAACGTTTTTTTTAGTAAAGGAATCAATGAACTACCTATGAGTAGGTATATGAAAAATGTACCTACTTTAAAAGCAAAAGTATGCATAAGTAAGTATATAAAGTCAATTTGTGCTTGTATATTTTAGCGATGCTTTATTTTGTTAGCATGAAGAAAAGTACACATCAGTTCTTACCTTCCGCCTCTCTAATGTCGACCACCCTCTTGACAGTACTGAGCGGCATTAGTGATATGTGTCTGTAGGGTTTACTTGAGCCTATGCGCATCGTGCCCGTGCCGTTTGTTGGACTCTTGCTGTTAAACGCCTGCAAATTATATTCATTAGAAATCCAAGATACTTCCAAACTAAATATTATAATTTATAATTGAATATCGAAGTGACAACAAGACAGTTAAACAGTTGTTTAATAATGCATATATTAAACAACTGAACATAAAAAATTAAAAATAGTAATGTTACTTACTTTGGATCTCTTTTTGCAAACTTCCATGGTGTCAGTAAAGAGAAAAAGCACGAGATGGTCTCCTCGGCCGGACAACTCTTTGGACAGCTCCACAACTTCACATCTCGACACAAACGATCGATGAGACGACACAAGGTGGGCCTGTAAACAATCGATTAATAAAATTGAGACAGTCTTTCAATATTTTATCACAATATTTTTTTGTTTATTTTTAACTGTTTAGTTGCTTTACATAAGACTTTGGCTTCACAATACAATGTATAATAATCTAGCGATGGCGTCACGCCCAGCTTCCCACTACCGTTATAAATATAGTGGAAAAAACATTACGCATTTTACTCCCATGCTTGCGTACGAGTTAAAAGTGCATGAATATTTGTTTACATTCGTCAAACATTTGGAAGCATCTATATTAAATATGACTACTGAATGTGTTTGTTTTGTATAGTTAAAATACTTTCCCGTTTTAGGTTTTAGGTTAGGTTGCATATTATATTCACTTTTTTCCTTCATATACTGTTTTTGTGTACATATGCACGATTTGCACATGCGCAATTAATAAAATTGATCGTATATTATGTGAAAGAAAAATTGACAATTGTGTCAAATAAAAAAATTTGTCAAACCAACACGGCCTAAAATCGTGCCCACGCACACACAAAAAATCAAACGAACATGACTCATATGTATACGTTATTACGAAATGGCCTGCGTAAAAATACGTGCGTGTGTGAAAGCGTGTACACGTATGCATGTTTGTGCGTGCACATGTGCGAACGAGCGAGTAGGTGCATGCGTGTTTATACGTACGCCCGCACGTACAATTGAGTGCTTGTGCGTACGCGTGTACATGTGCGTGCTTACCGGGCACTGGTCGATGTCGTTGTATATGTCGAACATCTGCAGCTGGCCCTCGGTCTTGCGCTTGTCCTCGTTGATGTGCGACATGACCTCGCGCAGCCCCGCCAGCGCCGACACCAGCGCCGCGTGGTCCGGGTTACTCTTGTGCGTGTGTTTCAGGATATCTAAAGCAGAAATAAGGTATGAAATATTTTATTTTCTTGACATAATGGTCGTATAATATTGGGCTTCTGCTAGTTACTTGTTATTTACTATAAATGAAAATTTACAACGTTATACAAACATCACCTATGTTATATTGTTATGATATACTTAGGACACTTTTTAGAAAATAAAATTAATGCTTACCTTCTAATAGTAAACTAATACTGGGTAGTCGCTGCACGGGTCTTATTAATAATTCCTGTAAGCTCTGTCTTCCACATTCTGGTCTAGTTTGACAAACTTTTAGGAATGCATGAAATCTAGAACAAAACAGTAAATGTTATTGACTTTATGATTGATGAGAATTTACATGAATAACTTTATTTATTATCAATAAGGCATACCTACTATAATTTAAACATAAAAATTATTTATAAGAATATTCTATTTTTTATACTCTATTCAGTAGTCGGTATATCTGCAAAAAAAAACGAATACAACAATGGTATGTATACCTTGGGTTCTCACGGTCACACTGTTGCAGCATTTCCTTGGTGTTCTCGAAGAAGTTGACGAATGGCGGGTAGGCCTTGACCATGTCGGGCGTGTACTTGAGCACCAGCCGCCCGATCCCCACCTCCTCGCTCCAATAAGCCTGGGCGTAGTGCAGCTCCTCCAACATACGTCTAACAGATAAAAGACAGATAAGTAATTATAAACATAGCATTTGACTGTATGTGACAAGCTAAGACTTTCTCGTAAATAAGCCTGTGTGTGCGTGTGTGTTGTGTGTGTGCGTGTGTGTTGTGTGTGTGTGTGTGTGTGTGCGTGCGTGTGTGTTGCGTGTGTGTTGTGTGTGTGCGTGAGTGTGTGAACTGATAAAAGTAGATTACTTTACACGGAAGCAGTAACAACTTTTTTACTCGAAAAGGGAAGACTTCTTATTTGAGAATACAAATTATAAATGACTTTAAAACAATTTGATACAAGTAAAATGCTCTTTTTAAAATAAAAAACAAAAACAGTTTTTTTCTATGAAATTTTTTTCTCGCCGGGCTAGTTCCCAGCCAAACCGGGTGGTATGTATGCCGACGTTAAGAAAGTGTATAAAATAACAACTTTGAATAATTTTTTTTTGACTTTTAACAAGAGTACTTACTGATGCAATTCATAAATAGGCGGTAAATTTCCAAAAATGATTTTGAGTTCGGTATTGTTGAGCAAAGCTTGATTCTTTCCGTTTGTACTGTCTTCTTCCACCATCACCTCTAATGGTTGTTTAAACATCTAAAATAAAATAAAGAAGAAGATATATAACAAATTGGAATATATTATGTATTCTTTATTTACGTATAAGGTAACAATACTCACATTGACTATAGTTTGCAGTATACCAACATAGTTTGATTCTGTTTGAAGCAATTCCATAAACACTTGTTGACGGGGAGACATCAACTTCCGCACTACATTGTCAGGTACCTCTGATTCTAAAATAATAAATTCAAAATGTAAATGTTATAGTTATTTCAAAATTGCATCACAATAATTCTATTAGGACCAATTTTTCAAACTTACCATGAGTATTGGATAGCTTATTTACAAGTTTAGTCGATGTCGACATAAAGTAGGAAAATGACAAAACTTCTGAAGAAGCTTTTCAATACTTATTAGAACTGAATGAAAAATCGGCCCTTATCATATTATTCAATGGTTTATGCTTTATAGTACAATCTACCTTCTAGCAATTGCTTGCCGTCGGGCGAGGGCGTGCAGTCGAGCAGGTTGCCGGAAATGGACAGCAGCACGGCGTCGCCGACAGACGAGCGCCGCTTGTGCAGCGCCGCGTCGCCGCCGCGCAGCTTGCGCTTGCGCAGCCGCTGCAGTTGCGAGGGCGTGCACGTACCCTCCTCCGCCACCACTGCCGCAGCCGCCGCGCCGCCCGCGCTGCCCGCCCCGCCCACCGACGACCGCCGCGATATCTCCTCCAGGTACTGTGGTAATGAAACAATGATATAGCACTACGTCAACAACTCATACATTCTAGATATGAATTCAGATTACACTCGACATTGGCGTTGGTCATCTGCATCACTGTTAAAATAGCAGTAAATCAGTGTACAGTTTTTTTTGTGCAATTATAATGTTCGCAATATCTGGTTTACATATTATGTGTATGTATCCACTACCTGGTACATGGTAGTGGGTACATACATCTTGTTTTCAAATGTACTTACATCTTTGAAAAGATATTCTCTCTCATCTTGCGCTTCTTCATTTTGTATTGACGCCCAAAACCATTCTGCTTTTACAACGTGAACGGTAGGCGCACAGTCCGGCGCTATGACCGTATTGTGTTCGTCAACCACCTGCAATTGGGCATATTAATATTAGTTAAAATTTAAAACCTGTCTTAATTTTAAAATGTGGTGGTAGACTCTAAAGTTAACGTAACGTATAGTTGTGATCAGTACCTCCAATGTGCATACGTGTAACCTACAAGCGCTTACATGTCTCTAAGCATGCAAATATGATATTATAACATAATAATAATTGGAATTTTTATTTTCAGTACCTGGCAGCGTCATAAGTTTACATGGTACGAGCAGTCACGAATAACAGAAATTATGACTGTCAATAATTTGGAAAACTCAGGATGATAATATATTTTTTAATAATTTCATTAAGGAAAACATCTACCATGTAATCTCATGGTAAGCTCCGAAAGAGATAGAATGATACATTGCATATAGCACATGGACAAGCTAAATTTGATATTTAGTAGTACAATATGTAATTAAATGGTGTTAGTACCGGCAGCGATAGTCCATGGCATTGCAAAATGGCGCGAGCGTCTCGGGTGGGGGTCGTCGTGACGGAGGCGGGCGCGACGAAAGTTCGCGGTGCGTCGCGCGCCGCAGGTGACGGGAGCGGGGTGGGACGGGAGGCGGGGCCACAGGGGAACGCGCTCGCCCGCAGGTCGCCGCTGCCGCTTATCGAGTAGCGGTGTGCGCGCAGCCACACGTATTGAGGAGTTTTAAATATCGTTGAGTCGTCGAGCTCGTCAACGTCGGTGTCGTTTTTTAAAGGAGTTCTCATTTCCGTGCTGTCCACGGTATCCACTTGGACCGGAGATATATCCAGGTTCATTCCGTCGACGTCTCTCTTGGGTGTGGAGACCTTAGTGAGCTCGGGCGGCAGGTGGCGCGTGTCGATGTCGACCGTGTTACGTTCCGCCCTCTTTTCGTATTTTTTCTTTCTTTCGCTTCTAAATGAGGCGGTAAACGATTTTACACTGCGGCGAAGCTTCGATGCCGATTTTGACGTTTTGGAGCTTCTTATCGAGGAAAAAGAAATATCAAAAAATCCCGATTGTTTGCTCATGTTCATCGAGGATATCGAGGTGTTGTCGTCTTCCCTGATGGGTGAGGACGTCGAGGCGACGAATTCTCCAGCGGGGTCCGTTGGTTTGACTTCATCGGGACTCACCGGCTCGACGGAAATATCTCCCGATGTTTTAGAAACGGACTCCTTTTTGGACCTTTTAAATATTGTCGGCCTATTTTTAAACTTAAACGAATCCTTAATTTTTAATCTCTTTATGGATTTCCAATTGCTGTCCTCGGACTTGTCCGGGGACACATTGTTGCCGTCGACTAGACCGATTTGAAAATTTGAGTCGGTCGAGTTTCGGCTTCTTTTCTTTCCGGACGAAATTGTAGTAGTCGATTGTTGGAAATCTTTGTTGTCTTTCGATAAGGTCGCTAAAAATCCAGCATCATTTTTCGTATCTAAGTCACATAAACTTTTGGTGAGCGACGAATGCAGAGAACCCGACTCTGTCAGGCAATCGACTAAATTAAACACATTAATCGATTTATTTCTAAATACTTCGCGCTTTTCTTTGGCATCAACTCTACCGTTGTCGTGAATAATAGTCTGTGACATATGCTTATTTTCTTTGTCGCTCGTCTGGGGCTTTCCTGTTTCGGAATGACTCCTACTGTGATCACTAAAATACTCGTTTCCTACATTAGTAATACTGATATCGGGTTGAGCGGGCTCTTTTGGCTTTTTTGGGCTTAAGCTACTTCTAATACTGTTTCTCGACCGCAACAAGCTCTCGTCTCGCTCGTCTCGGCTCGTGTGGTCGGGCGTGGGTTTGATGGGGCTAGTGCGACGGCCCGACAGGCGGGCGGACAGGCGGCGGTAGAGCGATGCTTTGGGGGTTTGGGAGCGGTTGGGGGAGGTTCGAGTGGGCTTTAGTGAGCTGTTCGAGGAGTTCGGGTGAGGCGATAGGATAAGCGAACGACCGAAAGTCTCCCCATTGGCCATTACCTGAAACATGTGTGAAACACACCACGCAATGATAATGAAGCCATTCCAGTACATACATGCTTAAAGATATCGTTGTTGCCCTAGATTTAGACACAAAAGCGACGAATTTAACAGAGAAACGAATACAAAAGTTCGTGAAAAGTGAACATTGTTATATCATCCGCATAGATAATGACAAAAAAGAAATAACTTTTGCCCAAATATGGACGGAGTAACTGCGCGATGAACGTACACAAAAAGCATTTGAGATTTACTTCTGAATATTTCTAACAGATATAACTTCTAGTATTGGTAATAAAACTTATTTTTCGATTTGTTAAAAAGATTTCTAACCTTGTTTTATTATCAACAAATTTAATTAACTTTGAAGGTCAAAATGATGTAGTCAGAAGTAAACTAGCACATGAAAGTAATATTGCCAGCATGTCTGATGAGAAGCCGTGGTGAGATGGAACAGACAATGGGTTGACTTTACGTGGTGCGGGAGGGGTAGCGGTGCAGCCTATTGTACTTATCATACACAAGGAAAAACTACTACGGAGCGATAAATACTACAGGAATTACTGCAACTGGTCGATGTATATTATCAAAGTACCGTTTCTAAATTATGCAACACGTCGACATTGAATTCGGCTGCTACCGGAATGGTAGAACGTTTTTTGTTTGCGTGTGAATTGTAATATACACACGTTCGACATTGAGATGATTGCTAAACGGTATGCAGGTCGTAAAATAACGTTAAGCAAAAATAAAATAAAATCTACAGTGCTAAGCGACAGCGGGTAGAAAACGATATGTGTACCAAGAGTTATAGCTACGTGAAACTTGCATGCTGTATTCATTACGCTAAAATTAGTACCTAATGTGCCACTAATGCCTCTATGTATATTAATAAAGTCGGTATGTCAAGTATTTGGAGGTAAACGCTCTCTGTGAACACTAACATTGCAAATATAAATATTCGGCTCACATTATTATGTTACGGTTTATTTAAAATATGAACACAAGTAAAGCATCAACTACACGCATCCGTTGTGCTAAAGGATTTAACGAGAATTTAAAGCGGCTGCTGCCAAAATTTAAACGCTAAAATCATCGCCGTATGAGTCGACGAATTCGTTTGTAACACTACTAAAGACATTAGTTTACATATCGAATGAATGTAACTGATCCATTGGACCTTAAAGGTGCATCTTAACCTGCGCGTAAATCATCAACTTAAACGTTAACAGTAACGTAGGGGTACTTACGACGTGCGTGCAGTCGGGGTCGTCGAGCGTACAGGCGGCGCCCCCGTTGTTGCTGAGCACCTCCGCCATGTGCTGCGTCTCGTCCTCCGCGAAGCCAACGAAACACACGCGCGCCCCCGCAAACACCTTCAGTTTGTGCTCTTTCTGCAATCATTTACAATTCTGTAGTAATTGATTATTCATCAAAAGTTGCTAGGGACTTCGTCTCTGTATCAAAAAAGATTTAATGAAAGCGAATAGCTATTCCATTTTCAAAAAGTATGCTAGTGGCTAACATTTCGGCGACTCGTGCCTCCTATTCTGTTCTCGAGATTTTTGTTTAAATCTAGTCGCTAAGGTCTACAAGTTAGGGGAGCCGACTCACTATGAAGGCGGCGTCGGTGGCGAAGCAGGCGGGGTCGTCGCGGCGCTGCCAGCAGCAGTCGACCCAGGAGCGTTGCAGCACGGGCAGGCCGAAGCCCGACGCGTATCGGTACTTGTCGCCCGTCGCCGCCGCCGCGATCAGGTGCGTCACCTTGCTCGACATGTCCTTGCGTATCGACCCGCCCATGTAGTGTATGAGGGTTATCAGGTACGTCTGTGGATGGCGTACTCGTCTTAGAATATAATATCATATTATCAAAAAATACAATTCATTACAGTTGAAAATAATTTATAATTAGATATTAACCAAGGTGCTATTAAACGTTTGTTTTCAGTTTGCACTTGGTAGTAGGACTTAGTTGTCTCTCAGGTATAATTACTGCAGCCCGTGCATTAGATGATTTTACTACTAATGAGTATCAAAGCCTTCTCACCAGCTCTTCCTTTTTCCGGAATCCGGAGAAACATATGACGGCGCCGCGCATGGCGAGCGAGTAGAGCGGGCGCGCGTTGGCGGGCGGCGGTTCCTCGCGCGCCGACAGCTGTAACACCGCCGTCGGGCCCAGCACCCTGGTCACAAACATCATTAATGAGATATCTAGCTTGGTGAGCCTGCAATATCACTAATGGAAGTAACAAAAAAGGCATGCTAGCCAGGACAAACCACGGTTTTACAGAAAACCAGAGTAATAAATTGTATCTGAATAGTAAGTTGCATTGTACACTGGAGAGGTGATAGGTTGTCCGAGGGGTAATTTACTTCTTTTAAAGTCCGGCAATGCGTTTATAACTTAATCTCTGGTAATTTTAACAAGGTAGCCGTAGTAGAGAAAACTCTATCCTCTTCACAATGGTGAGTAGAGACCTCAGTCGGCAAAACTTGAGTGTTTAATTTTTTTCCGTCCAATGACATCTTAATCTGATATACCAGCCCAAACAATATCCAACAATATTTTATAGAACTCACGTGCAAATCTGCTGGTACCGACTCCAAAATTAATGAAGATGGAGATGAAGATTGAGTAGAGAATAGTTAAAATTTTAGCCGAATTTAAAAGAAGAATATTTAGAAAATAAGTGTTGTTTCATAATTTTTTTTTTGCATTTTTACTTTGGAAGTCGGTTTTAATTTTTGTTTAAAAATAATATTTTTTCTCTTTTTAGTTAAATTTGTCATCTATATTATTATGAACACATTTTAAGAAAGATATTAATACAAGAAAGCCTCCGCTATTCTTTGGAAGTCGGTTTTCATTTTTTATTTAATAATAATATTTTTTCCCTTTTCAGTAATATTTATTATTACTAACACATTTTAAGAAAGTTATTAATACAAAAAAGTCTCCGGTATTCTCACTCTCTCGGCAAAACAAACTCAACGTTATTTCATGCCAGTTTTCTGAGAGGCCGTGGTATTTCCTCAAATAAGCATTACCGATCTGCGGACCTACTAAACAATCACCAGTGATGATAATGATAAGATACTATATTATTAAATAATTATTATTATTATCTATTGTTATTGTCGGCGGCAAAAATGTAGCAGTAAGCATTAATATACTATAGTGATGATGATGTTCAAATTTCATCATTTTCTACAAATTTCAAAGACATTGATATCGGTGCACAAAACTCTGATGAGTAGTTAATACCTATGTCACCATATTAATATGTTGGTGTTTCGTGTGAATGGTGATGATGATGAATACTGTTAGTGGTATGATGGCATATGCTTGCAGTTCTTTAAACAACGCCGGAATCCCCAAATATGTATCTATAAGGACTCAGGAGTTCTGTCCAGTACTTTTGGATCCAAGGTATATTTTGATGCAAAATCTTGTTTTTGATAGCATATGCTTGGACTACATCAGACAAAGTCGAAATCACTATATGTGTCCATATAAATTTCGAAGTGTTCCCTCGATTTTATCATGGATCCCATCATCGGGTTAGCACTTTGGTGACCATGGGACAAATTTCGAATTGTAGCCTTTACAATAAAAGAATTTTGCAAATAGGTTTACAGACGGAGGAGTAATCGTTGAACATACAATATATATATATATATATATATATATATATATATATATATACGTACCCACAGAACACGAGCGTTTTTATGTGCGCCTTCACGATATCAAATGTTTTTAACCAACTTCTAAAAAAGGAGGAGGTTATACGTTCGGCTGTATGTATATATATATATATTCTGTGGGTACGTACTGTGGTTTAGCTCCCTACGTTTAAGCCTTTTTCCTTATGTGGTTAGATAGTAACATCACCCCTGACTTTTGGTCGGTAGTTAAAATAGATTCTACTGGAGTGGAGTACAACTATTCCAAAAATAGAGACCCTATGCGACATTGTCCAGGAAAGACAACTTCCGCCCGGGAGTCGGGACTGAACAAACCGGAAGAATCGTTTTGATTATAATTAGACAGAGACTTCAAATCCTTTAGTTTAGTAAAACTACTGATTGATGACGGTTGTACAAAGACTAGCCCACGGGAACACTGTACTTTTTCGAGATAAAATTGGCCTGTGTTTATCCAGAGCTTAAACTACTATCATAGCAAATTTCATCAAAATCAGTAGTTTTTGCATAAAATGGTTACAAACATACATCCATCCATCCATCCATCCTCACAAACTTAAACATTTATAATAGTATTAGGAAGTAAGGATTCATTAATCTTTATACTTATTAGGTATATTAACTACTATCAAGTTAGAATTTGCGAGTCATAAATTAGATTTAATAGGTAAAATCAATGTTCATATCGAGATCTATGTGGATTGAACATTTAAATTGACGTTGAATTGGCCGAGCGGCGCCTGCGCTGTGACGTACGGCGAGACGAGAAGTCGTGACGTCACACGACCACCGTGCGATTTAACCAGATAGAAATAGTACTGACGAATTACATTCCGTATTCCTAAAATACGGAATGTTAGTAATCATACAGATAAAATAAAGATTATTCATTCAATGAATTAGTGTGTGGTCGTTTTCCGAGAATAAACACTACAAGGTATTTTACGTTTTCCACTGAAAAACAACATTCGTCAACAACATAATAGGTCTTTACCTATGAAATTGCCGTTCTGCAGTACTGGCCATTTCAAATCAAAATAATTTTTGTTTGGCTAAGAATTCTAATTTCAATTTAATTTTATTTTAAAAACATGGAATTTTTTCCAAAAGTAGTCATTTTTTTATTGATTAGTGTTACATTTTCATCGCATTTCAATCTTTTTCGTCATCATGGATACGTTAAAAGTTCGAGTAATTATGGAATATGAGTACCGTCGTGGCAGCAGCGCGGCACAAGCGGCACGCAACATCAACGACGTTTACGGAGCTAGCACTACAAACTAACGCACCACCTGTTATTGCTTTGCTCGCTTCCGTTCTGGAAATGTCGACCTGAAAAATGAACCTCGCGGTCGTCCGAAGACTTTGGTCGACAATGACGAATTAAAGGCGATTGTGGAAGCTGATGATACACAATCTACGTCTGAATTAGCAGCAGCTTTCGACGTTAGCGTCATAACAATATTGGTCCATTTGCGTCAAATTGGCAAGGTAAAAAAGCTTGACAAATGGATGCCCCACGAACTCAATGATCGCCAGCGTGAAGTACGCGTCGAGACGTGCCTTGCACTGCTCAACAGACACACAAATGAAGGAATTTTGAACCGCATTGTTACCTGCGATGAAAAATGGATTCTGTTTGATAACCGTAAGAGCTCAGCAAGTTGATTGGATCCTGGTTCAGCACCTAAACAATGCCCTAAACGAAAACTTACCCCTAGAAAAGTGATGGTCACTGTTTGGTGGTCTAGCGCCGGTGTGATTCATCACAGCTTCTTACCAAACGGGGTGAGGATTACTGCAGATGTGTACTGTGAAGAACTGAACACAATGATGGAGAAGCTGGCACATCTCCAACCAGCATTGGTCAATCGCTCGTCTCCGCTGCTCCTGCACGACAACGCGCGACGTCATACTGCACAGCAGACGGTCTCCAAGTTGCAAGAACTGGGTTTAGAAGCTCTCCGTCATCCGCCCTACTCACAAGACCTTGCGCCTATAGACTACTACTTTTTCCAGAATTTGGATAACTTCTTGGCGGGAAAAAAATTCAATACCCGAGAGGCAGTACAAAATGCCTTTGAAGAATTTGTTGCCTCCCGTCCAGTTGATTTCTTCAAGAAGGGCATCAATAAACTGCCACTGCGTTGGCAAAGATGCATTGATTGCATGGGTGATTACTTCGATTAATACAAATAAAAAATACATGAAAAAAAATCGTTAAATTTTTTTCATAAAAAACTGCAATTTCAAAAGTAAAGACCTAATATTAGTAATAAATAAATAATACATCTCTGTAACTTCCATATTTTTATATTTTACTAGCTGTTGCCCGCGGCTTCGCCCGCGTAAATACAGTATCGCTCGGGAACACTGTACTTTTCGGGATAAAAAGTGGCCTATCTTTTAATCCAGAGCCTAAACTACTGCCATACCAAATTTCATCGAAATCCGTTCAGTAGATTTTGCGTGAAAGAGTAACAAACATCCATCCATTCTCACAAACTTTCACATTAAATTTTATTATATTCGTAAGATCTGTGGATAAATTTTTCTAATGCATCGAAATGTTTTCTTTTATAACACGTGAGAATAGAAGATCCCATGCACGCATGCGCATGCTTGCACTCCCACATTTGCTGTAAGCAAGCAAGCAGGTTGTGGGTACTTTTTCGCGGGATATTGCTAGATATAATATTAATTAAATTGTATTAAAAGTTAGGTTTGTATTATTGTAGACCAAAAAAATTGTATTGTAAGAAATTTTTAATAGAATCAGGCGTTACTTTGCGGAAATCCATAGATTTCCGCAAAGTAACGCCTGATTCTATTAAAAATTTCATCTGTTAAGACGTCAATCGTTATCAGACTTCAGAGGAATGCAAAAGCCAAGAGCCATAAAAATTGTATCAACTGACACTTGACAGTAAAACTATTTTCATTACCTACTGCAGATACTTAATAAATAGATTAAAATTGTCAAAGAAACGCATTATATGTTTTAAGAAAACCCTAACCAACTCCGTGTTGCTAATATGTATGTATTAGCAACACGGAACACCCTTCATTAATGATGCAAATGGTCCCTTGAGCAGGAATTTGCTCCTGCTCCTTGGAACCATACCCTGAGGCACCAAAAAGCTTAATTGTATCCAATTCATTGAGGACACTGTACTGTGCGGTCATGACCAATAGGTGTTACAAATGAAGTGAGTAGTGTAGCATAAAATAATTCAATTAAAATTGAAATGATAAACCTTGCGTTTGAATTGTTGAAGTTGTGTCGGATCAAGGTCTACACAATAACAGATAATGGTAAACCCATTTACAGTTAGATAAATGTGCCTACTTCAAAATACTGTCGATTTAAATTCGCAATAAAATGTTATGGCAGATACAATATTGCGGATAGAGAATTCACGATGGAGCAGCGTGTTTCGAATGCTATAGTAGTAGTACTAACTACTAAGTACATACTACATAGAAGTATAAACTGTAGAAAACTTTCATAAAAATATTGGAAGTCAATCCAGTAGAGCCTAGGACTCAAGACTCGAGTCTACGAGAGTTTATGGTTGTTAAACGTTATTATTTTTTGGACCACAATTATTAACAAAATCCAAACATTGAATACATTTAAAGCCAGTAATGTAATAGAATTTTCATTACCAATCTGGAGTTAAGAGAAAACATAAAGTATATTTAGTACAAGAAATACCGAGGAGTAGGTTGATTACAAGTATTAAATTCCATAACCGGGATACGAGATCCAAAATAAATGAGTGTAACGTAAAGGAATACTACTCATCGCATATATTTTTGACGCTATTTCAAATAATTTTGGCGGAACCCGGATGACTAACCCACTTTAGGAATCCCTGTAGAATGTAGATATTAGAGCTATCTTCTTAAATGGGATTTTGAACACTAAACCGCAAGCAATCAAGATGACATAGAAAATGAAACCTAGCAGTCTGCAGAGGAGTATGATGAGTTTTAATACTCCCTGAAATAAATTTCATGGTATCATGTATAAAGATATATCAGATTTTGCGAATAATCTAGATGTGCCTACTATCGTCTAAAATAGTGAAATGATGACACAGTGACGAGTTACGATTTACGAAGCAGCTGCAGAAACTAAATTTATAGCATGTTAGTTGTTACTATAAAAACTGTTGTGTGTTATTGTAGAGAATTCTGTTTCCTACATAAGTAGAGTAAATACTACAAGATACCCAAATGAGTAAAAAGGCATTAAATATAACAAAACAGCGTGTTTATCTAAACCGGTTTTGAGAATAAATTACAATAGATATTGCTATTGTAGCATTCTTACATATCACTCTTCGAAAATATAGAGACTGGAGATTCAGTTGATGATTGATGAGGCGGTTCCTCCTCCTCTGGGGTCGGGGGTAACCGCGTGGGTCCCATCGTTGGTAAACAACAACAAAATTTAACACTTCACTATACAATCATTATCATACACTAGTCCGCTGAAGGTTCCTTATAAACAAATCGCACACGTTCGACTTATTCGCTCTCGGCCTCATCACTGATATCTCAAGATTAACCATTTATATTTTTCTGACCATCGAGCATAATATTATTTTCGTAAACTTATTCCAAGATTTAATTGCCGTCAGCAGAAGATAATTCTTTGCGAGAATTTAAAGACGCACGCGCTACGTTCTCTGAACGTTCCACGTTAGATTGAAAAACAGTCGCATGGAATGTGAGGCCCCAAAATAGCACGCAGCGTCCCGCGACCGCAAGGGCAACCCTCGCGCCGCGGGCCGAGCGTTGCGACGCACCCGCCGGCCACCACCTACACGCACCTTTATTTACATCCATAGTCCATACGTTTACATTTCGTACGGACAACGTTTTACTAGCGGAAGGTTTCCCAAGTACAAGAAACTCCGACTTGATGGATTATATTTGTGTGCCACAGTGCAATAAAAATTGACATTGTACGTTTGTTGCCGTTTTGATTAACAGACACTTGACATATTTACTACAAGCATGAAGTACACTACTAAATCGGAAATTGTATTGTTAGGAAATTATAATTAAGTATTGTTAATTAAATTATTTATTTCTAGGCTACAAAATATAATATTATAAGTCTTTAAACTTGTGAGAATTAAATTCTTTACGTAGAGTGTAAAATCGAGTGCTAATATGTTTTATCATCATTAACATTAATTTCGAATAATTGAATCCAAAAGTAGGCATTTGAAGCTCGGTCCGCCGTAGCTAAAGTTCTCGACCGCAGCCATATTATTAAACAGTATACAATAATAATTAATCTCTTCAATTGGCATTTCTCTGATACACTGCAATGAGGTCGGTCTGCAAACAATATTAATGCTGAAATACGAGCTTTGTTAGACTTCTAAGAAAATATTTCAACGTAAACATAATTTCAGTGCCGTAAACAAACGCGGAAGAAAATAATAACGTTAGTCATCAGTAAAACAAAGGATCATAGGATATTTTTATGTGCAACTCAAATGCCTAAAAGTTTTGTTTCATTGGCCTGGCACTAAAGACTGCGAGTTTAGTCCTATGGTTCAGACTTTAGAATTTGGAAACAATAAACATTCAAACATTGTATTTACTTACAAGCAAATTTTCATATTTATGAGTCTATTCACTGGAGCCAATTGTTTTCTCGCCTAGACAGAACTCAGAAGTCTACTTTTATTGTAATATAATACATATTACATAGTATTTTGAGTGGACGACTAGTCTCATAAGGTTTTATATAGATGGACAGCTAGCTACTAGGAAATTTAGAGCAGGTGTTTAAAGCAAGCTGAAACCATGTCCTATACTTCTCCAATTGTACCTAACACTAGACTGCAGGTCTGGCTGGTCAGAAGCGCGGCTAAGTCAATATACAAATTTTTGAAAAGTAAATTTTTTAATCCCAAAAAAACATGTTTAATTAAAAAGCATAGTACCTTTATTGTTTACGCATTAATAAAATGCATACTAACCTATATTTTGCTTTGTGTGCTGCATCGAATAGGTCGCCCTCGAACGGTGTGGTGACTAAGTAGGCCGGCGGGGCCGGCGAGGGTTGAGTCTGGGGCAACTCCTCCGGCCCCCTGACGGAGGCTACGGGCCCGAGGCGCTCGCAGGCCGCTCGTACACGCTCGCACTCGAGGCACGACTCGCTCACGAGCACCGAACACGCCGTCGAGCCTGCGATCAAAAACGACGTAAGTGTAACCATGGTAGTTCACCGTTATAATAAAATTCGGTAGTTCTTGGATACAAATGAGACATGTATGCTAAAAATATTAAAATACGTTTCACAAATAAAACACATTCCATAATCGAGATGTACACTTTATACACAATCTGTTGTTAAGAGAACCTATACTCCTAAGGCCAAATAAATTTTGTGATGAAAAAAAATAAAGCTTGTTAAGCGACAAAGGTCATTTGGACACATTCACGACAAAATATGTCACTCATTAATAATTGTTCTCTGGAGTTCAGTTTGAACCTATGCATACTGACTACTGACTTGAGTAATATCAATCTCCTCATTATGGAATTATTTGTCTAAAATATAGATAATATACATATTCATTAATATTATCTTGTCTCATTTAAATAACCATGAATTCGATAAATTGTTGCTTGACGCAGAACTCAAGGAAGACTGGACCGATTTGGCAAAATTTTCTGTTCCATATTTCTAATTTCCATCTCAGGAAAAGTAAATATTCTAGAAGAAGTAACTTATGAAGTTTCTCCAACCAATTTCCTAAAATTGGGTAAACGGTTTTTAACTCGGCTTGCTTTTCCTTTTTCGGTAGATTCACTCGATAAGCCAATATGTTTACGATAGATTTTTGATTTTACAGGACCTTAAATATCCTCTCTCTTTATTTTCTCTAGAGTATACATCCATCCAGTGTCATATAAAAAGAAGCACATAATGTTTCGGTGCCTGTAATTTTGTAATTATCACAAAAATAATGAACCGCCTTGGCTGACGCATACATCGACGTCACACACAGGAGCTGAAGCGCAAACACTAATCTAAATATAGACGTATCTGGTCAAATTCCTAAGAAGGATATTAAATGTTTAGCACGAGGAAGTCGTGAACTTTAAACAAGATTTATCTGATAATACGACAAATCGCCTTGAAGAGAACCAGACGACTGTGCTCCGTGTTTTCTTTGGTCGTTTCAAAATTATACGAATGTTTTGATTACGTAAACTTAGGTTAGAAAAATCGACGCCAAAAGAATAGGAGTATATTATGTACCATATAATAAAAAGCAATCCAGGCATGCAAATGTACACTATGATAAAAAAGCTGAGTCTGAATGTGTGTGTGAACAGTGTGCCCAGAATGTACATGTAGGTATGGAAGTTTCTACATTAATTAATTTCGTGTGGTATGAAAATTGACAAGGCACCTGTTGCCTGTTTGTGGGCCTTATTTAAAACCTATTTGTTAGTAAATAATAAAACATGAATTATGTTTATCGATTTTACGAGTCGCGTTCCCGCGCTACTTTAGCAGTTCAGGGTCGGTGACTCACGTCGTACAGGGAACACCCGGCACTCTTGGCATCAACTAGGTAAAACTTAACTATGAAGTATGAGCGACATTCACCTGTATCAATAACAATTACTCACACAGTCGAGATACTCGTGAGTTTCAAGAAACATATTTTGTTTGCAATAATTATTCCCAAAACCCCTTAAATTCATCCCCGAATCTCTGCGTTCTTTCCCTTCCTTCAGTTTTGGAAACACGTTTTCCAAGAGTCCAAAATATTTGATTTTATCTTTATAATTTTTTAGGGAAGAAAACCATTCGACTGCTGAAAATGTAGCAGTTGAATGATCTGATGGTTATAATTCATTTAATTAATATTTCCTATATTAGCAAACTATGTTGTCCAGTTTCCACAAGGGCGCACCCTGTAGAACCGATTTGTTCATCTACTTAACCAGGTGCTTTTGTTGTGCAAACGAAATTGACACCCAGAATCAGGATTTACAAGTTAGTCGCCAATGTTTTTGAATACTCAAAAAGAACTGCAAGCATATGCCATTATAATAATATAGATAGGAAAAACTACTTAAAAAGAGAAAAATTATTATGAATAAACAAAAAATTAAAACTGACCTCCAAAGTAAAAATGCACAAAAAATTATAAAATAAAACTTATTTTCTAAATAATTCCCCTCTTAAATTCGGAAAAAATTTTAACTATTTCTCTACTCAATCTTCCTATCAATGAGTTCTATAAAATATTATAGGATATTGTTTGGGCTGGTACCTTCTTCAAAATTAGGAAGATTGAGTAGAGAAATAGTTAAAATTTTAGCCGAAGTTACAAGGGGAATTATTTAGAAAAAAAGTTTTATTTCATACTTTTTTGTGCATTTTTACTTGAAAGTCGGTTATAATTTTTTGTTTAAAAATAATAAGCTGATCAATTTGAACAAAATTTGAACATTAATTTAACATATTATATATAAAATACAGAAAATCTACTAATAATATTTCCGAATCCTGAAATAAAATAAAAAATCATAGACTATAAGATCAAAGATACAATATATTTAGTAATTGTAATCAATGTACATTATGTAATGATCCTAATGTTTAAGTGTGCTTTCGATTTTTATTTTTATGCTTTAAGTTAAGTACACTGCCACTAATCTGTAATTTATAAATTATAAATATGTTTAAGTAAATTGAAAATTTTAATCAAAATAAATTACTAAAACCTTTATAAATAATGCCTATAAGCATTAGTAGAGCTATGATTTCAGCAACACAAAGTTTTTATTATGATGATGTAATATTATTGCAATCTTGTAACAAGAGGTTTTATTAAACATTCATAAAATGTTGGTACTTAAATTCCATGCAGATCATATGAAAAGCTAAAACAACTTAATATGTATTATGGAAATTAAAGGTAATACATAGATTGCATACCAGTGATCAATAACTACAGCTTTTTAAACATTTTCTGTTCTGGTTAAATATCATGGAACACACAAAGGCCAAAGTGCCATATTATGTTTCAGCTTCTAAATTAAATATTTTTACACATATTTCTCACAGCAACTCTTCAAAGGGGTAAATAACAATTTCTCAGCACTCGTGTGAAAATTGTCATGCACACTCACATCCTCCACCAAGATAATATGTCCGCAGCTGTTCTACCAGCGCTAGCATGGTTGGCATGTATGTCGAAAGCAATGCTTTATGCCATCTGCTAAAGCTGAGCCTACCAATATTAAAATATTTTAGATAAAATTGATTTTTCAATTGGAACCATAATATTATTTTTTAGTATTTTCACTTAAAATTTAAATGATGATAAAATATATTATTCAAATAAAACATTATCGTAAACACCAAACTGATAGCACCTATGAGGGAGACAAGACCAACTTAATTGACAGACCAAGCAACTAATTGCAATTGCAACATTTTTAAAGTTCTGTAGTACTAAAAGTAACCCTTATAGTTTTGCTGTATCTGCCCATTCTAACTTCTGTAATAATGACGAAAATGAGTATACTCAAAAATTGCTTATAGTTTATATTTGCAGCATAAATTGAAATTATAAAAATGTAAGTGGTTGAAACTTTTAACTTTTAGTGCTATTAGATCATGCTAAATTGAACAGTAATATTTGATGTAATTTGAAAAAACCTATTGCGCGTTGATAGTTACCAAACCCTCTGTGGTAGCGCCATCTATGAGCGTCGAACGCCACCATGAATGGCATCTCATTATATTAATAAATAAGCAGTATTTCCCTCTCCTCCCCGCTCCGACGCAAACCGAAGAAGTACGAAGATACGCGAAGGAGCAGTTTGGGAGTCGTCGCGTGGAAGTGTGTGCGATGGCCGACGCCGCACATACAAGTATTTGTCTGATCTTGGCGGCCAAAAGTCCCGTTTTCCAATTAACAATGACAGTCATAAAACCGGTTTCCCCGAATAAATTACCTGCCTGACAACAAAAGCCGCTACCCCCAACCCCGGCATCGCTTACCCCGCACCCGTACCGTCAGTCGGAAGTGTAACGTTGCTTCAATTCTCGGCGCTACTCCAAACTTAGAAACTTTAAAGTAATTTTCAAAGTGTTTATATTTATTTTATAATTTGAAAGTGATGGATTCGGTTAGTGCAGGTAAGAAACTTACAAAGTACATTATTAGTTTTAATAAACTAATAAACTTGAAATATATTTGTATACTAACAGAACACCTTTTTCATATAGTGATTTTCTTAATTTTTTTCTTTACTGGGGTTTATGTTTATGTATCGGGATAGATAGGGCTATGATTATTGGTATAGTTAATATATTAAGTATTTTTCTCCTAATTACCATTAAAAATATCTCTGAAAATGTCCGGATAAGTTTATTTTTGGGAGTTCAAAGATAAAATATAAAAACTGCAGTTTAATGTTAGTGACTCGTTACTTAACGTACGCTTGTTTTAGGCTCACCGGGTGCATCAGGAGTGAGGATTGTGATCCGCAAATACTTGTACGACCTTATGACGGAAGAAAATTTGCCTAATTTTGATGCAAAATTAAACTATTTAAAAGATGAACTTTTATTGTGTGAAGGATATAATGAAGACCAAATTGCTAAGTTGAAACGTGATTTTGCTCATTTCAAATCAGAAATCAAACAAAGGTGGACCAAATCTCACTATAAAGAGGGCGTATTTCTCAAATACAACCGGTCTAGACTTCGTTGAGACTTTGAGACTTCACAAAAACGAACAGGTCGACCATCTAAATCGTTTGAAGAGGCAAGTGAGAGGAGTAAAAGGCGAAAGACCGAAGAACTTCGTTCCGGTTTCGACATGGAGGTCATAATACATACTGCGCAGGTGGAACTGGGGAAATCTGGTAAAAGAGATGCATCTAATGTTCTCAAAGATATCACGAGTACTTCGACATGAGCCAGTAAATACTAGAAGGCATTTTATCTAACAAAATCTTCTAAAGAGCACCATGCCTTGACACCAATGCAAGCTTTGCAAATGTTTGTAGATGCTGATTTGACACAAGGTATTATATGAAATAATAAGAAAAACTAATAAGAAGTTTTTCCCTTGTTACAGTGTCTTACAAAAAGCCAAAAAGAAATGCTATCTACCTAAATAAACTTGTACAGTAAACGAGTACCAGTGCCGAAGCTCAGTTATAACCTTTAATGGATGTTACCGTTGGGCGTTTATCGGAATACCTAGAAGAGGTTTTGTTAACTATAAAGGAGGAAGAGCGGGAATCCATTACTTTAATAATTAAATGGGGCTGCAATGGGTCCCAACAGTCAAAATATAAACAAAAACATGAAAATGATTCAAATTCAGACGCAAATCTTTTTCAAAGCTGTTTTGTGCCCTTCAGTTAGCTTGTGGACATAACAACAGAAAAGTATTATGGAAAAATCCATCGCCTTCTTCACCGAGATTTTGTCGAGCAATAAGGTTCCGGTTTACAAAGGAAAATAATGAGGTCACTGAAGAGGAAATACAATATATTAAGAGCTCTATTAGCTCTTTAGCTCCAACCGAAGTTGACATAGCCGGGAAGAAGTTTTTTATTAAGCACACATTTATAATGACAATGGTAGATGGAAAGGTCTGCAATGCAGCCACAGGTACGAAGTCTACAAGTAAGTGCTACATTTGTGGAGCAACGACAAAAGATTTTAATGACTTAAGTAACTATATGACTGAATTAAATTTTGCGGCTCTTGAATTCGGGATATCGGTACTTCATGCTATAATTCGTATATACGAAAGTATTTTACACTTAGCTTACAAACTAGAAGTAAAAAAATATAAAGAAAGAAAAACGCAAGAAGAAAAAGACCAAGAAGCACGAAAAAAAAATATATACAAGATTGGTTTAGAACAGAAACTGGTGTTTTGGTTGATATGCCTAAACAAAATTTCGGTAACACTAATGATGGTAATACAAGTAGGTTTTTTTTTAAATCCAAGATTAGCATCAGAAATAACAGGAATTGACTATGAATTAATTTATAGGCTAATAGTTATATTGGAAACAATTTCAAGCGAGTTTCAAATTGATCCTATAAAATATAAAAAGTATGCTTTAGTAACGGCTTGCCTTTATGTAAACCTATATAATTGGCATCCTATGACGCCAACAATGCATAAAATCTTGGTCCATGGCGCAGTCATTATAGAAAACGCACTTTTACCTATCGGGCAACTCTCAAGAGGAGGCAGCTGAAGCTCGAAACAAACACTTTAGAAATTACCGCCAAGATTTTGCGAAGAAATTATCTACTGAAAGTTGCAATGAAGACATATTCAACCGTCTTCTACTTAGTTCTGACCCATTGTTAAGTATTATGCGTGAGGTCAAAAAAAGAAAATCTAACACATTTATGTCCGAAACGTTGGACATGTTAGTATCTGCAGAACCGAATATATTAGAAAATTCTTTAGGAAGCGAAAAAGACTAAACTTTTAGTCAAACTTATAATTTTTTTTTTAATCTATGTACCTATTTTTTTTTTGTGAATATACGCTTATTTCTTTTTAAACTTGTATTATTTTCTTATTTGTGTTGATTGGAAAACAATAAATCAAAAAAATAATTTTGGCCGCCTAGATCGCACAAATACCTGTATGTGCGCCGCTTGTTATGAGACTTTTCCGCTACTAATTCCCGCCCACGAAAGTGAGATATATTCCTATAGAAACGCGATAAGAATTCTGAACTAACTAAAGTTTTGTGAACAGAAGAAAGAGACGAAAACTCCAGCTGCAGACGCCCTTCACAGAAGCTGGTTCGGTAAGCGTATTTCCTTCCACCTTCCCATTTAATCTAATTATAACTGCATATTAACCTGGCGACGCCAGATACCTTATGAAATACAGTCCACAAAAATATCGAAGAGAAATTACTCGCTAATCGCAAGGCCAAGGTGGCCCGCGTGGCCATTGTTTGGTCCATTCGAGCCGGACCACATTTGGTCTGTATACATGTCCTTCCTGACATGCTAGTTTATTGTTAAGTTTTTAATTAGAAATGTTATTGTCATGTAAAGTAACTTTAAACTTTTTTGTTGTAACATAGCTTTTATGTATGCAAAGACACATACATTTTTTTGTTTCATTTAAAAATACCCAGTAGTTATGATTTTACATGGATTTAAAGTTTGCAAAAATACCAAGTCTCACTAACTGTCTCATGTCTGTGTGTGATGTCACACAGTAACTCCTTCTCTAAGAGCCGGAACACTTTTTGGTACCACTGCCATGCGTTATAATGAATATAATATTATATTGATGAAATCTGGTAGGTACACTTATAGATAGCACAAAGATTTTATTTTTGGTAATAAAATAATCATAATTTTAGGGGTGGCCAGTAGCATAGTTATCCTTAAATATCCCCTTATCCAAAAATGTTTGGCCCCCAAGATTGAAAAGTAAAAATTTGCCAGGGGCCCCATATAATTGATACGGCTGATACAGAGACCTACTCCCCTGGGAGTGGCATCCCATTAATGAAGTGGGATGAATATTTTTAACCTATTTCAAACAATTACAAAATACTTGTTTTTTTTTATTAATTGATTGTAAAATTATTATTCGATTTTGCTGAAATTATTTTCTTCAAGAGAGTTTATCATAATATAAGCCATAGAAAGTTACTAGTATCTACCTCTTATAATTTAGAAATACTGGAGATCAATGTCTAAATTTCACATTCAACTTCATTAAAAATCATTTAAGAAATGGAGCCTTTATTTTAAAATACTTTTTTAATGAAAAAAAAAACACTTCTCATAAGGAGTCACCAACAATTTTATAAAACCAAGATGCCCCACGAACACACGAAATGTATCCTGATTCGTGACTGATGAGTGCTTAAAATGCGAGTAAGCACGCCTGAGCTCGCAGTCGAAGGTCTCGGAAAAAACATTTAAAAATAATATATTAACCTTTCAAAAAAAGCATGGAATGTCTTATTTTCGGTGACTATAAATTTAATCTTTAATATCTTAATGCGTTTTCAGCTAAATATTATATCTTAAAACTTTATTAAAATGCAATTTATCATAAATTCTACATCAAGTGGGCCGCCGGCTTAGGATGCAACTATCCCTTTTCTTCCCGCGAAGTTGATTGTGTGTTTATAAGTGAATATGAGACACTATGAATCATACATCAGTAAATATTGGACCTTATAATGTAAGAATTAGTATATAAACTATAATGGGGAACATGCTGGTATTTTATTGGTTTTTCTAAAAGGACATACTAAGCCAGGAAATATTTCTTCATATTATATATATAATATGAATATATAATATTTCTTAAAAGTCTTTGCAATGTCATATCTACGATCAAACGTACAGTCGACAAAATACAGTCGTCACAAAAGCGAGATTATTGGAGAGCATTAAAAACGCTCTATACAATTAATGATGCTCAAGTGCTAGCAGTGCAAGTGCAAGCAGCAGGTGACAGCAGTTGAAAATGTATGAAGATAACTACTTATTTGATTGTAATAACTAACATACTGTGTTTACGTTTATCATTGTTTTAACAACAATATCACAAATAACAAGGATTTGAACAGTAATTCAATCATTTTTCCATCATAGCAAAAAAATCATTGTTTTTAACAGGTCAGTAAAGCTAGCAATGGAAAATCAGCGAAATTAAGAAAAAAAAACCCAAAATTTGTTGTTTTTTAGTTGCCAAAACGACGAATTTTTTGTTCAAACCGATCGTAAGAAATCGGCAACCGTTCTTGCTTTTAGTAAAGTTAGCATGAAAAAAGGTGATTTAAGTACAATTCTGCATATAAATGCAGGTCAATTTGTTGCTGCAGGTAAAATTGAAGAATTTTTTTTATTTTATTTTACTAAACCTGACGTCGTCATACCAGTGTGCCTTTGTGTAAAAAAAAACGGATTCTATTGTTCCTCGCATATTAGTATATGTCAAAATTAACTGACTGAATTTATCAGTGGAAAGAATAAATGAAACCTTGAATAAACCAAATCATACTATAATAGCTTTTCCTGATAAATCCTTACAAATACATATATCCAGTTTCCATATTGCTGCCACTTCCGGTTTCTATTTTGTTGCTGGAACTTTACACTATAACTAGTCAAAGTGTGAGCAGCAACAAATTGTCAGGTATTATTTAACCATCTGAAATCGGATGTAAAGCCAGCGTGGCTAGTTTGTAAGGTACCTCGTTTTTAAATTGCTGCCACTTCCGGTTTCTATTTTGTTGCTGAAACTTTACTCTGTAAGGAATAAGTGTAAGTAGCAACAAATTGTCAACAAACACAAACAAACAAAAGGTAATATTTAACCTTCAGAAATCGGATGTAAATTTGGTATGACGACGTCAGGTTTAGTAAAATTTAAAAAAAAAAAAACTTCAATTTTTCCTGCAGCAACAAATTATCAACAAATTGTCCTGCATTTATACGCAGAATTGTACTTAAATCACATTTTTTCATGCTAACTTTACTGAAAGCTAGAATGGTTGCCGATTTCTTACGATCGGTTTGAGCAAAAAATTCGTCGTTTTGGCAACTAAAAAGCAACAAATTTTGGGGTGTTTTTTCTTAATTTCGCTGATTTTCCATTGCTAGCTTTACGGACCTGTTTTTTAGACCTTGTTTGTGCTGTAGCTTTTAAATTTAGCAACTGATTATTATACTATTTGCATTTTTTGTAGCATATTTATATTACCTTTCAAAAAACATATAAATTTTCCGATTTAAAACAAATGCATGTATTAAGTAACTATTGTAAAATAAAGAAAAAGTCATAAAAATATTCCAGTCTTAACAATGTTTACTATGTATTATAGATTTAAATTATGCACCAAGTGTCTAGTCGAAATAAAGCTGTATTTGTGAGCAGCAAGGTTGATTTTCAATAACGTCAAATATATTATTGGGACTATGTATCATCTACTTCATTAAGAAAAATTTTATGTACTCTTAAGGCCTTTTTTCAATAAATTTTTGTAGCTGATAGTGAATCCAGGTTTTATAATATTGTTGTGAGCTACGAATAACAATAATAAAGAAGCGTAACTGCGCCAAAAACATGGTGCCACGAATAAGTTACCACGGGTCAAGCTAAAAACGACACCATGATGTCTCATGACTTCAGTAATTTATCACACTTAGGTCGTTCAGTTGCGTTGCGGGTTCATTGCATCAGACATACATTGTGTTTTATATCGCATAAATGCCATTGTGTCTTGTAAAGTGGTGCTGAAGCCATTCAGATATGTATAATACAGAATTAACCTTTCACACTTTCTATCTGGGAAGTGTTATAGTAGCATTAATTTTTGCTAGGAATTAATATTATACCAGCTGAAAATCATAACAATAAAAGTTTTTTATTAATACATAAGAGATCTGACCATATGTCCGTCTCATAGTGGTGAAGCCAAAAGTGACAGCATGTAAAAGCTGTAATTATATACAGTATCAAAATTTATATGGTGTTTCCTGGGGATAATTAAAACTAAAACGGCTTATTGTTATGTCAGCTTGTTGGAGACGGGGGACTATATATCAGTCATACTAAAAATGTGCAAGTATAAAGTTATTTTATACCTACCTTATGGAATTTATAAGGTAGGTATAAAATAGATGGGGTGTAAACTACAAGATCGACACCTTAGCTCAACAATTAGGACTAAAACTAAAGTTGCTGATGTCCTCAGGCAGATATATCTTGAAATGGAGATGGGCAGGGCACACTGTATGATGCAAGAAAGGTAAATGGAGTCAGAGGTTGACTATGTGGTACCCAAAGAATGGCAAGAGAACAAGAGGTGGGCCAATCTTTAGATGGGAAGATGAATAAAACTTAACTGCTGGACCCTTCTGGAGAAGAGTAGCAAAGGATAGAAATCACTGGAAAGAGCTGGAGGAGGCCTATGCCAACAGGCACACTAAATTAAGATACTTTATTTAAGAATAAGGCTCTTATCACTACCACAATGAAAATTCGGAACAAAGGGCTTAATAATAATATGAAATTTATACAACCTTTTTTCACCTATCAAATTGATGTGCTGAGAGCGCCACACGTTTATGACTCTGACTGACTGTTTTTCCACCACTATTTATACAGCTGATGTTTTTTTAAAGTATGACAAATGAACTGTACAAAATTTTGATAAATTATGATTTCATAAGGTATTAAATTACTTTATACTTAAACATTTTTAGTATGGTTCATAATTCATGTATGTAACTGATGTATTATCTCTGCCTGTAAAACAGCTGACAGTTATTTTGTAGTTAAAAATAACCTCAGCAATACTATATAAAATTACTATTATGCATTATGTGACAAGGAACGTAAGTTCAGAGGGGGGGGAAGTACACAAGGCAAGGCAGTCTATTGACGGGTGCTACCAATAGCAATGCAAGCATGCACTTAGGGAATGTGAGTATTTTGTTGTCATTTGCTATTTGTTTGTGTACATAGATGAAACCAAGATTAGAGAGGTAAATATATGAGTGTTATGCTTCTATAGTATTGTCATTCGTATGTTGGCAGTCACCCTTAAAATATTCTCATACATTTCTTCAAAATATGAAGCAATTTATAAAATTACTATGTTATCCTTAAGTTTGCCACATTGTATTACTTTCCAGAAATTGTTCTTCATTACTAACACAATCTATGTGAAAGAGTTATCGACCACGGAGAGTAGAAGTATTTTTAATCAATATATTTGATGAAGCTTATGTACTTGGCAGCTAAACCAGCCTCATAGTTCTATTCAAATTAAAAAAAACATTAAATATATTCAAGCAGAAGACATTACTAATATTGCTATGAAACAACAGAGGTTGGTAAAAATGGAGGGTTATAATATGTATTTTTAATACCAAATCATAAAATAATATTATTTTTGGGTGGCCTTTATCTTTTAAATTTTAATAAATTTCATAAAGATTGATAAAGCCATTTCATAGCAGGTTTGCCACAAAAACTGTGACAAAAGAATTCTATATATACAAGAAGATGAAAATATTATGTCTCATGAATGTAAAAACAGTCAACAAAAAAAAATTACAATAAAAATCATTAGGAATATGTAATACTTGTATTTTATAAACATACCCAATACCCTATAAAACTCGAAATTTTATCAGAAAGACAATCTTTGTGTTTGTTCACTAAGTATAAGTAAATTTCCTGTTATTAAATTTTAAAGACCTTATTCATATAAAATTACTACCCCTTTCTTCAAATTATATAACAGAAATATTTGACTTATTTACACAGATCCTCCAAAAGGATTTTGTGGTAAAGACCCTAGAACCCAATAGATATAAACAATTTGCAATAACAATTTATATGTATAATAGAGACCATTATAAGGAAAACTAATTATTGAGTTCATTATTTGTAAATATACAAATTCTCAAACTATTGAATTTGTTAACTTTCTATACAACTATATGAACTTAATATCTTCGATAATTTGTAATTAAAATGCATAAATAACAACTGATTATAGATATTACCATCAATTTCTGAAATTTTGTTAGTTGCTATAGTGCTTCCTGTTTGTGACATGCCCTTAGACGATTCTGTACCGTCCATCTTGCGTGCCTCAAAACTCAACACATCAATCACGCTACATTAATCACATAACTCATTTATCTATCTCACAAATAATCACTGCACTTATATATTGTCTTGCTTTTCGGTTAAAAATGATAAAACAGTACAACACATTTCTGAAAACCAATAACTGAGCGAATGCGAAGTGAGCACATAAATTCCATTTTCTAACAAAAAACTATAGGCTTAATAAATTGACAACTGACATTTTAAATTGAGTGTTTTGACGGTTGACTTTGAGCATAGACAAACTTAATTTTTTTAAATGTTTAAATATAAAATAAAATGAATGATACCTATTGATTAAACGTACAGCTTGGCAAAAAATAGTATGACCGCGGTATGTAGAATGGAATGAAGTTAATTAAATATATTTGATAAATTCAAATAAATTAAATAATTGTCAATATAAACTAAACTAATTAAATAATATTTGACAAAGTTTTAGTTGCTGTCAGTTGTCACCGCATCATCCATCCATTCGATAGCATTAATGACCAAAGAAGACAATGGACTTGCCATAAGTATGACAAAAACGTGTCCAATATAACTGCTGATTTGGAATTATGTGTATAGAACAGTATGATATTTTTAATTTTTGTTAGTTTTACTATAACTATAAGATGTTTAAGTAAATAACATACTTATTTTACTAATGACATTGTACATTTAACTACTTTTGTCAATCGCAAGTATCTTTTAACGGATGTCCAAAAAAGTTTTCGATGCTACGGATACTTTTATTCTGTTTGCAATTCCAAAACAGCTGGATTAAACAATAAAAAATTGTTGTACCTTTATTAAATAAGGGAGAGTTACCATTATACTCAAGCTTTGTCCTCAAGATTAGCATTAGTTCACATGTAGTAACACATACGGTGTCGCCATCTCGCACTGAAGTTGAGGGTAGGTATTTGTATACACAGCTTTTTTTTTTTGTTTTACCCGCTTTTTGCTACCTTACTCGGTCCCTGTCCTCTCAGACACCACCATTCACATTACAGTGCTCCGCCACGATCGCACGTAAAAATTTTGTGCTGTGCAAGTAACGGCTTTCTATTCAAAGTCTCGAAGTAAGCGTGTTAAACCTAATGAGTAAACGTGGTCGTGAGGATCCTAGTGATCCTATCGACTTTGAAATTATGTCAAAAAAGTTCAAGGAACTGGAAAGAGTGTTTTTGCACGCACAACGGAGATACGAACGGGAAGTCGAGAAGCAGCCACGGGAGCCGCCAGGAAACGCGTCTTCATCGTCTTCGTCGTCGGCTGGCTCATCCCGCGCCGCCTCGCCGACACACAGCTCCAGCTCAGACTCCGAGTCGCGGTCGCCGTCACGATCGCGCTCTGCCTTTCCCGCACCGCGGTCTAAGAAGGCCGACACTTCGCACCACCGGCAAGAGCTGTCAAAAGACAAAGGTTGGTTTCATCTACCTACCTTTTTAACACTTGCCATAAATCAGTTCTGCGGATAACTTTTGGGGTTATCACTTAACTGATGAACAAGGAAGATTCTTTCATGCCTATTTAGTGTTGCGGATCGTCTGTGGGACTATCACTTCACTGAACGTGGTTTATATATAACCTACATAACCATGCGTTACCAACCAACCAACATAATTGCGGGCAATCTGTGGGATTGTCACTTCACACCGAAATAGTACCTACTGCGGGCAGCTCTTGGGGCTGTCACGTTACTATTAATTTATTGCGACGCCTCCCATAGACTTTAAGGCTATATCTATTTGTGTGTATTTACACACGTTATTCTAGTAATGCGGTCAGCTTTAGGGGCTGTCACTTTACTATGTATCAAATTACATCTGAAACATATTGATTTCAGAATGGCCACCAAATACAACCGAACCGAGGGCATCGGCCATTGCCGAGAGCACCGCGTCGCCCGATGAATCAGGCCAGGCCGGCTACGCGCTGCCCGCGCCGCCTCGGGGCTCCGAGGAAGCGCCAGCTGCAGCTCCTGAACTGGATGAAGAGTTGCTAAAGATCTTAGGCGAAGACCCTTCTAAGACGAAGGCCACATGTAAAGACATACAAACCGACCTTGCAGTTCGGCTTCAACATGCAGCTACTACAGGCTTGTCTAAAGAAACCCGCAAGGAGTTATTAGACAAATGTTTGCCACCTGGGAATTGCGCTCTAATTGATGCACCTGATCTCAACCCGGAGGTAAAAGCCGCGGTCTCTGACGCAGTGTACAAGAGAGACAAGGGCATTAAAGCAAGACAAAAGCAACTGGCCTCGGCTATTGCTTACGTTTCAGAAGCTCTAACTATACTTCTCTCTTCAGAGCAGAAGGATATGACGCTCATAAAAATTTTAATGGATGCAAGTAAGCTGCTATGTGACAGCCAGAACCAGGACTCAAATACACGTCGAAATTTTGTACTGTTTAATTTGAAAAAGGAGTTGAAGGATCAATTGCAGGAAACTAAGATAGATAAATATCTTTTTAGTAAAGACTTGGCCGACACACTCAAGGCAGCAAAAGCTATATGTAGATCTGGGGCTGACATGAAACCACCGAATACTAATCAACAGGCTAAGAAAACGAATAAACAGCCGCAGAAAAATTTAAACTGGCGAGCTTCTCCCTCGACTCAGAGGCAGACGGGGACACCGAGGAAGGAGCCTGCTCGCAAGAGTCGTCCCGACAACTACTCGAGAGCGTCGTCGCGTCCAGCGCCGCCGCCGCCGCCGCCAGCCAGCGCGAGCCGCAGCCGCAGCCGCCGCTAGACACGGTACAGTACGCGGGCAGATTATCACACTTCCGCGACCAGTGGTCGCTCATCACTCATGATTCTACTATATTATCATGGATAGAAGAGTATAAAATTCCCTTTTCACGCCCAGTTATTCAACACAATATCCCTATACCTAAGACATACTCAGTGTCTGAAAGGGCACAATTCGTACGCTCGATCAACGAGCTGCTATCTACTGGAGCCATCACATACCCTGTGAGGGCCAATTCATATCATCAACATTTTTGATCCCAAAACCAAATGGCAAAACAAGATTTATACTAAATTTAAAATCTTTGAACAAATTTATTGAGACAAAACATTTTAAATTGAAAGATTTACGAACAGCCTTAAAATTGATTTCTGAAGGACGCTTTATGAGCACACTTGATTTGAAGGACGCGTATTTCTTGATACGCATTCATAATGCTTATAAAAAATATCTTCGGTTTCAGTTCGATAATAAGCTGTATGAATTTAATGTTTTGCCATTTGGCCTAAACACAGCCCCGTTTGTGTTTACAAAAATTCTAAAGCCAGTAGTCAGCCTTTTACGTTCATGCGGGTACATATCAACAATTTATTTAGACGACATGCTACTCATTTCAAGCACCTTCGGAGGGTGTTTGCAAAATATAAACGACACGAAAAGACTTCTAGAGGCACTGGGGTTCATTGTCAATACCGAGAAGAGTAATCTTACTCCTTCCACAAACTGTAAATTTTTAGGATTCCATATAGACTCAAAAAACTTACAAGTCAGTTTACCTCCGGAAAAAATTGATAAAATAAAGAAATAAATTAATAAATTTCTTACGCTGAGTCGCTGTAAAATAAGAGAATTTGCCAGATTACTCGGTTTACTTACCTCTGCCTGTCCAGCCGTAGAATACGGCTGGCTTTACACTAAAGAGCTAGAGAGATGTAAATATCTAAATATTAGAGACGACGAAAATTACGACAACTACATGACTTTGCCACCTTCAATATTGCCAGATCTTGAGTGGTGGTCTCGGGCTATTAATAGACCTACGAATAAAATTAAACAAAAATCATTTTTGTTTAGAAATATACAGCGATGCCTCAACTACGGGATGGGGCGCGGCGTGCGGTGAGGAACGGGCAAGCGGGTTGTGGTCTGCAGCAGAAATTTCAAAACACATTAACTATCTTGAAATTGTGGCCGCCTTTTTTGGTCTCAAAATCTTTGCCAAATCTCATCACGATTGTCAGATTTTGTTGCGAGTCGACAATACAACCGCGATATCCTACATAAATCGTATGGGCGGTATCCAGTTTCCTCACCTCACCGAGATTACAAGAGAGCTATGGCAATGGTGTGAGGAGCGTAACATTATTGTGTTCGCATCTTATATACGGTCCGAAGACAATAGTGTTGCCGATGCCGAATCTCGTCGTATCCACCCAGATATAGAATGGGAGCTGTGAGATTTAGCGTTTGAAAAAATAATTCAAAATTTTGGGGATCCCGAAATAGACATATTCGCGAGTAGGCTGAACAAAAAATGTACTAGATACATTTCATGGCACCGAGACCCTGATGCTTTTACAATAGACGCTTTCACAGTCTCTTGGTCAAATTTCTTTTTCTATGGCTTTCCACCGTTTTCTGTTATACTAAAAACATTAAGGAAAATCATCAATGACAATGCTACAGGAATTCTAGTTGTCCCTTTGTGGCCCACACAGCCGTGGTACCCTCTTTTTAGGAGTCTTCTCGTGTCAGAGCCCTTGATATTCAAGCCTAGTAAAAACTTAATTTTTTCCCATTCTAGCAACCGCGATGTACACCACAAGACTACCCTGGTTGCAGGGATATTATCCGGACGTCTCTCTTGAGAAGATGTGTCCCCCCCTCATCCATACACATCATGCAAGCATCACTCGCGGAAAATTCCATAAAACAATACGACACATGACTTAAAAAATGGTTCCTGTTTTGTAAAACAAACAATATTGACCTATTTGTTGCATCTGTCCCAAATGTCATCTATTTCCTGACAGAGCTGTATGAATCTGGTGCCCAGTACGGGACCCTAAACAGCTGCAGGTCCGCTCTCTCGTTGGTTCTAAGTTAAAATATTGCGAACGATGACAGGATAAAACGGTTTTTCAAGGGTGCTTATAGACTAAGACCTCCTTTGCCGAGATATAATAATACTTGGGACACATCAAAAGTTCTTAACTTTTTACGTCAGTGGTATCCTAACGATAGCCTTAAACTAGATAAACTATCTAAAAAACTATCCACTCCTATTGCATTGACAACTGCTCACAGAGTTCAAACAATATCTAAAATAAATATTAAAAATATTGAATTTTTCTCTAGCGAAATTCATATAAAAATCCCAGACTTGATAAAAACATCCAGGGCTGGTGCGTTACAACCTCAGCTTATACTACCATATTTTCGTGAACGCCCAGAAATATGTCCCGTAGAGGCTCTACGCTCTTACTTAAATATGACTAAGGATTTACGCGGAAACTATGACAGTCTTTTTATCGGCTTAAAGCGACCTCATATACCAGTTACCTCGCAAACCATCAGCAGATGGATAAAAGGTACGTTGAAGGACTGTGGAATTGATGTCACAATTTTTGCAGCCCACAGTACCAGGCATGCTGCTACTTCAAAGGCAGGTAAACTTGGAGTCAACCTGGACCTCATAAGAAAAACTGCAGGTTGGAGCGGGACCTCCAATACATTTGGCAAGTTTTAAAACCGAATTATCAGTCAAAATCACACGGCTGATTCGTTTGCAAGTAGCATTATGGCTGATTCAATTAATCCTACTGATAAGCGGATTTGTTAACATTACGTACAAATACATATTAAAACTAATGTTATGTAAAATATAAAAAAAAAAAAAATTAACAGATTGTATAATTAATAATATATCATACCTATGATTGGGAATAAATCATTTGCTTATCTAAAGAGTATCTTTGAATGTTTATTTATAAATAAATAGCTTCTTGTTTCTTCTTCTTTACAGAATAGAAGAAGCTGAAAGTTTCTATTTTCATGCTTATAATAACTTTAAGTTATCTCTCAACATCTACATGTGAACTAATGCTAATCTTGAGGACAAAGCTTGAGTATAATTAATGATTAAACGAACTTACCTGTAAGTGATGTTCTATATTAATTATACGAAAAGCTTTGTCCGAAGAGATTAGCATCCCACCCACCCTAAACTCACCCAAGTCTCATTCAAATATCAACTTTCTTTCTTGTCCTATAGTACCTGTGCTCTGAACTAAATGATGGTGTCTGAGAGGACAGGGACCGAGTAAGGTAGCAAAAAGCGGGTAAAAAAAAAAAAAACTGTGTATACAAATACCTACCCTCAACTTCAGTGCGAGATGGCGACACCGTATGTGTTACTACATGTGAACTAATGCTAATCTCTTCGGACAAAGCTTTTCGTATAATTAATATAGAACATCACTTACAGGTAAGTTCGTTTAATCATTAATTATTAACCATAAGAGAGGAAGTGAGTGAAGAACATTTCTTTGTTGAACCTAACACGCTTAATTTTTTATTAAGTAGATAAAGGACCCAGAGGATAAAATATAATTTTAGTGTATATTGGATAAATTATATATGGACTTTAAACGAGACAATCTTGTATATATATATAATCGGTAACTCGAAAAGGGTTATATGTATTACCATTAAATTTAGTATGCCGGGAGTTTTGACTTTTGGGCGAGAAAAATCGATCTAGCTAGGTCTTGTCCCTGTGAAATCGTGTTTATTTAAGCCATATATTAGGTCCATAAATATAAATATTGGCGTTTTGTCGTACTGGCCACTTTGATCTCAAATATATCTTCTTTGGTTAGGAATTCCAATTTCGATTTGTGTTTCGAAACCCGTAATTCATTTGTTTTTTCTTTGCGCCACTCTGTTTACAAAATGGAAAACTTGAAATATCGTATTATTTTCGAGTACGTGTTCCACCGTGGTACCTAGGCTGCAGAAACAGCTCGAAGGATTAATGATGTGTATCGCGGCGGTGTCGCAAAAGAAAACACAGTGCGGTTTTGGTTCCAACGTTTTCGTTCTGGAAATTTCGACCTACAGAACAAGCCTCGTGGACGGCCGGAGACCAAAGTTGATAATGAAGAATTGAAGGCTATTGTGGAAGCGGATCAATCGCAAACCACGTCCGAGTTAGTTGCAGGCTGCGGTGTAATTGGAAAGGTGAAAAAGCTTGACCCACCTTGGGTACCTCATGAATTGAGTGCAGCAAACCGACAAATGCGCGTCGACTGCTGCGCTGTGATGAAAAGTGGATCTTTTTTGAATAAAAAAAGATACTTGTGAGCGTTTGGTGGACTAGTACCGGTGTCGTTCACTACAAATTTCTTAAATCTGGCCAGACGATTACGGCAGATATTTATTGCCAGCAACTGCAAATCATGATGGAAAAGCAACCGAGGTTAGTTATTCGCTCTAGGCCACTGCTGCTTCAGGACAACGCTAGACTACACACTGCACAACAGACAGCTACCAAATTAGAGAAGCTTCAATTGGAATATCTAAGATGTGGGTATCTTAGATATTCCAATTGAAGCATGCTCCCCGGACATTTCTCCAACAGATTACCATTTTTTTCGAAATTTGGATAACTTCAAGCAAAGCAACCTTCTAAGGCAAGGGAAAAAATTCATCTCCGTTGGGGCAGTCCATTGACTCCTGTCCGAATGGTTTTTTTTGTAACGGAATCAATGAACTACCTATGAGATGGCAAAAGTGCATAGATAGCATTGGTATATACTTTGATTAAATAAATATATTAAGTTTATAAAAATTGACTTCAAGTTCCTCCTTATCAAAACGCCAATTTCATACGTAATGACCTAATATATATTTTTTTTTCGTTCGTCGTGCAAAAATATATCAAAACTTTCGACATTATTATGTCAGTTCGATTAGTAGTTTTCTATGCGTTTTTTGTTCAGAAATTCGGAATGTGGTGGGTTCGAATCTCGGTCAGATAAATATTTAAGTGATTATTTTTATTTTTTACTCCGAGCAAAGCTCGGTTACCCAAGTACTTTATTTGTATACGAGCTGACCCAACTTTTTAAATTGGTTTAGAAATGAAGTTATGCATTTTATTATTATTCATTTATTTAGGGACTTTTGAGACACAGCGAAAGTCAGTCCCATCGTAACCTAATCTTATACCTAATGAAAATATGCTTTATTTGGTAAAAATATGGTTACGATAAATAGGTGTTATATTTTTACAGCTTGGCAAATTATATGGTGGCGTTGACAGATGGAACTAAAAACTTTTTGATGTCAGTTTTATGATACTTGCGATTGACAAAAGTAGATTATTGTAAAAATAAAAATATTGATACTTATACACTTATTGCAACTCTAGTACGGCAGCCATTTTATGTCCACAATCAGTTTATAAATTGGACACGTTTTTGTCATAGCTAGGGCAAGTTCATTGTATTCTTCGGTCATTGTCAAAAACTCCATAGTGCACTGAGGTGTCAAGATATTTTATAATTTTGTATTTATTTAAATAAATGGCGTCGGCTTAAACCATTTGCCAGTGTCAAGTTAAAAAGGCGGGAAATAGAATTTTGTTTAAATTTTCAACACCGCATTCTTAAATCGTCAAGTCTAAAGTCTAGTCAAAGTCCAAATAGATAGTCAGTGTAGTCAATGAGTCAAGTCAGTTGGTTCAGTAAAGTGATAGAAGCTTTACTAAAAGTTTCTAGGGAGTTTTGGTGAAAACACAAAATAGCACGTTTTTCAATTTGTACCACTTGCCCACACTTGTGCTGTTAACGAATATTTAATGGTTAATATTCTACCAATATTACACATTAAGAACCGAAATAACACAAAATTAATAAATACGTTGTGGATTCACAACGTCACCCATTAAATTCCCCGGCAAAACTCCCTGTCAAGAGATTTTTGGAACGCAGTTCCTTATGGCGCGTTGCGAATTGTATGGAGGCTAGATTATAGATTATAGGCACGATACTTTTTGCCACTCGAAATCACAATGTAATTTTAACGGCTATGAAGAATGATACAAAAAACGACCTTATCACCTTGACAATAATGTAGAATTTTGCAATTACACATTGTGACTGTTATGACTGTTACATATTGTGACTAGCTAGCCAAGCGCTTGATGTTATTACTCAGTACGGAGCCGGACTTCGCGGCGGCAACACTGCGAGCAGCAAGCAACCCGCCCCCTCACCCTTGTCCCTACCTAAGGCGCGGCCAACCAGTTCCGCGCGCACTATATATACTTAGTTCAACTCTATACAGATAAACAAAATTGAAGTGTCTGTTTGTAATTTCAAATTAACAGCTTTTATTTTCACTTAATGCATTTAAAATTATGATCGGTACTTACAATAAAATATAAATTGTTAACATTTTTCTGTCCGTCTGTCAGTCTGTGTGTTTGTTCCGGCTAATCTCTGTATATATACAGGGTTACAGGAAAAGTCGACGTAGATCCGTTAAGGGCGTGTAGTTTGCATCGTTTCTAACTGATTTGGCTATGAAACACCCTATCCTAAACCTAACCGTTTTCGAGATATTCGACTTTATTTTTTTTTTCATAAATTTGCCGAATTTTTTGATATTTGATTGTATAATATGAAATTTAGTAGTCAAAATCGCATCATTTTTTGCTTTTAACAACAAGGACAAGATGCCTTATGACTTCAATAACCAAAATTGTAAGTAAATTAACTTAACAGGTCGTACTAAGACATTGAAAGTTAAAAAAAGTAATATTTATTTATTAAGTTTATTTTTCTTTAAAGGATATCCAAAAAAAATATTATGAAAGTTGTTCTGCAGATCTTCTTTAAAAAATCTACGTTTCATCAGCTATCCAAAAAGGTATCACGATCAAGGGTTTTGTCAAAAACGTGTTGGACGCCGAGCCGCCTGACCCGGGCGGAGGGGGACCTGATATCCAGGTACGCCAGCAAGAATCGATTGAATGTGACAATATAGGCTTAAGAAAGCGTGCTTACCCTGATAGCATTAACAAAACCGCTAAAAGAATAACCGATAATGCTCATTCCATCCCTTCTATACAGCTAAATTATGTTTGTCCCGACTATGATACCAAAAAAGTATATAGTACTAATGATGTCGCACCATTCTTGGTACATGTTTCGAAGACAGAGTCTGACAGTGGACCTACACTACGACCAATGGAATTTGGGCAGTTTTTATACAAGAACAACATAAAAAATTTTAAAAATGGATGGGATTAAAAAAATCGTTAGAAATCGCATTTCAATAGAGTTTAACTCCGCAGATCCGCAGAAATGCTAATTCCTTTTTAAGCTTTCAGTAATCACCAGTGCCGGGTATGTTTTTTCGATTCCGTCGTACAGCATATCCCGCATGGGTATAGTACGCGACGTGCCCGTGGACTGGTCCATGGAGGAACTCGTTGATAATTTGAATGTCCCTTCAGGTTATGGGGCGGTATATCCCGAAGACTAAGTCGGAAGACTTTATTGACCGACAACCTATATTCTATAGGATTCTAACCCCATCAGTTGTCCTGACTTTCTCAGGACAATAACTCCCTCCTCGTGTATATTGTTATTTTACATCATTACCTGTTGAAACATACCTCCTTCCAACCATCCAGTGCAATAAGTGTTGTCGTTTTGGGCACATTAAAGCCCAATGCAGGTCACAGTCCAGGTGTTATAAATGTGGACAGTCGCATGAGGGTGAAACTTGTGTGGTGTCAAATTTAACTTGTTTTTTCTGCTCGAGATCACATACAGCTAACAATTCATCCTGTCCAGAGCATGCTAGGCAAAAGGAAATCAAACTTGTCATGTCGCAGGAGAGCATCTCATACATGGAAGCTTCGGCTCGATTTCCCCATGTGAGACGTTCTTTTGCAGACTCGGCCAAGACTTCTCCCTCAGCAATTTCCACTTTGAACACTAGTTCACAAACAAAATATCTTGTCACAACATCGTATCGAAAAACCGTGTATACTCCCCGCCGTCCGATTACCCCTGTGACCCCTGGCTATGATCACCAGGCACACAGGAACATCATTGAGGAACCCGCCTCTCAAGTGCCGAATGGGAGTGGATTCCCCCAGAGTACATATATCTCCCCCAACGACAACTTTATTGACTCTCTCATCAACACCCTCATCCAATTAGTCTCCCGGTTTAGTGACTCTGGGCTACCGAACAAAACTCGTGCTAACCTGACTCTTCTTCTTACCTGACGCTTCTTAATACTGTACTCAACAATGGATCAGTTCTCAATGATCCAGTGGAACTGTCGTAGCATCAGAAATAAAAAGCAGGACATTTGCAACATAGTTAATTGTTTTAGGCCATCAATTATTGCCGTCCAGAAGACGTGGTTAAAGCCCGGTTCTCGGTTTCGTGTCCCGGGCTACTCATGTTTTCGGGGTGACAGAATTGATGGTAAGGCTTGAGTAGCCATTTTGGTCTCCAGTCAATGTACATATTCTTTATTCCCTCTTCCTGTACATAGTAGTTTGTTAAATATTATGGCTGTCCGTATTTTAAATACTGTGTATATGTCTGTATATATCGCCAGCCCTAATCCTTCCGATCCTTTCCGAACTTTCATCTATCATTTCCTGCATTTCTCTTCCCCGGGATGTATTACGTGATTCTAATACTCACCACACAACCTGGGGCCCCTTTTTCAATGACTCCAACTCGTCACTATTCATGGACATTTTAGATCATAATAACCTGGTTGTGTTTAATGATAGATGTCCCGCTCGTAGGGTCTCGCGTTTGCAAATCCCGAGGAGTGTGGTAGATCTCTCATTGTGCTCACCGTCTATTTCTTCTTTGTGTTCTTGGTCTGTCCTTTCCAGCTCCTATGGTAGTGATCATTTCCCTATACATATAACGATAACTTACTCGACTAAACAGACAATAGCCCCTAATCCACCAAGACAAAATATAAGCTCGAAAAGGCGAATTGGGCCGAATTCTCAATAGCTACAGACACTGAAGCTAGTCTTGTTTCTGATAATACAAATATAAACGATCCTCAAACTCAGTATCCAAATTTAAAGAACATCCTTCTGCAAGCTGCGGATAGGTCGATCCCCTAAAGAACACAGGAGATCGTAGATTATCCCCTCCTTGGTGGGATGTCGAATGTACTTCAGCCTGTAAGCGTCGTAAGGATGCTGAAAAACTTTACGCAATGACAATGGAAAATTTTCTAAATTACAAAAAAATTTCGGCTGAGGTTTCAAAATTATTTTCGGAAAAAAAGAGAGAAGGATGGCGACAGTTCTGTGTAAGTCTGTCGCCTTCGTCTAAGCCCCCGATCATTTGGAATAATATTTAAAAATTGGTTCCTGGTTCCTTATCGTCAAGCGATTACCGTCAGTCCAATGATCCTACTGAATGGATTGACGCATTTTCGCGAAGGTTGGCACCTCCAACGGATCCATCCCTCGACGAACTTTGCGTTGTCACTTCTGTAGGATCCTCTTCAAATTATTTAGACTCCCCATTTTCTCTGGAGGGATTTCGTCTGGTTTTAGGGTCATTAAAGGATACCGCTCCTGTTACAGATGGAATTCCATACTCCTTCATTATCAACAGTGGTCCAGGCACACAACTCCTATGTCTGAGAGTTTTAAATGACATCCTCCAGTCGGAGGTTCCTCCGGAGGAGTGGCGTTCTCAAATTATATTACCTATCCTTAAACCGGGAAAACCTGCTAATAATCCATCTAGCTATAGACCCATTGCTCTTTCGACTACACTAGGAAAAATTCTAAAACACAGTTCTGTTTTCGAAAAGGCTTTTGCACTACGGACAGTATATGAACCCTGGTAACCGATATTCGCATAGCTTTTACGATAATGGAACATGTGGTAGCAGTGTTCCTGGATGAATCATCTGCGTACGACAATGTCAGTCTTCCGGTACTCAGGCAAAAACTGTAACAGCTGAGTGTCCCAGCGAGGATGACAAACTATATTTGAAATTCCATTTCCTTCCGTTCTCTTATCACCTCTTCCCAAAATTCCCAACTATTCCCTAGAATTATTTACAAAGGCCTCACTCAAGGTAATGCCCTCAGTCCACTCCTCTACAATATATATACCTCTGACCTTGATCATACTGTCAATAGCTTTTGTGAGGTCCTCCAGTACGCAGATGATTTAGCCATGTACATTGCTTCAAAAGATATAGCAGAATGCTCCGCCCGCCTCAACTCTGCCATTGACTATCTTAATGACTGGATGGATAGACATGGGTTGTCCATCTCTATCGCCAAAAGCTCTGTTGTTGTTTTCACTCGTTACAAAATTATACCAACCATCACCATTCAATCCAATTAACAGGTTTTCCCAGTTAAGGATAAGGTGAAGTTTCTAGGTGAATATTTGGATTCCAGACTAACTGGCGTCCATCACATAAACCATGTGGCGAAGAAATGTGAGAAAAATATTAAAATTCTCCAATCACTCTCTGGTGTTTGGTGGGGTTCACATCCTTACACGCAGAAGCAGATGTACAATTCGCTGGTTCATAGTCACCTAGATTACGGCTCTTTTCTTTTGGAACCCTGCAATAAATAACCACTGAGACAAAATTCAGTCAAAGTCCTTGAAAATTACTATTGGGGCCATGAATTACTATTCGTCACCAATTAATGCGCTCCAAGTTGAGTGTGGGGATCCACCACTTAACATCAGGAGGCAGTATTTGTCTGATAGGTTTATGTTTATACTGTTTCGAAATTCCTCCCATCCACTCATTGAAAAACTCCACATCCTTTCGCAGCTAGCTAGCTCTTCAATCTACTGGTTACATAAGGAACTGCCTTGTCTGTTGATCAGCTACCATGCAATTACCCGTCTTCCTTGCCCTTTTTGCCAGTCCACTTCCTATAATGCACTTACCTTCTTTCCAAAAGTGCTTCTAAATTTTGCAATTGATAAGGGCTCTGCTGCGGCTAACACTCAGTTTCAACATATCATTAATCAACATTTTAATGATTGGTTGCTTATTTTTACGGACGCCTCTAAGCTTTTGGAGAGTAGCTGTGTTGGAGTGGCCGTATGGATTCCGAAAGTTAATGTGATTTTAAACTTCAAATTACCTCCAGATTCATCAGTATTTACAGGGGAATCTCTGGATATCTTGGAGGCACTTACCTTGGTTGAGTCCCATCACCTCAACAAATCCATCATACTTTCGGACTCCAGAAGTCCCCTGGAGGCCATTAACTCTAATCAGTTCCGCTCCAAATGTAAATTTCCCCTAATCCTGAAACTAAACAGCTTCTCTTTGAGTGTCACACAAAAAGTATCCAAGTAGTTTTGGATTGGAAACCAGGACATAGTAGAATCACTGGCAACGAGAGTGTGGATGCCTATGCTAAAGACGCTATATCATCAGGTGTGACTAGTCAATATAAGGTTTATTGCCAGGATTTAATTCCCCTAGCTAAGAATCACATGAATATCAGGTGGCACAATGAGTGGACTAAACCAAACTAGTACAAACAAGGGAAAACACTATTTTGATATTCAAAATGGCATCCCTGTTAGACCATGGTTTTTTTTAAACAAGCAAGTAAAACAGTGTGTTCAACAATTTGCTGAATAAGACCCAATGACTCAGTCATTGCTGCTCACCTGTTTTTCTTGCTAAGATTAGGGTAAGAGATAGCTCTTTGTGCGAGTGTGGCCTAGATGAAGGCGTAGCATACGCTCGAAGTACGTCGAAACAAGAACATCGCTCTGATAAGACCGTTTTTACGTCGTTTGTCGGGTGAAACAAAGAACGCTTCGATAAAAGCGACGTTCGTACGAATGAAACGAGTATCCGAATAATAATCCGTGACTGGAAGCATCTTCATTCATCTTACAACCGTGCAGGCCGAAAAGGACTTTTTCTAATAAGAAATTCACTTCACAACTGTAGATCGAGTTTTACTCTCTACCCAAACTGCCTCGACAAGTACCTCCAAAGTTGGAGTATCTACCTCTAAAGTGGTGACCCCGAAGAACTACAAGCACCTTCAAGAAGAAAATACTGCCCGAAGAACTACAAGCACCTTCGAGAAGAAAATACTACCCGAAGACTCTGCTTAAGAAAAGAAAATATCGAGAATGGAAGCCAGAAGTGAATCCCTGCCCGAAAATTCTACACCATCTCAAGAAATCACTGGTATCGCGCTCTCCATGCGAATACCGCCCTTCTGGAGGGACAAACCGCAACTATGGTTTGTGGCATTCGAGGCAGCCACAAGCAACCTACAGAAGAACCAGAGTCAGCTATCCCAGATGGTCTTCGCACGTCTTGAGAAGCAGGACATTGAGCAAATCGCCGACCTGCTGTACAATCCGCCAGAGAATAACGAATACCAAGCTCTCAAGGACAGATTAATCTCGGCGTATGAAGAATCCGACAGCAGACAGTTCCAGCAGCTCCTGTCGGAAATGGAACTCGGGGACCAAAAACCGTCACCACTACTCAGACGAATGCGTAACCTGGCACGCGACAAAGTTCCCGATTCCACACTCAAATTGATGTGGACCAACCACCTACCTACCTACATCTATTCGCTCTGTCCTGGCCATCAGCGAAACATTCAGCGCGAAGACCACACTCGACGAGCAGGCAGCGATGGCCAACAAAATTCTGGAACAAAACCCTGTAAATACTGTAAATAGCATCAATACTCCTTTAACATCATCAAACATCGAGAACATCCTCATCGCCGAAATAAGACAACTGTCACTTGAAGTCGCAGAACTGAAGCAACTTGATGTTGCTTCACATCAGACGAAGTCATCAAGACAGACAGTTCATCATCACGTCCACGAGTCCAGTCTCCGTCACCATACTGTTTTTACCACAAAACATATGGTAAAGAAGCCAGAAAATGCACACAACCATGCACGTTCAACCAGGGAAACTAATTGAAACGCTGGCAGCGGCGGACTCCGGCGTTCACAACAAACAATACCGCCTTTTCGTCACGGACAAGACAATGAAACTCACCTTTTTGGTAGACACGGGTGCCAATATATCCGTCATACCGAAGAAGAAAGGCATATATCTTCAACCGCTACCATTTTAACTTTACGCCGCCAACAACACCGTCATACCTACATACGGCGAGAAAACACTAGAACTTAACATCGGACTTCGCCGGCCGTACAAATGGAAATTCATCGTCGCTGCAGTCTCGAAACCTATCCTCGGTGCCGACTTTCTTCAACATCATGAATTCATGATGTTGAAGAAAGTCGGCACCGAGGATAGGTCGTCGTTAATCGTCGATTTAAAAAATAGAAAACTCATCGACGAAAGAACAAGCCTACAAATCAACGCACCTGGAAGCTACACGGACATACCTACAGTCCGTAGTATCGACGTCACTCAGTCGTACCACGATATACTGGCAGAATTCCCCGGCATCACGAGACTAACAGCTACGAACATAACTCCGAAGCACAACGTCGAACATTTTATCGAGACATCTGGCCCACCACTACACTGTCGCGCCAGACCGATTCAACCTCATCGCTACAATCAAGTCAAAAAAGAATTCGAGAACATGATGCAACAAGGTCTCTGTCGTCCCAGCAAAAGCTCCTGGTCCTCACCCCTTCACGTCGTACCAAAGATGAATGGCGACATAAGGGTGTGTGGCGACTACCAGCGACTTAACGCGGTCACAAAACCCGACCGCTATCCTATACCACGACTACGGGATTTCACATTTCAACTCGCCGGAAAGAAGATTTTCTCGACTATCGATCTAAATCGAGCATACCAACAACTACCAGTGCACAAGAAAGACATTGAGAAAACCGCAATCATTACACCATTCGGTCTATTCGAATTCCCGAGAATGTGTCCTGGCCTTAGAAACGCAGGTCAAACATTTCAACGCTTCATACACGAAATCCTACAAGGCTACGACTTCGTATTTTCATTCGTCGACGATCTACTAATAACATTGAGCAGCGAAGAAAAACGTTGCGAACACCAGCGATGTGTTCAACGACGCCTGGAAGAAAATGGAATCACTATCAATACCGCCAAATGTGTACTCGGCAAACAAGAAATCAAGTTTCTCGGTTTCAAAGTCAACTGCGACGGAATCAAGCCGCCACAAGACAAATTACAAGCCTTAGAAGATTTCCCATCACCGAAGAATATAGAAGAGTTACGACGTTTCCTCGGTATGCTAAATTTCTACCGAGACAGTACACCAAACGCCGCAACACTACAAGCGCCCCTACACACATATCTTCATAATGCGAAGAAAAGAGACAAAACACCGATCGAGTGGAACGAAACATCGAAAAAAGCATTTATCGCTTGCAAAAATAGCATCAAAAACGCTGTTTTGCTTGCGCATCCAAACCACAATACATCGACAATAAGTGGCAACCTCTCGGATATTTCCCGAAGAAATTCACAACAGCGCAAATGAAGTACAGCACCTACGATCGCGAACTTCAAGCTATCTACATGACAGTGAAATATTTCCGAGAAATATTCGAAAGCCGAGAACTCATCATATTCACCACCACCACAAGCCACTCACATTCGCCCTACAGAAAAAATCATCGTCAACAGAAACTCCACGAAGAGCCCGCCAACTACTTTTCATCTCTGAATTTACGCACGACATAGGTACGTCACATCAGTGGAAAAGATAACATCGTCGCCGATACTAATTATCAGCCGATACGATATCAGCCGTATCGAAACGATAAACACCGTGCGCTATTGACTACGAGGCCCTATCACACGCGCAAGAGCGAGATAGCACGCTACCTGCACTCTTCACTCAAGAAAATTTAAGTTTCAAGACGACCACATTACCAAACTCCGATATCAAGATTGTATGCGAAACTTCAACAAAATACGTCCGTCCATAGTCCGTACCTACCTACCACAAGACTTTCGACGTGCCGTGTTCGACTCAATTCACAACATGAGTCCTCCCGGAACAAAGCTTCAAGAAAAATTATCACACAAAAATTCTTTTGGCCGTCTATGAATACCGACATCAACAACGACGAAAACCTACATACAATGTCAGGGAAGCAAAATATAACGTCATACATTGAGCGCCGTGTCATCATTTCCACAAGTCGACCGTTTTCATCACACACACATCGACATCGTTGGCCCGCTACCTACAACAGCGAGCGGTCATAGATACCTACTGACTATGATCGATCGAGCAACCAGATGGCCGGAAGCTGTACCACTCCCCGATATTACAGCTGAAACTGTGGCGAGAACATTCTACGAGCAATGGATAGCGAGATTTGGTTGTCCTACAACAATAACAACAGATCAAGGACGCCAGTTTGAAAGCCAGCTGTTCGTCAATTTAACACGTTGCATGGGTATCGACAAAACCCGTACAACACCGTACCACCCGCAATCCAACGGAATGATTAAACGCTGGCACAGAAGTTTGAAAAACTCGCTGAAAACAAGTTTTATCAACAACAATACATCATGGATCGACGAAATATCTACAGTTCTACTAGGACTTCGTGCCGCTATTCGTGAAGACACCCGAATCAGCGCCGCCGAACTTACCTACGGGTACAACCTACGCTTACCCGCAGACTTCTTCGAAATATCATCAACATAGCAAGTCTCAATCACACCTACGTAGAACAGTTAAAAAAAAACATCAATTCACTCAAGCCAAATAAGCAAGTACATCGCCACGGGAATACTGCTTCATTGCCAGGTAAAGTTGACTCGTCCAGCTGAATAGAAAAGTGAGTTGTTTGCAGATAATCACACAAGAAACTTTCAACATCTGAGCTCATTTCATCAATACGTCTTTGTACAGTGTTGTTACTCAAATGAATTCTTTTGAGTATGTCAAATGAAGATTGGTGCAGAACAGTTTTTAAAACCTCTTTAACAGCAGGTAAAATTAACTGTTCTCCAATGGTGTGCGGTTTTCCAGATTTTGCTATAAGTAATGAGATATTGTAAGATGTCCGCAAGCCATCATCGTTGCTTTCAGACGTTGAAGCGAACATACTGTGCACGGTGGGTCTCTTTTCATATTTTTCCTTTAATGTTTGAAAATATTTTAAATCATTACCTATTTTATCAGGATGACACCTTCTTAGGTGGTCTTCCAGCTTTGATGGCTTCATAGAGTCATTGCTCAAAACTTTGTTGCATAAAAGGCATGCGGGCAATCGTTTATCTGCCTGTGATAGAAGAAAACCGAATTTTAAATATTCAACACTGTACTGACGACACTTCTTCTTAGATTCGGTCATTTTTCGTATTAATTACCTACCTGTAAATAATAAATAAAAAAAATCTAGTTTTGATACAAAATGTTAAAAAATGCGCCCTTTTAACATTTGGCACGCGATATTATATTATATAGGCAGGTAGGTAGGTATACAAATAGGCAGGTTGGTACTTACTTTTCCGACACTGATAATCACTAATATTGATTCACTTTTCTTTATGAAATTTCGGAAACAAATGAGTAACGTTTATCATTGACATTCGTATTTATATTGGTGAAGAATTAAACAGGTTCATACAGTATTGCAAGTACATACACCACAAGTCGTATTAATTTGCACGTTTGCCGCATTGCGGACGGAACGGCGGCGGCCGGCGCGGCAACAAGTCTCGACGCGTTGTACTGAATATGCAAGTTTTTACAAGTAACAGTCGCTGCGCTTCTTAAAATATTATCTGCCTATATTGATAGGAGATAATTGTCTTATTGAGAAGGTTTAATTTAGGTATCATATTGTTTGTGTTGTTGTATTACTGTATGGTGGACGGTGTGGCTCAATAAGTTATAAATGAAATTAAAAAAGGAAAGTGGCATAGGGCCGGATACCTCAACTGGTAGAGCACTCGGCGCGATACCGACATGGTCTGGGTTCGACTCCCAGTTCGGAACTATTGATTTTTTTCTCAATTTATTTATGAATTGTCTTATTGAGAAGGTTTAATTTAGGTATCATATTATTTAAAATAACAAGCCAATATTTTAGTTCTTCACTATCGAAAACCAATTAATTTTCATGCACCCCTGCTTACGATTGTAGACCCCCATTTTTCGTCACGTCCAACGTAGACCCCCGTCGAGTCTGACCCTGGGGGTCCACCAGGACCACTTTGGGAATTACTGCTCTAGACCATATCTTCTCTTGTCCAAATAACCAAACGTCACTGTATGATAGCATAGACTCCTACATTTCCCCGCCCTATCAATTTTAAATCTGCTCTATGTTTTGTAAATACTCCTTTTATTGAAATTTTGTGCACATAATATATTGTTACTAACAAAATAAAACTGTAAGGTGGTACTAACCCTAAATGTTTGTGCTTGTTCTAGGTTAGAGATCTTTCAACAGACTTCCTTCAGTTCACCGTAACCTTGTTTTTTCATAAAACCTACTCTTATGGCAGTCTCCGCTATCACACTCTGACATTGGCTATTTACTAAGGAGCTATTTTTAAAAGAAGAAGAAGAAGCAGTATAACTTCAGAGCACAGATTATCTATCGACAAACGTAGCAGTAGCGTTTTCGGCTGTTTTTAAGAAGCACAAAACTTTAATTAAAAAATTTTAAATTAAAGTTTTGTGGGTTTTTATGGTTTTAAAATAACATACTATTTTGTTTGGGTAACGGAACAAATATTAATCGTTTAAAGTTAACAATAATTATGGGTCAAGTAGCCTATTAGTGGTACAACTTCATAAAGCGTGCTTTAATAATATATTCTATTCCGAAGTTTCCGTACCTAATGTCTCTACCACTTTACTGACTGACATACTGATTTATTTGGACTTTGACGACTTTGAACTTGAATTTCGAAGAACAATGCCGAGAGAAAAAAACAATGGCGGGAACTTAAAAAAGGCGGACGCGGTATTTCTTTAAAAAAATTGAAATTTATTTTTGTATGTAAATAGTTAATTAAATAGTTTAGTCTTAGTTATATTTTCCCTTTTTCTTGAAAAGTTTTTCGTTTTTTCTATTTAAGTTTTATTTCGGTAAGTTTAGTTTTTAATTATAGTTTAATAAAAGACCATGGAGGACCTAGACCCGGGGGAACCTGGTCCTCCGTTGGTCATTATGTTACAATATTCAATGATTCGAGCATGGTCACAGATGCCTCGTGCACAATAACGAAAAAAAAACACAAAAAAGGCTAAACCAGACATTAATTGTATGTGTCTTAGCGATACTGAAAACAATATTGACCATAAACAGGATATAATAGCGGAAACAACAAATAACTAATAATAGTGAAAAAAACTAAGGCTTAGATTCACGGGTTGGTAGAATATTATATAAAGATACAGATTCTTCTCCATATATTATCCACATACGAAAGGTAATAAAATCTAATGAGAACATAATTTTTCACCCTATAGTATTTGGCCACTATTTAAAGAAAAACAATATACAGAATATTGTTAATGGTAGCATTAAAAAATAGGTAAAAACAGGTTATCAATAGCTTTTTCTGTATATAGCGATGCTAACAATTTTATAAATAATCCACAATTTAACTCGGATCAATTCAAATCTTTTATTCCATCCTTCAAGGTGGGTAGAATAGGTTTAGTGAGGGGTATACCAGCTGACTGGTGTGATGATGACATAATAAATAACATTACAGTACCATTTGGTTGTGGGGAGAGTTTTAAAATTAGGAGACTAAAGAAAAAATAAATTATAAATGGGACAGCGCAGTTTAATAATCAGTCTGTAGTGACAACATTTGACGGTCAAACATGCCAAAGAGAGTGGACATGTGTTACAACGCACTTCCTGTAGATTTATATATTATATTTCCTACCATACAATGTTATAACTGCTGTAGATACGGACATGTAAGTAAAAAATCAATGTCGGTCCACTCGACCTAGATGTTTTAGGTGTGGCCAGGGACATGCCGGAGATAGTTGTTCAGTTGAGGAGGACTCAATTTTCTGTTGTATCTGCCAAGGTTCACACATCGCAACTGACAAAAAGTGCCCAGAACTCCAACGCCAAAAATCCATTAAAGAGTTGATGGCCAATAATTGTTTGTCTTATTCATAAGCTTCTTATCTTCATCCCACTATTTCCAAATTGTATGCAGATGTGCAATGTCTTCAAATGTTTCGTCATCGCCTGTAAATATGCAAAAACCAAAAGCAACAATACTGAAAATAGTGTAAATTTAGTACAAAGGTCAAACAAAAAAACCGTGTTTAAACAACCCAAATCTCCTTGGAGACAAGAGAATGGATATGATAGACAAGTTCATAGTAACTTAAAATAAAAGATTATAATCCACCAATGGGTGATAATGGGTCAGCTTATTCAGCAGCCAATCTTGATGTTAATTCTATTCAAGAAACTATTTTAACATTAAATAATTTGATAGCAACATTATCAAGTTTATCACTGTCCAACGTAGATTTATTTAATACTGAATCAAATAATAGGTCCTTACCTATGAAATTCCCGTTCTGCAGTACTGACCATTTCAAATTAAAATAATTTTTGTTTGGCTAAGAATTCTAATTTCATATTAATTTTATTTTAAAAACATGGAATTCTTTTTCCAAAAGTAGTTTATTTATTGATTAGTGTTACATTTTCATCGCATTTCAATCTTTTTCATCATCATGGATACGTTAAAAATTCGAGTAATTACGGAATAATATGAGTACCGTCGTGGCAGCAAAGCGGCACAAGCGGCACGCAACATCAACGACGTTTACGGAGCTAACACTACAAACTAACGCACTACCTGTTATTGGTTTTCTCGCTTCCGTTCTGGAAATTTCGACCTAAAAAATAAACCTCGCGGTCGTTCGAAGACTTTGGTCGACAATGACGAATTAAAAGCGATTGTGGAAGCTGATGATACACAATCTACGGCTAAATTAGCAGCAGCTTTCGACGTTAGCGTCAAAACAATATTGGTCCATTTGCGTCAAATTGGCAAGGTAAAAAAGCTTGACAAATGGGTGCCCCACGAACTCAATGATCGCCAGCGTGAAGTACGCGTCGAGACGTGCCTTGCACTGCTCAACAGACACACAAATGAAGGAATTTTGAACCGCATTGCGATGAAAAATGGATTCTGTTTGATAACCGCAAGCGCTCAGCAAGTTGGTTGGATCCTGATTCAGCACCTAAACAATGCCCTTAACGAAAACTTACCCCTAAAAAAGTGATGATCACTGTTTGGTGGTCTAGCGCCGGTGTGATTCATCACAGCTTCTTACCAAACGGGTGAGCATTACTGCAGATGTGTACTGTGAAGAACTGAACACAATGATGGAGAAGCTGGCACATCTCCAAACAGCATTGGTCAATCGCTCGTCTCCGCTGCTCCTGCACGACAACGCGCGACCTCATAGCACAGCAGACGGTCTCCAAGTTGCAAGAACTGGGGTTGGAAGCTCTCCATCATGTGCCCTACTCACCAGACCTTGCGCCTACAGTCTACTACTTTTTCCAGAATTTGGATAACTTCTTGGCGGAAAATATACGCGTAGCGTAAATACGCGCGCAATACGCGAGAGGCAGTACAAAATGCCTTTGAAGAATTTGTTGCCTCCCGTCCAGCTGATTTCTTTAAGAAGGGCATCAATAAACTGCCACTGCGTTGGCAAAGATGCATTGATTGCATGGGTGATTACTTCGATTAATACAAATAAAACATACATGAAAAAATTTGTTTAAATTTTTTCATACAAAACGGCGATTTCATAGGTAAAGACCTAATATAAAAACTTCATCCAATAACAGACAACATAATCCAATGGAACTGCCGCAGTGTAGTTAGTAAAAACATGAAATGATATATCTAATTAATCAATTATTCAAACCTACTGTTCTTGCCTTACAAGTGACATGGCTTAAGCCGGAATCTCTTTTTAGGATTTCAGGTTATACATGTCTTAGAGAAAATAGATCTGATGGGTACGGCGTTACAGCCTTGCTCATCAAACATCATCAATAATTTTATCATCTACCTCTTCCTTCACATTATTCTGATTTCTCAATCATAGCTGCATCTGTAAATAATATTTGTTTTGTTTCACTGTATATACCTCATCCTTCATATAGTATTTTCTCTGATATTAAAGTTATTATTAGTCAATTACCCCAACCAATGGTAATACTAGGAGATTTCAACGAGCAACATCAGTCATGGGGGAGTTACAAAGACAACTAATGGGGTTATAAATTATTAGAACTATTAGATTATCACAAATTGTGCATTCTGAATTCTGGCCATTCAATACGTCAGACTGCCCCTCATGAAGGTTGTAGTGCACCAGATTTATGTTCACTAAATCTTTCATCTGTTTTTCACTGGTATGTTTTAGACTCATGTTATGGAAGCGATAATTCCTATTATCTTATCATTTCCAGGGAAAGACAGAAATGAATCACATTGTAAACTACTGAGGCGGGTCAATAAGTCCGTGACTTTTTGAATTTCTAACCTCCTTACTGAAAAAGCAACACTACTCCTGTCAACAGGCATCTGTCAGTTGACTCCTATCAAAATTTGAACTTGCTGCGTCAGTTAGTTTGTGTTTTACAGCTATATTTATCAGACTATCCAGTAACTTAAGGAAACAATGGAAAATTTTTGAATGGAATTGGAAAAAATTGGAAAAAAAATGGAATTTCGTGTGCTTATTAGGCATTATTTTTTGCGAAAAAAAACCATTACCGAGACCAAGGCTAAGCTTGATAAATACTATGGGGACTCTGCACCATCAATTTCAATGGTAAAAAAGTGGTTTACTGAATTTCGTTGTGGCCGTACAAGCACTGAAGATGCCGAACGTCCTGGACGCCCAGTTGAGGTCTCTACACCCGAAACAATCGAAAAAATTCACGATATGGTGTTGGCCGACCGAAGATTGAAAGTGCAAGAGATTGTGGAAGCCATAGGCATCTCGCATGGCTCAGTGGTTTCAATTTTGAATGATCACTTGGGCATGAGAAAGCTTTCCGCAAGTCGACCACAAACGCAATCGTGTAACAACTTCACAGGAAGGTTTGGCTTAATCACAATATGGAGGAGTTTTTGCGCCGTTTTGTAACCGTGGACGAAACATGGATCCATCACAACACACCAGAGACCAAACAACAGTCAAAACAGTGGGTTTCTAAGGGTGAATCGGCGCCAAAGAAGGCCAAGGTGGGTTTGTCAGCCAATAAAGTTATGGCGACTGTTTTTTGGGATGCACGTGGGATAATCCACATTGACTATCTTCAAAAGGGAAGAACAATTAATGGGGAATATTATGCCAACTTATTGGACCGCTTCAATGAGAATTTGAAAAAAAACCGACCTCATTTAGCCAAGAAAAAAGTTCTTTTTCACCAAGACAATGCAAGGGTGCACACATGTGCAGTTGCCATGGCAAAAATCTATGAATTGGGCTATGAATTGCTCCCACATCCACCCTATTCTCCAGATTTGGCTTCGAGTGACTACTTGTTCCCAAACCTGAAAAAATGGCTCGGTGGAAAAAGATTTGACTCCAATGATGAAGTCATATCGCAAACAAAGGCCTATTTTGAGGACCTCGACAAATCATATTTTTTGGAAGGAATAAAAAAATTGGAGAAGCGTTGGACAAAGTGTATAGAGCTCAAGGGGGACTACGTTGAAAAATAAAATGATTTATTTATCAAAAAATCTGTGTTTTATTCCAAAAGTCACGGACTTATTGACCCGCCCTCGTACCATCAATCAAATATCATATTAACAATAATTTAGATTGGGATAGTTTTAGAAATTCACTCACAAATCAAATATCATCTTTTAATCTGAAAATGAATCTGTATGTACAGAGGCCTTAGCTTCAACATTTATTAAAGCAGCTGATGAAACTTTCGTTTTTCGGTCGTTCAGTCATTTTACAGGAAAAATTACGTCGCCTAGGAGTTCCATTAAAATTAGTAAATTTTATTATTAATATATTGTCAGAAAGAATTATAGTTTTACTTTTAGGCAACTCTACGGAAACTAGAGTTATTCGAAGAGGCATACCTCAGGGATCTGTTTTAAGTCCCCTACTTTATGATATATACACAGCTGATTTAGAAAAATGTGTAGACTTAAATTAATAAATATATTACAATATGCGGAATGCCTGGTCCTTTATGTAATTAATAATTCTATAAATAACGCATGTAGAGATCTGACTAATTCATTAGAAAAGTTAAAATCTTGGATGGACAAGAACGGTTTGGACTTGTCGGTCAATAAAAGCTCCATCGTTTTATTTTCCAGAATGCGTATGCCTCCTCCTATTTCACTTTTTATGCTTATTCCTGTAAAAGAGAACGTGAAATTTTAAGGGCTATATTTGGATTGAAAATTAAATGGTAACGCGCACAACGATTACGTTTCTTCAAAATGTGAGTGGCTTTTAAATGTGATAAGAAGTCTATCTTGTGTTTGGTGGGGATCACATCCATTTTCAATAAAATTAATTTATAATGCCATAATAAGAAGTGTAATAGATTTCAAAAGTTAGATAAAATACAAGCTAAATCTTTGCGTATAATTTGCGGAGCTATGAGATCATCTCCGATAAATGCACTTCAGCTAGAAAGTTGTGAGCCTCTTCTTCAACTCCGTCGACAATATCTGGCAGATAAATTTTTTGTTCGCTGTTACCAATTACAAAATCATCCGTTAATTCCGAAACTTAAAATTTTATTTTATCTTTGTTATAGTAATAATAAATATTGGCACCATAAATCTAATCCCTCTCATATAACTAGTTACCGTAAATTTCTAACCCTGGATGCTCCCACTTTCCGTTCTCCGTCTTTTCCATTATTTGATTCCTCATATGAAGTGTTAACGCTTGTGCCAGATATTCGTTATGACATTGGAATAAAGAAATCTGATAAGTATTTTGCAAATAACATATTTAAATATATTACAAATAATAATTGGCTGGGATGGCACTACATATACATATACAGATGCATCTAAGAATAATACAGACAGTTGTGTGGGAGTAGGCGTCTTCCATTTACAATTTATTATTGTGCAAAAAGTGAAAATGAGTGTTATGGCCTTTTTAAGGCTGTTGAGTATATACTACTCAGTAGGCTTGAGAAGGCATTAATATTTTCTGATTCTTTATGCGCTCTAAAATATCTTAAGTAAATTTCTGTTCAAATCAAAAAATTGTTTTCCAGTTACTATTCAGGCCAAAAATTTTCTGTATAAATGTAAATTAAAGGGCTGTTCAGTAACATTTGTATGGATACTAAGCCATTGTGGCATTGTTGGCAATAAGTTGGCCGATAAATTGGCGAAGGATGCTGTCGTCAGTGGCGATGTGTTCCCCTGCAATAATTACGCGCATGATTTGGCTGCTCTTGCCCGGAGCTCACTTCTGAAATCATGGAATGAGCCATGGAGCTTGAGCAGTCAAACAAAAGGATTACAGTACCAAACGATTCAACCAGTGATCCCAATTAAGCCTTAGTTTTCTAAACTTTTTTTTTTGTCTTGTCTTGTCTTGTCTTGTCCCTTCCATAATAATTCCCATGTATGTATATCATAACTTATCATTAATTCCTATTAAATTTCCTACTCTAAAATAAATTTATTACTTAGTTCAAATAATAAATCTGTATTTGTTTATCGAATTACTTAACTCTAAATAATATTAATATTAAATTTTTTATACATTTACATTTTAAGTATGTGTAATTCATTTTATTTTAAGTAGAACTTTTTGTCTTATACTATTTCCCAAATTCTGTACATACCTACCTTTTATTCCTTCTGCCCTAGTTCTGCCGTTTCCTAACATTTTTATTTGTCTGTGGCACAACATATACACATATACGACACCCTTGTGTCGAGTTGCCAAAACAGAAGAAAAAAAAAATCTTAAAAGCTTGTACGAAAATTCTTTACCCTCTTTTATAACTTTATGGCAATGGTTTTAAGCCGTACTACCATAAAAATATGTATTGGGGTTTTGCCGGGAGTACAATGGGTGACGTTGTGGATTTTGTATTGTTCCAATATTTGTGTTATTTCGGTTCTTAATTTGTAATATTAGTAGAATATTAACCATTAAATATTCGTTGACGTGTACAAGTGTGGGCAAGTGGTACGTACTTCTAAAAACACGCTTTTTGTGTTTCCCGCCAAAACTCCCTAGGAACTTTCAGTAAAGCTTCTACCACTTTACTGTATCGACTGACATGACTCATGAACTGCATGACTGACTGACTATTTACTTAGACTTTGACTAGACTTTAAACTTGACGATTTAGGAATACGGTGTCGAAAATTGAACCAAAAGTTCTATTTACCGTCTTTTTAACTTGACACTGGCAAATAGTTATAAGCCGATGCCATATATATATATATTAAAAAAAAAAATGTCATTTGATAACTGTCATGTATCAAGGATGTCAAGAAAATACTGAAAAGCAAAAGCTGTTGAAAATTGACTAGTTCTTTATTTTACTATCTCTTCATAAAACTACTATTTTGTATCACTATGCCTTATTTATTTGCAATATTCGGTTGAGCTTGCAAGCAGTGTTGTGCTATTTTCTATAAAACAATGTCCTTTGCTGGCTTATGAATTTGTTTACACAAATGATAATAATTTCTGCAGAGCACCTATTGTTATTTAATTAGATAAGATAGCAAAAATTGTGAATGTGTTCGAAGACTGATAAAATTATTGAGATGATTTCCTGTTTAAGGAAATACATTTAAATTTAAGTGCTATATTCTTGTGGAACAATATTTAACATGGAACATTTTGGTTTATCACATATTTTGTATGAGCCAGATAAATATAGTCCAGATACTTTGGACTTGGTGGTTGACGAGGATGCTAGAGAGTATTGGCTCAATACCTGCGAAAAACTTGTAGATAAATATGTGAATTTTGCACTAACAAAGAAAGAAGACCCAACTGTTGAAATAAGAGTTTTAAAATTTAAAACCTGCTATATAGAAGCTTTAAAAGAACTACGAATAAATCCACTGTAAGTGTCGACCCATATTTAAAATCAACCCTTATTGATTCAAATTTAAGTATGTTATCTGTTTTAGTGCCCAAGGACAGTTAACAATAAGGTTACTCTTGGACATTAATGAGACCTGTCTTCGTTCTCAAGGATTTTTTGATTTATGGAAAGAACAAAAGAAATATGAAAATGAAGCTGCCTTTTCAGTACTTGCTGGTCGTATATCTGAAATTGATGCCTTGCCTGATGATAGACAAAAGTGGACAGAAATTTGCAAGGGAGTTATAGCTGGTAATAATATGCAACTAGAATTTATTAAGTATTTTAAAATGGTTTTGTACAATTTTATGGCTGTTATTTTTATAGAAAATATCCACACCTGCAGGTAATATGTTTGATTGGGGAGCTCAAGCTGTTGCATCTATATTAGACTGTGGGCTGTATGTGGCCTTGGAGAAAATACAAAAAAGGCCATGGCTGTATGATGGTCTAGAGAAATGGATCCAAAAATTAGAGGTATTTTATTTTATTATAATCTTTATACAGCTTTATTAAGACCAAAAACCATATCACAATGTCTTTTTTTTTCAGAATACTGTACATCACTGTGCTGCTATCTTTGTGGATAACAGTGGTGTGGATATAGTTTTAGGAATTTTGCCATTTGTAAGAGCTTTGCTTCTTCGAGGCACATCTGTTATTCTATGTGCCAATGAATGGCCTGCACTTAATGATGTTACATTTGCTGAATTAGAGGAAATCCTGCAACATGCATCTCTCATCTGTCCAGTTCTAGCAGCCGCTGTGGCTGCTGGTGACCTAGTTGTCAGATCTAATGGACAAAGAGGACCTTGTCTTGATTTGAGAACAATAAGTGTAGGTAAGATGAATCCTCTAACATCATATAGTTTTCTATTGTCACATCATCAATGTGTGTGTAAAATATTAAAATTTATTGGTTGAATTTATTTCCAGGACTCAGTACTGAAATGAAGAAGCGTGGAGTAGACCTAATTGTTTTAGAGGGCATGGGAAGAGCATTGCATACTAATTTTAATGCTCGGCTTTCTGTGGATGCACTTAAATTAGCAGTAGTCAAGAATGCTTGGTTAGCCCAACGTCTTGGTGGTCCACTATTTTCTGTAATTTTTATTTATGAAGATAAATCTACTGAAACATAACATTCTATTGAACTTCCATTTTTGCAGTATTTTTTCTATCTTTGAATCCAGTAAAAATTTTAACATTTTGTGTCAATTTTTAATGGCATTGTATAGAATTTTAAGTTTTGAAAATGTAAATAACATTGTTGTTTTAGTTAATATAAATAAAATAATAGGCTATGATGTAATGTTTTGTATATTTATTTAGTTTATACAAATAAAAAGTAAACCATTGTGTTTAGTATCTAAAGAATATAAATTTCATGATTTATAAAAGGATGCTAAACCTAATGGAATTTTAAGTCTGAAATTAGTCAAAACAACCTGTAATAATATATATTATCATTAACCATGTTATAACAAAGGTTGTGAAGAAAACAAGTCATTTTTAAGACATACTAAGAATGCTCCTATTTTCTGAAGAGATAACAATCCTTATTTGGTAATACATTTAAGGTAGAATAAGTTTAGGAAGTAACCTCCAATGAATCAACGATTTTCATGACGCCTATAAATCGTACACTAAAAACTTCATCTTACTTAGGTATAATAACTACATAGATAGATTAAGATCTATTGAGCCAAGCAATGACCTTGAATAGAATGTATGCAATACTTATTGCATAAGCAATTTTCTCTTTCTGTTGTCTTTGCAACTGCTCAGCCTCTATTGCCATTACGCGGCGATTCAGCTTCACGATCTGCCGGCGCAAGTGCACCATCTCCTCCGCAGTGGACAACCCCTCACCAATTCCCATTGGAGGGGATGGGTCTCTGAAATAGTATTTATTTATAAATTCCATGTATTGTTGTTGAAGGAATTAAATTGACATCTCATTATCCTAAAATCTCTGAAAAAGTATGTATAATATGTATGTTGCATTAAAACATTTTTTGTCTATTCGATGTTAGACAACATGTGAATAAACAATCTAGAACCCATTTTCATGTTAACTTAAAAAATAATGAAGATACAATTTAAATCCTAATAATATTATAAATGTGAAAGTTTGTAAGAATGGATGGATGTTTGTTACTCTTTCACGCAAAAACTACTGAACGGATTTCGATGAAACTTGGTATGGTAGTAGTTTAGGCTCTTTAAAACATAGGCTACTTTTTATCCCGGAAAATATTGCCGCGGGATACTCGATTGTATATTCACGCGGGCGGAGTCGCGGGCAACAGCTAGTTTACAATAAGAAAGAGAGCAATATATCCGCCTGTGACGTCACAAATTGCTGTCGCCAATCGCCATGCATTTGTCTTATAAAATGTATGACGGTAGCTTCTGACGTAACAAATTGTTTTGCGAGAGAGATGGGCAATATTTAGCTTATAATTTTTAATCGCGTTACCTTAAATACCTATTTGTTGTAAATGTATGTATCTTTATTCAACAATTTTAAAATTTAATTTGTATAAATGTGATATTCCACACTTTTTGCCTAATCCCTATTGTTCTAAGTCTGTAGAATGTTTGTCACAATTGAGGAGAGAGGTAAACTTGGTTATATTTAGCAAGCACCCAACATTTTGATTAATAAAGAAATAAAATAAATAGGCTTTGAAAATTATTCATTATGATGTTTACATACATAGCATACCATTACTTTTTATTATAGCTAATCATCATTTATAGGCAGAACAGGCAGGCGTTCGTCACTCGCTCGAGGACACGCGTCATTTTCCTACCGCTCGGCGTGTCTCTTACGAAACAATCGCCGTTTGCTGCACGCCCGCCAGAGCATAAGCACCGCACGTTTCAGCGGTGATGCGTTGAAATGCCATATAATTATTGTGCAGTGGATGGCTGCAGTGTAGCAGTTTAACAACTAAACTTAGTAGTTTTTGACCTCTTTAATAGGCATTTAGTCCTTAATAGTTTTTTTCGTAAGTATTGCAAATTTAAAAGTTGCAACACCTTATTTAAGAATTTATTGTTTTTCCTCCGCTTTGCTGTTTTACTTATTATTATATACGTATTAAAATGTAATAATTGATAATTCAATGAAGATTAAAAATGTATAAATAATTTTATAACATATTATTTGATTGACAAAGAAATTACAATAATCCTCATAGGTACAACCCTGGCGCATTCGTGCGATGGCGCACTTACACGTTATTCGCACGGCCGGCAACACAATCTCGACTCTTTGTGCGCGTACTTATGGTACATTTTTTCTCGCTGCGAAAAGCAGATATTATTATTAGATAAGATTTTGTAGGCCTATTTGAGCGTAGGTATTTTCGCTTTTGTATGGGGGTGATGTATCTGTTACGTAGTAACTATTTATTAATCTGTGGTACGGGCGTGTTTAACGTGTTTTATTCCCTCTTTCATTGTTCTCATATTGTGTTTATCATATATTACAGAATTCATAAACCATGTTGCATTTGTTTAATACTTTACAAGATGGTATTCTGTAGTCTTTGTAGGATGGCAATGCTGGAGTTGCATGCACTCTTCCAGAGTCCGTAGCAGGGAAATTGCGAATATTCGCATCCGCATATGCGGAACATCCGCATCAATTTAGACATCGCATCTGATTCCGCATCCGTATAAATCAATGCGGAGCTGATGCGGATGTGTAGCAGGTCGCGACGAGAAAGAAAGGGGCGGGCCCGGCGAGTGGCGCGTGTCGAATGTCGAGGACAGCACGTGCTGATTGACCAATAGGAAAGCAATAATTTTGTTTTGGACTTCGGTGAATCGGTGACGGTGACGCGCCTCGCTATTGTTTTGTCGTGACAAGATCTAACGCGCACGTTTGTTTTTATTGTGCTTTTTATTAAGAAATATCATCGCATGCTAAGTAACTGTATTGTTTACGTAGGTACCTAATAGTACGTATGTAATGTTACTACGTATACGTATTAGTTTTTCAAGATTGCACACGCGATGGAATAGTACATTTTTATGTTAGAGCCCTTTTTGAAAGCAAAAGATGCCTTAAGCTCACAGCTACATAAATGACAGCGAGATTGACCCTATTTTACCAGAAGAGTGGAAAATCATAGAATGTTGTGTTGAGCTGTTGAAATCTTTGGAAGAAGCTGCGTGAACTTAGCAGCTCTCAGACTCTCATTTCATTAGTGATTGCAATAATTCGAATGCTGTCGCAAAAAGTTAGTGACTATTTGACAGCTTCACCGGAATCTCCAATTCACCATGTAGCCACAACTTTAAAAACTGAAATTTCAGGAAAATTTTCCACTTTGTTGGAAGAGGATAACTTATATGCCATAGCTTACCTAGATCCTCGTTATTTTTTTACTCTACCAAACCAACACTTAAGTTTTTTGTACAGATCCGCATACGCCTCCGCGGATGTGAAAAAAAATGCATCCGCAACATCCCTGGTCCGTAGGTCCATGTTATAGGTTTGAGTCTGGCCATATATATTAATAGCTTGTTTTCAATAGACAGTTTGCGAGTTCCATGCTAGTAGTGTATTGACACTTATATCCATTTTCATCTCGTTTTGTTATGATGTGTTCTTACAGGTAAACTTTGTGTCTAGATGTAGGCCAAGATATCTGACAGGGTCATATTGTGGGAGGTTGTTATTTCCTATTTGCACAGGATAACAATTACCTTTTCTCAATGTAAAAGTTAGGTGTACACTGTACATATTTTGTTACATTGGCTTTGTCGAGTGACTGGCTCGAATAATGACGCATCAAAGCAAATATCAAAGTAGTATATCAAAGCAAAGCTCAGAAGTGGCATCTATTCTACAAACTAGCCAAGACAAGGTGACAAGGCACGGACCTTGTCGAGGAAAGTTTGTAAAATTGTAGATGGTCTGATCTTCTGGGCTTGTGTTACTAGCTAGTATTGCAGTGTCATCAGCAACGATGCAGTTTATACGTCGAATATTACGGGTAAGTCAACTGTATAGGTAGGTACAGGATGTAGAGGTATGGACCTAACACAGACCCCTATGGTATATATTGTGCGGTAGCAATATTTTAATTTTATATAAGAGGCCTTTGTGCATTACTTCATCGAACGCCTGTTGGATGTCTAGAAATACAATTGAACAGTACTTCTTGGCTTCAAGCGACTTTCAATTTTTTTTGCAAACACATGCACAATTCAGTTTGGGTTCTAGTCTATGAAGAAGGATTTTCTCAAATATTTTTGATAATCTTGGCATTAGGCTTATTTTTCTGTGAGATGTGATGCGACATCTTCAGGTGGTTTTCCTTTACCACCATTGATCAGGGTAGTGTTGTGACCGTTGTTAGGTTATAAGGTTGATTGTTGGAGATTTCTTATTCTTTAAGTTTTTGATGACCTTCCTGAAGGCCAATTCTGCTTAATATATTACAGTTACAAGCCAGTCCTAATATGTTAAAACTGCAAAATGGTATTCTCATAAACGTCAAACCTGTTTTGATTTGTCGAAACTCCAAAAATAATTTTATGATATCTAGTGTCCGACCGAAAACGGATTTCGGCAACGGTCTTAGTTTCGGCCGAGGATTACAAGGAAAAAACTTCCTTACAAGGATCACATTTTGAGACAGAAAAAAGAAAAAGTTATTAAAACCAGTCAACCTTTTTTTATATTTCACCCGTCGGAAGTGTGGTGAAAAAATGTAACAAGAAGTGGTGGGCTGTTGTGATCCATCCCAATAAAAAATTAACTTTTAAACTTGTTTCTTACGAAAAAGCAATATATTTACTATTTTATTGTAAAAGAACTATATTATAATATAATATGATGCTTTTAAAATCCTTTACGCTTGGAATACCTAATTCACAAAATGTCTAACTCGCGTTATGCCAAAATCAAATTGCGAAGCAGGCAAAACGAGCATGTAGCATAGCCCTCCTACGGTTATGAAAAAATAGAATATCGTAAAAGTATCATTGTCGTCTGACAGTTAAATGTGGTCAAACATCATTATCTATGTAAAAAAAAATTAGGCTTAACGGAAGTTACGCCTTATAGGATTTAGGTGTACAGCGAAGTAGTTCCTAATTGATTAAGGCACAAGGCAAGATAGGCAAATAGCTCGTAAGCTATTGGGCTTACGGGCTATTATATATACGCCGCGTTCCTAACTGAACGTGTAAATGCGCGGGGCCGACAGTCTGATCTGACATGTTCCAGCTCAAACCGCGCGCTATTACGTATTATGTAAGACGCCGCCAGTCCAAACCGTGACACATTTTTAGTCGTAATCAGCATGACAGTTTGATCAACAGTCCAAAACACACGTTTGGGAACGCAGTCCTATCCGCGGTCCTTACGTGTGCAGGGCGCTATGAGCTATTTGAAAATGACGTTTAGGTAAAACGCGAGTTAGTGGTTCTGTGAATTCCGTAAAGATCTAAAACTCAAATACTTTCACTATTAAATTTTAATATTTATTTTACTGAAAACAAACTACAATGAGTTTTTTACGAATAATTTTACCCTATCTGAAGTAATTAATGCAACAGAACTAAATAAATCATGTCCTGTAACAAAATGTCAATGTCGCTTAAATGGAATTCAAAGCGCGAACATGACCGATCACAGTGCGGCGCGACAACTCCCCAATGTAGTTTCGGCAGGTTTGCCGCCGAAACCGAATCTAAATCGAAACCCGGTTTTTTGCTGAAACTCGACCGGAACCGAAACCGAACTTTCGGTCGGACACTATACCCAATAATAGGCATGTTGCCTAAAAATTTTTTTTCGTCGATTCGATGTTAGACAACATGTTATTATGCAATCATTTTCGTTTATCTTTAAAAATAACGAACAATTTAAATTTACAATATGAGAGAGATATCGATGCCTGTAACGTCACGAGTTGCACCCGCCATACATGTCATTACAAAACTGATGGCGGTAGCAACTTGTGACGTAACAAATCGTTGTGCGAGATAGAGATGGGCATAATTTTTTTTGCTTATAATTTTTAAACGCGTCAAACTAAATACCTTTTAGTTTTAAGTATCTTTATTCAACAATTTTAAAATTTTATTTGTAAAATGTTTTATAGGCAACATCCCTATGATATAATTTATAATTTATAGTGTTCCAGTAAACGCTATTGATGCCCAAAACGCTACGATAATTTTTACAACAAAATGGCGTATCTTTAGCGAAATAACGACATCATGGAAAAATTCGAAAATTTAGTTTTTAGCAATATTTGTGACTAGTGGAACAACAGCTGGTGTTCAATTTTGACATTTTTCTTGTAGGTAATCATAGTCTATGTCTGTCGACTGAACGGACGTGGACTATAGTTATACTCAGAATCAGATGTATATTACCTCGATTAAATAAATGTTCTTAATGTCTTTCGGCACTCGTCTTTCATTCATCGTCTGTCACTTCGATAGAAAAACGATGATCGCCGAGGGACATTAAAACGTAGTTATACCTACTATGCCTATCTAATGTCTATCGGCAATCTTCGTTTTTCTATGAAAGTGACAGACGATGTATGAAAAACGCCTTTTCCAATACGACATTAAGAATGTAGCTTTATTGTATTATATTTCTATTTTAAATTAACATTAACAACAAGTAATTAACACAACCTATGTAATAAATTTACTCTATAATAACCTAAAAATAAAATATCAAATCAATGAAATCTGTCAAATCCTTGTAAAAGTAAAAAATTGCTAATTTTAACCCAAGTAAAAGATTACAGTTGCATGTGGAACAAGGGTGAAAACAATTACGAATGATCATAGTGGTGCAAAAGAAACAGAATGTCAATGAAAATTTCGTTTTGACTGTGCTACTGGTACGCAGCTTTGATAAAAATAAAATGTTAGTAATTGAATAATGAGAATTGAGGTTCAGATCTCTTGTATTGTTGCTGGTTTTAGAGGTAGGGATGATTATAGATCCTGATCACCTTTAACTATAAACTTAAAAAACAAACATTTCATAAATACCTTAAAACAAGACGTGATTCAGTCATTGTAGAGTCATTGAAATGATCAATCCCCGATGGAGCTGATCGAGCTCCATCGCCTTGAGAGCGGGTCGGCCTTACATGTTTTGGTGAGGAGTTCGGAGCCCCCAGAGGAAAATCGTCAGCCGAAGGGAAGTAGTGCTGGTCAAGTGTTATGATGCGAGGGGGAGTGCTCACGCGTATCATGCCAGGGTCAGTTGGCAAAACTGCATTATCCAATTGAATTTCTCTTGGAGTGGCCTTAGTTCCTGTAATTAGTGTTAAATTTTAAGTTACTTATGTTAATTATGTTATGTATATATATAACAAAGTATGGACTGGAATTTTACATGTATAAATATCAAAATACATGTAAAAAAAAGAATTTCAACATAAATATACAGGAGTAGCGAGATACGGGATCCCCAGAAAGGAAAATTATTCGTGATTGCAGCCCCACCCCACACCTGATGAAATTTTACATACTTGGGATCCCACAGCAGATAACCTATGCACTATACCAATCATCATCATGTTTTAAAACCATTTTTCTTATTTATCCTACAAAACTTTTATACAATTAGCAGCTGATCACAGTAATTGTAATGTTGTTATTCAGTTGAACACACTTATTGTATAAAAGTTATAAGTCCTGATTAAAACAATAAATAAGTATTCTAAGTTTTCTCTACCTGCTCCCACACCCTTTAACAGATACTGGCTACACCCTTGATGCTTAGTCCTAATGTAAAGTACCTAGTGAAATTAGATTGCAAATATTCCACATATACCCTCATTTAATACATTCTTCCTGTTGCGGGTAATTGAGAAATAGTTACCAAGATGCTGATCCTGTCCGACAACCAAAATTCTTTCAGGCACTTTCATATCGAACTTTTCATTGGCATAATCCCATCCAGTAACCATGCCGTTTGGTGTACTTTCGTCATCAAAGTCACCAGTTGCCTGAAAGTAATTTTATTAACAGATTTTTACCGTGGTAATCAATACTAACATCATGTTGCTTCTTTTTTTATTGATTTAAAGGAATCATAAAAGCAAATTATGTACCTTGATTCTTTGTGGCACTGTCATGTTGTGGCTTAATAGTCTTGTATAGGATTCTTCAGGGGGGTACTGCATGATCACTAATTAAATACCTACGTAGCGATTTATATTTATTAATCGTTTCTAAAATCAGAAATATATAGATTGAACAATAACAATTTCTAGCATAATTAATGTTAAATTATGTCTGAAAGAAACAAAATACGAATTTATCCTTTTGCTGTCAATAAAATCAATCATATCAATATGAAGATGATTTTATATTATTATTTGCGTTTAGAAAAAATGATCTTCTTACTAAGCATCATAAAAACTTTCTTACATTTTAAAGTTTAAATCTTTAGAATAAATACAATAAACTCATCCAAAGTTGAAACTTGCGAATAAAATGACATTTCTAAACCAATGACTTTTTTTTTCTCTCATTTCTTGGCACTTTTTTTTTTATTTATATATGGCATCGGCTTATAACTATTTGCCAGGGTCAAGTTAAAAAGGCGGAAAATAGAACTTTCGTTTAAATTTTCAACACCATCCTATATCGTCAAGTCTAAAGTCTAGTCAAAGTCCATATATATATATATATATATATATATATATATATATATTGCACGTTAACGAATATTTAAAGGTTAATATTCTACCAATATTACACATTAAGAACCGAAATAACACAAATTTATGAAAGCTTATACAATTTATATCGCTCTCTTTGATATCATAAGATATACGAAAATGGGTTCTAGATTGTATCTTATCATATTGTTGTCTTATGTCTAACATCGAATCAACGAAAAATTTTTTTTTAGGGAACATGCCTATTCTTTTATAATATTTTCTCTTTCAGGTTTCAGATACAGTAATCTATATATCTATACTCTATGCAAATAAATAAAATTGAAATGTCTGTTTGTAATTTTAAATTAATAGCTTCTCACTAAATGCCTATGAAAGTATCTACGGTACTTACAATAAAAAATCCTTTTTTAAAATTTTCTCTGTTCATCTGTCTGTCTGTCTGTTTGTTCCGGCTAATCTCTAAAATGGCTTAACCAATTTTCACGGGACTTAACAGATAACTGATGTTATAAGGTTTAACTTAGGCTGCTTTTATTTAAGGGTTCCGTTTCCTTTAGTTCTATGCAAACGAAGTGGCAGGAATCAGCTAGTTTTTTTCATAAATATGTAATTAAAAGACAAAACCATGGATATTTGGCTTTATTCCAAATAAAATGCTACATATATTTGTAAAGCATGTCAAGTTATGACAATAACATGAGACATTGTTAATAGACAATCTAAAGAAAAAAAGAGGTCTAAATGTACACTACATTCGACCGGTCTTTAGAATTAACGAAGTACATAGTTCTTGAGATACCCTGGGACTTTTCTTTGTCTGCCGGACCTTCTAGTTGGTTCTTCCAACTCATCGCAGGTCATAGTTTCTTTTGTGTTAATGTCCAGGTGTGAAGAAATACTTCTTCAACTTGGTGTGGAGAATTAGTATATTTCGTGTTCATGTTCTGGTGTGATTAATCTGCTTCCATCCGTACTTCTACTTCTGTATTTTCATTTAAACTCAATGGTTCTGTTTCTACCTGTTGTTCCAGATCATTGATTGAAGTTTGAGGAAGTGGTGCTAAATGTATTTGAGAGGAGTTGGTCTCCCGCCCGTCTGCTAGTCTTATGTAGGAATACTGTGGATTAGCTTCAATCAATTCTACTTCTTCTACGTCTGAGTCATATTTAGACCGTTTTGTATGGTTTTTCTTTAAAACAGATCCGGGATTTAGTAGCCATGTTGGAAGAGATTCACTGTAAGCAGTTCGCTGGGGGTGGTTAAATAATCTTTCGCAAGGAGTCACATTTGTCGATGTAGACGAAATCGATCGAATGGAGTGCTGGGCGTTAGGCAGGACTTGTTCCCAATGGCCAAATTCAATTTCTTTCGACCTTAGATACAGCCTTATCGTCTTCTATAATATTTCATTCAGCCGCTCCACTAGTATAATTCCTTGAGGATTGTATGGAGTCGAACGACTACGAGCTGCGCCATTCGTGATTAAAAATCTCTCAATTCCTTTGACATAAACGCAGCACCTCTATTTAAAATAGGTATTTAAAACATTTTTTTTAGTTGCTACAGATACGTCTTTGGTCGCGTAAGGAATCTTGACTATTCATCAATAATATTTAAAATGAAACGTTTGTTACTGTGAGTAGATAAAGGCCCTTTATAGTCAACGTTAAGTCTTTCAAAGGGTGCAGTAGCCTTGATGAGATTTCCATTTTATCACGCAAAACGAGGTTCAATTTCAGCACAAATACGACATTGCGCAGTCATAACCTTAACATCATCAGATGTATTAGGTAAGTTTTTTGATCTAATCCAGTGTGTCATGCGTACAATACCAGGAAGTCCCATTGTATTAGGTCCTTACATATGAAATTGATGTTTTGTCGTACTGGCCAATTTGATCTCAAATATATCTTCTTTGGTTAGGAATTCCAATTTCAAAATTATACCGCTATTTACTCATGCATTTGTGTTTCGAAAACCGTAATTCATTTGTTTTTTCCTCTTTTGGTTTTTTCTTTGCGTCTCTCTGTTTACAAAATGCAAAACTTGAAATATCGTATTATTTTCGAGTACGAGTTCCACCGTGGCACCAGTGCTGCAGAAATAACTTGAAGGATTAATGATATATATGGCGGCGGTGTCGCAAAAGAAAACACAGTGCGTTTTTGTTTCCAACGTTTTCGTTCTGGAAATTTCGACCTACAGAACAAGCCCCGTGGACGGCCGGAGACCAAAGTTGATAATGAAGAATTGAAGGCTATTGTGGAAGCGGATCCATCGCAAACCACGTCCGAGTTAGCTGCAGGCTGCGGTGTTAGTGTTGAAGCAAATTGGGAAGGTCCTCATGAATTGAGTGCAGCAAACCGACAAACGAGCGTCGACTGCTGCGTTACATTACTCCACCGGCACAATAATGAAGGGATTTTAAATCGAATCATTACCTGTGATGAAAAGTGGATCCTGTACGATAATCGAAAATGCTCATCGCAATGGCTGAACCCTGGCGAACCAGCCAAAGCTTGCCCCAAGCGAAAATTGACTCAAAAAATGTTACTTGTGAGCGTTTGTTGGACTGGTGCCGGTGTCGTTCACTACAGCTTTCTTAAATCTGGCTAGACGATTACGGCAGATATCTTTTTCCAGCAACTGCAAATCAAGATGGAAAAGCTAGTTGCTAAACAACCGAGGTTAGTCATTCGCTCTAGGCGACTGCTGCTTCAGGACAACGCTAGTCCACACTCTGCATAACAGACGGCTACCAAATAAGAGGAGCTTAAATCGGAATGTCTAAGACATCCACCGTACTCCCCCGACCTTGCTCCAACAGATTACCATTTTTTTAGAAATTTGGATAACTTGCAAGAGAAAAAATTCAACGCCGATGGGGCATTCCAAAGCACCTTCAAAGATTTTATGGATTCCTGTTCGAATGGTTTTTTAGTATAGAAATTAATGAACTACCTATGAGATGGCAAAAGTGCATAGATAGCAATGGTATATACTGTGATTAAATAAATATATTATGTTTAAAAAACATATTATGTTTAAAAAAATGTCGACTTTATGTTCTTCCTTTACAAAATGCCAATTTCTTAAGTAATGACCTAATATTAAGCAACTCTTACAGTTTGTTATTTTTTATGCTTGAGCACACTCGAGATAGAGTGTCAGCTGTAGTATTTTCTCTACCTGGACGATATAAATTATGTCGTATTTGTAATTCGATAGCTCTAGACGCCACCTTTCTATTTTCTCGTTTTTTTACGTGTCTGATGGAACATAAATGATACGGATCGCTGATCAGTGACGAAACGAAAATGTCGCTCAGTTAAATAATGTCGCCACTTTCGTAAGGATTTAACTGAAGATTGACGTCGCTCAGATTCATTTAAAGATCTAGAAAAGAAAGCTACTGGTCGACCGTTTTGTGAAAGGGAAGCAGCGAGAGAGTGTTCAGATGCGTCTGTTTCCACAGTAAACATTCATTTACAGTGGAAACATTCACTTTGGAATTATTCAATTTCTTCTTGATTAAATGGAAAAGTTATTGCTCTAGCGGGATAGTGGATCTTTTCCGAAAAAATTTCTTATCCACTTAGCATAGTGAGCAAACTTTCCAAGTGCCCTTTTTAGAGATCGTGAATCATTTGGAACGGGTGAATTCCTTAAAGGACCGACGCGATCCTTATCCGGTTGAATTGAATTATTGTTAATTATGTATCCTAGCACGTACCCGTTAGTTTTTCTTTAGAAATAATATAATTTTGTGTCCTCTGAAAAGCAGCAACTCCATTAATGACGCCAAACGGTATACCAGTAAATTGGTACAAGGTCCCACACGCCACAAATGCAGTATATAGTTTTTAATATGGGAACTTAGTAATAAGCATTTTTTAGGTCGATCTGGCTGAAGACGTTATGTTGAGCAACTTTCGACACAATCGATTCTGTTGGGCAAAGGATATGCATCTTATTCAGTGAAACGATTGATCGTTATAATAGTGAATAGTCAATCACAAGACGTTTTTGATGTGTGGTACTTGTGGTGACCAGCACTTGTGCTCGCCAAGGAGAATTGGTTGGATTGATTACTATTTCCTTTAAAAGTTTCTTTATTTCTTTTTCAATGAATTTCGTATCAGGTTCTGAGTATTTTCTAGATTTTATTGTATTCCAAATAAAATGCTACATAAATTTGTATAGCATGTCAAATTGTGACAATAACATGAGACATTGTTAAAAGACAATCTAAATCTAGTACATAAACAATAGGGGGCGCCCAAGAGGAAGAGGTGTACACTACATGTACACTACACCAGTGTTGCCAGATACACTGTAATTACAGTAGATCTGCCGTATTTTCACGCCGTCTACTGGACACAGTATTTTTATAAATACAGTGTATGGAGACATATAGTGAACGCATGAAAAATATGGTAAGTTTTGCTAATGCGCCCGCCACACACAGCAAGGAGTAGGGTATTCCCCGTATCGGCCATCGGCGTCTATGGTATAGAGTTAAGTATTTATCATCTAAATGTTATTGGATACGCAATAGTGTAGTTTAATGTTATTGATGTGTAGTTTAAATTGTTTAGTATTATGGTCAAAGTATTCCGTGTTAAATATTACGTTTTATATTTATGTTATTACTTAAATTAAATTTTGAGTGTAAATAATTATATTTCTTGTGAAAAATATGTCTCAAGCAAAATATAGTTCTGCTGAAAGTGAGAGTGGACCATCATCTCCCAAAAAAACGAAAAAACAACATTATAAACAAAAATTTAGAGATGAATGGCTGAGTGACATGAACTTTAAAACTTGGCTTCAGCGTGATCCTAAAGACCCGTATCGTGCCATTTGTGTAGTATGTGATGCAAAAATTTCCGCTGACAGAGTTGCTCTAAAGAGGCACGGCGAAGGAATCAAACACTTAAAAAAAACTAAGCCTGCATCATCATCATCGCAGCCGTCGATTTCATCAATTTTTGAAAACAAAGCATTAAAATCGGAAGAAGAGAAACGAAAAATAGCTGAAATTAAATTAGCAGCATTCATGGCGGAACACAAAATCTCACACAGAGTGATGGACCATTTAATAGACTTATTACCAACTGTATTTCCCGACTCGGACATAGCGAAAAAATTGAAAATGAAGCGGACAAAGCTTCAGGCAGTTATTAACAATTTACTGGGAATTTCCGAAAAACAAGAACTGTGTGCTGATTTAAAACAACAAAAATTTTCTGTAATGATTGATGAGAGCACCGATATCGGGTCAGTAAAAACTATGTGTATCGTAGTTAGGTATTACTGTCCAGATAAAAGCCAAATTGTAAGTAGATTTTGGGACTTAATTCAAATTCATGGAGATGAGAACATGGCTGCGACTGCCACAGCGGAACATCTCTTCCAAGGTGTATTGAAGTCATTTGAAGAAAATTCAATCCCTGTTAAAAATATTATAGGTTTCGGTTAAGACGGGTGTAATTCGATGATGGGATGTAGGAACTCTGTGTCAAGCAGATTTAGAGAAAAATGTCCGGGAATAATTGTACTAAAATGTGTTTGCCATTCGTTGCATCTTTGTGCAAGCGATGCATGCAAACAGTTACCTGCTGAATGTGAAAAACTCACTCGAGATATATACAACTATTTTGCGACCAGCAGTAAAAGACAATCACAGCTAAAAGAATTTCAAAAATTTACTGAAACTGAAGTACACAAAATTTTAAAACCAGCTCAAACAAGATGGTTGTCTTTGAATTCAGTAGTGGAAAGGATTTTGGAGCAATGGAGTACACTTTCGTTATTTTTTAACGGAAGATGGCTTGAAGATAACGAATGCTTTGAAATCCATAAGCAGCTGAATGATCCTGCTATAAAAGCTTACTTTTTCTTTTTGAATTGGATGTTGCCGAAATTCACCCAAGCTAACACACTATTTCAAAGCGAAACCCCTATGATTACAAAAGTACACACAAAAATGAACGACCTATATAACGAACTAATAACAACATATGTGCAAAAAACTCATATCATGGAAACTGATCTAGAGAAAATTGACCCAACTGACGAAAAATATTTTAAAAGTTTGGACGAAATGTATCTTGGACTGGGGGTTCAGAATCTACTTTTGGCAAATGAAATATCGTTTGAAAAGAAAAAAGTAATAAAAAGAAATTGTCGGAATTTCTTGATAACAGCTTGCGTAGGAATCCGCAAAAGATATGCGCTCAATGATCCTGTCCTGTGTGCGATTTCCAAATTGGATCCTGAAAGTTGTTTGGATGATTTACGTCGAGACGAATCTCTTCATGTGCTGTTCAACTTACTGCCAAGACTGACACCAACTTCTTTGGCTGAGCAACAACAAATAGACGATCAATGGCGGAAATTGCCGACATTAAAACAAGAATTGGATACAAGCCAACAGCCCGATATATTTTGGCACAAGGTAAAAAGAATTTTTAGCAGTTACAAGTTTTAAGCTTTCTATATCTATCTACATTTTTTTTCATGTTTCTATTTCAGGTGAAGCAGTTTGAAGAGTTTAGTTTGGTTGCCCAGTTTATGCTGAACATTTTGGCTCTTCCAAATTCTAACGCTGAGTGTGAAAGAGTATTCAGCCAAATAAATGACACAAAGACTAAAAAGATGAACAGACTAATTACCGAAACAATTAAGGGGAATATGTTGGCAAAGCAGGCCATTTCTCGCCATGGCGGCAACTGTGTTAGTTTTTTGCCAACTGACAAGATGCTAAAATCTTTTAATTCAGAAATGTATAACAAAGGGATAGCAATGGAACTGTATGACAGTGACAGTGATTAAAAATTATTTTGTGGATAAAATTAAGATGTTTAGTTACTTTGTGAGGATATTTTTTTTAAATAAATCTATATTTTACTTAATAAAATAATTATTTCCTTTTTTATATGGCATTTAATTGCACTGTAAAATACACTGTATTTTGTTCAATCAAACACTGTATTTTTCTCGTAAATACTGTATTTTAATGCAGGCAGCACGGTATTTTTGAAAATCTGATCTGGCAACACTGCACTACACGTCTATGCGCCTGAAAGACGAGACAAAAGTGATTATAACACGTTCGTGGGAACAGTCAAATCGAGGACGCAGAGAAGTAGCTCGTGTTGGATTTAATCACGACCTAAAAACTCGCTAGTGAGAACGTAGGATTTGAGTAGGTAGTTGATGTTCTAAAGTGCCTTACTCACGGTTCAGCCTGCAAATCCCATATTACGGCCTTGAAGCAGACTTAAAGGCAAAAAACTTTTAAGATTGACACTATTGATTTAGAACTAATGACAGCCATTACTACCGGTGTTGGATTTGCAGGCTCGACCGTGAGGAAGGCGCTTTAGTCGCGACAAATACACACAATGAAACGACAAAAGAAAACTGAGCGCGTACGTGTATGTATTTTTGACATTTGAGTAATGGACAAATGACAATTTAAATGTCACTTGGTGCAATAGATGTCCAACAAAAACTACTTTGTATTGCAGTGAATTTAATTATTTCTTGTTTATTTTAATAAGATCCTGTGCGTTATTTAAGTTAAGTTATCAATTATCTTGAATCAAATGCATTACAAAATAGAGAGATCTTTAATTGAAAAATGAAGCTTACCGGTGTTTCTGCGTTCATATTTCTATGTAACCACGTTTATTTATCATTTGCCACCGATAACGATGGCCAAAAACGCGAAGAACGTAAATCTAAAGGCGTAACTACATTTGTGAGTGCTAAGTGGGAATCAACTCCGATAGTACTTGAAATAGCAGAGTATTTAGCTGGCGAGAGTTCAGACTTATTTTGGTCATTTTTTGATGGAATTAATTCACTAAAATATGGTTTTGATACCTTAGGTATGTATATTTATTTAAATCCTTAAGCAAATACTATTCTAATCATGAATCTTCATTTAATATTACGAACTTTGTAACTACTTTCTTTACAGACACTGACAAACAAATATATGATGCCAGTATTGGAGTGGCCAGTACTTTGCTTGCTCCTGCACAGCTTCGAATGGCGAAACTTGCTCTATCTATGCATTTAACTTCACCCACAGTACATATGTTTGACCAAATTGCAACACAAAATGGTGCAAAAAAATTAGAATGTGAAATATTTGTGTCCATTGCATCAAGGCAAATCTGTGACAATGATGTTCTGAGAGATGTCCTTAAATCATACGATCAATATGATCCTGTAAGTGTCTAGGATCTAATTATGTGGAAGAAGTACTAGCAATAATAGAAACTGTTGTTCATTTTATGAATGGATGATAATTTCAATTGCATGTTGCTATGATCATCTGGTTTATGTTTCTTGGATTTTTGCTTTCCCCTAATTTCTCAATCAAGTCGAATCAGGTCTCCCCTAATTTTTATTATGAGCTTTTACGATTAATTATTAAATATTTCAGAAAGACCATAGACTAGACACCTATCTGTTGGATCATTCATATCCCAGCAGTAACAACAAAAGTTTAACAGCTATATTGTATGGAGAACTGGGCATGTCAGATTTTACTACCAAACATAAGATACTTGCTAGTTATGCTGATAAGGGTGCTATAAACTATGTTGTGAGATGGAATGTAAAGGTATGTTGTAATTGGCTTATCTTGATTTTTCACATCACAGATTTAAAGTATATGCCAAGATTTTATAAAAAAAGTTATGTTAGTTATGCCTTATATAGGTTTTTTTAATTTTCGTAATTTTAGTTGTCTCGAGTCCTGGGACTTTCGGGTCGAGACTCCAGACCAGAAAAGATAGTCGAAATTGTTATGTAATCATTTTTATTTTTAAATAATTGAAAGAGAACAAGGAATTCCATAATTGTGATGGTCGAACACTTTCTGAAGCTCAAAAATTGCACAAAGAAAGTGTTGATTGATTTAAATATGTTAGACAAGTAGAATGATATCAACTACGGTGTATAGATGTGGGTTTTTGGCATCATAAAATAAAAATAATTTTATATTTTAGGGTAGCTTTCCATTCACGTGAAGTGAGGATTTTTTTTTATTCTACTCCATTGTGTGGGGTAATGTTGAATAGGTAATATTAAATTAAGGCATTACTATTTTATAAAGTCAACCATTTTCGAGTAATCTCATAAGTTGGTTTCCCACTGGCATTTCCTAACTGTAAGATATAGAAACTCGTAAATAATCATGCTAAAAACTTAAGGAAAATTATTTTGAGTGAAATCGGACATTAACTTCTAAAGTAATTCAAAGAAAACCTATTAGATAAACTAGATAAACTATTGCGCATTGATAGTTATGGAATGCTCCCTGCAGGCCTAGCATGCGCACCCACCCACCGTAGAATTGACAAAATGACATATTGAAGAAACATTAATACCATTCAGAGTAAAATAGGTATTATTGTAAGGCAGCAAGGTCGATGCATTGTCAATAAGAGAAACAACATTTCTTTTCTTCCCAAGCATGAGCTCACAAAATGGCCTCCTTTGACAGCTTAAGTAGAAATGTTTTCTTAATTTAATGTAAAATGTGTGTAATGTGTGTGTAATAGTGTAAAATAATAGTCTTACCATAATGTCAACTACTCCACATCAGTGCGGTCCAAGACAAAGTTTCTTCACGACTTCATTTACTTGAATATTTGTTCGTTTTTGACAGAAGATTTTCCTGAAGCCAATTAAAAAATATGGCTGTTTAGAAATGTTGACTTCTATTGACGACCTTGTTACCATGGATTAAGAACTATTTTGCAACAAACTATTTTGGATAGAATATTTCTTTTCTACAATTATTTCTTTGAATCGCCATGCTAAGCCCGCTGGACATGCCCTGAGATGCTATAGGTTAGGTTTAGGTCTCGTGTCCCGGGACTTTAAAATTGTTGGGAAATCCCAAACCCTACTTATAACTCAAGAATTACCTACTGTCAACTGAAATTATTGAAATTAGTGTGTAAATAAATGAATATATATCTTACATATCATTATTCCTAATAGGCTACTTGAATCATATTTAATTTCATACATTGACGGAGTATTTCCTTTAGTACTTGGCTTAGGAAAACGTATTCTAGCGATATCATAAATTAAAAACTTTTGATTGATAAATAAAGTTGATTTAAAAATATGTATTTTTGTTTTTTAATTTCTACTAAAACAGCTCGAAGTAAATTCCGGCAAGGATGTGACGACACAAACACATATGTGGTAGTGAAACAGAACGTTTCTGTAAATAAATATGTCATGACATCTTTTTTTTTTAAATCTATTTTTTAACAGGGGCTTTTAACACTTAAGTGTTGATGCCAGCCTCATTGTTTCACTACACAAGGGACAGATCCATAAAATTGTATATTTTGCTTGCCTCTGGGGACAATGGCTTAGAAAGGATCATGACATCTTAAAAAGTTATTTATGTAAAAACGTCAAACGGAACGTAACACCGCCATTTTACTACTACGGGCTATAGCACAGATTACATATAGTACTAGTATGACGTCACAGCACAGATAATCTATTAACCAACATGGTGAATAGTGTTTTCGGCGGTTTTTAAAAAGTGTTTTTAAAAATATTTTTTTGTGGGTTTTTGGGTTTCAAAATAATGTTATATTTTTTTTTGTGTGTAATGAAACAATTATGAAGTGTTTAGGACAATAAAAACAAGGTCAAGTAGCCTATTAGAAAATAATTAAAAGCATTGCTGATTAAGAAGTAATTGAAATACACTTGTAATCTCCTAATTTATTTAATAATGTTTTATAGTTTACGAGTTTATTCTATTTTTTGTATTCAGCCTCGAGGCAAACCAAAGTTACGCTTATCAGGTTATGGTGTGGAATTGCAATTAAAAAGCACAGAGTATAAGAGTCAAGATGACACCACTCCTAAAGAGTCTGAGGGTGGAGAGACTGCGGAGCCATCTGTGGAAGAAGATGAAAATGATCCACAAAATCAGATTGATGGATTTAATTTTGGAAGACTGAAGTTAGTATAAGTTATAATAAAAATCCTATTAATATTAGGTCATTACATATGAAATTGGCGTTTTGTAAAGGACTTACATAAAGTCGATATTTTTTAAACAATATATTTATTTAATCAAAGTATATACCATTGCTACGAGGGCGGCACTGAAAATTTCGGGACTCAAGGAAGTGACACAACATTACTATTTAAAAATGTATTTATTGCTTTTCGAAGTATTCTCCGCGAAATTTGACACATTTTTCCATACGATGGAACCAATAATTGAAGCAACCATTCCATTCGGAAGTTGGGGTCTCCAAAATGGCCGTTTTGTAGGCGTCCGCAGCTTCTTCAGGTGATAAAAATCTCTGACCACGCAATTTATTCTTTATTTTAGGGAAAGTATAGAAATCATTAGGGCTTAGGTCGAGGCTGTACGGCGGAGGGTCTAATAATTCTATGATTTCTTGCTCTAAAAACTCTTTTGTTCTGTGCGCGATCTGAGAACTGTCGTGTTGGAGGATGATGCGGCGGTTGCAGTTCTCTTTACGGAGTTCAGAAACGACCTGTGGCAAACAAATGTTAGCATACCTACCATTCTGCATTAACCGTTCTTTGTCCCTCAAGAGGAATAGTCGCAACATGGCCGGTTTTGGAGACAAACGTGGCCACCATTTTTTTTGTAACACTCCGTGAACGAACAATATTTGTTGGCTTTAACTCATTTTCGAACACCCAAACTCGTGACTGGTTTTTTGTTTCGGGTTCGTACGTGTATATCCAGGATTCGTCACCTGATACGATGTTGTATACAGCATTTGAGGATCCTGCGTGGAATCTTTCGAGAGTTCTGACGCACCAAGTAACGCGAGCCGCTTTTTGCTCTTCACAGAGCAAATGCGGTATCCATCGGGAAAACAACTTTTTTACACCTAATTGTTCATGCAAGATTATTTGTATTTGACTCATGCCAATGTCTAAAGTTGCCTGAATTTCGCGGTATGTCACATGTCGATCTTCCTCAAATTGCTTACGCACAGCATCAACGTTTTCTTGGGTGACTGCAGTTTTTGGACGACCTTGACGGGGATCATCACTGAGCTTGACACGTCCACGTTGAAATTCAGCAAACCAGCGATAAATTGTGGTTTTGGATGGGGCTTCATCACCAAATGCAGAAATCATCCGGTCAACACACTGTTTTTGTGTTAAACCACTTCGAAAGTCATAATAAATCATCTCTCTAGAATTTTCTCGAGTCAATTCCATTTTCTCAACGACTAAACAAGTTTGACAAGACCTTGTGACAAGACCGAGAATCTTTTTTTAAATAAATAAACGGTATTCGATTTTTAAAACCAAGGAGTTTTAAATTAAAAAGATTTTAATATGATAGGAACAGTGGAAATATTCCATTCCCGATACTTTTAGTGCAGCCCTCGTATCTATGCACTTTTGCCATCTCATAGGTAGTTCATTGATTAATTTACTAAAAGAAACCATTTGGGCAGAAATCAATAAAATCTTTGAAGGCATTTTGGACTGCCCCATCGGAGTTGAATTTTTTCCCTTGCAAGAAATTATCCAAATTTCGAAAAAAATGGTAATCTGTTGGAGGAAGGTCCGGGGAGTACGGTGGATGTCTTAGACCAAGTATCCCCAAACTATTTTGGACAAGTGACCCCTTTTCCTAAATGAACTATTATCTCAGAAATGGCCAAATTACATACTTTTAAGATCAACCCCCTTATTCATAATGGTCCGCTAACTTAAACAGCTGCTACAGAGTGTTATTTTTCATTCTGACTTAGGTCAATAGAAGAAGACAGAGTAATTACCAATGCTTTAAGTTAGCAGACTATTATGAATAAGAGGGCCTATCTTTAGTTTTTTCCTATTGATACAAAATACCTAGGTACTAAGGTACCAACTGGAAAACTTTGCACTTGGTTAAGTGAGTAAAGTTGACTTCATTTTCTCATCAAAAATTAACAAAATAAAAAGACATACAATTCAGTAAATATCAAGTTTAATTTATAATGATTATTACAAATTAAGAACTTAAAGAATCTTAAGTAGGTAGGAAATTATATTTAAAAAAGTATTAATTCGCAAAGAGAAAATAAAACATTCAGTGTGATGGATGAACCTTGTGACTATCTACCAATCTAGCTACATCTGGTTCAATATTGGTGAGATGCAGCCTTAAATCTCCACGTTCGTTGATTTTCAAACGGTTTCTTTGTTTCGTCAAAATGTTTGTTACCACACTGAAGTTTTTTTCAACTAGGTATGATGATGGAAAAGCGATAAGGTATTTTTCAGCAATGTTCCACAATGTAGGATACTGTGTTTCAATGTTGCGTTGCAACCAGAACTCTGATAGCCTTGGTTGAACTTCTGCTTAGGCTCTTCGTCTGTGCTGATGGTAATCAACTCTTCTTGCATTATCACATTGGCTTCTTCTATGGCTGTGGTATTGTACGAATTTATTATCCATTGAGGAATTTGTAAATTTAAAAGATCCTCAAACCTTTCCGTAAAATCCTTGTGTCCAAGTGACAATGTTCTTCCATGGAATAGCTTTGTCAGTAAAAAATGTTCCACGGCCTGAAAAATCGATTCTCCTCTGGTATTAGTCTCTAAATATATAGCAAAAAGCAGTTCTTGGCACATATTTTCGTCTTTGATATATCGAACATATCCTAACAACAGAGCTTCATTGCCGGGTAATGTAGACTCGTCCAACTGGAGTGAGAATCTGTTGGTCTGTAAGAACTTGCATAAAATGTTTTCCACATCGCGTCCCATCTCGTCTATGCGTCTCTGAACGGTGTGATTGCTCAAAGGTATTCTCTTTAAAATATTATGTGCGGGCATGTGCAACACATTGTTAAGGACCTCCGCAATGGCTGGTAAGATAAGGTGCTCTCCAATTGTGTGGGGTTTCCCCTACTTCGCTATTAGTAAAGATATATTATAGGACGCTCGTAAACCATCATCGTCTTTAATAGATGATGACGCAAACATCGATCTTATGGATGGCATTTTGTCTAGTTTTTCTTTAAGTGCTTGAAAAAATGACAAGGGCTTACTTTTTTTGTCAGCATATCTTGATAAGTGGTCATCCATTTTTGAAGGCTTCATGGCATTGTTACTGAATACTTTTTCACATATGAGACACATCGGCAAGTGTTGATTTGATGGAGATACAATAAATCTGAACTTCAAGTAGTCCAAACTGTATTGTCTGCAGTTTTTTTTCGTGTCCGCCATCATAGAACTCTCAGTAATCCTGCAAATAAAAAAAATAAGTAACTACCTAAATAAAAAACAATAATAAACTGTTAAATTTGCATACTATCTTATTTTTATCACACCTAGGTAATGGACGTTTGTCAGGTATTACTTACTTACTCATTGATAAACTTGGATACCTATATTAGGTAAGTAACTATAGTAGGTAATTAGGTATAGAAAATTTGTATTAGGTAAGTATGTACCTATCAGCATAAGAACGAAAACCAAAGCAAACAGAACACTTCAAAGTTTAGGTACCGACCTACTTAACAACTTAAGTGTAAGTAAAATACCTACCTATTTAAAATATGTTGTATTTAACATAGGGCAAAAAAATTACAATCAAATACTAAACCAAATTAAACTAGTAAATTTATACAATTGAAACAACTGAGGCAACTGCAAACTGTTGCAAACAATCTACAGATAGCTCAACTGATCACTGTCACACAGTGGAGCAATGCTGATGCGCTGTGCCGGATAAAAACTGTTTGGTACTTACACTGTAAATTTTTCATAAACTGCAGATATTGTATGGTTACGCTATTAACTCGCGTAGGGAGCACAGCATTTTGTAAATTCTTATTCAGTCACTACTTCACTTAATTTAGCTATGTAATAACTTTGTAATCTCTTGAAATAAATGAGTACTTATATGAGTTATTATCGTTCAAGCTCCAACGAATTTCAAAACGCAAATGAACTTTCAACCTAAGTGCAAGCTTATTAAATAGTAAAATATCAGGAACACGTTTGGACTTGTTGATCGTTCGTGTTAAATTGCGTAAGCATCAAATAGAGAGCAAGTCAAAACGCGCCTCCTGAAAGACGTACGCTCGAACTCATTATCTTGCGCATACTTGTCCACACTGACTTGCCGAGTTTTTCATCTTGTACGAACTTGAGACTTTACATTACTACAACAATGCTATTACCTACAAAAATATTAATTATTCTTAGTACACATAACACAACATAAACAATACAGTACCTACCTATCTTGAAAGTTTTAAATAAGAACTTGTGTTAATTTAATAGGGGTCGCGTTAATTTTTAGACCTCGTCGACCCCCAAAATTAGTTTTCGTTTATGTCGACCCCTAGTAAACCGATATCGACCCCTTGGGGTCCACTGACCACTTTGGGAATCCCTGTCTTAAACATTCCGATTGAAGCTCCTCTTATTTGGTAGCCGTCTGTTGTGCAGTGTGTGGTCTAGCGTTGTCCTGAAGCAGCAGTGGCCTAGAGCGAATGACTAACCTCGGTTGTTTAGCAGCTAGCTTTTCCATCATGATTTGCAGTTGCTGGCAATAGACATCTGCCGTAATCGTCTGGCCAGATTTAAGAAAGCTGTAGTGAACGACACCGACACTAGCCCACCAAACGCTCACAAGTAACTTTTTTGAGTCAATTTTCGCTTGGGGCAGGCTTTAGCTGGTTCGCCAGCGTTCAGCCATTGTGATGAGCGTTTTTGACTATCGAACAGGATCTACTTTTCATCACAGGTAATTCATTATTGTGCCGGTTGAGTAATGTAACGCAGCAGTCGACGCGCGTTTGTCGGTTTGCTGCACTCAATTCATGAGGTACCCACCTTTCAAGCTTCTTCACCTTCCCAATTTGCTTCAAGTGGATTAAAACAGTTTTATCACTAACACCGCAGCCTGCAGCTAACTCGGACGTGGTTTGCGATGGATCCGCTTCCACAATAGCCTTCAATTCTTCATTATCAACTTTGGTCTCCGGCCGCCCACGGGGCTTGTTCTGCAGGTCGAAATTTTCAAAATGAAAACGTTGGAACCAAAAACGCACTCTGTTATCTTTTACGACACCGCCGCCATACACATAATTAATCCTTCGAGCCGTTTCTGCAGTATTGGTGCCACGGTGGAACTCGTACTCGAAAATAGTACGATATTTCAAGTTTTCCATTTTGTAAACAGAGTGACGCAAAGAAAAAACCTAAATAGGAAAAAACAAATCATATAGTTACGGTTTTCAAAACACAAATGTATGAGAAAATAGTGGTATAAATTTGAAATTGGAATTCCTAACCCAAGACACACGGGATATATTTGAGATAGCCTCCAGACTCTTGACAGCCTCCGTGGTCTAGTGCTGAGAGCGTGGCTCTCGACTCGGAGGTCGTGGGTTCGATTCCCGCATCGAAACAAAAAAAAAAAAATGTTGTTTCCGAGTTTGGTTAGGACAATTCAGGCTGATCACCTGATTGTCTGACAAGAAAGATGATCCATGCGTCGGATGGGCATGTCAAAAGTCGGACCTGCGCCTAATCTCTCGCCAGTCGTGTCGGTTATCCGTCCCACTGGGTTACGAGAGTAAAGGAGGAGAGAGAGCTCTTGTGTACTGCGCACACACTTGGGCACTATAACATAACTCCTGCGTAGCTGGCCTGGTTTCAATGAAACAGGCCACCGTCACCGAAATCGGTGTGGGGGAGCTATTATATTTGAGATCAAAGTAGCCAGTACGACTTTTCGCCAATTTCATATGTAAGGACCTAATATTATTAATGTGAAAGTTTGTGAGGATGGATGGATGGATGTTTGTTACTCTTTCACGCAAAACCTACTGAACGGATTCCGATGAAATTTGGTATGGTAGTAATTTTTTTTCGAGTTGTAATGCAGGTTAATATATATAATTTTTATTTTATTTATGGATTTGTACAACTGTACACAACATTCTTTCAGAAATCTTTTCCCTGCTCTACGTACACCTTTGGAAAGGTTCAGGCGACATCTATCTGAGATGAGTGAGGAACTCGAACCGCTAAAAGTATGGCAGATGCAGGCTCTCAGTATGCAGGCCGCTGCAGCAGTTGTAGATGCTCACGATGCGGGAGGTGATGAAGCTCTTAAAGTGCTTACGTCTATCGCCCAGAACTTTCCTATGCAGGTAACTGGTGTATAAACTAATACTGAACTATTTCTAATAACTAAAACTTTACATAATAAATACTACAATACACATAATAAATATCAGTATAGTTCCTGTCAAGCCACCAATTCTAACTCTGCCTTTATTTACCTTAATTTGTAAAAAAAAAATCGGTTGTCTGTAAAGTCGGTTTACTGACGATAGTTGAACGTGACAACGTCATGTTTATAGTGCGCGCGGAACTAATTGGCCGCGCCTTAGGTAGGCGTGTTGCCGCCGCGAAGTCCGGCGCCGAACTGAGTAATAACATCAAGCGCCCCGCCTCTCCGTCCCACCGCTCACATACCTAAGGCGCGGCTAGCTGAGGTAACGGCAATGCGTCATATTTAGCGAGGTAACGCTGGTAACAGGTAACGCAAGAGTCATGTTTTTTCGTGCGTGCAGCTGGCTCCATCAAAAATAGCTATTCTATTGAATGTCATGTGACTGTTTTTCGTAACCACTCAAATTCAAACATTGAATTCAAAAATCGAATATAAACGTTTCATTGTTCCAGACTAAGTCTCTTATCCATGTGAATGTGCCGAAAGCAATGCGTGATGAAGTACTGTATAACCAAGACATATGGGCGTCCTCACTAGGGCTGCGACCATCTGAGCCATTGCTGCTGGTGTCTGGTGCTCAGTATGACGCGGAGGAGGTTGACGCCATGGCCCTTCTAGCCGCTCTTAGAGAGGACATAGGACCAATGAATACACTACATGCATTAGGTTTGTTTTTCTAGATTGCATGTATATTTCAGTTATTCAAATGTTTTTATTTATTTTTTATTATTTCTATTGTTGCCTATGTTACCGAATTTGTTATTAAATAATTAATTTGCGCTCACTAAAATTAAGTAAACCTAGTTATTTGCAACTCATAAAATTAAAAAGCAACGTCATGTGAGACAACAATATAAGTGATCTCAGGTGCAAAAACTGAGTTAAAAGGCACATTTTTCAAATTTTAACTTCCACACAATTATTATTTTTATACAGGACTGCCCAAGAAGCTCATCAACACACTAATGTCATTGGAAGTCGGTGAATCCTTCACGTGGGAGGAGTATGGGATGGACATAAGGGACTCGTCCATAACTTGGCTGAACGACTTGGAGACTGACGAGCGGTACCGGCGCTGGCCATCGTCGCTTATGGAGCTGTTGCGCCCTACCTATCCCGGCATGCTGCGGAACCTAAGGAGAAATATTTATAATTATGCTAGTATTAGTATATTGTTTTTTTAATAGCTTTATACTAGCAAAGAATAATACTTTCATAAATCTCAACATAACTTAGGTCCATTTTGCCTTGAATACATTTGTGCAATTTAGATGAAAAACTTTTTGTTTACTGTTGATTAGATGTGAAGACTGTAGACCATAATTGAATGACATAATAAGCATAATTCGTTTCAATAAAGATACGAACTGTAGCAAATGTAGATCGTCGTGTGATATCTAAACTTATTAATATCACAAGACATTTGTCTTAGTCCCTGTATATATTTAAACGAGTTATTATCAATTGTTCTTGACTTAGGTGATGGTCGTGGATCCTACGTCCAAGTCGTGCGTGCCGCCGCTGAAGCTAGCCGAAACCCTGCTGAATCACGCTACGCCGGTGCGCGTGGGGCTCGTGCTAGCGCCGACGGCCGCGGACCCTCGGGTAGCGGACGCCGTTCGCAGCGCTTTCAACTATGTGGCTCAAGACCGAAATTCCAACAAAGTTGCGTTCAACTTTTTGACGCAGGTGAGTTAGTTTTGGCTGTTACAAATCGCAAATATAGCTATTAAATAATTAATATAATGTATTCAACATCAAATATAATGTATTCAATATCATTTTTTTTTTCTAGCTTCTTGTTTCAACTCAAGAAGAGAGCTTGTCCCTGGAACTGATCAAGAAACATTTGAAAAAGTACACAAACTCAGGGACAAATGTCGATGAAATAATTGCTGATGATTCTGAATACAATTTCGGAAACCAGCTGGCAGAAGAGTTTGTTGCTAAATTAGGCTGCAATGAGTATCCACAAGTAAGACCACCCGTCCAGTTATTTGTTTGTTAAAATTGCATTTCCGAGATCTATGGACTATGACATTTGTAATATCGGCCTCATAATATTATCTAGTTCTAGATGCAGGTAAAACGACAAAAAGTATTTCGTAAAATAAAAAGAAAAGTTAGTAAGACGTGTAGACACCTTAACGTTTCATTACATTGTAATGAATACTAGGGTTGGAACGGAGCTTCGCCTCCGCCTCTGCAACAGCGGATCTTCTGTGATAAATGCTAACTTCCATCCGCCTTTGCTTCTGCATAAAGTGTTAATTACAACCCTAATTAATATGTATATCACCAGGTACTAGTGAATGGCGTGCCGCTTCGCGAGGAGGGCGGTGCGTGGACGGCGGAGACACTAGAGGAAGCGCTGGTGGGCGCGCTCGCCCGCCTCACCGCCCGCCTGCAGCGTGCCGTATTCCGCGGCGAGCTGAGCGACTCCGACGACGTGCTCGCGCACATTATGACCCAGCCGCACATCATGCCCAGGTGCGCGCACACACACACACACACACTACCCAGCCGCACATAACCAGTTGCACACACAATGCAAGCAGTGCGATTGCGTGCAATCCTGTATAATCGTGTACGATAATCACGGTCTACCTTGGATTAAAAAACCAGTGCTTTCAATTATAAGTAATTCTTTCACAGGCTAAATCGTCGAGTTCTTAACTCTGAGCCGAATCAATATTTGGATTTGACTGGCATTCCTGCTCCCAGTGAATTATTTACTGAAGAGAAAGTTCATAAATTACTACACCTTACGGGTAAGATACTATTTATATAAAGTTTACCTTATAAATCTAGAAATCTTTAAAAAAAACCTGAAATAAATTGTTATACTATAATTGATAGGTCGCGATGCCTTAGCAACCTCTCTTCAAGTGCTGAGATATTTTACCAAGTCCGACAAACAGGAGAAAATCACACAAACAATATGGGTTGCCGGCGATCTCAACAACAAAGAGTCTAGGGAGCTTTTGAAAAATGCTGTTACGTTCATGGTGAGTAATGTAGTAAATTAATACTTTTACTTATGACAAGTTAATTGTTAATTAAGTTAATAAGTTTATAAAACAAATAATAATTATGGAAAATTGTATTCAAAAAAAAATATAATGTTTTGTCAATATGCAAAGAACAGTCCCCCCTCTATATGCTAAACGACTGGCTCGAAAAATCAGAGAAAAATCCATGTCCAACTTGGAAGGAAAACCATAACAGTATATATTGTTAGTTCAGGAGTTAAAGAGGCCTAACTTATAAAATGCGCACAAAAATAATGGAAAAAATCGTACAAAAATAATGAAATAATAAGTAAACATGTAAAATATTGGTATAATGATACGGAACCCTACGTGCGCGAGTCCTAACTTTCTATTCAAGTCGTGTAACGTCACATCGGATCTCTGTCTCATTGATTACTTTAAACATTCATATTTTAGTTATGATGATATCTAAAATCTCACTGTTTAACTAACAAGATAGATCTATTTAAATTATTTAAGGCCTAATTGCATAATATATTCCTTATTGTTAATATAATACAGGTTAGCCTACCACGAAGATTTCGTGGTAAATCGTTATTGTATTTATTTCTATATATTTATAGAAGTTACACTTTTTGACTGTACATAATAATGCAGCTTTATCACGCTAGGTGGCAGAGACAATTTAATTTTATGTACAATTAAACTACATCGATGATTTTTGTCTACCAGCGCGAGTCCAGCGGCGTTCGCGTGGCGTTCATTCCTAACGTGGAGGAGTCCAGCGGGCAGGCGCTGAACAGCGTGGTGCTGTCCGCGCTGAGTGTGCTGCCGCCGGCGCGCGCGACCCGCTACGTCGCCGACCTGCTAGCTAACGACGGCTGCCACGAGAGAGAGGACTGCGATATACTGGTAAGTTGTTACACTGGTTTTTATTACGTCACTTCTATTGAAAGAATAGAGAAAAGGGAAAGTACCTAGTCCTTGTTATTTAAAATTTAACTCTTTTGTGTCTAATGTATTGCTATTTTAATATTTAAAAATGGATTGCGGTTTCAATGTCGCGCTAAAACTCGAGAACGCCTGGACCGATTTAGCTAATTTTGATGTGTGCTGAATAATTGTGGAAGTTCAGGGATGGATTAAACGGTGAGAGATATTGAAAAAAATATATTTAAAACCACAATTAAATTTATAATAAGTAGCGTGAATTCGGGTCTCCAGTGTCACTTAACTGTGCAATATTCGTCCGTTTGGTTGGATTGGATAACAGTTTTTGGTGTTGAAATTGTAGGTACCCACCCAGTACCCAGGTAGGTTAAGTACTAATCTACTAGATAGGATAGGATAGATAATTAGGTAGGTAGGTATAATAGGTGTAATTGTACGTGTACATTTACATCAGGTGTAGGTAGTAGTTGAAGATGTTGGGGTAGGTGTAGTTATTTATTCATTCCAGTTCATAGTTAAAAGTTCAGACAAAACAACATGTGTCGAGATAACTAATACTTGATATGATGTATTTTATTGTCCTATTGTTGTTTTATTTCGTGACCAAAAATATTACTTTTAGTGATAAAAATTAACTTTCGTCACCTTTCATATCAGCCGGAGCTAGTGCCACTGCTCACGAAGCAGAATTGGGCGCTGAAGGCGGCGCGTGTGCTGTGTGCGCGCGCGCTGCGACTGCGCGGCGGGCAGTCCGCGCTCGTGCACAACGCTCGACTACTCGGCCCACTGCACGAGACCTTCAGTGTCGAAGACTTTGTGTTGCTGGAGAGGTATTTTTGTACTTTATTTTATAATGATAACAGTACATAAAAACTTACATATAATACAACCCCACGATTTAAGTGTAATGTAGGCGCCCTTACCCACAGACGAATCGTTATGAAAAAAATAGCAAGACCCAAAGTTACTGTACTTTTTTGTTATATCTTGCTAAAGGATGCCCGAATCATAATTTGTGCGCTATCCGGGATCGCCGTTGACTGTCGTTGCCTATACAAAAAATATTTATTTCAGATTCAGTAACCAAGTGTACGGAGATAAGATATTTGAAGTTTTGAACAAGAAAAAGACAACCACTAATGAAATACTTGACGATGACGACGGTATGTGTACTCATGACGGGCTGTTGAATTTAACAATTTTAACGTCTGAACAATATTCTTGTTTTTACAATGTAACTAGTTCTACTCCTAATAAATTACGATACGATGTGATTGTTTTAGCACTAAATGATCTTAATTTTTTTATTTAAGATTTCATTTACCTCAGATTAAAATGGTTATATTTTAGTATTTTAGTAATTCATAAGAAAGAGTACTTTGAATTATGATGAATAGGTAAAAAGAGTACATATTCCTCGATATTGTTTATTATAATATTCCACAACATTTTGCAGACGAAATACCTCAGCTGTCGACGGACGAGTACCTGAAGGTGTTGTCTGTGCTGGCGGGGCGCAGCGGGCGCACACGCACGACGCTGCCCGCCGGCCTGCGTACCGAGCACTCTGTGGTGGAGTTACTGCCGATGTATGAGGACGAGGCCGCTGTCGATGTATGTATTGTACAATTTACTATAGTTTGTACATATTATTAGCGTTAATATTTGTTTAGGTTGATTGAGGTTTAAAATAATAATTTAATTTAATAAATTTAATTTAGTTAAAGTAGTATAAGCTTAAATATGAATTGTCAAAATCTCGTATGCTAATTTCGCATTAGACCTTGGGGTCCAGCAATGGGACAGCATAGACTATTAAAAAAAACCCCATTATATTTATACACTGTATTTCATCGTCCTTTTGCCAAATTATTTAACGCTTTGGTACTCTTTTTTTGTAAGTCATAAGTTGCTGGCGTTGTTTCAGTACTATCCATACTTATGACTTATTTTGCATAATGTGTACGCTTCCGTTTAATTTACCCATAAACGTGTTGTGTTGCTTTGCGTGTAGATCGTGGTGGCGCTGGACCCGGCGTCGGTGGCGGCGCAGCGGCTGGGCCCGTTGCTGCTGGTGCTGCGGCGCGTCGTCAACTGCCGCGTCAAGCTGTTCCTCAACCCCCAGGACAAGAACTCCGACATGCCGCTTAAGAGGTTATTGCGTGCATATTACACTTCACCGCTTCCAATTTAAAATTTCAACGTTAAAGTACCCGTTCTTTAACAGTAGAGTACAACAACAACAACTAGTTTCCTGATGTCCCAGAGCGTCGATAACAGAAAAAAAAAACCTTTAACATTATTGACTGTTTTTAATAGGTACGTATGTATTTTATAAGCTATACTATACCATAATGTTAAATGAGGTCAATTGAACGAAACTATATGACAATATAGTTTCGTTAAATTTAAACGCTAACGTATTTGACAAAAAAGTTCTATAATACCTGTACTTTGCTGTAATGTCAGGTTGTAAATAATTTATAACAACAGAAGATGACTCATATTTACTTATCGTATGCTCAATGATATCATATGATATTTCAATAAATGTCAAATGACAGCCGAAACATAACTCTGTTTTTATTGGGAAAAAAGAAAGTAGCCAAGTAAATAAAAAATAATGACAGATTATAAATCAGAGTATTTCTGCATTGTACTCAGTTTTTACCGCTACGTGCTGGAGGCGGAGCCTGCGTTCACTAGTGCGGGTGCTGCGGTGGGGCCGCTCGCGCGCTTCTCGCGCCTGCCGCACGCGCCGCTGCTGTCGCTGGAGCTGCGCACGCCGCCCAACTGGCTCGTCGAGTGCGTGCGCTCCGTATACGACCTCGACAACATACGCCTCGCCGACGTCGAGTCGCTAGTACACAGGTGATTCAATCCGTCATTGCAGCTTATTTACTAATATTTTACTGTAGTATGGTTGATGTTTATAAACAAATCAAATTTTGATTTATTTATGAATGGTTTATGAAAAGATAACTAAATATTTTATTACGATCTAATAGTCCAGTACCTAACAGTAGCGATAAGAACTGCGTATTTTGTTACAGCGAATTCGAACTAGAATACTTGCTACTGGAAGGGCACGCGTGGGACACCACTATGGGGACGCCGCCGCGCGGACTGCAACTGGTCCTGGGAAACAAGGACAAGCCGGAGATGATGGACACTATTGTCATGGCGAATCTCGGCTACTTTCAGCTCAAAGCCACCCCGGGCGCCTGGATACTGCGCCTGAGGCCGGGCCGCTCCGAGGATATTTATGAAATTGTCGGGTGAGGCCTCGAAAACATTTCGAGTTTTTTTTTCTTAGACAGTGACTAACCTAACTTATTCTACGTGTCTAACCTAACCGTCATCAACCTATATGTCAAATACATCTCGTCGCGCGTGTCTATGTCAATTGTGTTAGGGTGGGGGACGACGACGATAAAAATCGATATTTAAGAATTGGTAATGGTAATGTAACTTCCTTATTGTCGTCCACATAGTCACGAGCAAACGGATACGCCGGCGGGCAGCGCGGACATCCAGGTGCTGATGAGCTCGCTCCGCAGCCACGTGATCAAGTTGCGCGTGAGCAAGCGCGCGAACAAGCAGCATCTCGACCTGCTAGCCGACACCGACGACAACAACAGCGGCGGCATATGGAACTCCATCGCCAGGTAAAAAAATGATTCAGAAAAAAGCAAACGAGATAAAAACGAGACTTATGGCAGTCGTCAATGTGTATCATCTGATATCTCAGATTTGACACTACATAATACTGCCAACTTTACCATCACTCGCTGTGTCGAAAACGAAACGAAAACACACGAAAGTGTGTAACACAAAATCAATCCCACAGATGATAGAAAGCGAGAGGCAGATGTTACACATAAAAATAACTGAAACTTTATGCTCATTTTAGGGTTACTAGTGATATAACTTATAAGGCTTATTTTTGAAGGTATATTTTTTAAATAACTGTATGCATGTTTTGTTCTTGTAGTTCTTTCGGCGGCGGCGACGAACAGGAGAGTCAAGACGAAACGATCAATATATTCTCAGTGGCATCCGGCCACCTGTACGAGCGGTTCCTGCGTATCATGATGCTGTCCGTGCTCAAGCACACCAAGTCGCCCGTCAAGTTCTGGTTCCTTAAGAACTATCTTAGTCCATCTCTTAAGGTATTTTCATTAGTTATAATTACAGATATAATTAAAGAACTAATTAATTATTTGGCTGTCTAATGTTTGAAATATCCATGATCCAGCTTGTATTATCTTTTGGCACCTGGCAAATACTTTAATGTTTTTTTTAACATTAGTAAACAAGATCTTTCGATCATAAACTAATTACAATTGTGTCTGGAGGCTGCCAGTATATTAAATAATACCAATTGTCAACTGGTGAAAAATTATCTTCATTAGGATAATATAGACTTGTGCTAGCACTGTGCAGCAAATCTTAATACTTGTTAAGTCATTCCATCGATAGCGAACATTAATATTTGTAACATACTGCAATAACCACCTTTGATACTTGCAGGACATACTGCCATACATGGCGGCCGAGTACGGGTTCTCGTACGAGCTAGTGCAGTACCAGTGGCCGCGGTGGCTGCAGCGGCAGCGCGACCGCCAACGTACCATCTGGGGCTACAAGATCCTGTTCCTCGATGTGCTGTTCCCGCTACACGTGAAGAAAATTATCTTCGTGGACGCCGATCAGGTACGAGCACTAAAATGGATACACGCCTATGTTTCATAGAAATGAAAACATCCAATATCATGTTGACCAACTAAACCAAATAAGAGAGGGCTGCTCTTAAAACAGTCATGACTGTAGATTAATTTAAAATGAACTCTGTGATTATTTCAGATTGTGAGAGCGGACCTCAAGGAGTTGGTAGATGTAGACTTAGGAGGCGCTCCGTACGGTTACACACCGTTCTGTGATAGTAGGAAGGAAATGGAAGGATTTAGGTAACTATAAAATCCTACTACTATTATAAATGTGAAAGGTTGTAAAAGAAAGGATGGATGGATGTATGTTTGTTACTCTTTCACGCAAAACGGAACTGAACGGATTTTGTTGAAATTTTAGGGTTTTATAACTACTTTGGGTTAGAACTTGAAGACTTAAATATCTTCACAGGAAAATATTTTACAGTTTAACAGTTTTCAATTCAAGTTTGTATTGATTTACATAACAGGAAGCATGGTCTACTTATTATTGACGACCTCTGTAGCTGTGGTTAGCGCGTCGGCGCTCAAGCCGGAGGTCGCGGGTTCGAATCCTGCCGAAGGGACAAAAAGTTTTTCTGTGTTCTAAGGTCTTTGATGTGTATTAAATATATTATGTATAGTATAGTAAAAATCTTTAATATATGTAATGTATAACAGTATTAAATATATTTCCATTGTCTGGTAATGTGATACAAGTTCTTCTGATACTTAGTACAGGACCAGATTGACGTGGTGTGGAAGCGTCCAAAGATATTTTTATAATATTATTATGTAATTTAATGTTCATGGTCGCCTGGTAGGTTCTGGAAGCAGGGCTACTGGCGCAGCTACCTGCAGGGCCGCAGCTATCACATCAGCGCGCTGTACGTGGTGGACCTCAAGCGGTTCCGGCGCATCGCGGCCGGCGACCGTCTGCGCGGCCAGTACCAGGCGCTCAGCCAGGACCCCAACAGCCTCTCCAACTTGGGTATTGTCATCTGGGATTCCTTTTCATTTAATTTATTTAATTGGGTTAATACTGCTGGTTCACAACCTTCGTGAAATAACGACTTCGCTTTTGGCACCATACAATTACAAACATACATCCTTCAGGAGTGGCCGTTATCGTTAACCACTAAGCGGTTCGTCTGTTTACTGTCTGGGCTTATACCATAAAATTTGAGTTTAAAATAAATATATATAAAATAAGTTCGTGCGTAACCGAGCTTTGCTCGGAGCTCTAGTAAATTTTAAAATATAAAAAGGATCACAATATTTTACCGGGGTTCGAACCCACCACATTCCGCATATGAAATGGCATATCAAACTGCCAATCGGACTGACATATTAGAGTCAAAATTATTGATATATTGTTGCACGACGAAAGAAAAAAACATATATAACTTAAAAATGCGCAGTTTCTCAGGGATAATACCTAGCTAGATCAATTTTTCTCCCCCAAAACTGCCTTACGGAAATACTTGCAGCCGATTCCGAGATTACAATTAAAATTGTTAAAAGTATAAGATTATATATAAGAAAGTATAAGATTTTGCCCGCGACTTCGTGCGCGCAAAAGTTAATCTTGCGGAAACCGTACATTTTTCCGCAATAAAAAGTCTCCTATCCTTCCTCGTGGTCTACTCTATATCTCTGCCAAATTTCATCAAAATCGGTCCAGTAGTTTCGGAGCCTTTTCAATGGAAAAAATACAAACATACGAACAAACAAACTTTTCCTCTTTATAATATTAGCATAGATTGCAGGTTTCAGAATTCAGATAGTTGGTAACTTTTATTTGCCAGACTGGAGCTACTAAAAGTTTATATTCCCCAACAGATCAAGATCTGCCAAACAACATGATCCACCAGGTGGCGATCAAGTCGCTACCGCAGGAGTGGCTGTGGTGCGAGACGTGGTGTGACGACAATTCCAAGGCCTACGCGAAGACTATTGATTTGGTATGGTTTAATAATTTATTACATGCTTTACAAAGGCGCCTTTACAAATTTCCATAAATTGACTGTTTTTGTTCATTATAACCAGTTATTTAAATAAAAGGCCGTGTTTAGTAACTTTTTCTGCCTGTATGTAGCTTACTTTGTTTGTTTAAAAATTCCTAAAGATAACAGATGTTTTATCTTTAATTTTGCCTAAAAATAACAATCCAAAAATATTTATAAATTGGAAAAAAACATAAAAGCCTCCTCAATATATTCACGTATTTTGCAAATATGCATGAATCATAATGCGTGATGTGAAAACACACCGATTCTGCACGTAAATCATATTTTAACGTATAAAAATACATGTGTCGCCCACAGTGCAATAACCCCATGACAAAGGAGGCGAAGCTGTCGGCGGCGATGCGCATCGTGCCGGAGTGGCGCGAGTACGACGCCGAGATACGGGAGTTGCGCGCGCGCGTGCGCCGCGGACTGTATCAGTCGAACGACCACGAACAGGTATAATATCGTCCCCGTCTTTACATATACCGAGAAAGCAAAAAAAAAAAAATAATTGCCTGCTTTACGAGTATGTGAGTCTTATATAAGCACAAAATTAATAATACATTTTTTTTAATTGGCGTGCTATTTTTACATACTTTTTTACGGCGAAGCCAAAAGGATGGGTAATGATTTTAGCAGTCTATGTATGTATGTTTGTTCCACCGTAGCGCCTAAGCTACTGGTCCGATTTTAATAAATAAGGTGTCAATAGATTCGTAATAATAGCCCGGGTGACAGGGTATATATTTACTTAGTCGGGTAATCGTTTGTCATAAAAAATATAGATAATACAATAAAAATACTATAAATAGTTCCATGCTAAATGTAACCGATGTTTTTTACTAAAACATCCAATTGGTTATTTTCTAGGAGGATGACACGGTTCACCATGAAGAAATTAGTACGGGTGAGTGTTTTAAAATATTATTATGTAGTGGCGGCCCTTGAGATATAGTCTCCAAAAAATAATGCAGTTTTATGTTTACACTAAAGTAGCTTCGGTACTTTATATACATACTTTTGAGGGGTCATTTAGATATCGAAAATTTAAAAAAGATGTATATAAAACATTCAACTTTGTTGTTCACAGGTAAAAAACACGAGCATACTGAGTTATGATGATACAACCAGTGATATTGTAGTTTGTTTGAGCCAGTGAGTGAGTGTGTGTGTGGATATAATGTGCCAGACGTTTTGCTTTCAGCATTGTAAAATTTGTTTTTTTTTTTTTCATATAAAGCACCTGAACCACCTTAATATTTTATTCACATTCAACTATATTGTATGTAGTTCAATCTTTATGAGGCATGTAAGTTTTACTTGTAGCAATAATTGTATGTTAAACTGTGGCGCGGCGGCGGGCAGTGCCAGCAGCGGCGACGCGCGCAGACGGGCGCCATAGTCACAGCTAGTCAATGTGCTGTGTGCGATTTTTAGTTACTACTCACCGTGAAGAAGTTAACTACAATTTGTATGGCATCGAACAGTTTGTTTGCCACTAGGGTATGTTGTTTCGATGCCATACAAATTGTAGTTAACTTGTTCACGGTGAGCAGTGACAAAAACTCGCACTCAGCACAGAGTAATACACTTGTCAAGCGGTGACTATGCACCCGCCCGCGTGCGCTTCCGCTGCTATATCTGCCCGCCGTCGCGCCGCTCACCACGAAATTCGAGGAGCGGCCTCACATACTACGCGGTGGAGTGCGGACTGAGTGCTAAGTGTGAGTTTTTCTCTTCGTATTCGATCGTGAGCGCGTTTGGCGTTTACTTGGAATTTGTATGTGATTTGACCTAGTTGTCGCGTTTACAACTAGGTGGCTCCTTGGCTCCAACTAACTCCCACTTAGCACTCTGTTCGCTCGCTACGTGTACGCCTACGTTTTGTAACCAGTTCAGATGTACTATCGAACAAGTTGCCGCCCGACCAGGCATGAGATGAAAATCGGTGTAAAAATCTCACGTGTAAATACGTACTTCAACCACGTCTGCAATCGTCGCGGTCGCTACTTCCTTTGTGTTTAAATATTTTGAGGCGTCCTTGTGCAAAGAAAAATGTTTATGAACTGGTCGAGCAGAAAGTTTGTCGATATTGTACCTACAATAATTATATTATTTAATTACTGATTTTTTAATATATAAATCTGGATCTCATGACTATTAATGTACATTTTAAGTAAATAGTTGTATATTATTTTGCGATGAGTGAAAATGAACCTATTCATGATTGTTTGATTTAGTAACTAATTAATACACCTTTTAATATAATAAAGACTCATAAGGATGTCTACACAGTTTATGAACTAGGAAAAAATGTTTATCCACACACTGAATATTATAAATATCCATTAGTTAAGAGAAAGTGATTTGAACACAACTGATTCATTTCTGTTAACCTTATTACCAAATGATATTTTTATTTCATTTTTTTACATAATGTTCATATCTCGATTTAATTTACACATTTGTTCAGTCCCGATATAGTTAAATTTTCAAATTTACCATTTTTTTGTATTGTAAATTAAACATTACACTTGCAAGGCATTCTATTTTTGAAAGCTCAATAAAAATGAACACACTAAACAGTATTTTATTTCGAATATCCTTTAGCTAGTATTAGACTTTGTCTACTAGGGGCACACGCACGCCTAATCAAAATACATATTACATACATAGTAAATGAAACACTGAAATGCGTTTTGTGTGATTTATTTACAACATTAATCTATTGTCGACTTATATTTTAGCAACTACCTGAATACCTACAAGTTTCACACACAGAGTTATTATCATAAACTAAGAATACATCTACATTACAATAGAATAACTTAGTGCAAAATATATACATATACTGAATATTTTGATGAAAACTATGAATCATCATCCGATACTATGTCTATACCTATTACCAGTATTCTAAACACATTTATTGTCGTAATTTTATAAATTTTACACGCGAACAATGATAGCAAAGCAGGTAATATAATATTCCTATAAATAGCCAATACACACACTATGATAAGAACCTAACTACTGCTAGAAGTTTGGCAAATCTAAGACATCCATTGTAGGATGAATTGATAATAAAATATTATAATAATCTCGAAAGAAACTTCTTAAAAATATTGTGACTAGTGTTGTGGGTCATCATTTGGGTGAGCTCTACCACACCAAACTTCTGATTATCTAATAAATAATTACATACAAATTATTCTTTATAACAACTATTAAATGCCAAGGACGGCTCTTACGATTAGCTTCTAATACTTAAATACAACGGACATCTAGTTAAGAGATTCTTAAATCTAAACTTGATAAATAAATAATAATTTACTAAATGACGAAATCGAACCTACCACGATTTTAATTAACTTCAGAGCTTCTACACAGTAATTAGATTTAATATGATCTCAACATATTGATTTGTTACGTTTACGAGAATATTGTTTAATATTTTAAACACGGTTTGTGTCGCGGTGCATTTTTCTTTTTCCGACGTTTCGGCTACTTTACAGCAGCCGTGGTCACGGGAGGACTCATGTGGCAATTGTCCTATTTGTTGAAGTTGTTCATAGTTTGAACAACTTCAATAAATACTATACTCCTATATAGGGCAAACAAAAGATCCATCAACACCCACGTAAAGGAAAACATCGCAGATTATTAAACACCGTCGCAACAATAAATCTGTAATTTGCGAACAAACACTGGATCAACCTCGCCATTACATAAGATTTGATAAGCCACAAGTACTGGCAAAGGAACACCGTTATCGCCCAAGAATGATACGCGAGGCTATAGAAATTAAAAAGTACCCTAATTTTATCCGAGAAGATAGCTGGGTGCTGCCATCTAGTTGGGATGCAATAATTAACAAAATAAAATGTAATTTAAAATCACCGCGGCTTCAAGATACTGTTAGTATGTTTTGCGTAGATCGGAACAATAATTGAAGAATCTTCGGGTAGTTTGAACAACTTCAACAAACAGGACAATTGCCACCTCAGTCCTCCCGTGACCACGGCTGCTGTAAAGTAGCCGAAACGTCGGAAAAAGAAAAGTGCACCGCGACACAAGCCGTAAGTGTTTAAAACAATGATCTCAATATGTTTCTTTTTAACCATTTAATGAATAAATAGCATTTAATGTTACTGATACGATTCACGTTCTGTTAAATATATTGTTTTTCATAATTTAATGGTTTTTGTAGCGTTAGAATTGGAGTTTTAGTGTATGTGCCTATGTAAATATATGAAGTAAACTTTGGTATAATAAGTAATTACTTTTGACATTCCGCAAATGGAGTGGCGAGTCTCAAGTAGTTTCCAGAGATATTTGTAGAGTTTAATTGACGAACAAAAAATAGGTAATTTATAGACTGTGGCAACAAGTTTAGTTGCAATAGTGGTCCTCGCTGGTGATGCGGCATAGCTGGCAGTCGACGCGGCAGCACCAGTGGTAGCGGCAGTGGCAGCGCTCCAGCCGCGACTGCCGCGCCGCCCGCCGCCCGCGCCCGCAGCACAGCCGCGCGCACCCGCCCGCCGCCGACCCCAGGCTCGCGTTACACTTCCTGCGAGGTACGTATTGGTCATTGTGGAAGTTGGAAGTCGACGAACCGCTTTGCAAATAATACGGTAACACCCCTACTTATTTATTCACCGGGGGCTAAAAAGCGGTTTCGCACTACATCCGACCAGAAGCCGAGAAATTTGGCTCTGAAGTAGTCGTAGAACTATCATATACGCTTTCTTTCGTAATTTTATACAATATGTTGGTCGGAACGAAAAGCTAGTTTACGTAGACGTGTAATAATAGACTTGATGATGAAAATAATTATGAGCTAACAATTAAAAGTATTTGGAACGTACCTGCCATGAGTGCCAAGCGAGCCGGCAGCGGGGTCGGGCTCGCAGTAGTCGGGGCTGGGCGTGACGTAGCGCAGACGCGCGCGCGCGTGCGTGCGGCGGCGTGGGCGCAGCGCGGCGGCGCGCGCTGCTTCCTTGGCTAGCGCAGCGGCGGCGCGAGCCAGCGGCGCCAGCGACCGCCAGCACGTGCGCACCGAGCACGACCCCGACACGCCGTGACACGTGCACTTGGTGCGCATGCCGCCCGACACCACCTAAACATTTCACATACGCCAACATAATATTGTTAAAGTTTACTCTTGAAATATCTACTGAGCGTTTTTTATACCTATTTGTATACCTAGAGAAAAGAAGGCTTTATTATGGCCACATAGAATAGGAGGTACTAACTACTAAGTAGTTAAATACCTACAGCTCGAGTCAAGATCAAAAACAATGTATGAACTAAGTACGTAACAAATATGAGATCGAAGTTTAAGTGAGTCTTAAATTAGCTAAACGATAAACATAATCTCTTGTAATTATTTTGTAAAAAAATTGTACCTTTCTCCCAAAGCGGCTATTCATGAGGTTGGCGGAGGCGATCAGCGGGCGCAGGCGCTCCAGGCGCGTGCGCAGGTCTACGTGTGGGTCGAAGCGCGGGTCGTCCGCCGCCATGCGGTACTCGATGTTGCGCGAGTTGAGGCTGCCGTCGTCGTACTCGTATCTACACGAGGAAATCGTTTTTGTAATAAGGTAGTGATATTTTACTAGTCATCCTTACCCGTAAAGTTTAAAAATACGTAAAGTATATGGACATCATAAGGTTTTAGTCGCTTCTGATTCCGTTAGTTAAATATTAAGTTTACCTGGGTCTGAATCTTTTCCTCGTGGGTCGGCCGCGGCGCGGGGAGCGCGGCAGACGCTTACGGCCGCGGCGGCCTTTCTTTCGCGGCGCCATGCTAGTGTTGGCGGGCGCGGGCTGGTCGTCCACCAGGATCACCACCGGCGGCGACGTCGTAGGTTCTGCCGTTGTCGTCGTCGTAGTTGTTGTAGTTTTTTCAGTTGTGGGATATTCGATCTCAAAGTCCTCCTCATACTTTCCATCGCGAACGTCAATTTCATGCGAATCCAGGAACTGCTTAGCAAATCTAGAATACATGGAATATGTAAAATTATTTTCCCTATTCGAGTTCTTCGAATTTTCTATTTCTAATATATGTATTATACCATATTTACATTAACCATATTATTAATAATATTAGTGACTTGAAATTCCTAGGTTATTATTCAGTAAGTACTAAGTAGTAGTTCATCACCTCTCAGCCCACTGGAAGTTGTCTCCGCAGCCGCCCCACTTGAAGCGCGCGTGCGGCTCGGTGGGCGCGGCCTGGCGCGGCGGGCGCGGCGGCGCGCGGGGCGGCGCGGCGCACGAGCACGCGGCCAGCGCACCGGACGCGCACGCACGCGCCACCGACCACGTCAGCGCCGCCGCGGACACCGCGTACACGTATGCTTGCTCGCGGGTACCTAAACATAACAGGAGTAAGAAGCATTTTTTTTTTCTCTCCTCTATTTTGTAAAATAAAAGATTATTATGAACATGTCTAATGGATCACGGGTCACTCCTCAATGTGAGGAGTGTAAATCAGGCACTACTAATAAGCTAGCTAATGCAATAAAAATAGGCTTTTGTAACTTCATCGCGTGGAATAGTGTTCTTAGAGAAAAACCTTCTTCATCAAATAACTCACTAACTACTATATTATATTACTCACTGCAATATACCTACTTCTGTATACAATATTTAAATTTTTTTTAGGGTTTCGTACCCAATGGGTAAAAACGGGATCCTATCATCTTGACGGGACGTGCAATACCGCTTGATATATATTTTTCGTGCTTGAATATATAAATTTTACGATATCTTCAAAAAAATTTTTTTCTTGTATATCTGCCTTCTAAATATAAGATATTAATTTAAACTGTATGGTTTAAAGGGATACTATAATTTGTATAAAATGCTTAAAGTGAATAACGTGTTTAATTTGATAAGGATCATACTGTATCCGTCTAAATAAATAGCTTCTGAAAATACCATACATAATAATAAGTATGAACTGGGCACGGGCAGCTAGTTTTATTAAGTAAACCGCTATGTCCCTGCATTTTAAATCTGTAATATCTTCGAAAATATTCATTACATGCTGTAAAGGGCCATGTTGATCTATATTAAATGCACAATGTATTTAAGGTACTTAAATTGGATAAGGATTATGCTGTATTTCTTAAAAATAAGCTTCGTAAATAAGCCATTATTTATCGTAAAAAGTAAAGGATAAAAAATGGTTATTGTGGGTTATCCATAAATGATAGACATATACCATCGCGGACTTTTTTGTAGACCTTTTTAAGGTGGACAATACTGTAGTACATTATTTTGATCTATCTCGTAGGGTTCAGAACTTCAGTCAGCGTTTACAAGGTAAGCGCAAAAAATGTGTTTATTTACGACATTACAAACCTCTAAAATTATCAGTGTTTCTCCACTATATTATGCATGTTATATACATATAAACCTTCCTCTTGAATCACTCTGTCTATTAAAAAAACCCGCATCAAAATCCGTTGCGTAGTTTTCAATAGCTAAGCATAGGTACTATAATTTGGATATACGTAGGGACAGACAGATAAAGCGACCTTGTTTTATACTATGTAGTGATGTCAGGTATCCAGCAAGTCTTTGAGAAAACATTAATTTACAGTTGGGAGAATATAATTTTAAACTTTAGCATAGAAAAAAACAATCAATTTCAAAGAATCCACCACACATTTTACATTTCTGTGTCAAGACTCTTCAAGCGCTAATTGCTACACTCAAGTCTCAACACAAATGTGGGTTAAAACGTAATCGTAAGACGTCGGTGTTAGTATGTATGTAAATACATATAGTACCTAGTTACCTCTTAATTTGGTTTCACTAAATAAACGAAGAATTTCTATGTTCAGATTTGATGTTTTATTTCAATCTTTAAAATTATTTTAAACAATGAACAATTTCGCTAACTTTCGGTTTCTATTTAGATTTTGATCAATTTGATATTAAATGTACCACTTGTCGACCTTATGACTGTGACGATACGGTTCACGGGGTTGCCGGCGGACCGTATATAGTAAATTGTATGTACGGTCACCGACAGATACAGTATACCACTCATGGACCTTATTTCCATGACAATGGGATCATTTTAGGGTTCTCTACCCAAAGGGTAATAACCTAACCTAACCAAGAGCATGTCAGGACATGTCTAAGGAGGGTTCCGTAACTATCAACGCGCAATAGGTTTTCTTTGAATTACTTTAAAAGTCATTGTCCGATTTTGCTAATGTTCCTAAAGAGTTTTTAGCATGATCTATCACCATGGAAACTTACAAGTTTCTGTCTCCTATAGTTTAGAAATGCCAGGGGAGGGGACCAACTTGTAAACCACTTTGGATGCCGATTACTCGAAAATGGTCAACTTTGTAAAAAAAAACATGTATGAAATCTTGCCTTTATTTTAAAAGACCTATTCAACGTGTGGGGTATACACGGTGGGGTAGGATGAAAAAATATGTTTCATCCCCACTTCACATGTATGGGGAGCCACCCCTAAAATATACAATTATTATGATGCTTAAACCGAGATCTATATACAATCTAGAACTATACCAAATTTCATCCATTTATATTTATAGTTACAGAAGCTAGAAGCGCGGACAAACAGACAGACAGACAGATGGACGGACAAAGCGAAACTATAAGGGTTCCTTTTGTATTACGGAACCCTAAAAACAGAACAAAATAAAAATTTAACCATACTACAAAACGTGATTTTTTTGCCATTTGGTACGGAACTCTGCGTGAGTCCAACTCGCACTTGGCCCGTTTTTATTACACCGGATATTTCGGTGAGTATTTCATCGTACATTTCAGCGTAGGTATAAACGAAGGAAGACAAGATCTAGATAAGGCCCGCAGTCGTATTGCGGATAAAGGGCCTTATCTCAGAGCTCGCGAGTGCCCCGCTATCGCGAGCCCTCGCCCTGCATGCTTAATCCAGCCGTGTAATTAAATCTTTTGTCCATTTCACAGTAACCCGTGTGTCCAGCTAAATCTAGATGGATTGTAGTCGATAACGTCGGCAACGACAAGTCGTTGAGTAGTACCAGGAAATCAGAATGTCAATACGATTACTCGATTTATGTATGTTAGGTTTCAAGTTGATTTTTTTTTTCACATCACGCGGAGCGATATAGTATTCGAACCAGTTTTATAAATATTTTCTAATCTAGCCCGTCTACACAAAAATGTTACTTATTGTCAGTATTACAAATTTTGTTTTGTAATTGTTGTATGTAATTTGTGAATTTCTATACTTTCAACAGCATGTTGTTTAGTAGAAGGAATAAACTTTTGGTCATGTATTTTGATTTTTAACCGACTTCCGAAAAAAGGAGGCGGTTATACGTTCGGCTGTCTATATTTTTTTTGTATGTTAATTTACGCCCGAAATTAAAAATCAATCTTAATCTCATTTTATCTATCTGTGATCAAGATTTCAATACATTGACTTCACGTCAATTTACGTCAATTTTTTGTTTGAGAATTTAAGATTGAAGTCAATCTAAGATTTTAGGTACAATATTAATTTCGGCCCGTTTAAACTAGAAACTGATGATTTCACTATCTCGGCCAGAGACCAGGGTGACCGCAGACTTTGTAGTTTGTTCTGCAAAAGTTTTAATTAAAATGTATCCAGCGACGGGTTCTCGAGAGATATCGAACGGGTATGTTTGTGACCGACACTGAAGACAGTGTCAATTAATTTCCGTAAGTGGTCAGACGATCTCTGTCAGTGACCACAAACAAGTTTCGTCTGTATAAGCAGGCGTACACTGTGGTGTATATACCTCTGAGTAGGAAATATATATACTTACGTACAGAGAAACAGCTTTTATACAACGATCCAAATTACAAAATTTTGACGTCCTCTTCAATGGCCCACAATTATTCCACACCATCGTGGAAATACCGTATGCTTGTAGTAGTGCAATCAAATCGAATGCTTACTATGTAGTTGTGTTCCTCTTTCTTTAATCTGTGGTATATACTTTATATACTTACTGCATACACAAGTGAGTATATACAGTAGTTCTTAAGTCCAGAAAGAGGATCGCTGTGAAATAAATGTATGTCCCAACTACAAAAATCGGCGTTTTGTAAAGGAGGAACATAAAGTCGATTTTTTTTAAACATAATATATTTATTTAATCAAAGTATATACCAATGCTATCTATGCACTTTTGCCATCTCATAGGTAGTTCATTGATTCCTTTACTAAAAAAACCAATCGGACAGGATCTAATCTTTGTATAATAGTATTAATAAAATCTTTGGACTTTATTGACTCCTGGGCGCTTTGGACTGCCCCATCGGAGTTGAATTTTTTCCCTTGTAAGAAGTTATCCAAATGGTGGATGTCTTAGACTTTCCATCTGTTGTGCAGTGTGTGGTCTAGCGCTGTCCTGAAGCAGCAGTGGCCTAGAGCGAATGTCCAACCTCGGTTGTTTAGCAGCTAGCTTTTCCATCATGATTTGCAGTTGCTGGTAATAAACATCTGCCGTAATCGTCTGGCCAGATTTAAGAAAGCTGTAGTGAAAGACACCGGCACTAGTCCACCAAACGCTCACAAGTAACTTTTTTTGAGTCAATTTTCGCTTGGGGCAGGCTTTGGCTGGTTCGCCAGAGTTAAACCATTGCGATGAGCATTTGCGATTATCGTACGGGATCCACTTTTCATCACAGGTAAAGATTCGATTTAAAATCCCTTCATTATTGTGCCGGTTGAGTAATGTAACGCAGCAGTCGACACGCGTTTGTCGGTTTGCTGCACTCAATTCATGAGGTACCCACCTTTCAAGCTTTTTCACCTTCCCAATTTTATCACTAACACCGCAGCCTGAAGCTAACTCGGACGTGGTTTGCGATGGATCCGCTTCCACAATAGCCTTCAATTCTTCATTATCAACTTTGTCTCCTGCCGTCCACGAGGCTTGTTCTGCAGGTCGAAATTTCCAGAACGAAAACGTTGGGACCAAAAACGCACTGTATTTTCGATTGCGACTCCGCCGCCATACACATCATTAATCCTTCGAGCCGTTTCTGCAGTACTGGTGCCACGGTGGAACTCGTAGGTACTCGAAAATAGTACGATATTTCAAGTTTTTCATTTTGTAAACAGAGTGACGCAAAGAAAAAACCAAAAGAGGAAAAACAAATGAATTACGGTTTTTGAAACACAAATGCATGAGTAAATAGCGGTATTAATTTGAAATTGGAATTCCTAACCAAAAAAGTTATATTTGAGATCAAAGTGGCCAGCCAGTACGACAAAACGCCAATTTCATATGTAAGGACTGTGCGCTTGGTTTTGTTCAAACACTTTTCGTTCGTAATTTATATCCAGATAAAGCAATGTATTTCTAATTTTAAAATAAAATGTCCATAAAATTGTGTAAAGTTTTCATTTTAAATATATTCCATAATATTACAAATTAATTTACATAGAAATAATGTAATGTAGCATTTTGAACCTACGTGGTGTGTGGTTGGCTATCGCTACTTGTATTTCGCGTGGCAATTATAATTAAGTAGCCAAATCTAATTGATTGGTATCATCGCACTTCGTGACCGCGAGCCGTTAATGTTAAACGCGATATATTACTTTATTTGAGCGCAACTAATAACGTGCGGTATTTCATTGTAATAGATTGTCGTATTTATAAATAGCTCGTGTTGACTCCCTTTTGTTGCCACGCAATGTAAACGCTAAGGAACGGCAGTACAATAGTTCAAAAAGATCGATAAAAAGGAGACACGAAAGCACTGCTTATACTTGTGGAGTTGTCGACTTGAATATCTGCCCGAGTATAATGGACCGTATTTCAAAAACGTTAGAACTTCCATAACTCGTACAATTCCGTACGTAAAGTACTAAAGTTTGGAAACTTTATTGGCGATTGTACGCATCTTGCGTCACGACATTATTTGTTATTAATATGAATGCATTTTATTTTGATACTTTTGCGATGAAATAGTTTTGAGAATTTTTATTACTTTTCATTTCTGTAAAGTAGGTAGCTAGTTTGTTGAAATTATTATTCAAATCAAATATGATGTGATTTATGAAATAAATCAAATATTATTGTTGTAATATTATTTAAAATTAAAATATTGTATCGTAGACAGTGTCTCTACGAGTAGTCTACGCGCCCGTAGCACTGCTACAAAGGTTTAGCGGACTCGCTTTATGTAAAGCATAAAGGTGCTACCAAACCGGGAGCATTCGCGTGTAATGTAACGTTACATATTCGAGCATTACATCAGTGTAGCAGGATAAGCGAGCATTGCCATGTTCACCTTGTAATGATATAATGTGTAAAATCTTGATACAACTTGTAACATCAATCGACCCACCGTCCGTTCGGCGCTCACTCGCTCAGTACTAGAGGTGAAGCGTATTTATCTTAACAGCTAAAACTAATGAATGCTCGTCAGTCGCGGAGGCAGTATTGTAACGTAATGCTCGAAGTCGATTCTATAATGTTACATTACACGTAAAGCTCCCGGTGAGGGAGCACCTTAAGAAGAGTTCGTAGCAGTGCTACGGAGGCGGTCGTAGCATGGCGCGGCGGTCAGTGACCAGAGAGCGGTGACACAATAAATTCTGTGTAAATTATAATTATTATTTTGTGTTGTGATTTAAAATATACTATTATTTCAATCGCGATACATAATTTAAACAAGTACTTTAAAAACTTGTATTACATGTAAAGTTCATGCGCATTAGACGTTTTCTCTATAAAGTAGTAAATCGTTCGAACAAGTTAGTAATAATTATGAAGAATATCAAAGTACAAAACTTCTTATTAATAAAGCTTAAACGGTCTAAGGATAACCGAAGTCGCACGTATAACATGAGTTATAGATTACATAATATTATTGTTTCGTAAGTGCCGGATGCAATTAATTAAAATTATCAGTTTATCATTTTATGGGACGTTCGAAATGATAAAACGGTGAATTTTGTCAAAGTTAATTACCCGAGAAGCGATAAATAAACAAAAATGTATAAGTGTGTGCCGAGCGGAACGGGAGAAAGGGCTCGTTCCGGCGGACGCGCGCGCACAATGCTCACACAACGGTCGTACAGCCCCGCATGACTCTCGCACAATGCCCACACAACGGTCGCACAGCCCCGCACGATGCTCGCATAATGCCCACACAACTGTCGCACAGCCCCGCACGACGCTCTCACAATGGCCGCACTTGTTAGAAGACGCCAAAGTTTCCCTATCTTTCATCATTGTCGGAAGTCGCCTCGACAAAGTCCGACGGACAAAGCTTTAATGAAATGGAATCAGAGATGCGGCATGTGAATAGCTCGTGATTCAATTCAACTAATGTTCCGAGAGTTTATCGGCTAACAGGATTTAAAGCCATCCATTCATTTACCCAGCATTTCGTTTCTCAAAGAATAATCGCTCCGCTTACTTAGAACTTTGCGAGAATAGAAATGAGTTGTCAAGATTTGTTAAATTATCAAATGAATAAGATAGGATGTAGAGTAGAAGTGAATATACTCCATCCGCAACGAAGAGTTGATGCTGTGATTTGTTGAAAGAGTTGACGATACAGAGATCGTCTGAAGCAAAGAACAGCTTTTTTTATTGTTAAGTCGAAGGCAGGTCATAACCGAGTGCTGACGTCACTCCGACCCAAGTGGATCTATTGTGACTCATAGAAAATTGGCTTGGCAAAAATGAGTACGATGCGGTGACAGCAGGAACTAAAAGAAAATTCGACTGTATGTCGATGAAATGTCATTAGCGCGTCCTGCACACCTAAAGTTCGGACCGCGGATCGGACTGCGTTCGAAACCGTTGTTGAAGTTTTGAGCATGGTGTCTGCCGTGAATACTTTCAGGGGCGTGACTCGTGACGCACACTTCGATGGACTTGAAGGTATGTGGATGATCACATCAGTCATCACACTTGTCTTATTACAGCTCTGAAGCTAGGATATACCATTTACCTGTGAGCAGGTCCGGCGTGAAGGTGGGTGCGAGCTCTACGGAGGAGCAGTTCCAGCGTTCGCCGGCGTGCGCGGCGCGGCAGGCTGCGCGGGCGAGGCGCGCGGCGGCGGCCACGTGCGGCATGGCGGCGGGCTGGCGGCGGCACACGCGCGCCTGCCCGCCCCACAGCGCGCCCCCGCGTCGCGCCTCCCAGCAGTCGCTCTCCGTCCAGTTGCCTTCATTCTCGTATAGGGCCCTGGAACAAGTCACCATCATTATATCATCATCATCATCATCATTATCGACCGGGGACGTCTACCGGCACACGGGACTTTTATCAAGACGATAAAATTAAGGCCGTTAGTGCACCACTCCAGCTATTGCGGGTTGGCAGAAAAAATTAACATTGTCGATGACTAACTCTCAAAGTAGTTTTATTGTATGATTTGTTAAAAACTTATGTAAATAGTTTCAATATCTGCTATCAAAACAATACAAGCTTCTAATTTAGAACTGGAACCGTCGCGCTGTAGCCCCCGCCCTCCACCATAAAGCCTACAATGTTGCTAGATTAAGATTTACTCGACGCGACGCACGTCGGGTCTTGGGGACGTCGAGTCTTCACTCTGATAAAGGAGTATTGAGCGGGTACACACATCACGTATGTAGTAAAAAGGTAGTAAGCCAAAGCTATTTCCCGCGAAAGATACAATCACTACGATAAAAAAAATGAATCTAATATATAAAATTTCCATGTCACAATGTTAGTTACCGTACTCCTTCGAAACGGCTTTACTGATTTTTACCAAATTTTATATGCATATTCAGTAGGTCTGAGAATCGGCTACTGGGTATTTTATATATTGATAAGTGCATTTGTTGAATGAAAAATAGTAAATTATTACAACTCGAGACTGACGGCGACCATATTGTTTGTGTGACGGGATAGCGATCGACGTTGCCATGGTGACATACTTATTTAGTCACTTCAATAAAATAATATGGGCGAAATACTCAATATGGCAAAGCAACGTTTGCCGGGAAAGCTAGTATTATATAAAAGTTAATTATATTAGGCGCTTTCAGAACGTCATTCATTATTAAAGCTTGTTGAAATAGTCTCAATTTTGGAAGTTAAGTAATTTATATATCGAATCGATTATTTTGTCTTGCTTATTTTGTTTTATGTATTATTATTGTCCCATAAAAATATTAAATGAGAAAAAACCAAGTCTTTCCTTCACAAAAAGTTTTGAGATGTCGCAGAGACCAAATCCAATGCAAGATAGTCCATTTCATTAGTAACTCATAAATTTTCTTTGAGTGCTAATTTCCAAGTCACTATATAATATAATAAATTATTTTTAAAAATCCACATACGGTAACAAAATTTGAATTTAGGCTTGAACTATATGCTCCGGGTTCGGTAAGGCCGTAGAAAATTCTAAGCATTGAAAATAGAACTTTGCGCAAATACAATTTAGTTAAAAATCGAACACTTATGTGTCGAGTCAAATGTCAATGTCATTTAAGACAGCTCTACATTCGAAATATCCATTTTCAACTCTATTGTACATATTAGCACAGAGTTCTATTATCAGTGCTCTGAATTTTCACCGGCTTTCCGGATTTCGGAGCATATAGTCCCAGCCTAAGTAGACTATCTTAAATTAGATAGATATTATCTTAATTAATCTGAAGATTATATAGTATCTTAAATTAGACTTGGTCTCTACGACATCTCAAATCTTTTTGCGAAGGAATGACGGTTTTTAACACGCTTTTATTAGCTCGGGTTGTAAGTATCTATGTATATAACGGAATCTTTGAGCTTAATTTTCACCGGTTTCTAGACGTCTGATCAACTTGAAACTTTGCACACGTCTTAAGGGCCGATGAAAATGCAATAACCCGATATTTTTTTATTTATTTTTTATTTTTTTCGATTAATTTTTTTTTTCAGATTAACTCGTAAGAGATTAATAGCGTGTTTTTTTAGTTTTTTTAAACTATTATTATTTTCATTTAATATTTTTGTGGCATAATAATAATTATTCCCTATCGGTATTATATTATATACCTACGTATACCTACTTTTATTTTCACGACTTTTATGTTATCTAGTGCCGATATATTACCTAATATAATGTCTTAAACAAACTAACTGTATAGGTACTTTTATATCATTCTATTTGTGATATAAAAATTGCAAGACAAAATATTCGATTCGATATATAAATAAATATGTTACTAATGGCTCGTCGACGACAAAAAATTAGACCTCTAGCTTTATTACAAACGTAAATATAGAACTCGCGAAATGCTTCGAGAAAATATAGTACGGTCGCTTATGACTTGGAGGGACTTGGAGGGAATTGGAGGGACCGCTGCCGCACAGCCGCACTCTCAGATTAGTTATAGTATGTGTATAAAACCGACTTCCAAAGTAAAAATGCACAAAAGTATGAAATAAAACTTATTTTCCGAATAATTCCCCTCTTAAATTCGGCTAAAATTTTAACTATTTCTCTTCTCATTCTTACCAACTTACAACTTTACTTACAAAGTCGGTACCAGCCCAAACAATATCCTATAATATTTTATAATATTTAATAGAACTCACGTTCAAATTTTGCTGGTACCGACATCAAAATTAGGAAGATTGAGTAGAGAAATAGTTAAAATTTTAGGCGAATTTAAAAGGGGAATGATTTAGAAAATAAGATTCTTTTCATACTTTTTTGTGCATTTTTACTTTGGAAGTCGGTTTTATTTATTTATTTATTTATACACTTTCTGCACAATGTACAATGGCGGACTTAATGCCATAGGGCATTTTCTACCAGTCAACCATAGGGTGGTGACAGAGTCAAAATACCAAGGTGCTTTCCATCTAGAAAAATACAAAAATTTAACTATACAAAAGGTCTTGTAAAACTAATGATAAAAATAGATACAATAATATTCGTAGTAAACTATATAAATTTTACTAAAATAAACATAATACATATCAAACTAATTATACCTACATACTATACTATAATATAGGTACAAGTACATAAATTATGTTTTAGTAGTTTTAATTTTTTGTTTAAAAATAATATTTTTTTTCTATTTAGTTGAATTTATTATAAATATTACATTGATATCGGTGCACAAAACTCTGATGAGTAGTGAGTACCTATGTCATCATAATAATATGTTGGTGTTTCTTGTGGAGATGGTGGTGATGATGATGATGATGATTACTGTAAGTGGTATGTTGGCATATGCTTGCAGTTCCTTAAACAACGCCGGAATCCCCAAACATGAATACAGGAGTCCTGTTCTGTACTTTTGGATCCAGGGTATACCTTGGTGCAAAATCTTACTTTTTGGTAGTATATGCTTAGACTACTTCAGAAAATGTCGATCACCGTATGTGTCCATATAAATTTCGAGGACTTCCCCCCTAATGGATCAAATCATCAGGTCACCACTTTGATGACAACGGGCCCAACTTGGAATTATACCCTTTACATCTAAAAAAGAATTTTGAAAATCGGTCCACAGACGGCGGAATTATCGTTGAACATACAAAAAATATGTATATTATATACAGCTGAATGCATAACCGCCTCCTTTTTTTGGAAGTCGGTTAAAAACGTTTTTTATTCAACAAACTCTTATGAAAGATCCAAATTAGGAACGCATAAGGAAATATAAAATATAAAACTTTGTTTAATAAGTTTTAATTTATACATTTTAAAAATATAATATTATTATACATACTTCATACATACTTGCGCGTTCATGTCTACATCTTTTAAGATAAGAACAATTTTAATTAATTTAATTAAATTATATTAAATTATTAAATTAAAATTATAATTAATTCCCATTCCTTGGTCAAACTTGTTAGTGGGAATCTTATTGTTCACTTGTGAGTTTAGTTAATAGTAAGTTAGGTGGTAGGTAATATTAGAAACACCTAGTGGATTGTTGAACTAATTCAAGATATTGCATTATCTAATTTTGTTTCGGTACGGTGCTTTGGTTACTTGTCTCCGTAGAGGGCCGCGCGGATTCCGGACGAAGATGTTTTTGGAATGCCTCGCACATGTCGTACAAATAGTTGGGCAAGAAATCGTTCGCCTCACCATCCCGCCGCCGCAGGAGGGTGTACGCCTCGCGTAATGTAGGTTTCGGTGTCAGCCGCAATTCCAACTCCACGACAGGAGGGAAGTGTGCCGCCAGGGAATACACGATCTCCAAGTCTGAAGGTGGCGGCGTCAAATGCTTGTAATTGGATACTTTGTACAGAAAATACTCCGACATACTCATTCGTGTTTTGCCCTCCTCGTATTTTCCGAGTTTCATGTCGTACAGTATCGTTTTCTGTCGGTCGGGCCCCCAGAATTCCTGCTCGAACGCGTCGTAGAACGTTTGTATGCCTTTGAATTCGTGTTTGAAACACCTGGCCCACATTAAGGGGATTCCATCGAGACACGATATGACAAATGGCAATTGTTTTCCTAGAGATATGCCCAATTCCGAAATATAGTATTTAATGTTGTCCAGAAAATCGATTGGATGGATATGTCCGGTGTCGTCGAAATGTGGTCGCTTGCTGAGGTGCGCCACTACCCACTGACTTATGGTGTCTGCCGACAGTTGGTATCCATCTCTCTTTTCTTCGTCCACATCGTCGTCTATTTCCTCAATTTTCGGACCGGAAGGCTTGGTTGTAATTTTTTGATCGGATTTGCCTAAATTCGGAAGAGACATGTGACTGCGAAGTATCGAGGAGGGCATATTTTCATTATAAATATTTTCTTGACTATGAGAAAACCTCACTCCGGTCGGTTTGAACAACGTATTTCCGTATAACGAGGAATCTATGCTCTTTTTCCTCTCTTGTTTGAAACTAACGTCCGAAGAGATTTTATCCACCATTTCCGACAAGTTTGAAATAGAAGAATTAATTTGTCTTAAATCAACAAATAGGCTCATTATAAAACCTATTTATTTTGGACGGATGAAACATGAAACGAAGTCATGAATGCTCTGAAACAAACGAAACTTTCGTTTAATTTATTACATGATGCATTCGCAAGACTTTCGCAAGAAGAAAATTGCTGTTTTTTTTTAAATTGGAAACCTAAAATATATTTTTGTGATCGAAGTATCAAGCTATTAAGTGGTGTACGTACTTATATTGCGTGCGACGTGCGCTACAAGCTCAGAGGGAAGCAGCTTACGTGTGGCGGCGGCGGGCAGGCAAGTGGTACTACCTGCCCGGCGGGACGGCTCACGGCGCGGTACTCACGTATAAAATATCTGGGTTATATCCTCGGTGGAATATCGTATTACATTGGCTTCATGAAAACCAAGGACGTGATTAAGTTCCGCTTCGGATATCGATAGGGAAGTTCGCGACTTGTTCGGGAAGTCCCACAAATAATCACGGTTAACTTCACAGAGTTAAATACTTTGCAAATACATAATATTGCTGTTTCAACTTTGAATGCGTTTGTACTATTTGCTGGGGTAATTTCATTCGTCTGGATTGTTATTGCTAAGTGTGGTTTTTAAAGGTAAAAAAATATATTTTATCTTATTTATTGGAAAATAATCAAAAGTTTGAAAAGAAAAAAGTTTGGACAAACTGTCATTATAGTTTTGTTAAATTACGATGTTGTAAGCGAACTTAGTTCATCGCGGACAATAATCATGATTCCATTTTTCTCATCAATAGCTTTGTCGTCTATATCTACCAAACGCGACTCGTAATAAATTTAAAATTAGCGACGTTTGTAGGTCGCCGTCGCGGAATAAATTACGATTAGCCCGATCGGTTCAGCAACCGATGTCCGTGTCTAAATGTCGTGGGGTTGTGGGGGTCTTCCTGTCGGGTTGTAGGGTCTTGCTGTCGGGCCGTGGGGCGTAGGGCTGTGGTAGGGCCTCGTCGAGCCGAAGGAGGTGGCGAGTGGCGACGAGCGCACGCGACGTCTCTACTGACGGGGACGCGGAACGACCTATCCTGACGGCTTACCGGCACGATATAAAAATAAACATTAAATGCAAATGAAGTTACCTATAATACAATGTCTGTGACTTGAATCTCTGGAAAAAATCGCAATAGCGTTTTAACTTATTCACTTTAACTTTTTTTTTAACTCAGTATGGTACACAGCACAGCGCTTAAGCCGGAGGTTGCGGGAACGAATCCCACCGAAGGGACAAAAAGTTTTTCTGGGTCTTGGATGTGTATTAATATAATATGTAGGCATAGTATAAGAAAAATCTTAAATATATGTATAGTTTAACAGTATTAAATATATTTCCGTTGTCTGGTACCTGTGATACAAGTTCTTCGGATACTTAGTACAGGCTGACTGATGCGCGTGGTCCATAGATATTATTATTATATTTTGTGTGATCAGTCTTAGCCAAGTTGTCATCGCTAATTACGACGCGACGACGTAGTTCAAAAACAAAAATGTACAGGATTTGACATAAAGCAATAAGAATAAGCATCGCCAAGTGATACCAAATAGTGTAATAGGCATGTTGCCTAATTTTTTTTTCATCTATTCGATGTTAGACAACATGTTTTAATAAACGATTGCTCACCTTGGGAATAAGATGGCTCCCTTCAATTCTGCTTTTGTATATTTTATTGGTCATCGAAATGTATCGAGCTAATTTTTAAGCTTTTAGACGACTCATTATCAGATAGCTCTCATTGTGATTTCATCTTATTTTTCGATCCAACGAGCAGACTCAATTGGGTCAGATGGAAATCAAAACAAAAAAATAAGAATATGCCATGGTATAAATAAAACAAAAATAAGACATTATCACCCCTACCCCTAAATAGTCTTACGTAATAAATAAATGACCCCAATACGTCTCATTTTATACCATTAAACTTTAAAACTGGTATTAAGGTAAATTAGGAATTATCTTAATACTTGCAACACTTTAAATTAATAGTTAAAAAAACAAAATTAAAAAACTTTGTCTAAGACCTAAGTTGCAAGTTCCAACTATTAGTTAGACCAATAGGAAAATTAATAATTACTAGTAACACTTTCACAATAACAATATACAGCAAGATGGCGGCATATTATGATTTTATTTCAAAATGTGAATATAATTGGCACTATACAAGTCATTTGACTTGTAGTACTTAGTACTTACAAATGAAATGTAATGTTCGAAGCTTTATAATTTTTTCGATGCATTGTGACACACATTAACTATACAAACCGTCATAATGTTTATATTAGGCATGTTGCCTAATTTTTTTTTTTCGTCTATTCGATGTTAGACAACGTCATGTTAATAAACAATCTATAAGCCATTTTTGTATATAAAAAATAATGAAGAAACAAACAAATTAAATTTACAATAAGAAAAAGAGCGATATATCGGCCTGTGACGTCACGAGTTGCTACCGCCATACATTTGTCATTACAAAATGTACGGCGGTAGCAATCGTTTTGCAAGAAAGAAATGGGCCATATTTTTTATTCGCCTATAATTTTTGATCGCGTCTACCTAAATACGTATTTCTTTTAGATTAATGTTTCTCTATTCAACAATTTTAAAACTTAATTTATATAAATTTATTATTCCACACTAGGCAACATTCATTAGCGATGGCAACTTGGCTAAAGGTTCAGTTTTAAAAGAATATCAATGACATAAAAAAAATATCGAATATTAAACTGGGTAATGGACAAAAACAATTATAAAGACGGTAAAGATTCCCAACAATGGGAAAACCACGCCTCCGAGTCGAAGTCAGCAATTCACCTCGCTACGACGCACACGAGCGAAGCGGCTAGAGCATTGTATTGCTGGCGGCCTGACTCCTCACTCGAGTAATCAAGTTCGTCACGCTGCCGGCTGCGCACGTGCAGACACACACTAATAAAATAATTCCCGTATCAAATTGTATTCTATCCCGATCTACTAGATAAAAAGCGTGCACTGGGGCAGAGGGAGCCGCTTTGTTGCGACTAGTTCGTAATATAAAAGAACAAGTAGCACAATGCTCGCTAAATAATAAGCGATATTATCTTTTTGTAGTTTACAAAAAGGTAACCTTATTTGAACATGTTCTTTTATATTAACACCTCGATATTGGATACTATGTGAATATTGTCCTCAGAGGAATAGACCTACTCACCGTACTACGTAATATGCTACAAAAGTACAAACATACTTTAAACCAGTCTGTTTAGAAGGGATCTTTTTAGATATTCGGTTGATATTCTTTTTTTTATACTATGCTTGGTAATGTACTAATCTAAACCGCCAGCTGCCGGGTGTAAACATCAGAAGAAGCAGCTGACGCAGATGCAGCGGCGGCGCGGCGTTCTGATACTGCTTTAATGATGATTAAACGCTAAATGATTGTCGCTCGCGTGCCGCCGCCCACAGTATCTGCATAACACGACCGATACGAAAACTTTTTCTTGTAATCTATTTTCAATGGCAGTGTGCCGTGCCGCTGTAAAAAATATTAACGCTTTAACGATACAATTACTTTGAGCCTTGAGATTCTGTTGAAAATTACCTGACGATATATTTTTTTATTTAGTCATGGAAGTTTACTTCACAATAATTATACATTATTTAGTTGTTAACCTAGGATTGCAATAATATTCTATAAATATGTATTTTTTTCGAAATTGCACATCATGGTACAACAAAGTAGGTAATATAAAGCAAAAAGAATTAGTAAACCCGCGATGGTATCAGCATTCAACATTCTTTCACGTTTTAGTAGGTGGGATGGGATTACTTTAAATATAGAAAGTTATAATGACTAACCCCGACCGATATTTACGCAACATTAAGCTCGAGACAAAAGCTAATCTTTATAAGCCCTTAAGGCTTAAAACTATATGGCATGTATTTAAACTTGCAACAAAACAATCAAATTTTGGGTTTGAAAAACCGAATATTGAATACTAAATTACCAAGTTGGCGAAAGAATATATGGAACAAAAAATTTCAAATCTGGTGACTAATTAATACCAGTTTTTTTCACTGAATGTTCCAAACTGGCAGACAGGTATTATTTGAAAAACCGAATATTGAATACTAAATTACCAAGTTGGCGAAAGAATATATGGAACAAAAAATTTCAAATCTGGTGACTAATTAATACCAGTTTTTTTCACTGAATGTTCCAAACTGGCAGACAGGTATTATTTTAGCGAACAAATAACCATCATGGCTATAATTTGGGAGTATATTTAATTTAAGAATAGGCATATATATTTTTCCTGATGTAGGTAATTCAAAAAATACGTAAAGGAGCGTACAAAATTCCCATTTAATTAATTTATTATTATTATTATTTCATGTAATCAGACAGGCAGTTGAGACAACTGACATTGTCTGTATGAAGTTAGGTATTTTCTGTTTTCTATCAGTGATTCTTTTAGATATCTGTCAAGTCTGTTCTTAAACTGTTTCACATTTTGGGCTGCAATAACATCCTCTTGCAGGCTATTCCAAGCTCTTAACGACACGGTTGCACAGGAAATGCTTATGTGGGTTGTTATTTGAGAAGCTGGTAGAGAGCTTCATGTTATGGCATCTTAAATGTGTGTTGTCATTTAGTGTAAATATCTTTTGAAAGTCCTGTATGTCATAATTTCTGTTTAGGATCTTGTATGTTTCCATTAGATCTCCTCTATCTCTGCATCCCTTTAAAGTTCAAATTTTTAAGGTTTCCAGACGTTCTTCATATGACAGACATTTCATTTTCTTGGTACTTTAGTAAAGGAACGCTGCACCTTCTCCAGTTCAATGTCCTTAAGTAGTTCAAAGTTGGGGTTCCAGATCTGGAATGTATATTCTAATATTGGCCTTATAAAAGTTTTGTGAATTTCGAGCATCATTTCTGGTGTCAGCTCTCGAAACGCTTTTCTCACCAAGTATATCAGACTTCTAGCTTTCTTAGTTATATATGTAATTTGTTCTTCCCACTTTAGACCACCTGTAATCTTCACTCAGATTGCACATTGACTTCCAATAGTTGAGTGTCATTTAACTTACACTTCATCTGAGGATTGCATTTGTCAATGTGCAATACTGTGCATTTTGAAGAATTAAGATTTATGAGCCATTGCTTGGACCGGTTAAATATTTTGTTAAGGTCATCTTGGAGGCGGTCGAAATTAGTGAGTGGGTTTGCAAATATTTTAGTGTCATCGGCGAAGGCTTACATTACAATGGAGACAGCGAGGAAAATCAAAAGTGTATATGATGTAAAGCACTGGACCTAGTACTGAACCCTGGGGCACACCACTGGTTATTTCTATGTGATCTGACTTTGCCTCGCCTACTCGCACTTACATGGTTCTTTGTCGCAAATATCAACGCAAGTAGTTTCTTACGTATTCCTAGGAATTCAAATTGTTGCAAGTCTTCTTGGCTTATCAAAGGCTTTTTTGTAATCCAGATATATGACGTCGATAGATTCTCTTTTATATTTAAATTTCTGTAAAATTCTTCTCTCAAACTCTCAAAATCTCATAAATGGTGCGTCCTACTGAAAAAATAATGAAAATTTCCTCTCCCTTAGTAACCCTGCAACCACATATTTTCTCATGATGGGAGAAGAAATTTGAAAATCCTAAATTTTCCATCATCTCTATAGCTATATACATCGCTCGTATCTCAAACTAGGCATTGCCATAATTTTTTCTATAATTGCTTCTATCTCGGAAACGGTGCATCTTACTGAAAAAATAATGAAAATTTCGTCCCCCTTAGTAACCTCGCAACCACATAGTTTCTTCATGATGGGAGAAAAAGAAATTTGAAAATCCTGAATTTTCTAACATTTTTATAGCTTTATACATCGCTCGTATCTCAAAATAGGAATTCTTTCTATAATCGCTTCTATCCCGGAAACGATGCATCCTACTGAAAAAATAATGAAACTTTCCTCCCCCTTAGTAACCCCGCAACCACATATTTTGTTCATGATGGGAGACAAAGGAATTTGAAAATCCTGAATTTTCCAACATTTTTATAGCTTGAAACATCGCTCGTAACTTAAAGTACAGTATTGCCATATTTTGTTTCTATAATCGCTTCTATCTCGGAAACGGTGCATCGTACTGAAAAGATAATAAAAATTTCCTCCCCCTTAGTAAACTCGCAACCACATATTTTCTTCATAATGGGAGAAAAAGAAATTTGAAAACATGAATTTACCAACATATCTATAGCTTTAAACATTGCTCGTATCTCAATGTAGAGGTGTACATTTTTTTATAGAATTGCTTCTAACTCGGAAACAGTGCATCCTACTGAAAAATTATGAAAATTTTCTCCCACTTAGTAACCTCGCAACCACATAGATTCTTCATGATGGGAGAAAAAGAAATTTGAAAATCCTCAATTTTCCAATATTTCTATAGCTTTAAACATCGTTCGTATCTCAAAGTAGAGCATTGTCATATTTTTTTTTTCTATAATCGCTTCGATCGAGAGATCTCGAGAACAGGTAATCCGACTGAAAAAACAATAAAAAATTTCCTCCCCCCATTAGTACATATTAATTCGCTGCCAAATTCAGTAATACAGTATGCTCATGTGCAGTCGCCAACTTATTTTTTGTTCGCAAGATAAATTATATCCCAAACTATATTATCAATTTATCGCTACTTCAATTGTTTCAATTTACGAAAGTTTGACGCATGGCTGAAACTTACAGGAACACGGTGTGTTATCTTTTTCTTATAAATTGAAATTTATTGCAAATCAAATGTCTCGCTGTCGCTAAAATTCGAGAACGGCTGGACCGATTTGGCTAATTTTGTGGCAATAAAATAATTGTGGCAGTTCAAGGAAGGTTTAAAGTTTAAACGGTGAAAAATATTGGAAAACTTCCGGGGAATATACTAAAATAGACGATTGAATTTTCCCATACTAACTGTTCGCTTTATTTAATTTGTCATATGACTGTCAAATAATATTTATAGGTGCGTCAGTTTACTTGTTTGGCTAATTATTTTTCCAGCTAAGACAGAACAACGACTGTTACACAACAACGTGTGTGACAGCTAGTATTAAATATATTCAATAGCATTCTGCAATTAATCAAGTTTTAGTAACCACTTGAGAAGATCTGCTGAGTCATTTCCGTTCCCCTATCCGGCCACGTATCCTCTCCGAGTTAACGAATCAATTAACCAAGTATATCCGAGGTTAGTTAAAGTCACAATTTGTAACAATCAGAAGCAAACGTCGCTACTCCCTTTCGGGCCATTGCCGGAGGACAAAGATGATGTAATTATGAACCATTCAGTGCACGCCGGTCCTCGTGTAATGACTGTTATTAATCAAGATCAACTACAATTCTAATTTAATGGATGGCTACGTACGACGTGGAGCGAGTGGCAACCTTTCCCGTGATCCGCTGTAGCATTAATTATATTAATATGCAGGCTCTTTCGCTTGCGGTTTAATTACCTTTCTGCATCTGTGCTTTATTAAATTAAATTCTCGTTCATCATTCAATGTGTATGCTAAACACGTTTTGATAATCCCACATAAATGAGGACGGATGCCGTTAAGTATTAAGGAGGAAGCTGAAATAATTGAAACAAATGCAGGCGTTACTCGACAGATTGTCCAATACAACGGCGATTTGTCTAAGTCATTGAGCTGAAGGAGCCAATTGCCGTGTCTTATTGATATTAATTTTATTCAAGTACCTACTTATGTTACTAAAATTTCACTTATTCAGTATTCTGTAGTCGAACATACGAATATCTCTTCTAACTTCTTAACATAAATATTAAAATAATTGATATGTTATGCTATATTATTGTGGAAATGTTTGTTTACCTTCCTCAGTTCCTCAGCACTCAGCTATTTTCGTTAGAGTCAGACATTTGGAAATGTGTCGATGCTCCAGGGTATTTTAGTCACCACCCGCTGTCTGCTTATTACTCTATAATTCGAATATTTCCTTGTTTATAAACAGAGGTAATCAGGTTGTTTTTAATATGGTATATTTTGGGAAATATTTTGACTTCTTGCCAATACACAAAAAATTTTAAGAGTATGTACCTTATCTTGCCTTCTTCCATTAATGAAAGTATCTAACATTAATAAACAAAAAATTAAACCAACTTCCAAAGTAAAAATTCACAAAAAAGAATGAAATAAATCTATTTCCCTTAATAAATTGCCCTTTTAAATTCGGCTAGAATTTTAACTATTTCTCTGTACAATCTTCATAATATCGAAGTCCCTATAAACTTTGAGGAGTTCCCTCGATTCCTCGTGGATGCCATGATCAGGACTCCACTTCGGTGACTAAAGGACTAATTTCGAATTATACCCTTTACAAAAACAAAGGATTCTATTAGAATCAGGCGCTACTTTGCGGAAATCCATAGCATACAATTTAATTAATATTATATCTAGCAATATCGCGCGAAAAAATACCCACAACCTGCAAGCAAATGTGTGAGTGTACGCATAAACAAGCGTAAAGCACCTCCCTCCTCCCACACTGCTTATGCGAACACTCAGAAACAAGATCGTGCAAATACCACCACCACACAAGCATTAATGTCAGCAAGATCGTGCAAGGCCAAGGCCCACATCACCATGCAGGTTGTAAAACTCGACGCGCGTTTCGCCTCGAACCCGGAGCATCCTTAAGAAGTGGACCTGCGAACAAAGTTCGTTAGTAATGCCGCAAGCCAGACCACCACCAGTATATCCTACTGGATACTTGTACCCCCACCAAACAGGTTAATGAGCGGTGACGTAGTCGAACAAGTTTGGTCATTCAACAATGCAAGTCTATTGTTGTTCTTTTCTTAAATTATTTCTAATTGTTCCAACACGCTCAGTCAAAAGCCTTTGTCACATTTATGTAACACCTTATACTTTATAGGATCCCCATCAGCCATCGGGTACACTATGACCACTATCTAAAAGGTGTTTAGCAAAATGTGATTTATCACGATGACCATTTCTATAAGCCCCGATGTGTTCTTTGTAGCGAGTCTCAAGTTACGTCCAGTTTGACCCACGTATACACTATCATATTCAGGACAATCCTTTTTATAGACACCGGATTGATACTTTAAATCATTCCGGTCCTTATTATGACAAAAAATTTTTTTAAAGTATTATTTGTCCTGAATGCGACATGCATATCGTTATTTTTCATTATTTTAGATAAACGTGCAGATGCTCACCCATGTAGATCAAACTGGACTTGTATCTAACTACTCCCTTATCAGGAGTACCTGAGTACAAAATCTCAACCAATACCTTATTTCTATTATTAAAAATATTATTAATAATTTTGGAATTATTCCCATTCGACCTGGCAATTTGGTATATTACGTTGGACTCTTTTTGATAATTTACTTTACTAATAGGAATGGACTCCAATCTGTGAACTTAACTATGAAAAGCCGCGAGTTGCTATATAGTATTAGTATATGTCGGTTTGCGAAAGATTCCAAAACTGTGTTTATTATTGTCTTTAGTTATATATAAATCAAGAAAATTAAGAGTGTTATTATCTTCACATTCTAATTAAAATTTAATTTTAATGTTTTTTATTGTTTTTTAACAAAAAAAAAACTCTTTATAAACAGAGAAGTACCTATTATATCATCATAAATCATAATGTGATGATGTATGGTGTGATGATGGTGGTGATCATGATGATTATTGTAATTGACAGAGTGGCATATACTTGCAGTTCTTTAAACAACGCCGTAATCCCCAAACATGTATCTATAAGGAGTCAGGAGTTCTGTTTAGTATACTTTTGGATCCAGGGTATACCTTGGTGTAAAATTTTACTTTTTGGTAGTGTACGGTCAACAGTGTGTCGACTATACCGTACATCACGTTACGCACTGTCAGCGTTTACTTCGCCACGCGTTATTACAAATTGAATCAGTTAAATCAGTTCGCCAGTCGTTTCGCGTGCTCTTTTAACCATTTCACCATTTTAATCATTTTACCATTAACCATTTAGTATAATTTAAGTGTTCAATAAACCCATTCAGCTTAACTTGTCTTTTACTTCTGTACGGACACCAAACCACCGTACAGGTAGCATATGCTTGGGTTACTTCAGAAAAAGTCAAAATTACTATATGTGTCCATATAAATTTCGAGGAGTTTTCTCAATTTCTCATGAATCCCACCATCAGCTGACAACGATACCAACTTCGGATTACCTTTATATCAAAAAAATACGTGTGGCACTCGGGGACTGCCACTGTAAAGCATAATAAAGTTGCATAGTAAGTCTACACGATACGTCTAGTCGCACGCACACAAACACCGTGCCGAAGTCTGCCGAACTGAAACGACGTTAGACGATGCACGGCTTTCAACGCCGTGTAACGTAGTTAGATTTTCTCTCCGTAAAATCAATTATTTCGGCGTTACTCGCGTCATCTATGATTTGTATACTTAATTATTTTAGTCATTCAGAGGCTAAAGCCTCTGAATGACTAAAACTAAATGTGCCGTCATTCCTCACGTCCTTACTAAAACGGCGTTAGCCTTGCTTTAATATTTGGTTCAGAGATAGATTTTACTTCCGTCTTAAATCTTAAAAATAATAATTTAATTTTGAATAATGTTTAAAATACAGTAGAATTGCATTATTATATTTCATAACTAACTTTTGCCCGCGGCTTCGCCCGCGTAGTATAGTGTTCTTGGAGAAAATTATCGCACGCACACAACGCCGTGTCGAAGACTGCCGAACTGAAACGACGTTAGACGATGCGGTAGCGTGAGGTTTTTTCTGGATTCGGTCCCCGCGCTCAAGGCCCGCGATAGAAGCTATGCAATAGCTTAAAAATAATTTTGAAAATCAGTCCACAGACGGCGGAATTATCGTTGAACATACAAAAAAAATACAGCCGAACGTATTACCGCCTCCTTTTTTGTAAGTCGGTTAAAAATCTTCAAATCTTTCTGATGAAAGAAAAAATATATTTATTATTAATTATTTAATTATTATTTAAGTATATAATTATTATTTTATTATTATTTTAATTATTATTTATTATTTTTATTTTTACTTCTCTTCGTACTTGATTATTTTAAAAAATAGTATTGCGTGCTTTTCTTCAGTTTGGTCTGATCGGATGCAAAATCGTATCGTCTGTGTGGAATTTCGAGATCGCATCAGTCGGCCGGATGGACTGAAGCGATTCGTTCCAATGTCGCCAGCTCTGTTTTTGCTACTTGTTTGTTTGAAACTACTAAACTCGCGTCGTTTCTACTAAAAGCTACTAAAAGAATACTGAAACCTATCGACAAAGATACTCAACCTAAATTCCCCAAAAAACCACTGCATTTTATGTTTTGTTATATTTGTTATATTTTATTATTTATAGAATTATATTATAAATATCGTCAAATTAAAATATACTAGGACATATTACGTATATAGTAATTAAACGGACCGTAGTTTTAACCAAATTACGGACGAATGCTAGGATGTATTATTATGATAAGGTGTCTTTCTTTTTTGGTTTTTTGTGCCTAACCTAGGCCATTGTGCATATTATGATTACTGTCTGTCTCTTTCCTACTAAAACACTACTAACAACTAAATTCCTACTAATGAGGGAATAAAATACTTAATTTAGTAGTAAAACTTTGTAAAATATTATTAAGTTGGCAACATTAATTCGCGGCGCGGCACCGGACCGATGTCGCTGCGTTGTTTCACTATCAACTATTCATCTGTAGCATGTCACACGATGCGGTGCGGCGCCGCACCTGACTTGCAACCGCCGAGACCAAGCAGGGAGGGGTGAATGTGTTGCGACGTCGGAGCGGCACCGCTCAGTTGTTTATGCGTCACAAGGAAAGGCACATGCTGGCTCGTTTCGTTTTTTTCTTAGTTTTTTGTTGATTTGATTCAGGTTTTAAAAAATGAATATCAACGAAAAAGATGTTGATATGGACTACATACATCGCATTAGTTCAAGAAAGGGAAATTCTATGAGATCCAATGTGGACTTCAAAAAAAAAATTAAAACAAAACCATGGGAGCAAATTGCAAAAATTTTTTCCAGACTATGATGATTTTTCTCGTGATAAAAAGAACCAAATTAGTGAGTAATTATTTATTGTTTTAGTGATGATTAAATCTTCTGTAACTGGAAAGCCTCTTTTCGTCTAACAACAGCTCTTTATATTCTTGGAGAAAGAACTGTCCATCACTGTTCCTTAACGCAATAAAGGGACAGACCCAGTATTGTCGTAGGCTTCTACGTCATTTCGGCGGTGGCGTAATAATAGGGTCAACAACAGACATCTTTTTCGATCCATTTTTATTACCTACGCTGCTGGGGCGCCGGCGGCGTCGCTGCGACATATCAACGTTGCGGCGCCGCACCGCTCGTGTGCCCGCCGCGTCGGTGAAATCTTTGCGGTGCGGCGCCGCAACGCATCGTGTGCTTCTGCATTAAGACTATTCTCTACCACAGATTAATAAATAGTTACTACGTAACTTCTACGACGCGATGCGACGGTAACAATTTACGCTTAATAATGCTGGAACAATTTACGCTTATGTTATGTTTGTTATGACTTATACTTTAAAATAATTTTGATATTTCGAGCTCCAAATGATGCTAATATAAAACTCTAGGTAGAGTCAATTTAATATTTTACAAAAACTATAATTTATATATCTTATTCCATTAGACATAATTCTTTCGATCCGTATACCATTTCATTAAATATGCGGTACACATACATTATACCTACACTAAACAAGGTGTACCTATTAACCAAAGGCCGGCCACGGACGAAGCCCTTTTGCATGCTTTGCATTTGTGAGTATTAGCGGCGGTTTGCGGCCGCACCGGAGTTTTAACAAGGGGTCGAGGGTCAACGTGCCTTATCTTTGAGTTGCGGGGTTTGCCGGTTGTCGGTACACAGGTAGGTACATTCGTTTTATTGCCATAAAAGTAATTGCAACGATTACAATTTTGATAAAAGCCTTAACAAACACGAGTCCCGACCCTTTGAACCTACCTAAGCTAACCTAAAACAAAGAAAAACAGAAGTCGGAATAACATTATAGGTCGGATCTGGAGAAACAATAGTTCATTGGATAATGAAGCCGACATCAAAGCGGCCGATACGGCCGAACGAGAAATCAGCGAGAGAGATGAAAGACGCGCGAACACGCTCGGCTGAGGATGTCGGTAATTTATGAATTTGTCGGGACAAATGAACATAGCCGCGGCGAAAATAAAGAGCACGGCCGCGCTGATAAATTCGTGTCACATCAAATGGATCGTGGACAGAGAGCGCAGTATTTATGGCGCTATACACCGGCTCCGCCCATTACAATTTACAAATAAAACAAGTCCGTTTCATGTTCTCCACAACTTGCCTGAACTAAATTTGTTCGCAACGACTCGATTACATGTACGTAAGACTTACTTCACGTCGCTTATATAAATAAGCGACGTGAAGTAAGTCTCCGGTTAAGCTTTAACAATTAACCCCGGCGAAGCCCTACTACGTGTCAGGTAACCTGCGCCCTAGTTCAAAGAATTATTTTGCTACAAACTTAAACCAATCTAAATATAATATTAATGAGGCTACAAGTACCGAATAGGAAATTACTACTTTTAATCATTACTGGTTTAATACCAGTAGTAGGATTTTCTATTTAAAACCGTAAAAAATATAACGAGCCAAGTCGTAAAGGTCCTCATTACGTTCTCCTTTATTCTCAAACCGAACTTAGCAGTTAACGAATCTTAACGATTATTTCTCACAAATAAGCCAATAAAAGAAAATATAAAAGCGGAGCATTTAGAATTGGAAGCAATAAAATAAATCTGGAGAGGTCGTATTTCACCTTCCGCGGCAGGCACGTCGCGGGCGGTACAAAAACTACGACGGAATTCAATAAAATCACAATCGTAAAATCTGTACTAATATAAAAAAATACCTGAAGGGGCATTTGGAGGCGACCCCCAATAATGGGTTCCGCCAGATGCAGAGTCCGGCCGCTCGGAAAAGTCACAGTGGCAACTCGAGCGAGGGAAATGATTTTTTTCGGTCTGCCACACCCGGCCCTCGCCAGTCGCCGGCTCAGCGAAAACGCTCCTCTCACGAGAATTACTTACGCGAAACGGTTACTTATAGGATAATAAAATATCTTATAGTAAGCTAAATTTGGGTCAGGAAAATTATATAATAGTTTCTCATTGGGATATTAGCTAATAAATTGAGCGGGGCTCATCCGAGTACGAATAAGATAATAATAATAATAATATTAAGTTTACTTCGTAATATTATTAGGTTTTCTTCGTAAAAATGTATCATAATAAAAGTAAATATAAAAAAAAGACGTGTGGCACTCGGGGACTGCCGCGGTAAAGCTATTGCATAGCATTTTGTATCAACTTATGCAATTATAATTATTTATTTATTTTAACTTATTTATGCAGTATTTCTTTTTCTTTGATATTAATTCAAGTTACACTTTTTGAGCGTGGTGACCGATAAGAAAACAAATTTTTCTTTTATTAAATAAAGAAAAAGTTAATATTGTTTAAAATATTTTTATTATTTTACAATACATGTGGGTTTTATTATCTTACAGTAGTTGTTGGTTATTCAGGAATATTTATCATTGAAACTATAGGTTTATGATAACTGAAATAAGAAACATAAGTTTGCGACTTAATATCCTCTAAATACCTAGAAAATACCGCGTCAATGGTGGTCCCATATTTTGTTGTGGACTCTTGTGGATCATTATTCATTTTCAAATTCAATGTTTTTGATAGAAAAGTTGTCAACTGCTCTGATTTTTTATCAGCGAAGTTAATGTTGAAATCGCCAGCCAAGATAAGTGGAAATTTATTACCATTTGTACCAAGTATTTTCGACCCTTCTTCAGTGTACTCCAGTAAAGTGCGATGAATAAAATGCTCTACCTCGTCCAATTTTGGATTCGGAGAAATGTAAATTGCTACCATAACTATTTGTAAGCCATTTCTAAGTTTGCATAAGCACGCACAAATATCTCCAACAACTGAGCGCCTAACATTAACATCGCTAACGTGTGCAATATTTTATTTTATTATATTTTATTTTTTATTTTATTTGTTCGGAAAACTTACAGCTACTTTTACAATTCAAATAAACTAGTTACTAACTAAAAGCCATTTATAAGTTTTCACAAATAGCAAAAAAGAGAGTGCACATAAAGGCATAAGTAATCAGTGAAACATAAGTAATATATAGTAAATAAAGAGTGTACATTAAAGCATAAGTATAAATATGAAAGTAAAACAAGCTCAAGATGCAAATGTACAGGAAACAGATACTTAATCTAGGCATTAGGTGTGTTAATTAGTGTAAAGGTCTTTTGAGAATTGCAACATTATAGCTATACATGGTTGTAGTAAATTATAAGTAATGCAACAATAACAAACTCTACTATAATATAATAACTTTTTAATTATTATCGCTAAGCAAAACTAAACTACAGCTAGCTAATCAACATTGAAAAAGGACTTAGTAACCAACTGTCTAATCGCATGAGGCTCGGCGGTGAAAATATCAAAAGATGGGTTTACTCTAGAAAATTCATTTAGTTGAGAACTCGCTCTAAATATAAATGAATTACGGCGGTAATACGTTTTAAAAGTGGGGATATTGATTGGAACAAAACTTCTAAAATACTTAGTGGGGATACAAAAGTTTATTTTTTCGAGCAAGTATGAGCTGTCAATGTTATTATTAATTATTTTAATTAAATAAGATATATCAGTTATATTTCTCCGTACTGTCAATGGTAAAAAGTGAAATTGCTTACATCTATCTTCGTAGCTTGGCAAATAATAAGTAATTCTGAATTGTAGGTATCGTAAAAAACGTTTTTGGATAGATTCAATCCTATTTCTATATAAATCATATTTAGGGTTCCATACCTCTGAGCAGTATTCGAGTATGCTACGCACATGAGCACAGTATAAGACTTTAATCACTTTAATTGTGGTGAAATTTTTACTCATCCTAATGACGAATCCGAGCGCTTTAGAAGCTTTATTAACAATGTGATCAATATGTTTGTCGAAAATTAATTTTGAGTCCATAATAACGCCCAGGTCTTTCATATAATTAGTAGTTTCCAACACTTTATTACTAATGCTGAATGGGAATTTTAGTAAATTGATATTACGAGAGAAAGTCATTGTAAAGCACTTGGAGACATTTAGGTCTAGTTTATTAACATTGCAGTAATGATTAAATCTAATCAAGTCTCCCTGTAGCAGACGACAATCATTAACAGAGGAAATCTTTTTGAAAATTTTGGTGTCGTCCGCATATACTAAAAATTTACAATATTTAAAACATGATGCAATATCATTAAGAAAAATTGCAGATAAAAGGATAGGATCGAACCCTGGGGCACTCCCGATGGTATATAAATCCATTTAGAGATAAATCCATTTATAGCTACAGCTTGAGAGCGGTAGGTTATATATGAAGAGAACCACCTGAATAGGTTTCCGCGTATACCAGCGAAGTACAGCTTCTGAAGCAGGATAGAGTGGTCGATACGATCAAATGCCTTACTAAGGTCAGTAAAGATCACATCGACCTGCTCATCCGAGTCCATGCAGGAGGAGATATAATCATTCGCTATAATAAGGTTGGAGACCGTCGAGCGCCCTTTCATAAAGCCATGCTGCTCGGGTATAAACCAGCTACGCAATGTAGAATATAACTGTCGATGTACGATGCCCTCGAAAATTTTAGCAAATATACAGAGCTTGGAGATGGGTCTGTAGTTCTTTATTTCAATTTTATTTCCGCCCTTGTGTACCGGTGTTATGAAAGCGGCCTTCCAGATATTAGGTACATACCTCTCGTTTAGTGATCGCGTGAAGATCATACAAAGAGGATCGACTAGACTCTTAGCACATTTAACAATTAGTATGGGATGCAAATTATCCGGGCCAGCTCCTTTACTAATATTAACCGATTTAAATGCATTAAAAATCTCAGACGAATCAATATCAATATTTCTTATGTCATGATTACTCATATCAACGGTCTGAAAATAGGAGGTGCCGTGGCTGGAGTTCGACTGTTGAAAATTAGCCTCAAAGTAGGTGTTAAATAAGTTGCACGCCTCCTCACCATTAGTTGCCAGTATCTCATTATATGTCATAGTGGAGGGAAAAACATTACAAGCTTTTTATTATCTTTAATATATGTCCAAAATGATCTAGGGTTGTTTACTATGTTCAATTCAGTTTTATTAATGTAGGATTCATAGCATTGACGTTCTAAAGTTTTAACTCTGTTTCTTAGTAGTGAGAAAATGTTATAATCGTTAGGATTTCCATATAATTTGTATTTGCGATGATGTTTAAATTTTTCTTTTAGCAACTTTTTTAGAGATGCGTCAAACCAGGGAGGGAAAGTTTTGGACGAAGACACGAGCTTATGGGGAATGTGGGTGTTACGTAGATCATAAATATTATCATAAGAATGTTTAACTGCTTCTTCTATCGCGTTATTATTTAAGATGTTATTCCAATTGAGTGTATCGAGAGCTGCACATAAAGCATCATAATCACCCGAATTATAATAATACTTTATTCTCTCCTTGACTTCCATTGTTCTTTGTACAGTTAAATTAATATTGATGCACAATGACCTATGATGAGGAAGATCGTCCGGTACTAAAGGCTCGTCACAAGGTGTAACATCAATCTCGATATTGGAGAATACTAAATCTAACAGCCTATTGTTAAAATTACGTACCTGACTACACTGAGATAAATTACATTGTGCTAGGGTATCTATAAATTCTATTTGTGTTCGGTTAAGAGAAAACCCTGTATGCACTGAGTGATCACCATACTCATTCCAATCGATGAAGGGTAAATTAAAATCACCTATGACAATAAATTTGTCATCAGGGCATGCATTGACTACGTCGAACAATTTATTAGAAAAATTATCCAATTGAGTGTTGGAACTATTTCCCTCATTTTGCTTACAGAGGTAGAGTGTACAAATGTGAGTATAAGTAGTTAATCTACTGCGAATAGATTTTTGCGTGATGGTCACCCAGATGTCCTCAGCAGACGAGCGCCAGTCCACACGCTCCGCAGCAGCAAGGTTTCGGTGGACCGCAACTAGCACTCCTCCGCCCATAGACTGACCAGTCACACTATAGTCTATTTATATTTATTCTATTTATTCTATTTACACTATATCACGCCGAAAAACTAAGTACCTATCGTCAAACAACTCTTCGTCATGAATTCCTTCTAGCAACCACGTCTCAGAGATTAATATTGCGTCGTAGTTGTTAAGGTAAACATTTCTCTTAAAAATACATGTTTTAGTTCGAAGCCCCCTTGCATTTTGGTAAAATATATTAAGTTTGGAATCCATTTTTAATCAAGAACAATATAATGATGATTATCAATAATACAGAGACATTACTTAAAATTTGTAAATACATTAAAATATAAATGCTTAAAATAAATTTAATACATAGAAAATACATCAAGTAATATAATTTAAGATTTAACTCATCATAAAAAAGTATAGCGAAAATAAGTCTGTAATTATTTCCTGTGCACAGATGCCAATGACTAAACAAAATATTATGGAATACTGTAGGCATTATTATAAAAAAGGGGAAGTTTATATATTTAAAGTAACCATATTCACGAACATTCCATAGGAGATACAATCTATTCTGTTGAGTTATCGAAAAACAATACACTCTATATAATTTTACACAATAATAAAAATACCATATTGAGAAACTACAGTATAGTTCCGCAAAATACTGAATACTTATAAATGATAAATTCTGATAATTAAAAAAAACAGTAGGTACTAAGGCGGGTCAATAAGTCCGTGACTTTTTGAATTTCTAAGCTCCTTACTGAAAAAGCAACACTACTCCTGTCAACAGGCATCTGTCAGTTGACTCCTATCAAAATTTGAACTTGCTGCGTCAGTTAGTTTGTGTTTTACAGCTATCTTTATCAGACTATCCAGTAACTTAAGGAAACAATGGAAAAAAGTGAATTTCGTGTGCTTATTAAGCATTATTTTTTGCCAAAAAAACCATTACCGAGACCAAGGCTAAGCTTGATAAATACTATGGGGACTCTGCACCATCGATTTCAATGGTAAAAAAGTGGTTTACTGAATTTCGTTGTGGCCGTACAAGCACTGAAGCTGCCGAACGTCCTTGACGCCCAGTTGAGATCTCTACACCCGAAACAATCGAAAAAATTCACGATATGTTGGCCGACCGAAGATTGAAAGTGCAAGAGATTGTGAAAGCCATAGGCATCTCGCATGGCTCAGTGGTTTCAATTTTGAATGATCACTTGGGCATGAGAAAGCTTTCCGCAAGATGGGTGCCGCGTTTGCTCACAGTCGACCACAAACGCAATCGTGTAACAACTTCACAGGAAGGTTTGGCGTTGTTTAATCACAATATGGAGGAGTTTTTTAACCGTGGACGAAACATGGATCCATCACAATACACCAGAGACCAAACAACAGTCAAAACAGTGTGTTTCTAAGGGTGAATCGGCGCCAAAGAAGGCCAAGGTGGGTTTGTCAGCCAATAAAGTTATGGCGACTGTTTTTTGGGATGCACGTGGGATAATCCACATTGACTATCTTCAAAAGGGAAGAACAATTAATGGGGAATATTATGCCAACTTATTGGACCGCTTCAATGAGGATTTGAAAAAAAACCGACCTCATTTGGCCAAGAAAAAAGTTCTTTTTCACTAAGACAATGCAAGGGTGCACACATGTGCAGTTGCCATGGCAAAAATCCATGAATTGGGCTATGAATTGCTCCCACATCTACCCTATTCTCAAGATTTGGCTCCGAGTGACTACTTCTTGTTCCCAAACCTGAAAAAATGGCTCGGTGGAAAAAGATTTGACTCCAATGATGAAGTCATCTCGCAAACAAAGGCCTATTTTGAGGACCTCGACAAATCATATTTTTTGGAAGGGATAAAAAAATTGGAGAAGCGTTGGACAAAGTGTATAGAGCTCAAGGGATAAATAAATCATTTTATTTTTCAACGTAGTCCACGTTGAAAAATAAAATGATTTATTTATCAAAAAATCTGTGTTTTATTCCAAAAGTCACGGACTTATTGACCCGCCCTCGTAATATAATATTGTAGGAATATTAAGTTATTATAATATAATTTAACTATTTTAAGATAATTACATTTAAGTTTATCAAGGAATATATCTGATCTAAGTCTAATAAACAAATTGTCTAGAAAATATAATAATATTATTATCATCAATATAGACAATATGGACCCCTCATATTTGCAGATCGAGCGTATAAAATTCATAGAATGTAGTTCAAAATAGTAGTAAAAACTTGTTAATAGTAATGTATTATAACAAGCAATTAAAGAATAGCAAAGAAAATGTTGATTACAAGTTTTAATCATAGTTGATAATTTGTTATTTCTGTAACGAATACAATTTGTCCGTATTATTATCTGCTGAAAATAAGGTAGAATCATGAACCGCCCGAGCGGCCACCGTTTAAGCGAGAGGCGTATATTACACAAGGTAACGTTATAGTGATGCACCGATATATTGGTACAGGGAGAAATGACCCGTAATCGCAAGTAATTACGAACATTTGCATGCGATAATTGCATAATAAGGGGGATACTCACCTGTAACAGTAGGTCCAGTATACGTACACTATTCAAGACGAAAACAGCCGAGCGATAACAGACAGGTTTAAGTTCAGTGTTTCTCAAACCATGTATAGCAAGAACGTTGCACAAACTTAACTTCAAAAACAAGAGTGTTAACTTAATATTAGAGTGTTAACTTTAATACACGTATAAATTATTATTTTAGTTTAAATTAATGTTAATAAATTAGTAGAGAAAGAGTTCACTTTGTAATTCTGTCGAGATCTTTTTCCGATTGTATAAAAAACATTGGCGCCGAGTCCGATTTTCTGGCCATAATTTTGGTATGCTTTACCCAAATATATTTAAAATTATTTTCTTTTGCCCGTGATTTTGCTTTTGCAAGTAAACCTTTATTTCTTTGGGTTAGGTGGTCGTTGAAATAGAAAGTAGGTGAGATCGAGAAACCAATGTTCGATGTATTTAAATTACACTTTCGTGCAGCAGCCACGAAATTTTCTTTAACGTAGCGATTATTGAATGAGATAATAATTGGCTTAGGTGAACTAGATGATCGCGTAGGTACACGTGCAATGTAGTTAATATCCTCCTTGTTTATCGCATAATTCGCGACAGATCCAATTTTTAATGCCAAGTGAAATAGGTTTTCTTCCTTTAACTGAGGGATTCCTTTAATTTCGACATTAATTTCATCATTTAATCTTGTTATTTCTCTCTGCAGACTGGGAATGTCAGACGCAATCTTCTCAATACTAGTTACTTTAGTGTTCAAACCTTCAACACTACTGGATAATTTTTCCGTGCGATCATGTGCCATCTCAACAGAGGCTTTAAGATCAGAGATATCACATTTAATTCTCTTGATGTCTTCAATAACTGTTGCAAGGGGAGCCAGTTGGATTAAGATTGCGTTCAGTTGGTCTTGAATTTTGTCCAATTGGCTGGACGAAGGAAGCATGGGAACCGGTGATGCGCATGGACTCGCCTTGCACTTTAAACATCTCCATGCATTCTTCCTCTCACCCAAGCGTCTATATCCTGACTCAGTGACCCCAGAGCAAGCAAAATCATATTGATTTTTACATACACTGCAAATAGGTCCATCAGAGTGAGTTTCATTACAGCTGCCGCATTGAAACATGCTGAGAATCACTGGAAATACGTTCGACAGAGTGTACGCGTGCACTCGCAAGCAACACTGATCGGTGACTGAAATATTTATTTCAATATTCGGAGTCATAATATTAGTAATATCATTTTTATTTTGGTAAATAGCTACCCCACCTTTTGAAACAGTATCTCGTTTGAACTGAACAATACAATTAAAATTAGGTATTTCAATCGGATTATCATGCGTCATGCAAGTTTCGGTAAGAAGTAACACATTTGTTTGTCTCGTAACTGAATCTTGTAAATCGTATTTATGACTATTTAGACTTTGGCAGTTGAAAGTCATTATTGAAATGCCATTTAAATACAACTTTTTAAGTGCCGCGTCATAGAGTCGGTAGCCGTGTACATTACATGTCATGACTGTGTAAGCAAAGTAACCCAAGTTCGATTCCCACATTTCTTAGGACACCTTTTGTGCTTCCAAAATCTAGTAAAAATCATACTACGTACATGAATTACAAGCTGGGAACGCCATCTATTAGTAAATTATTGAAGCAAAAGAATAGATAGATAGATGGCGCTAAAGCTCCATCTATCGGCGCACGTCCTTACTAAAACGGCGTTAGCCTTGCTTTAATATTTGGTTCAGAGATAGATTTTACTTCCGTCTTAAATCTTAAAAATAAAACGCCGTGTCGAAGACTGCCGAACTGAAACGACGTTAGACGATGCGGGAGCGTGAGGTTTTTTCGTTACGGAATTTCTGGATTCGGTCCCCGCGCTCAAGGTCCGCGATAGAAGCTATGCAATAGCTTATAGCTAAGTAAGGTAAAATACATTATTAGGGTAATACATTATGCCGTGACATTTTGGTTTTTGTCGCTTATTAAGAAAACTATCAGTAAAGTCATGATTTAATATTATAATGCTTCGTCAGCTAAAGTTTAATTGCAACCGAAAAACATTATTTTTGATTATATTATGTTATAATATCTCCCAGTCTGTTACGTAAGAAGTTTAAATTTAATATTATTTTTTTAACTCCCGTAATAAAGTACTGGGTCTTTTCTACTAATGTCTCTTATTTTGGTATATCTCCGGCCAAATACTTGAATAAACTCATAAAATAAACTGTAGGGTGAGGAGTCCATTTAGGATTCCGTAGCTAAAATGACAAAAACGGAACCCTTATACGTAATATCGTCATGTCCTTCAGTCCGTCCCTCCGTATGTCACACGCATTTAACTCGTAAACTAAAAAGCGACGATTAATTAAATTTTACAATAGGCGTATGTTGCTAATCTTATTATACGGGATCTATGTAGTGCCCAATGCCCACTACATAGATGTACTAAATGCCAATCATTTTACAAGACTTTATTTTCTCTATAAATATTAATAATTTTATTTTTGTTTTAGAAGTTTTATTTTGCCTAAAATGTCTAATTTTATTTATAAAATCTCATATTCGACCGAATCTAGAGCTTTACCTACCTACGAACGACTTTTCTGACCAAAAAATAATTTGTTTTAAAGTTTAATATAAAAATTTAAAATTGAATACTAATTTAATGCTGTGCCAGTGTAGGTATTTAAAAGCTTAATCGTGTTAAACGTCTCTTCGAATATAAAACAAGCTATTTGCTGTTAAAGTAGCAAATAGGTAACAACGGAAATTCGCTTTAATCCGGATTTTAAACAGGGCCTTTGGGAACTGCATACTAAGAAGGAAAATTTGCAATGAAATGCATCGGTGTAACGTACCACCTGTGGGGTTTACTTTATGTTGGTGAGATAAATGAAATGTATAGTCCCGATAATATTGGTTTACTTTATGTTGGAGAGATAAATGAAATGTATAGTCCCGATAATATTATATTGTCTTTTCACTAATTACGTACATACAACGTTTAGCTTAATATACCATTTAGATCGGAGGTTAGGACGAGACTGGCTACTTAACATTGCAAATATAATATTGAAATGACATGGAACCAAGAGTGCAAGCATGCACTTTTGTGTGGTCCCTACACCACCTATTCCTGAAAAAGTAATTGAAAGCTATAAATTCTTATACTGTCGTCAATACTTTTTCTGAGACAAATGTGATGGTCGTAACACTATAATATTACGGAAACTCTACAATATTATTTCATGTCATAACATTGTCAGGATACAATCGAATTACGAGAACTCTGAGTTATGAAACAATTCCTATGCATACAAATTAAAAACGCAAAGGAAGTTTCCAATAATAGAATTACGGTGTAATATAATAAAGAAATAATTAGTTAGGATTGGTGGAAATCGCCAGCAACAAAAGCCCGGGAAATCCCGGGAAATGCGAGCATTGTAATCTCGGGGGCGAATAATTGCGGATTGCAGCGGAACAACGCCGCTCATTAGTGCAGTGTTCAATTAGGGGCGCAGCGTCGGGCGGACGGCGGTGGACGCGCGGGCGGCACGCCGCACGATGGCGCGGGCGTCGGGTTGCCAGCCTCACCAGGAAACTTCGCAAATTACAATGTTATTAGACACTAATGTCAACTAATTCCCTGTTACCTTTTGGGCGAGGCTCTTTGTCTCTCCAATTTACCAGTCGTCTTTTGTTTCTCCTTATCTTATGTTTAACGATGCTCGTTTATCTGGATTTTAGTTATATAAAGACCTCCGTAGAATTAAAAAAATATAATTATACAGTAGCTGTCCCGACACACGTTGTTCTGTCCTAACTATAAACTGGAATAAATTAATATACCTACCTACATAAACCTACATTTTCAACACCAACAACTACACCTACCACCTACATCTACGAGTTAGAGCGTTTTATGGTTTTTCCACTAAGCGATACGATATCGGATATCGAACCAACAAATTACGAAGGTATGAGGGATACAGTGATATGTTTCAATATAAAACATTTACCAGTCTTTGTCATTATCGGCGCGATATCCGATATCAAACAAACCGACTGGATATTGAAAAAACGTACAGAAGTCAAAGACATAAGAGCGTTTCCGGTCTGCTATCGGATATCAGTGCGATAAGATGTGAAAACGCTCGTACAAACTACTGGGGCCGATCGATTTTCAACCGACTTCCAAAACACAGGAGGTTCTCAATTCGAGTGTAAGTTTGTTTTTGTATGTATGTTACGCGATTACTCCGCCGTTTGTGGACCAATTTTCGAGGTTCTTTTTTTATTTTAAAGGGTCGCCTCCCAAGTTGGTCCCATTGTCACCGAATGGTAGACCTGGTGATAGGATCCATGAGGAATCGAGAGAAGTCCTCAAAATTGATAGGGACACCTATAGTGATTTTGACTTTTTTTGAAGTAACTCGAACATATGCTATCAAAAATTGAAATGTACCAATGCTAAAAGGGTATACCAACCCTGGATCCAAAAGCACTGAACGGCACTTCTCAGTCTTTACACGTCTATACACGTTTGGCAATTTTAGCATTGCTTATTAAACTGCAAGCATATGCCACTATAAAATAATCATCATCATCACCACCATAAATAATCACACCATACTTCATGATATTATGTTGATATGGTTATTTCTCATAGTCTTTCAGAAATAAGATTGAGTAGAGAAATAGTTAAATTTTTGCAGAATATAAAAGGGGAACTATTTCGACATTATTTCATACTTTTAAGTGATTTTTAAGAATTTTCTTGCTTTTACTTTATATAAAATATTTATTCATTCTGAAATAGAGCTGTTTCCAGTCTAATCAAAGAGATAAACTTCAGCACCTACAAATATTTGATAGTCAAGTGACGCTGTAGACACTGGAGTCTGTAGACCCAAGTTTACGCTACCGAACAGTAATTAGGAGAAAATTTAATTGGCATTTTTTCCAAAATTTCTCACTGTTGAAATCATCCCACCACCTTTTTCAAGATCAAAATTAGCGAATCAGTCCAGCCATTCTAAAGTTATCTTTGATTATTGATAGATATACCTACCTCGTTGAATAGCTGTTTAGACGTAGATGTTTTTCTAACTTCATAATATCTGCAAAATAGCTGCCATATATTTTTTTAGATATGCCTCAAGGAAATTATATAATTATACAAGATTTTCTCGTTTAAAGTAAATTATATTAGTGGCTTGTTTCACCATGTTCTAATAAGTGTCAGATAACTTTGCACGTTTTCCTTTTGTCTTTGTCGGTCGATATAAAGTTAGCAGCAACAAAACTTCCGTTATTGCAGCCGTTGCTGAGATTACGATTACATTATATACCTATACAAGATTTTCTCGTTTAAAATAAATTATATTAGTGGCTTGTTTCACCATCTTCTAATAAGTGTCAGATAACTTTGCACGTTTTCCTTTTGTCTTTGTCGGTCGATATAAAGTTAGCAGCAACAAAACTTCCGAAAAATCTGAAAATATTCGTGATGGTAGTTCATGTAATGAACTTTAAAGGAAATCTGTAACGGCTCATATAACTTTCTTAGTATATCTTCTATTTTATCTATATTATCTATTAGTCTTAGTATAGGTATAGGAGTTAAATAGAGGCATAATTTGTAAAATGAGCTTACTTGAAAAACTTCGTATAAAAGTACCTACCTAACGAAATAATAAGTAGACATGTAAAAAATTTGGTATAATAGTACGGAACCCTACGTGTGCGAGTTCGACTCACACTTGGCCGGTTTTTTAGGGTTCCGTACCCAAAGTGAAAGTGACCTTATTACTGAGACTTCGCAGTCTGTCCGTCTGTTCGTCCGTCTGTCACCAGGCTGTATCTCCTTAACCGTAATAGCTAGACAGTAGTGTGTAGTGTTTTTTTATTATTATTATTATTATTATTATTATTTATAGGGTTTGCCATCAATTGTAAACATTATTATTACTAAGCACTCTAAATAACACACTCGATTAAGTATAGAATTGAGTGTTACAATCTTTTATAGACAAACACAGCATGCACCAATAAAAATTGTAACCAGTAACAAACATGTTACAAAAACACATTCATATTTCTAACATTATTCAACAAGAAACAAAACAATTATAAGAAACATTGTAGACAGGTAAAGATAACATATTTAATACTTTCAAATTGCGTAGTTTTGAATTAAAAAAAAGAAACAAATGTATATATATATAAATACATTTTAAATGTAGTTTTCATATTTCATAGGCACTTGTGGAACTTAAATTGTCAGAAGGCTATTGATGTGCTTTTTGTAGCAAGTTAAATTAAGACCAATGTCCAATTCATCACTTTTAGAAAGACTGTTGAAAGACCTTGCAGATCCTTGGCAATATAGCAAACAGTCCGAGGTTGGTGTTTGACGCTAGTATATTAAACAACTTAAAAGCATTTTTCCTTAGTAGTCTCGAAGGGGCATTAATTTGTAGCATGTGCAGGGCAATCTATTTTGAAGTTTAATCAACTTTTATGTCGGAAAATTAAGTCTAATATCTTTCTGCGACTTTTTAAAGTTAACATTTTGTAATGTTTCAACCTGTTGTCATATCCGCGAAGTTCTCTAGACCCATAGGTATATAGTCTTTGTAGGTTAAATTGCAAAGGAACCGTTTTTGTACGCTTTCTAGGCGCTTAATATATACTTCATAGTGCGGATTCCAAATGCTTCTGTTAAATTCTAATATTGCGCATTGAACAATTTAATTTTAGAAGCAGATTGTTTGAATTCATTTGAATTTCTTATAACAAAGCCCAGCATTTTAAAAGCTCTCTTTGCAATGTTGTTTATATGTTTATAAAATTTCAGTTGGTTAATTATCTATAACAACGCCTAGATCGCAGACTTCTTCTACCGATTCCAGTTCTTGGTTATTAATTTTATATTTATAGCAATTTAGTTTTCTAGTTACCTGTTGCCTGTTATGGCAAATACTAAAACCACAGTAAAATTATTATTTATGGGGGGCTCCCATACAACAAACGTGTTTTTTTGCCGTTTTGTACCTTTGTGCGCGAGTCCAACTCACACTTGACCGATATTTTAACCTTTCCTGTACATCCACAATTATTTCAAGATCAAAATTAGCCAAATCGGTCCAGCCGTTATCGAGTTTTAGCGGGACAAAGAAACTGTAATTCAGCTGCAAATTGTAATGTTAAGTAAAACTAGACATCGCCCTGTGGTCGAAATTGGAACATAATACAACGCGGGTTCTTTTGCCTCTTAGGTAAGCAATAAAAATATATAAATTTTGTCTATTATATTTACAGTGTCAGATTTATATGCCATACTCACGGTCCAACCTGCAAATCTAAGGCTAAAATTGGATAAATCGTTTTTTTTTCAATTTTATTGTACTGGTTTAAACGCACGGTAGGTAGTGTGCTTGTAATATGAGCTACCTGAGGTAGCGATGATAATTTTAAACTATAAATCATGCAATAATTAGAAGAATATCAGTCCAGTTCTATTTTAATTACGAAAAATAAAATTTCACTCATGTTTTTCACGATGAAACCGAACTTAGAATGAAAACTCATAGGCATTGACAGTACTGAATACGTGTGTGTATATGTGAACCAAATCCATGGTAGTGTGTGTTGCTGTTATTTTCTTTATTTTCATGTATTTCTAAGCATTATTTTAAGAAATTTGAGCTTTTCCCTCGCCTTCTTCAGCATAAAATTTAATTGTGCCAAATTTCACTGTCATCCGTACGCGCAATTCTCTTAAAAATGTACTTGAAATTTTCGCTTATATAGATAAGTAAAATAAATTTATATATTATATAAGAAGTACCTGGGTAACCGCGCTTTGCTCGGAGTTCAGAGAATTTTAAATAAATAAAAAGAATCACAAATATATTTATCTGACCGGGATTGGAACCCACCACATTCCAAATTTTCGAACAAAGCAAAAGTTATACATAAGCTGTAAGCATAATATTATACCAATCAGCCAATCGGACAGACGGACGGATAATAGAGTCGAAATTATTAATATATTGTTGCACGACGAAAAAACATATGTAGCTTAAAAATGCGCAGTTTCTCAGGGATTACACCTAGCTAGATCAATTTTTCGCCCCCGAAACTCCCTGCATACAAAATTTCGTGGTAATACTTGCAGCCGTTTTCGAGATAACGATACTATATTTTAAATACATGTTTAAGGTGTAAGATATCCATCCATCCATAGATTTTTTTGTGGATTTTATCAAAGGTTAAGTTTGCTAAAAACGATATAAATACTTGGTTCTCCAATCTCCGTCTGGCTCCAGTATCCCAGTCAAGACCTTTTTTTCCAGGAATGCATAGAAGCATCGAGTTGAAATTGATATCAAATACTCAAATCTTGCAGTAGAGAAAAAAAATATTCCGTTTATTTTGACCCTCGTAAGGGAATCAAAACCTATAGGGTACTTTGCGTTGACGTTAACCTAGAATCTAAAGATCCGAAAACCGTGTAGTATCTAGTTTCGTCACGAAAACATCTACTAACTTTAAAACTTTGAACGAAACCCTTGCTGCGCGAGTCCGACTCGCTCTTGGCCAGATTTTTTACAGCTAGAGCAGGAAAGCTCTTAACTCTACTTACAAATATTACAAATATATATAACATACTACGTCGCTTGACATGCCCTTGTTCTAACAATACCCAGGGAGCATATTAACACTCGGCGTTGATTCTAATCATATTGATTTTTAATCGACTTCAAAAAAAAGGAGGCGGTTGTACATTCGGCTGTATATATATTTTTTTAAATTTAGAATGGTTTTGTTTAACAATTATAATAATAAGTTACTCGCATAACTTAAAAATTTAAATCTCATACTTTTCTAAATTGTAAAGCTCCAACCTAGTGTTGTCAGGAAACAGTGCCCTTTCTTTTACCTACAGCGGCTACAGCTGTCGGACAAAGGCCACCTCTCACGAAACTTAAAGGTGAAAGGGCAAAGGTAAACGAAGGTAAAATACCAACTACGAGTACGTTTATATCGTCGGTTGATACATAACTTGGATAACATTTTTACACTACGAAAAATTGTAGAGTGGACCAACGTTATAATAAATAACTCCCCACGCCGATTTCGGTTACGCGAACGCGGTGGCTGGTTTCATTGAAACTAGGCCAGCTACGCAGGAGTAATTTTACAGTGCCCAAGTGTGTGCCCAGTACACAAGAGCACTCTCTCTTCCACCACTCCACTCTCATAACCCAGTGGGACGGATAACTGACACGACTAGCGAGAGATCAGGCGGGTCCGACTTTTTACATCCGACGCATGGATCATCTTTCTTGTCAGACAATCAGGTCCTGCCTAGCCTGCATTGTCCTAACCAAACTTGGAAACAACATGTTTTTGTTGTTCCAATGCGGGAATCGAACTCACGACCTTCAAGTCGAACGCCAAGCTCTAACCACTAGACTACGGAGGCTGTCAAGTGTCAACGTTAGTTAGGTACCAAAATATATATTTCATTAATATTTCTCGTCTTGAATCTTATCTATACTAATATTATCCCACCAAAATTATTTTTATGTAAAGTGATGCCAAGACGATACCATATGACTACAGATAATTCAACTCATCTTTGCGCGTGACGCTATGTGCGCGTGACGCTATGTGTGCGTGCGCTTGTAATTATACAGCTTTAATTTGTGTGGCAGTGACGCAACCGCCGTCGTCCGAGCAACACGTGTTCTTATCGTTTTTTTTGCGTGGGTACAGTCATTAGGAAAATGTCTAGCTCTTCACGGAGAAAATGTTTAAGGAGTCAGGTAAATATTTTTGTTATGTGTCACTTTCGATATAATTAATATTTGTCATGATTCAATAATGTATGAATCTTTAAAAAATAATATTTTAAAGTTAACGTATTGTTATTGTTTTAGTCTCGTGAAACTATTACCAAGGTATACGAATTTATGAAAGATCTTTTGCAACTAGTAAATGATCCAGTTTGCAGCGCATGTCCAATTTTAATATCAAAATATTAAAATTGAAATATTTATACAAATAAAAATACATTTTACACATTAAGTTTTTATTTTAGTTGTAATAAATGTTTCTGTATTTTGTACTTCACTGTACCTCTTATCACGCACACAAGTCACTGTGCATATACAAGGTTAACGCACACATAATTCCGCGCGCAAAGATGATTTGAACTATCTGTAGCACTGTCAAAAAGGTATCAGATCTCATGTAAAAGCAAGCTTCTGACTTTACCAAACTTCAAACTCTACACGCCTTAACTCTATAAGCCTAACCACACAAACTCTACACCTTGTCAAAATATGTGGCCTGGCCACTTTACATGTTTAATTAATCTGCTACTGGGAACATATCCTGAATATTTCGTTTATCTGGTATAATCCAAACCCAAGTTATGAAGGGTTCAAAAAATCGACGAAACGCTTCGAGAAAAGGTGGTCTGGTAGTGCCCTTGCGCTTCGCTTGGTTCGTCTTGGCAGATGAAAAGGAAAGATTTGTTTGTGTGTTTGTATTGAATAGGCTCCAAAACTACTGAATCGATTTTGATCACATTTGGCACGGATATAGAGTAGACCATGGGGAAGAACATACTATTTAATTTTCTAAAATTTCTAAAATTAATATTCAAGGTTCTATCTATACATATAATAAATTCGTAACTGGTCGCTGTCTGTACATGGAAGATATATAAGAATATATAAGAAAAACTATTACAGTGGGGCGTTATGAACGATATAGAACCCTGTACGTTTGTACGCGCTAATCTCAGAATCTACTGGATGGATTTTTATGAAATTTGGTATGCTAGTAGTTTAGACTCTAGATTAACACAGGCTACTTTTTATTGCGGAAAATGTACGGTTCCCTTGATATTTGTTTCTGCGCGTACGTAGTCAACGGCTTAACCGATTTGAATGCGGTTTTCACTAATGTGTTTCGGTTTGCTCTACTAAAAATTTTGTGTTTGTTTCATTTCAATCGGTTCATAAATATAAATGTCATTTCACTCTAAACAATGTGACATATCAAATCCTATAAAATAACTGATCAGTTGAATTGGCTGAAAGTTTTCGTAGGTTAGGTTATTATTACCTTATCATTGATGCATATTAATACCCAGAGGAAAAAGTGAGAAGTTCTATTATAGTCGTAACTCATGTTAAGCAACGCCGGTCGTGGATTCAACTAGGATGGGTCACCACAATCCCAAATATGTTTAAGTCAAAATCTATACGCCTAATACCTACTAACATTTTCCTAAATTCAAAAGATTTTCTAAATCATTAAAACACACGACGAAGATATCCTTACCTATAATATTAATAAAGTTCGATGTATGAATGTTCGATACTCTTTACGCAATAACAACTCATCGGGTTTTGCTGAAATTTAATATGGTTGTAGTTTAGTTTCTGGATTAACACATAGGTTACTTTAATTCGCAGCAAAAAATACGGTTCCCGGGATTTCTTTTTCGCGCACGAAGTCGTGGCTAAAATCTGGACTATACTAATATTATAAGGAGGTAAAGTTTGTTTTTTTGAGAAAAACTTACCGAGATTATAAGGGGCTAATCTCTGGATCTAATTCAACCGATTTTTTAAATCTTTTACCAATAGAAAGCCACATTATTTGTGAGTATCATACCCGAATAATGTTAAGTCTTACCCGTGGTAGTCAGATTTGCAAAATAAAATAATCTAAAATAACCTAACCAAGATATATAGAAAATAGCATGACAGGACATGTCTATCTAAGGAGGATTCCGTAACTATCAACGCGCAATAGGTTTTCTTTGAATTACTTCAAAATTATTGTCCGATTTCGCTTAAAATAATTTTCCTAAAGAGTTTTTAGCATAATGTATGAAATTTATTTTAAAATACCTATTCAACGGTACCCCATACATAATGGAGTAGAATGAAAAAAATATTTTTCATCCCCACTACATGTATGGAGAGCCACCCCTGAAATATAAAATTATTATTATTATATCATATATTACCAAAATCGAGATCTATATACAGTATTTAAATGTATCAAATTTCATTCATTTATATACATATATAATATAATAATAATTTTATATTTCAGGGGTGGCTCTCCATACAAGTAAAGTGGGGATGAAAATTTTTTTTTCATTCTACTCCATTATGTATGGGGTACCGTTGAATAGGTATTTTAAAATAAATTTCATACATTATGCTAAAAACTCTTTAGAAAAATTATTTTAAGCGAAATCGGACAATAATTTTGAAGTAATTCAAAGAAAACCTATTGCGCGTTTATAGTTACGGAACCCTCCTTAGACATGTCCTGACATGCTCTTGTTTAGGTTATTTTCTTTCGTCGCGCAACAATATCTCAATACTTTTCACTCAATTATGTCAGTTCAATTCGCAGTTTACCAGAATTCAATTGAAATTAGCAGAATCCCGCTCAGATGAATCATGAATATTTTAGCGATTCGTTTTTTTTTATTATTTATCAGAACTACGAGCAAAGCTCGGTTACCCACCCAGGTACACTTTTTTAGAGTTCCATAGTTTACGTCTCAGAACCCTTATGGTTTCGTCATGTCCGTCCGTCCGTCTTCAGTTTACCGTCCAAACGGTTAGTGCTAGAAAGATGAAAATTTGCATGGATATGTGTATTTACCACGTAGACAAAATGCTAAAATAAAATCATAATTTTTTTGGGGTGTTAAGTACTCGAAGAACTTGTGTTACGGGGACCAGACAATGGGAAGTTACTTACTTCCCAATGTCTGGTTAAGAATTAATTATTATACTTCAGGTAAGTATAATAATTAATACTTAATAATATATTCATTATTAAGATCTTTGTTTTATTATATACATATTTAATACACATCCATGACCCAGCTGGCTTAGCATGGCGATCCGAAGAAATAATTTTAAAGGAGAAATATTCTATCCAAAACAGTTCGTTGCAAAATAGTTCTTAATCCATGGTAACGAGGTCGTCAATAGAAGTCAACATTTCTAAATAGCCATATTTTTAAAATGGCTGCCGGGAAATCTTCTGTCAAAAATGATCAAATTTTCAAGTAAATGACTTAACGTAAAGAAACTATATTTATCTTGGACCGCCATAATGTGGAGTAGTTGACATTATTGTAACACTATTTGATATTGAAATAAGAAAACGTTTCTACTTTAGCTGTCAAAAGAGGCCATTTTGTGAACTCATGATCGAGAAGAAAAGAAATATTGTTTCTCATAACGACGACACATCGACCTTCCTGCCTTACAATAAGAACTATTTTGCTCCGAATAGTATTAATGTTTCTTCAACCTGTCATTTTGTCGATTCTTCGGTGTTTCTAGGGTATATTTATATATTTATCAATCTATATGAAAAATACATTTATGTACATAACGTTAACGGTATGTATTTCAATGTTAATATAGTTTTTGTTAAACTTTAATTTATTACAAGGAATCAGGCATTAAGGAATCGTTCCTAATTATTTGTCCAACCAATTTGTATTACGGTCATCTCACACTGAGACGCGAGAGTGTTCGAATTTCGAACTGCACGTGTATCTTCTTGTGTAATCAATAAAGTTCAATTTTGATTTACTATCTTAATAAGAATGCCGCGCCGCGTCGCGTCTCGCTAACTGACGCTAAGTTACCATAATCATAAAACACACAATTTGTAAAAAAAAATAGCGTTTTATTATATCATCATAACAGCATTTACTCAATCCATTTGGCTATTTTATAACGTAACTAGTTGCATGTAACAACAAACACACTACTGCAAATGACTTGGTTATGTGAAAGAAACTACACAGTGTTACTAAAATGATGACCATAACTGTATATCGTTGAATACGACCAAATCCTCGCTAAACAACTTATTTACTTATACTAGGCATAATATTTGTAATCTCACCATTTTCTATTTCAAGGGCCAATCTTCTAATAAATGTCGGATAGCCTATTCGGAAGTTTTGTCGCTGTTTACTTTATATCGAGCGACAGAGATAAAACATGAAAATTTGGTTGCCAACCGTCCTGTTTTCCCAGGACATGTCCTGGTTTTTACAGTGTCCTGGGGTATCCTGGATAGTTTCAAAGCAGCGTCCTGGTTTTTCAAAGCGCCCTGATAAGGTCATGTAGGTACTTATTTATATTAAAATTCGTGCGCCACTTACAATTTTTTTTTCTAATTTAATTTTAATCAAATACTTGAATGAAAAAGTATGATTATTACCTTTTTTTATATGTATGAACGCTTTACACCACATTAATCTGGTCCCGTGGTAAGTTCTCGAAGAACTTATGTTACGGGTACCGAACAATAGAAAATATTATACACATATTTAATACACATGCATGACCCAGGAACACGGATTTTTTTTTGTTCCTTCGGCGGGATTCGAACCCGCGACCCCCAGCTTAAGCACCAACACGATCAATCACTGTGCCGCAGAGGTCGTCAGCATTACATGTATTTCATATTTTAACCTATTTTCACTACATTTTAATTTAACTGTTGCAACTCTTTTACTGCGTCCTGATTTATTCAACTTCAAATCCTAGTTTTTCTTAAATTTGGTGTTGGGTACCCTAAATAAGCTATCAGTAGATTATGAAACAGGCATTAAGTATTTACTATTTATTTTTATTAGTTCTTTCTATATTAGCTACACCTACTTCTTACAATATGTAGAATGTAGGTAGAGACTGCTCGGACTGCTGCTTGACTATCTTGCACTCAAATCGCTTTTTAATTGTCTCGACTACGTGTTAATCGCTAAAAATATTTTAAAATATACTTACAGCCATCGAATCGCTTCGGTCGATTTGGGTAAGAACACAAAGAACATAACAAAAATCACAAAAAAACAACGCATCACAAAATTAATGGTTACTTCGTCTCGCACGAAACTCGCGCTCAAAAAATAAAAACTCGCGATGTATTTGGCGGGAAAATACGACGGGCAGCGGATGCGGGGTGCCGTAAGCTCGCTGAGATGAGTTGTGAAGTTGCGGGCTCGGGGACGAGCGGATGACGGAGCACGCGTGCGACGAGCGCCGCCGCGCCATGCTGCCTCGCTCGCCACTGGTCACTCGCCTGCCCGCCCGCCGCAACACACACATGCACACACGTACCTAACCACCAACACTATTGATGCACATTTGATGATTCTTTCATAGTTTACAGCAATCCAGATATGTAGTTTCGTTTTTTCCTGAGGGCAGCTTTTCAGTGCTCTGCGAATAGAAACAAGGGTTCCATTTAAGAATCTGTGTGATTTTTCAGTAACACTCTGTTCATGAGAATTTATTTTTGCATGCTTTTTACATACCTACGTTTACTAAATTTCTACTTAAGTATATATATGAGAAAGTGTATTAGATTACTAAAATAGCTTTATTTGAATAATCTATTATAGGTATTGAAATAGGCCCACCTTTCGTTTGAGTAGACTGCATAAAGGGATATGGATATTAAGTAGGTACTTACATGATCACTACGCGACACGTCGTGAGTACTCGTGAGATGACCTACATCAAAAGTCACAGGACACAGTCGTATTTAAACCTACACATTGTTTAAATGTAGAGTCGTGTATTGCCATTTAACGTAGAATCATAAACAACGCAATGTTTAATTAAAAATGTAGGTAGTCACTTTAACATCACGGCGTGACTCTACCGCCTCTCTCAAACTGTGCTAGGACGGCAGATCTCGAAACTGAAGTAGAATTTTAATGTTTTTTTTATTGTTTAGTTAATATTTATCAGAATATTTATCATATAACAAAACTAGATAATTAAACGAAAAATATTCATATTAAACTAAAATATACTTTCTATTTAAGGGCATATTAATTCACTGGGTGTATCTACGTAGAGTTGAGTGACTGAGTCATTGTAAGCAGCGTGCGGGCTGCGGCGGGCGGCGCGGCGCGGGCGGGCGCGTCTCCCTGAGTCCGGAGTCCCTACAAGGTACAGCCCACTTATCAATTCAGTCGAGTGGGCATTCGCTCATTGTGAACCATTGTGTCTATTATGCGCGGTTTCGTTGCTTATTTACCCGTTCATACGACGGAATTTGACCCCCATTATTATAACGCATGAGGAAATTACAAAACTTGAGCGACATCTACGACGGCTGCACTAAAAGTATCGGGAATGGAATATTTCCACTGTTCCTGTCATATTAAAATATTTTTAATTTAAAACTCCTTGGTTTTAAAAATCGAATACCGTTTATTTATTTAAAAAAAGATTCTCGGTCTTGTCACAAGGTCTTGTCAAACTTGTTTAGTCGTTGAGAAAATGTAATTGACTCGAGAAAATTCTAGAGCGATGATTTATTATGACGTTGGAAGTGGTTTAACACTAAAACAGTGTGTTGACCGGATGATTTCTGCATTTGGTGATGAAGCCCCATCCAAAACCACAATTTATCGCTGGTTTGCTGAATTTCAACGTGGACGTGTCAAGCTCAGTGATGATCCCCGTCAAGGTCGTCCAAAAACTGCAGTCACCCAAGAAAACGTTGATGCTGTGCGTAAGCTGATTGAGGAAGATCGTCATGTGACATACCGCGAAATTCAGGCAACTTTAGACATTGGCATGAGTCAAATACAAATAATCTTGCATGAACAATTAGGTGTAAAAAAGTTGTTTTCCCGATGGATGCCGCATTTGCTCTGTGAAGAGCAAAAAGCGGCTCGCGTTACTTGGTGCGTCAGAACTCTCGAAAGATTCCACGCAGGATCCTCAAATGATGTATACAACATCGTATCAGGTGACGAATCCTGGATATACGCGTACGAACCCGAAACAAAAAACCAGTCACGAGTTTGGGTGTTCGAAAATGAGTTAAAGCCAACAAAAATTGTTCGTTCACGGAGTGTTGCAAAAAAAATGGTGGCCACGTTTGTCTCCAAAACCGGCCATGTTGCGACTATTCCTCTTGAGGGACAAAGAACGGTTAATGCAGAATGGTATGCTAACATTTGTTTGCCACAGGTCGTTTCTGAACTCCGTAAAGAGAACTGCAACCGCCGCATCATCCTCCATCACGACAATGCGAGTTCTCACATCGCGCACAGAACAAAAGAGTTTTTAGAGCAATAAATCATAGAATTATTAGACCATCCGCCGTACAGCCCCGACCTAAGCCCTAATGATTTCTATACTTTCCCTAAAATAAAGAATAAATGGCGTGGTCAGAGATTTTCATCACCTGAAGAAGCTGTGGACGCCTACAAAACGGCCATTTTGGAGACCCCAACTTCCGAATGGAATGGTTGCTTCAATGATTGGTTCCATCGTATGAAAAAATGTGTCAAATTTCGCGGAGAATAGGTACTTCGAAAAGCAATAAATACATTTTTAAATACATTTTCAAGTTTTTCGCATTAAATATCAATATTATTAATAATAATGTTTTAAAATACATTGTATATATATATATATATATATATATATATATATATATATATATATATATATATATATATATATATATATATATATATATATATATATATATATATATATATATATATATATATATATATATATATACAATGTTTTAAAATACATTGTATATATATATTATATATATATATATATATATATATATATATATATATACACAATGTATTTTAAAACATTATTATTAATAATATTGATATTTAATGCGAAAAACTTGAAAAACTAATTTTTCAATTAATTATAAACAATCAAAAATTTAATAAAATTTAAAAATAAATCACGATTCACGTGACTGTTAACGCGCCACGATTGGCATCATAGTTGTGCGCGTCGTCGTAATGTTAAAGCTACTCAATAAATGTGTTTAATATCTCTGTAGTACTCATCTATGGTTTATGTGTGATAAAGGATTTATAAAGGCAAAGTTTGATAATATTCCTGATGTTGATATAATTATGATAGCCAATTTAAAAAAATTACGCCTGGTTCAATTCTGCTGAAATTCGAGGTTCCAGTTCGAGGAAAATCAAGGTAAGTCTGTTAAAAAATAATATTTTTGTATTTATTCTCCATTATATTAAAGCTGCTATTAAAAATATGATTGTACAGCAGATAGCACCCCGTCAGCATTTCTCTACTTAATCATGAAAATTTTGAAGTCGGTACCAGCCGACTTGAATGTGAGTTCTATTTTAAATATTGTTTTATTAGGACGGTGTTGGGGCTGGTACCGACTTCAAAATTATGAAGATTGAGTAGAGAAATAAGTAGTGACAATTTTAGCCAAATTTAAAAGGGGAATTACTTAGAAAATAAGTTTTATTTCATATCTTTTTTGTGAATTTTCTCTTTGGAAGTCGGTTTAATTTTTTGTTTAAAAATAATAATAGATAATAATCCTATTAAAACATTTAGCTCAGAACAAATGGAAGAAGTTCTTTCTCTATTGAAAGAAAGTATGCTTATACATTTGGATTTTGAAAACGTACATATCATGCCAGATCATATTGTTTACTATTAAATTATCTAGGTTCTACCAAGCAGTAATTTCAAGAAATTATTTTAGAAGTCCCAAGATTATCTAAAAAACACAGAGGAGCATTTGCCCTTGCAGCCTAGCCCTTTGCTAGTCGGCACATGAGTCAAAAAGTATACTTTGTGTATATTTTATACAGCACCTACAATTAATACAGGCCGCGAAGCAATAAAAGTATTGCAGTAATTGTATAGGCCATCGAACGGTAGGATGCTGTGCCCACGTCATGACTGTGTTGTGGTATTTAGGCCCATCCTAATGGCATCAAAACAATATTTTGCCACCGGCTCAATTTTTAGATAAAGTATTAGTATTTAGTAGTATATAATGATTATGAATAAACGTGTAAAACTGAAATATAATGATGTTTGATTTTAATTGCACTTCCAAATAAATTAAAATTATTAATGGCAATTAATGCTATCAATTTATAAAAGTTCAACAAACAGGTTACCAACGATATTTAAACACAGATTGCTAATAGCTACTTTGATTTCCAGGGTATTTTAATTCAAGAAACTCAAGCAAGTTCGGATTTTACAAAATGTCTAAACAAATACGTAACAAATATTTTATAAGTAGGTACTTACACACGCGAATATTTTATAAGTAGGTACTTACACATTTAAAACCGCATCAAAATTGGTACGCCGTTTCTGATATTACTCCGCACAAACTTATAATCTCTACATAGGTATTTACATGACACCTACATAATATTATAACAGAACTTCGAAAGTTAAGTAACAAATATGTAGAGATTATTATTGACCACCCCAAGCTTCGAAAGCCGACAAATAGGTACCTAACTAATACGCTTTCCAAATAGGCATTGCACTTCAACAGCTTAATAACTCGAGGGTTAGGCACTGAAGTGTCTGCCGGTCTAGGATTCATTTCAAATAGACTTCGTGTAAAGGATACTTAATGAGTTGGTCGATATTCATTTTACCAGCTAATCTAGCACTTCGCCATATCTGATATAGGTATACTTCTCATCTTGGAATTATTATTATATTTAAACCAATAATTAAACCGACTTCCAAAGTAAAAATGCACAAAAAAGTATGAAATGAAACTTATTTTCTAAATAATTCCCCTTTTAAATTTGGAAGTCGGTTTAATTTTTTGTTTAAAAAAATAATAATTTTTCCCTTTTTAGTGATATTTGTTAAATTATTATTAACACATTTTAAGAACGTTTAAAATAAACGATCGAATGTATAATTGAATACGCGCCAAGCTTTCATTAGGTATTGTATATAAGATAATGATGATGATTACTGTAATTCATTGGTTCCCAGACTCTTTTGTTTCATAGACCACTTTCAAAATTTTTCTGGATCCGGTGGACCCCCTGAAAGTGGCATAGGGCCGGATAGCTCAACTGGTAGAGCACTCGGCGCGATACCGACATGGTCTGGGTTCGACTCCCAGTTCGGAACTATCCATTTTTTCTCAATATATTTATAAATTGTCTTATTGAGAAGGTTTAATTTAGGAATCATGTTATCTAAAATAACAAGCCAACATTTTAGTTCTTCACTATCGAAACCAAATTAATTTTCATGCACCCCTGCTTACGATTGTAGACCCCATTATTTGTCACGTCCAACGTAGACCCCCGTCGAGTCTCCCATAGACCCCTGGGGGCTACCTGGACCACTTTGGAAATTACTGCTTTAATTCTTTAAACAATGTCGAAATTTCCAGACTCGTATCTTTAAAGACTGAGGAGTTCTGTTCAGTGCTTTTGAAACCAGAGAGTGCAAAATCTTAACAACAGACGGCGGAGTTATCATCGAACATACAAAAAAAATACATGCAGCCAAACGTATAACCGCCTCCTTTTTTTGGAAGTCAGTTAAAGAAAGACTCAACGCCTGAATAGAATATTTTAATGAGTAGGTAAGTTGTAACATATTTTTCCCACTCACACAAATTTCAGTCTTTTGTCCTATTTTATTTTTATCACTTACCGATTATCAACAAGTTTTTTTTTTTACAAGGCAAATTAGTAAGTACAGACTTAAAAACAATGTACCTACTGCCACGAGCAATCACACATCATTTACATTTCTTCGAAAAATTGGTATATATTATGTGTCTGCAGGTACAATCTATAGTCCACAGAGTACCTTCATATAATATACTGAAACTACAGTCACATACGTACATTTCCGATGTTCGTATACCGTATTCCGATGCTCATTATTACATTTATATCTAAATCCCGCATAATACACTGTGACAGAATGGATACTTGTTCGGTTTTGGTAGGAAACCCTTGAAATAGATACTTACCTACATACAATGTCAAAAATCAAACTGATTTGCCCTTTCAAAAACGTTTAGGGAGTGAATGCAAATTTTGAAGGGAAAGCGGATCATATTACTGACATGTGAAACCACGTATTATGCGAATTTATAACGGTACGTTTGTTCGTATCTGGGGGCCCGGTAGTGCCCCCGCCAAGATAAGCCAAGCGAAGCGCAAGGGCACTACCAGACCACCTTTTCTCGAAGCGTTTCGTCGATTTTTTGAACCCTTCATAACTTGGGTTTGGATTATACCAGATAAATTAATTTTCAAGATATGTTCCATTTTAACATGTAACGGTTTGATTGCATAGTTTGCATTAGCTTATACTTTAGATTTTATTGATATCTAAAACCCCTGAATTCGTCACTGACTCACTGATGATCAACAAAATTATATGATGCTTCCGAATGTCCTAGAAAGCTGAAATTTGGTACGTAAGGTTGTATTAGTACACAACCAACATAAAAATTATCAAAATTGGAACGTTTATCCCCGAACCCCTTAAACTAGGGGATGAAAGTTTAGTTTCCTTAAAAGCGCCATCTATCGCGTATATTATGAACTATGTTAGTTATGTCGGTAATTCGTCGCTTGGATTGGAAACTAATTGACGTAATATTGAAATAATTATTTCCCGAGTTTCTGTAGTAATTTCAACGGAAAATTAAACATACAGGTAACATTCGAATAATTATTAAACGGAAAACTCATATAAACTTTTATCCTCCAAACCATTGATTTAATATACTCTGGATTCAATATCACATACAAAAAGTTACTGGAAAAGTGTCCTCAGAGTACATGTCAAAGTTTCTTTTAAAATTTTCCATGACGTTTGCTTTGCTTTACAATTATAGACTTTAATCCTTAGAATATATTGCCGAATATTGACTGATGTATGATGTACACCCAATAAAAAAATAATTGAAGAACAGAGTATTAGTGGAGTCGTTATACGATTTTATTTATTTGTTCCGTCATCGGGTTTTACCCGCGACGGAACATTTTGGGGCGAGTTGTTTGTCGCTTTATCTCCAAAAGTACTAGTCCGATTTTGATACGGTTTTCAGTGATGGGTTCGGGTTTGATAGGTTCATATTCATAGTTAGGTGTTACGTTAACAGCCTATCAGGGGGCGCTGCAGTAAAAATTTATTTCTGCAAAATCAAAACTACTAGTCCGATTTTGATCCGGTTTTCAGGACTTATAATTATATTTAATAAATAAATACTAAATATAATTATAATTTATATTAAATCAAGGTCAATTCAAGTGCCCGGCGTGGTGTGGTAGGTATAATTAGTTGTTGCCCGCGGCTTCGCCCGCGTACATATAGTATCCGACGCGAATAATATACTTTTTCGGGTTTAAAATTATCCTATGTTTTAATATAGAGCTTAAGCTACTACCATACGAAATTTCATCGAAATCCGTTCAGTAGTTTTTGCGTGAAAGAGTTAACAAACATCCATACATCCATCCATCCATATAGCCTATGTCACTCACAAATAACGTAGCCTTCTATTGTTAAAAGAATTTTGAAAATCGGTTCAGTAGATCCAGAGATTACCCCCTACAACCTCACAAACTTTGCCTCTTTATAATATTAGTATATAAGTTACATATTTTCATTAATATAAGTCAGCAAGCATCTATGTAGGGGTTCCGCAAGAATTTAGAAAAAAAATCAAAACACCTCTCTGGTCGAACGTTTTGACTCCGTCCGCCGCGCCGCCGCGCGTATACTTGTGAGCGCGCAGTCCCTTTGATAAAAGCCGCCTCTGAATTAGACACTATAGTTGTGAACAAGCGACTTTCGGCTCTAACTTCAAAACATAAAGTCGAGATTATTTATAACGCATTTTTTGTATTTCTATTTTTATTTCAACTTTTTGTTTATCAAAAACTCGAGTATTTTTGAGAATGTTCGAGATCGAGTCTAGGACTAAGTATAAAAGCGGCGAACGCGCGTCGCGCCTCGTCAGTCAGTTGACGATTAGCGTTCGGAGCGATAAGTTCCTACCTACCTACTTACAAGCTGGCTAGCGAATCGCGGAGTTTAAACGTGATATGTAACTAGTGTTTATTGTTCTACTGCCTGCTGTATTCTGATTGTATCAGATTTGTACATTTCTTCTTTGGACTAAACTTATAAGAATAAGCAGTAACGATTGTGCATTATTTTGACCCCACTATCCTGACGTGTAACATTATTAATAAAGAATGGAACGTTGGCTTAAAGGCGTTAAATGTGTTGCAACAACATCTAATGACGCTGAATGTTCAAAAGCAGTACTCGCGGAGAATGCAGCAATTACCGATCCAGACGATGATGCCACGACGTCAAGCTCCACGGTTTCAAAAACGAAAAAAAGGAAGTATGATGAATCATATATCAGTTTCGGATTTGTTGATTCCAACGGCTCACCTCTCTGCATGCTATGTAGTAAACTGCTTCCTAATATTTCCATGGCACCTGCCAAATTGCGCCGACATTTAGAAACTGTACACCCGAGTCTAAAGACACGAATAAAGAATTTTTTGTTTGCAGAAAAGAACAGTTATTGGAAAGTCAAAAAAATATGATGCATGTAACACAACCTATCAATGAAAAGGCCACGGAGGCATCATATTTAGATAGCTATCGCATTGCACAAATATATAAATATATAATATAGCAGGGCCAAGGCGACGACAGGTAAAACAGCAGGAGCAGTGTCACGCATAAAAAATAAAGCGCCTAATTGTAGTTCCAGCCATTGTATTCTGCATAGACAAGCACTTGCGATGAAGCAAATACCGTCAAATCTAAAATTAGTTATGGATAAAGCGGTAAAAATAATTAATTTTATCAAATCACGACCACTACAATCCCGATTGTTATCATTATTGTGTGAAGATTATGGCAGCAAAAATAAAACACTGTTGTTGCTGCTGTTCCATACAGAAGTGCGATGGCTGTCTCGGGGTAAAACTTTAACAAGGCTATTTGAACTTAGAGCGGAGTTACAAATGTTTCTTTTAGCTGATACTTCTTTTAATTTGAAAGACCGATTGTATGATAAAACTTGGTTGTTCCGATTGTCTTTTATGGCGGATACTAAGGCGGGTCAATAAGTCCGTGACTTTTTGTATTTCTAACCTCCTTACTGAAAAAGCAACACTACTCCTGTCAACAGGCATCTGTCAGTTGACTCCTATCAAAATTTGAAATTGCTGCGTCAGTTAGTTTGTGTTTTACAGCTATCTTTATCAGACTATCCAGTAACTTAAGGAAACAATGGAAAAAGTGAATTTCGTGTGCTTATTAAGCATTATTTTTTGCGAAAAAAAACCATTACCGAGACCAAGGCTAAGCTTGATAAATACTATGGGGACTCTGCATCATCGATTTCAATGGTAAAAAAGTGGTTTACTGAATTTCGTTGTGCCCTTACAAGCACTGAAGATGCCGAACGTCCTGGACGCCCAGTTGAGGTCTCTACACCCGAAACAATCGAAAAAATTCACGATATGGTGTTGGCCGACCGAAGATTGAAAGTGCAAGAGATTGTGGAAGCCATAGGCATCTCGCATGGCTCAGTGGTTTCAATTTTGAATGATCACTTGGGCATGAGAAAGCTTTCCGCAAGATGGGTGCCGCGTTTGCTCACAGTCGACCACAAACGCAATCGTGTAACAACTTCACAGGAAGGTTTGGCGTTGTTTAATCACAATATGGAGGAGTTTTTTAACCGTGGACGAAACATGGATCCATCACAATACACCAGAGACCAAACAACAGTCAAAACAGTGTGTTTCTAAGGGTGAATCGGCGCCAAAGAAGGCCAAGGTGCGTTTGTCAGCCAATAAAGTTATGGCGACTGTTTTTTGGGATGCACGTGGGATAATCCACATTGACTATCTTCAAAAGGGAAGAACAATTAATGGGGAATATTATGCCAACTTATTGGACCGCTTCAATGAGGATTTGAAAAAAAACCGACCTCATTTGGCCAAGAAAAAAGTTCTTTTTCACTAAGACAATGCAAGGGTGCAAACATGTGCAGTTGCCATGGCAAAAATCCATGAATTGGGCTATGAATTGCTCCCACATCCACCCTATTCTCAAGATTTGGCTCCGAGTGACTACTTCTTGTTCCCAAACCTGAAAAAATGGCTCGGTGGAAAAAGATTTGACTCCAATGATGAAGTCATCTCGCAAACAAAGGCCTATTTTGAGGACCTCGACAAATCATATTTTTTGGAAGGGATAAAAAAATTGGAGAGGCGTTGGACAAAGTGTATAGAGCTCAAGGGGGACTACGTTGAAAAATAAAATGATTTATTTATCAAAAAATCTGTGTTTTATTCCAAAAGTCACGGACTTATTGACCCGCCATCGTATCTTTCAAAAACTAAACGAATTGAATTTATCATTGCAAGGCAAACAGACAACAGTGTTCCAGGCCTATAACAAAATAACTCCCTTCAAAAGAAAATTAGATTTTTGGATTGTTTGCGTTGATAAGAGAGAAATAGAAAGCTTTACGTCACTCAGTGAGTTTGTAAGCGATAACGACTCAGAAATGTTTCAAGATGATATGGTTGAAGAATTGGTCCAATATCTCACTTCCGATGCGCGCATCTTTTGAAAAGTATTTTCCCGAAGAACAGAATACAAAAATAAAACTGAATTCATGGATTCATAATCCTTTTTTACCCAACTTGCAAATGCCCGAAAGTATGTCAAACGAGATATATGAATCTCTTTTAGAAATGTCATCAGACACAAGTATGGAGTCACTGTTCAAAACGATGCCTCTCAACGATTTTTGGTGTAGAATTCGTAATGAATATCCAATGCTTGGCAAAATGGCTCTGAATATTCTTCTCCCGTTCCCAACAAAATATTTGTGCGAAACAGGATTCTCAACGTATGCAGCCACGAAAACAAAATATCGCAAGAGACTGGACGCCGAACCTGATATGATACTGCAACTGTCTTCTATCAAACCTGACATTAACTAATTAATGAAAAATAAAAAACAGTTTCATACCTCCCATTAGTTAGATTTTTTCTTTTTTAGTATCTTGTAATAATCTACTTGCCATGTGGCATGTTAAAGTAAGTAATAATCAGTAACTGTTACATTGTACTTTTATTATGTTTATTAATAAAGAATACACTTTTAAAAACTATTGTTTTATTGTAGGGTTCCGTCAAGTATTTTGCTTTCCAAAAGGGCTCCGTCACCAAAAAAGTTTGAGAACCGCTGCCATAGAGCATACCAAAAAATACCAAAAAAACATGGTGTATGTTTTTTTTATAACTGTCGGTATTTATTGTCCGACTTGTCCTTGTCCGATTGATTCTTTTTATTTTGGCTAGGTAAATAATTATAACTCAATTTTTTTTCCGTTCCGCGCCATTTGTCATTTTGTTTTGAAAGTGTCTTCTTTTATATTATGGATATTATGGATACCCCATTTTGTTTTCTGTACTTTACGCATTCGCACAGACAATGCATTACTGTTTGTGTAGTTGTTCCATCACAGTCACAATATTCGGTGTTGCTGTTTAGTTTGAATCGGTGTAAATACCAAACCCACCGTGGCCAGTGAGTATTTGTGCCATGATGTTGTCTCTAGGTATTTCGGGGATGATTTTGTAGGCTTGGCGAACGCTCCTGAAGAATTTAAACATGCTTTTTCCACTGCGTCTCCTTGGTAGGTCTCCAGTGTGCGCCCTCTTAACTGATATTTGGCTTCACCTATTGGCACCGCATTGTACGCCGGTGTTGTCTTGGCCTTGGTTGCTTCTTTTGCCAGTTCGTCCGCTCTCTCGTTTCCCTCAAGGCAATGTGGGCTTTTATCCAGTACCAGTTAATGTTCCAGGTAATGTTCTTTAATGTGGTTTCTTATGTCCACGACAACTGGATTTATACTGTTTGGGTCTGTCAGTGTCTGAAGTGCTGATCTTGAATCAGACAGTATGTTGGCTTTTCTGCATCCTGAGCCTTTGAATTTTGTTAGCATCTGTACTGCTCTCCAGATTGCCACTAGCTCCGCCTGGTAGACCGAGCAGTAACCTTCTAATTTGATTTTGCTCGTTTTGAGTTCCTTACCTCTTTCCCACCAGCTCACTGCTGCTCCTACTTTGCCATCCAGTTTGCTACCATCTGCGTGTATATTAGGTATTTCTTCGTTTATTGTATCCAGATCTTGTTCTCCTGTAATTATAAGGAATGGCAGAGGGGTTCTCTCAGCTGGGTGAGGCAGGTCGAAGGGGTGGGATCTTCTTTCTATGCTACGGTCCGGGTATGCTTCTATCGGCTTGCCTCTCTTTATTTTGTATAGCGCTACTTTCTCCACGATCCTGAGGTGGAGCGGTATGGTTCCGCTGAGCAGTGTGCTGTCCATCAGGGAGGTAGTCTTGTGGGCTTTGGACATCTTTATGGTAAATTGTCTGTTTATTCTGTTGATATTCTTCCTGATGTATTTCTTTTTAGGTGCTGGCTCTCACACACTCGCCGCATTCAGGATGGTAGGTTCCACGACAGCGCCATATAGGATTTTGAGGATGTCACTGTTTAGTCCCCACGTTGCTCTTGCCGCAGTTGCCAGCTTCTTGTAGATTTTTATAGCTTTCCTGTTTATTTCTTCTACGTGTTATTTAAAGGTAAGCTTTCTGTCTATCGTCATACCCTGCAATCTTAAACTATTTGAGTAGTTCAGGTTTGTGTCGCAAAACTCCAATTTGGGCATATCATACTTTAGTTTGTCGGTTATGATGATTGATTGGGTCTTGTGAGCCGCAAATCGGAGTTTGTTTTCACGTCCCCACACTTCCACTGCTTTCTAGCTATAAACGCATAAAAATATCAAAGATTGAATGGTTACTTACCGAAAATAATATATCCCATGTTTTTTAGGATGTTTGATGTATTGTTTTTGCATTTTTTCACCGAGCACTTTGGCATGTTGCCGGTCGGATAGTTTGCGCGTCACTGCGAGACACAAGTGCTAACTCGCGTTTTTAGCACTTGTCAAAAGGGGATACACTTCGAGCGTTCGTGGGGCATTTTACAAACTTGACTCAAAACCACTTCCAACAACTAGACTAAGATGTAGAGTTTGTGAAGTTAGGCTTGTAGAGTTAAGACGTGTAGAGTCAGAAGCTTGGTTTTACATGAGATCTAACTAACTTTTTGACAGTGCGATCTTGGCATAACTTTATATGAAAAGGTTTTTGGTGGGTACATTATCTGATAGCGCGGTAGCGCTATCCCCAAGTATTAAGCGGCCGTAACTATATTTTCTCGAAGCATTTCGCGGCTTTTCGTGCTCCCATATTTACCTACGTTTGTATCAAAGCTAGCGGTCAAAATTTTTGTCGCAGAGAAGTCGTTAGCGGCACACGCTTGTTTTAAATTTCATAAAAATCGAGTGCACCGTGCACTTTATTTATTAGGAGATATTACGCGGCAAAAAACGCGATTTTGAAAGATATGGATAGATGAAAGTATAGATGTAGGGAGAATAAGCATAATTCAATACATACTTCTAACAGACTTAGAAATTTCAAATTTGCTGTCGGGCTAGGTTACTAGCTGCATATAAAGGGAAAATATAGAAAAAGTAAAAATTCTGAATAAAAAAATACATTTTTAATTTTACGAATTCACAGGAACAAAATGTATGAATACAAGTTCACTGATAACTTCACTCGTCACTATAAGTAATTGATTCGAGAAGGCACTTGTGGTTCCTCTTGTGTTGCGGGTGTCCACGGCCAGTAATCATTTTATTTATGGAATAGATCTAGAAACAAGCAAATGGACCATCTGATAGTAAGCAATTACTCCCGCATTAAGTCATTCGCAACACCGGAGAAATTATAAGTGCGTTCACGGTCTTTAAGACCCCAAAATCCTTGGTCTTCGGGTAACCTACAAAAAGAAATGAGATCCCACAAAAACATTACCTAAATGAAAAAAGACAAGTATTTCCTTTGCAAAAAGTTATGAGATGTCGTAGAGACCAATTGAAATTCAAGGTAGTCCATTTAATTAGTTATTCATAAAAAATTGTAACCGTATGTGGAAAATTTTATTTTTATAATTTACTATATTATTAAATAGTGACATGAAAATGAGCACTTTAAGAGATAAATATCCGGTACCGGTATTCATATTTTAATATAAATAAGATAGATAATATAGATAGATTAGACCCATGCAAGTCACTGACAAACCTGGAAAAGCATTTCGATATTATCACTATGCCAATAAGGATTCAATAGTGGTTCAATGCGGGTTATTCGTACGTTAATTTCAAAGATTGTTGACCATTTGGAGAACTTTTCTAATTTAAAAATCGTCAACACAATCTAGATCACAAATAATAGAATCACTGCAGGGAATAAGATGTTAGCACTAGCTTTAAGCTACTTGTAACCATAATTTTTTATATACTGATTTTAAATTTCTCATTGCCAAGTCAGTATTTAATAATAATATAAATTACAAAAATAAAATTTTCCACATACAGTTTAAATTTTTTATGAGTAACTAATTAATTGGACTATCTTGAATTTCACTTGGTCTCTACGACAACTCATAATATATATCATTTTGCAAAGGAAATACCTAGTTACTTGGCTTTTTTCATTTCTGTAATGTTTTTGTGGGATACAATTTATCATAGGTACTTCATAATTCATATTGGTTAATGGTTCTGTTTTTTGTTATTATTAATTAAATTATTAAACTAAACTAAACTAACTATATTGTATTCAAAACCTAAAGCTAGTTTGGACAGATTGAATTTTCCGTTTCTACTTTCACGCCACGTACTTACCGAAGATTAAAAAATTACATCACAAAAAAAATGTTTTGTGTAAATTGTTATCATAATTTTAAACAATAATTCATCTTATAATAAAATGATTTTTATATATTTTTGAAAATTATTTTTTGTAATTTTTATGGAAATAAAAATAACTGGACTTATATCTCGATATGTGTGTATATAGATCTCGATTTTGGAATCATACAATTATAATAATTCTACATTTTAGGGGTGGCTGTACATGTGAAGTGGGGATGAAAAATATTTTTTATTCTATATGTGGGATTTCCTTCAATAGGTAGGTCTTTTAAAATAAAGGTAAGGCTTCATACATTACCTTTTTACAAAGTTAACCATTTACGAGTAATCGGCCTTAGGAGGCCTTGACTAAGTTCCGCTTCTGACCAGCCAGACCTGCAGTGTTGAGGTACAATAGGAGAAGTATAGGACATGGTTTCAGCTTGCCTCAAACACCTGCTCTAAATTTCCTAGTAGCTCTCCATCTATAATAGGGATTGATACTAACGAATTGACCATAAACTCCATAAATCTATATAGTTTTGACAATTCAAATACTCGTTTGTGTTTGACCGCGTTTCAAAAATCGATTTGGTTTTAACTAAAAACTTCCTCGATGCGACAGTAATATCCGATTACATTTCTTATGAGTACAACACTTCCAACTTCAAATAAAATATGTCCAACTAGCTTTAGCTTTTGAATATACTATGCCACTACCCTACGACCTATCTATAATTATAAATGTATGCTTCATAGTAGGTACACCATTACTGAGTCAAGACGTAGATGGAATGACCGTAACAAAGATAAAGATTTCGTCTGCAGAAAAATTACAAGTATGCGTTACTGAATTTCTAAAGACTACACACCTATCTAGTGTCTACGGTATTCACGGGTTCGAGGGATCTTCAAGAAAACAATAACTTATAGGTACATAAAACTATTTATTTTTACACTACATTAATAACGGTATAAAATTATAAAGCCAATTTATGCATATTTACATTGGAGTGTATGCGGAGATAAGACATTTGAATAATTTTTATTTCGAAATAACTAACAACAAATTCATAAACAAAATTAGTATATATTACCTAAAGGATCATTAGTCGCTCTTAAATTATAAAAATCCAGTGCAGTTAACTAACTAGAAAAAAATAAATTTAAAATGCAACACATTATGTGCTTGTCCGTGTACTCATGTATTATGTAAACTACATGTTTGTCTGTCCATGTTATTTTTAATGCTTGTAGAATTACGAACACTAATTAATGTATATTTAATTATTTTGTAAAATATGTAATATAGATAAGCCAATTTTAAACGTTAACATTTTGAAAATTACTCAAAAAGGCTTAGTTTTTTCTTGCGGTATATTATTATAGTGCATACTAAAATTATAAAATAGTGCATGGCCATTTTTTTATTCAGTGAAACAAGACAAAACCTAATCCATGGAGTCGAATAACATTTATATAACCAGATGCAAGTCAATAAACATCCTATAGTAACTTGGTTGCGATACTGGCAATAACTTAATAATTAATTTTGATATTGAAGATATTTTCACTCAGAGATAATTGAGAAGCGCAGATACGAGAAACAGCTATGTTCATTGCATATACAAGTTGGATTTTTTAAGTTGACAAGGTAGGTAGAAATCAGAACTATATGGAACAGCGAAATGTGCTGAAAGGAGTTGCGAGCCCGATTTTGATAATAACTAAAAGTGCATTATTTGATTTTTGATAACTTAATATTCCAGGAACCGAGTCGGCTGGTTTTGGAAAAAAAATCATACGCTGTTTGACTACACCTTTCACTATCGAATGGTGTAGTCAAACTAAAGGGACGTAGCACCATAGTAACTAATATTCAGCTCAATGTGTCACACGCAGCTCTATTAGAAAGTGGGCCTTCTCTCCATATAAATTTCAACATCCTCCTAATAAACCTATCATACAAAATATGGAAAACTAGGCAAATTTTAAATATATATAATCAACCTTTTTTTAATTAACAAGAAATGTCTTTTTACTCTCTTGTCGAATATCATTACTTTCCAGAATTTGTTCCTTATTAGTAACATTACCAAACGGTGTAGTAAAACAGCGCATGATTCTTTTTCCAAAATAAACTAGGAATATTGATTCAAAAATCTAATGATTCAGCTTTAGTTTTTATCAAAATCAAGCTCGCAACTCCTTTCAAAAGTTTTTGCTATTCCTTGTAGTTACCATGCTCACTTGAAATATTCAATCTGTATAGACAATTTATAGTTATGGACCAAGATCCCAGAGCTGCTAGTCAGAACAGCAGACAAAAAGTGAGGCACATATAGCATTTACAGGCGATAGGTAAAAAAGTTTTTAACATGCCACGCGTTCGCTTTTGGGCCGACCAAAGCGTACACTCTATTTTCAATGTGTCTTTTTCCGATTAAGTGGAAACACGTACAACCTGACAGTTTTGGGACCTGAGTCTAGTCGTTGCGCAGCACCCTGTATGTTTTGGGTGGTCAGGCGAGATGCGAAAGGTCGTCGAGCTCGGGCGGCGGCTGCGGCCCGCCTGCGCCGCCCCGCGAGAACACCGGCTTCGCCACCATCGACACCGGCGCCTGCACAGTTGCAAAAATACCGAGCAATAACTCACCAGATTAGCAAAGTTTGATGGATACTTATTTTATACAGACATACAGGCTTGCAAAAATCTATAGCCTACTGTATAGCCTAGATTTAAAAAAAATCGACAGGCCATTTATTATTATCTCATAGTACTCGAAGGACTAGTTAAAGCTATTTTAAGTTAGATATTTAAAAAAAAATGGAAAAAAATGTATTGAATAAAAATGTAAGAAACGTTTTTCATTTATTTGTAATTTCTAATGGCTAGGATACAAAATAATACTTACGCATATATTCTGGCCATAAGATTACTAATAATAAATGTGTACTCAAATCTAGTTAGGAATTTACTGCCAAACTTTCCCGATAGAGGCGCCACCGTAGTACAATGCAACGTAAAGAACTTCGAATACTTAAATGCATCTAATGACAAAACTACACATAAAGTTCAAGTTCATCAAGTTGGAACACCTAATCATTTCTAAATGTTTTAAAAAATATATCTTTTACATGTAGGCAAATACCCAATTGTGCTAGTCCGGCAGCTTTTACTCACCTGGCTGACGCCGGCGGAGGTGGCGGGCGCGGCGGCGGTGGGCGCGGCGGAGTGCGGCGGGTGTACGCCCACCACCACCAGCTTCTGCGGCGCGGCCGGCCCGCTCGTCACCACCACCGACTACAACACACCCCACTCCCACCATCACTACCGCATCGCACACCATACTTATTTTTTTTTATTATTTAATTACTCTGGCTACAATTCCTTTAAGCCAACTTTTCTTATTTTAATAACACAACTACTTACAAAACGTCACATTCTATATTTTACTGTTTAATAATAATTGAAACGAAAACTAATTATTTTGTTATACAAAATAGATAACCACTACCATGCAGATTTATTACTCATCCGCTTATTTACGATTTTATCGCTAAACTTCTACAAATGGTTTAAAAGCAGTAACTACAATAATATAATTGATTAATATACATTTTGCTTTTTCTCTACATTAGAATTTGAAATCCATACCTGAACATTTTGACTGCGTACAATTGTCGGTTGCGAACTGTGCACGACAATGTGACCTGCGCTGCTGGCTGGCTGAGTCTGAAAACATACAAAAAAGTTTAACGAAAAAAGCATTAATACTATAATTTTCCGAAAGCTATTAGGTATCACTTCCACCATCAACCCACGGAAATATATTTTACGGACTGACTACGTTCTACCAAACACCCTGTATAATTAAGTTAAGATTATACTTTACCTGTGGAGTTTTCTGCTGCGAGACGATGACGAACTTCTGCGGCGGCGGCGTGGTCGGCGCGGGCGATTGCGGCGCGCCGGAAATCACCAGGCTGCGATGTGCCACTGATTCTATATGAAAAATGATATATTCTTTATGTACACAAAATTACTACCCAGAATTTGTTTCTGTAACTTATGACACAATAAATGGTGTGTAGACAATACAGCATATCTTTTTAAATAATGGGTGCGATGCAGGCATTTAATTAAAAATATTTATAATTCAAGTTTTATTTAATTTTATCATTTGCACTATTTATCATTGAAAATAAGTTTTAGTTCTTATCGATGTCAGTTTTGAGATTACTTTGAGCACATTTCGCTAATCTCTATACATAGTTTCGTACACACTTAAAAGATCACGTTACCATAATAATTAAAAAATATACACCAACAAAAACACATAGTTTTAGTTTTTAGTGAAGTATTATAGACAGCCTATACTCACCGACTGTCTTCGTCGTGGGCGCGGGCGTGGCGGGCACAAGCGGCGGCGCGCACGTGACCACGGAGACCGCCCCGCCCCCCGCGCCGCCGCTCGACGGCGACGCGCGCTGCTTGCTCACCAGCTGCTGCAGACCCGGGCCCAGGTAGCCGTAGTCACGTCTGCGATTAATTAAGAAAGTTACTTAAACGTGCTCTCACAATAGGGATGTTGCCTAGTGTGGAATATCACATTTTTATAAATTCATTTTTTAATTGTTGATTAAAGATACATAAATCTAAAAGAAATAGGTCTAAATACGACGTATAGTTGACGCGATTAAAAATTTTAAGCAAATCAAAAAATATTGCCCATCTCTTTCTCGCAAAACGATTTCTTACATCACAAGCTGCAACCGCCACACATTTTGTAATGACAAATGTATGGCGGTGCAACTCGTGACGTCACAGGCCGATATATCGCTCTCTTTCATATTATAAATTTAAATTGTTTGTATCTTCGTTATTATTTTAGATATTCGAAAATGGTTTCTAGATTGTTTATTAACATGTTGTCTAATATCGAAAAGACGAAAAAAAATTTTTAGAGGCAACATGCCCATTTAGTTATCCAATATTTTTTTATGCATGAATATAAATCATTTTCAATCTGTAAGTAGTTTTCAACAATGAGTTAAAATCAATCCAAGTTTTGCATTCATGTTAATTATTTTTCAATCAACTTTTTAAAAGTTCATTATGCAACCAATATATTATGGCTCCACACAAAAAATTGTTTTTCTTTTTAATATAAAATTAGTGGACAAACGAATGTATGATATATTGAAAGTTATAATTTATTTATTTATATATGTACTATCAAGGAATCTAATTCATAAGCAGGTAGAGTGTTCTCACAATTTATTTGTATTGCAATGACGGCACGCAGTCACAAAACAAAATATGCCAATGACATGATTGATGTTAGTGTGTTATGAATCCGATTCCCCGACAGTATAGCCCGAAAGCTACTATCAATTTTAGAGCAGGTCCTCGAGGCAACCTGTGAGCTTGTAACTCGCCTATTATACCCCAACACAGAACTGCAGACCTGGCTGGTCAGACGAGGGGCTAAGTCAATACCGAAATTTTTAAAATGTAAAGAGATATTGCCAAAATATTGCTATTTTTAACTTTTTTTTTTATGTCAAGGGGTATAATCCCAAGTTGGTCCCGTTGTCACCAAAGTGGTGACCTTATAATGGGAACCATGAGGAATAGAAGGAACTCCTCAAAAGAACACTGGCGAATCCTACCCAATTTTCCATCAAGAGCGGCAAGGCAAGTTTCGAACATATGTGGTTTTACTGTACTTAAAACGTTATAATATTTAAAAAAAATTAGGACTTGGGAATAAAAAGTTATGAATCTCCAAATATCAGAGAATTCATGTGCAAAATACGTACTTATCTGTGGTTATCATGCTGTAAATTGTCAATTTGAGGCGTAAAAGCTCCATCTAGCGGCCTATAAGATATATTTATTTTTTATTGGAGTATAAAGTTATTATCTTTTTCTACAGTTCAACAGTTTAGTACTAGTTTTAAGAAAAAAATAATGTTACTTGGTGTGCGACATAGATCCCTCAATACTATTTATATAATAGGTCTTTTTACCTATATTTATTTACCTATGAAATTGCCGTTCTGCAGTACTAGCCATTTCAAATCAAAATAATTTTTGTTTGGCTAAGAATTCTAATTTCAAATTAATTTTATTTTAAAAACATGGAATTCTATTTCCAAAAGTAGTCATTTGTTTATTGATTAGTGTTACATTTTCATCGCATTTCAATCTTTTTCGTCATCATGGATACGTTAAAAATTCGAGTAATTATGGAATATGAGTACCGTCGTGGCAGCAACGCGGCACAAGCGGCACGCAACATCAACGACGTTTACGGAGCTAACACTATAAACCAACACACCACCTGTTATTGGTTTGCTCGCTTCCGTTCTGGAAATTTCGACCTGAAAAATGAACCTCGCGGTCGTCCGAAGACTTAGGTCAACAATGACGAATTAAAGGCGATTGTGGAAGCTGATGATACACAATCTACGGCTGAATTAGCAGCAGCTTTCGACGGTTTTCGGTGCCCCACGAACTCAATGATCGCCAGCGCGAAGTACGCGTCGAGGCGTGCCTTGCACTGCTCAACACACACACAAATGAAGGAATTTTGAACCGCATTGTTACCTGCGATGAAAAATGGATTCTCTTTGATAACCGCAAGCGCTCAGCAAGTTGGTTGGATCCTGGTTCAGCACCTAAACAATGCCCTAAACGAAAACTTACCCCTAGAAAAGTGATGGTCACTGTTTGGTGGTCTAGCGCCGGTGTGATTCATCACAGCTTCTTACAAAACGGGGTGAGCATTACTGCAGATGTGTACTGTAAAGAGCTGAACACAATGATGGAGAAGTTGGCACATCTCCAACCAGCATTGGTCAATCGCTCGTCTCCGCTACTCCTGCACGACAACGCGCGACCTCATACTGCACAGCAGACGGTCTCCAAATGGCAAGAACTGGGGTTGGAAGCTCTCCGTCATCCGCCCTACTCACCAGACCTTGGATTCCAGAATTTGGATAACTTCTTGGCGGGAAAAAAATTCAATACCCGAGAGGCAGTACAAAATGCCTTTGAAGAATTTGTTGCCTCCCGTCCAGCTGATTTCTTTAAGAAGGGCATCAATAAACTGCCACAAGATGCATTGATTGCATGGGTGATTACTTCGATTAATACAAATAAAAAATACATTTAAAAAATTCGTTTAAATTTTTTCATACAAAACGGCAATTTCATAGGTAAAGACCTAATATTTTATACCAAGAAAAATAATTATTGTTTTTGGTTTTCGTAACGTGAAAGCGACATCTATCATTTATCTCTTAGCATTTTGCGTTTCCAAACAAACTAGTTATTAATATCATTACATAATTGACTAAAAGATGTCACTTTTCCGCAAACCGAAACTAGGGCAATTTATTGAACAATAGGTTAGGTTATATTTAATCGATTATCTTTTATTCCACGATTTTGATGTATAATATTATTGCTTTTTTTCCTATGTTCATACAGTACAACTTACAATCAATATTTTTGTGTCCGCGTATTTTAATTACCAGGCAGTAAACGAGGGCGGGTCAATAAGTCCGTGACTTTTGGAATAAAACACAAATTTTTTGATAAATAAATCATTTTATTTTTCAACGTAGTCCCCCTTGAGCTCTATACACTTTGTCCAACGCTTCTCCAATTTTTTTATCCCTTCCAAAAAATATGATTTGTCGAGGTCCTCAAAATAGGCCTTTGTTTGCGAGATGACTTCATCATTGGAGTCAAATCTTTTCCCACCGAGCCATTTTTTCAGGTTTGGGAACAAGAAGTAGTCACTCGGAGCCAAATCTAGAGAATAGGGTGGATGTGGGAGCAATTCATAGCCCAATTCATGGATTTTTGCCATGGCAACTGCACATGTGTGCACCCTTGCATTGTCTTGGTGAAAGAGAACTTTTAACTTGGCCAAATGAGGTCGGTTTTTTTTCAAAACCTCATTGAAGCGGTCCAATAAGTTGGCATAATATTCCCCATTAATTGTTCTTCCCTTTTGAAGATAGTCAATGTGGATTATCCCACGTGCATCCCAAAAAACAGTCGCCATAACTTTATTGGCTGACAAACCCACCTTGGCCTTCTTTGGCGCCGATTCACCCTTAGAAACCCACTGTTTTGACTGTTGTTTGGTCTCTGGTGTGTGTTGTGATGGATCCATGTTTCGTCCACGGTTACAAAACGGCGCAAAAACTCCTCCATATTGTGATTAAACAACGCCAAACCTTCCTGTGGAAGTTGTTACACGATTGCGTTTGTGGTCGACTTGCGGAAAGCTTTCTCATGCCCAAGTGATCATTCAAAATTGAAACCACTGAGCCATGCGAGATGCCTATGGCTTCCACAATCTCTTGCACTTTCAATCTTCGGTCGGCCAACACCATATCGTGAATTTTTTCGATTGTTTCGGGTGTAGAGACCTCAACTGGGCGTCCAGGACGTTCGGCATCTTCAGTGCTTGTACGGCCACAACGAAATTCAGTAAACCACTTTTTTACCATTGAAATCGATGGTGCAGAGTCCCCATAGTATTAATCAAGCTTAGCCTTGGTCTCGGTAATGGTTTTTTTTCGCAAAAAATAATGCTTAATAAGCACACGAAATTCACTTTTTTCCATTGTTTCCTTAAGTTACTGGATAGTCTGATAAAGATAGCTGTAAAACACAAACTAACTGACGCAGCAAGTTCAAATTTTGATAGGAGTCAACTGACAGATGCCTGTTGACAGGAGTAGTGTTGCTTTTTCAGTAAGGAGGTTAGAAATTCAAAAAGTCACGGACTTATTGACCCGCCTTAGTATGTACGGCGACTTGCTGATCTCCTTTATAGGGACATATCTATAGGCTTCACAAAAGTCAAATATATATCTATATTATATTTAACTTTTGTGAAGTAAATTAAGCATATGCTACTAAAAAGTAAAATTTTGGCCAAGGGTGTACCCTGGCTCCAAAAGCACTAAACAGAACTCCTCAGTCTTTAAAGATACACGTTTGGTAATTTCGGCATTGTTTAAATAATTGCAAGCATATACCATTATGTAACTTACAGTAATCATCATCATCATCTTAAATACAATACCTAATAGAAGATTGGCGCGTATTCAATAATAAATTCGATCGTTTATTTTAAAGGTTCTTAAAATGTGTTAGTAATAATATAACAAATATCACTAAGACGATAAAAAATATTATTTTTAAACAAAAAATTAAACCGACTTCTAAAGTAAAAATACACAAAAAAGTAAGAAATAAATATTATTTTCTAATGACAATTTAAATCAAATCGATCTGTAATTGTAACCTGGTGGTACTGACTTGTACTCGTCGGGCAGATCGGGCGGCTGGCGCAGTTGCCGCACCACGGGCGCCAACACCTTGAGCAGCTGGTGCTTCAGGTTGCTGGCGGCGAGGCGGTCCGCGCCGCCGATGCCGCTCAGCGCGCCCTCCACGCGCTCGCCCAGCCACCGCACGCGCGGCAGTATGAACACCTATAAAGTTCAATTTTGTAAAGCATGTTTCATTGTATATTTTTATAAATTCAAACATATCTTTTGACGTGAAAAAGCTGTAAAAATCAAACTCGAAGTCGCTGTTGTGCTGTAACTCAAGCGTCGCTCTCGACCGCTCGGTGTGCGCGCACTGCACTTCTCACTAATTCCTCATCGTGTATTAAGCCTCAATGATTAGATAATGTCTACGTAAAGGTTCAGCCAATTCAACTGATCCGTTTTTCTATTAAATTTATATGTTATTCTTTAGATTTACATAACTTTTTTATTCATGAACCGATTGTAATGAAACAAACACTCTAGTCAAAACTGTATTCAAATGGGTTAAGCCGTTTTTGAGATAAGCGCGTTCAAACATACAGACAACACACAAAAAATATAAAGAAATCGTAGATTTCGGTTCTATTTCGTTAATAAAGCCTCCCCTATAATAGTTTTTTTTTTATATCTTCCATGTACAGACAGCAATCAGTTACGATTTTATTATGTATATGTATTGATATTGATGTTTGGATGTACTTAATTCAACCAAATGGATATTTTTTAGAATGTTGAGTGTACATAGTGTGTAATTGTGGGCGATTGAAAATAAATTTCTTAAGTAAATACGATTTTAAAAGACTAAATTTACTATGAGTTAGTACTTACTTTGTAATTGGAAAAAAAGTTTATACCTTAACAACTTCAGGTCCCAGTTCTGCTAGTCCTTGCACCGCACCGTACAGAGATGCTAGCGGCGTTTTCTCAGACTCCTTCATAGTAGCGACCATAGAGGGTCCACTGTCGTTATTCGTTTGAGATGGACACTGTAACGCTTTGGAGAAAAGTCTAAAACAAAGAATATATCATATATATAAAATTAGTAACATTTATAAATAAAATAATAAAATGTCCATTTCGCTCATGATGATCAACTAAAATGTATTAACATACATATGACTGAGACACAAGTCTCTCCTTTATGTGGGAAGAATAAGACAGCAGTCCGCGATATCTACTGCAGGTAGGGATAATGCTGATTAATATTTTGTTGATGAAAAAGTGAAGATTAAGATACCTTGTGACTCGCGTCTGGAGATTATTCGTGGAGGTGTTGAAGGTTTTGCAGATCTGCGCCATGAGTCGCGCGGCGAAGTCACGTAACGCCCAGTGGTTGTCGACCTCGGGCCGCATGCACAGCTGCCGCGACACTATGCACGTCGACACCGACGGTATCAGCTCGTGCAGCTGATGGTCATCGTTACTATTTATTTATTTATTATTATAGACACTGAACTGGCCCACCTCCTACAAAACCTGTTTGTGCATTATAAACTGACCTACAACTGGTAAAACGCGTAATTAATAAGACAGATAGTAATATGGATCTGTCTCTGATAATAAAGGAATAATTCATGTTTATTAAAAATTTCAACTTTTCGGAAAATAATGAACAGTATTCAATTTTTTAACTATCAGGTAGATTTATTTTAGACATAATTATATTGTTAACCGGGATTCCGGTGTAAGATTTCCTAATTGAAGACTAAATTCTTTCAAATCTTTTGACCCTATTGTAATCCCAGTTTGTTTAATTATATCTGGGGTCACGGCAGTGCCCCCGCCAAGACGAGCCAAGCGAAGCGCAAGGGCACTACTAGACCACTTTTCTCGAAGCGTTTGGTCGATTTATTGAACCCGCACGCACAACTTGGGTTTAGATTATACCAGATGAATTCAATTTTCAAGATATGTTCCCAGTAGCGGACTTATTAAGAAATGTAAAGTTTTGATTGCATAGGTCTTATACATTAGATTTTATTGATATCTAAAACGCCTGATTTTTTCACTGATTCACTGATGATCATACATATGGTACTTCCGAATGTACTAGAATGCTGAAATTTGGTACGTGAGCTTATATATAACCCTTTATGCTAGGGGATGAAAGTTTGTATGAGACTTCCGCCAATTTTGACGCTAGAGGTCTGAAAATTGTTTCAGGGATCCACCTATGTGAAGTAGGCCACCGAGTTAAAAGATAATTGATTTTTATAACCACAATTCGATTGTACTAGGTGTGTACCCGATTGTATCGTATTTAAAATCGTTTGTACCTTAAAGGGGTAAAAGTTACGGGGTGACAAAGTTTTTCTCAGCAACCAACTTGAAGATATAGTGATTTCATTGATGTCATCTTAAAATACATCGTTTGTATCGGATTGTACCACCAAAAAAAAACTTTTAAAATTGTTTTTCGGTTCAATGTGAATCAAATCGGTTCAATGTGTATAATTCTGCCCCAAATTCTCTAGTATGATATAATACACTTTTGCCAGTCATTGTTGGATTTCTATCGTTTGTACCCCGATATAAATCGTTTGTGCCGATTTGTTATTTAGTATTAATAAAGTTAATAGTAGCAGAAACAATATTCTCATCTTTTCAAATGGGTACAAACGATTAAACATGTAAAATTCTGCCACAAATTCTCTAGTATGATATAAGACACTTTTACGAGTCATTGTCGGTTTTCTATCGTTTGTTTATCCGATACAAATCGTATGATCTCGATGTAAATCATTTATTACCCATATATACCGTTATTTACACTGATTAGCCTTCTGTTTTACTCATAGCTAGATTTTTCATAATTATAAAAAAAATATATACTTATTTTTAATTTTTTTTAATTAAAAAAACAATTTAAAAAGTTTTTTTTGGTGGTACAATCCGGTACAAACGATGTACTTTAAGATGACATCAATGTCAATCAGTCAATCACTATATCTTCAAGTTGGTTGCTCAGCAAATTTTGTCACCCAGTAATTTTTATCCCTTTAAGGTACAAACGATTTTAAATACGGTACAATCGGGTACACACCTAGTACAATCGAATGGTGGTTAAAAAATCTATATTCTTTAACTCGGTGGCCTACTTCTCTTTCTTTCGTTATGTAACAAAATGTAATAAAATAACCATGTAGCCAAACAAAGAATACAATAAGTTTTTTTTATTTATTAATTTTATCGACATATTTTAATGTAGGATAGGTACTTCATCTTAAATAGTAGTGTGTGTCCCTTTAATAATTAAAATTTAATTATTAAAGGGACGTTCGCACACTACTGACTCTGTCGTCTGACGCTTATTTAGTAGCTGATCCACACAGCCATTCAGTGGCGTGCACAGGATTATGGCACTGGTTATGCGGCGAAGTACTCGGTCACAAAAACTTTTTCGTTTATAGATTTTTAGCATAGCTACAGCCAAGCGACGGATCTCTAAGTCGAAACCATGCCAACAGAGCAAGTCTTAGATGTACTACTATTCATGTACATCTTCTACGGCAACGTTGACAAAACAGCGATCGATCGTCGCGGCGGAAGAAATTCTAATAAGTAAAATAATAAGCATATTTTAAAATATTATAACTACTCACCAGTCAGTCAGCTTCAATTTTCACATATTCAAGGTTCCGGTTACTTGAGATTACTATATCCCGATGTAAATTACTAAATAATATGCAAGGAAAACAATATAATTTAATCGTGTGTACACAACCACATAACTTTTAACATGAAATTTTCGAGTTACATTATTTTTTTGCTGGTTTAATTGTTGTAACTCGGGTACACACCTACCTTTAGACAGAATTTGAATCTTTTCACTGAATGACAATTGTGAGAACTTGTTATTTTTTATTTTTAATAAACACACAGTATCAACTCAAACCTCACAATCAAATGTACACACTTTCAAATGTTAAAATGAAAAATCTTTTAAGAAAACTATAAATAAACAGGAGCGATTAAATTGTAAACAAACACACGAAATATGCAATATGGCCGCCGCAAACACAAAACATTTCTTCTATTTAAACAAATATAACCTTACTAAACAAAAATGCATTTTCTGTATAGATAATTCATTAGATTCAAGTCATTTTGTTTTTAGTCGGATTATAGGCAATGAATAACTTCCGACAAGCCATTCGGCGGTTTTCGTTAGCCATCGGATACTTCGGATAGCCTGCCGCAGGAGTTACTACTATATTATCATGTCGATATTCCTAGATGTGTGCGTTTGCGAAGTATGACAATTACACACACATGCGAAGATTTGTCCAGCAGCACGCATCGGCATTAGTTGCTATTTATAAAATATTAGGCGTTTTTAAGTTATTATATTTTTTTTATTAATTTATTTAATATTAATTAAAGTTATCTAAAACGTACGAACGTTTTATTAATATATCTGTGAATGACAAGTAAAGCACTGCATTTCTGCCTATATGGAGCGCACGCCCCTGCAGCCATTGACTGGCGACTTACGAAAAATATTGTCGTAACAACTTACAAAAAGAAATGAAATTCCACCAAAAACATATTTATGTCAAAATATTGCCAAGATTTTATGGGCAAAAATTATTTATGGGCGGATTTCAACCACAGGGCGATATCTGGTATTTTATTAATGAACAAAATTCAAATACTTACATATTTCTCCAGATATAATGACTGATTATCCAGCATGGCTTTTACCATACGCATCAAGTATATCAATAGAGCCAAGTTATTTTGCACCACATTTACTTTTACTCCCTCCGATATAAATGTACACATCCTTGGCAGCATCTCATGTAGACCAGGATCACATGCGAGTGATTGTAGAGCTTCCTGAAAATTTGAGTATGAGTTAATTTCAAAGAAAAAATTAAACTATTAACAAAAAATTTATAATTGGAGCTATATATATATATATATATATATATATATATATATATATATATATCTATATATACTATATAGATGAATTTGATTTAAAATTAGTTTAAACAACTTGATAGTTGTTCAAACTAATTTTAATAAGCACTTACCGCACGTCTTCCTTCGTCACTGCCCACACAGGCTTCCGTTATCTCCTTGTAATACAATTGTTGCTCAACACTCAATTCGTGTGTTGCTAATTGTTTTACATGTACAGACTCTGATGCTTTCAAGCGTGCTGCTTTACCACACATGGCTTTAGCTTATGAAAAAAAAATAGAATATTATCATTACCACAAGAAATATGGAAATACAAAAATATGAAATTAAAGATACCTGAAACATCTTTATTTGCTGGTTTGCTCAATTTTGTTATAGGATCAACTGATTCTAATTTCTGAGCTTCCTTAGACAGTGGTGGAGGATTCTCCGGCACAGTTGGCTGTACTCCGTCTACACTCAACCAATGAGCTCTAAGTGATACGTCTAAAGGTATTTTAGGTGGTGGAGCTGATAAAATTTCTGACAAGTCGACTTCCTTTTCTTCTGTAAAATAAAGTTCTCTTCCACCACCAGAAGCGAATCGAAAGGGTAAAGTATCCGGTTGAATAAATCCATATTGAGCCTGAAATTGAGTCAGTATAAAACAAGGTATAATAGGTTAACAAATTTTGTATTGTTTCTTTACTGTATTTATGTAGGGTTGCTAGCTATTAAAGAAGTTGTTAATTTGAAAACAAACTTGATAAGTTTAATTTGGAAATAAAAAATTTCATTTTTATAGAAGGGGCAAAACGTCCCCACCACTAAGTTAGTACTTAATATATATTTTTTGCCACCACTGTAGCACAATGACACATGTATCAAATGAAAGGGTATATGACAAAAATCTCTAAACAATGGAAAGAAAAGTTAATGAGTTAAAAGTCAGAAAAAGTAAAAAAAAACATTATAGTACCATCTGACGGTCTAGCTAGTACAATTTTTCGGACGTAATGGTATTCGGAAAACATAAGAAAAGCGTTTTATTTATGAAAAGTTAATGAGGGTTAAAAGTCAATAAAGTAAAAAAAAAAACATCATCATAGCACCATCTGACGGTCTAGCTAGTACAATTTTTCGTAATGGTATTCGGAAAACTTAAGGAAAGTGTTTTATTTTGATAAACTGCCTCATATTACACACACAGCTTACAGTTTTTTTTTTACAATTTTTTGCTCACAATTACTTTCCAGAAATATTTTCTTGCTAGCGACACTATTGAATGTAAATAAGGTGATTTTTGCCAACAAAAACTTGAAAAAAAACGTCCTGTTTTATTGCAAAATTTCATGGCGTTGGTAGCTAAGAACAATTTCGGAATAACAAATGTAAAGTGTTGTATTTTGATAAACTGCTTCATATTTAGAAGGCATATATGTGAAAATATAAAAATGCTAATAATAAGCTCGCATACAATAACGCTTGACAACCATTTTTTTTTACTGCATAAAGGAATAGTAACTTCTCAGAGGAAACAGTTTAATAAAAATCTATATTTTCATAGGTACAGCAATTTGTTTACAAAATTACGCAAGTCTTGTGAAAACACTACATACAAAAGTCGAACGAAACCGTGCCGTCACTATTAGGTAAAAGTGTATGAAATATAAGGAGCCTATTTGTCAATATATCCAAAACATGTGCGTTTAAGTTCATACTTACCATAATTAATGTTTTTATATAATATGATGAAGCTAATGATGTAGGTTTTTTTTATTTTACTAAAGTAAAAAAACCTAGTCTTTAGCAAACAATATTTTAACAATATTTCTGAGTATATAAATTAAACTAAATATTTTACATATAGTCTTCTCCCCAATTACTTTAAAGAAATTGTTTGTTACTAGCGACACTATCAAGTAGTGCATTATGAAAGAATGTACACATTAGAAAAAAACTGTTAGTAAAGGAACATATTGACACATACATAAGGTTGCCATCTCTTTAATTTGATAACCCGAACAAGACATGTGAAAACCCCAGATTTTGGAGCTCAAAACCTGGACATATTAAGTTTATAAAAAACAGTTGAAAATGAACAAAAATTGTAGAAGAATTGTATTAAGAATTTGAATAACTATCTTTTTAAATGTAACAAAACGATTCTAATCACAGTTTGTTACAATTTTTTTGCTACTTTACCTGTTTTGCAACAGGTAAATTTCAAAGACTGATTACATTGCAAAGAAAATGTTATTTGTGGAAAAAACGAGAGCATGGAGCGAGCCGGAAACACTGTCCATTTTAGAAATTCTTAAAAATAGACAGCGTATAATAGACGTAGGTGCTTATTAATGTTATTATGTCTGCTCCAATTTCTAATAAGAAAAAACATATAAAAAAACAACTGAACGGCAGTGTACTTTTTAAGATCTGTAATAAACTACAAATGTACATAAATAAAGATCTATTTATAAATTATTTGCAGAAACAAATCAAGACAAAACGGATCGAAAAAAAAATACTCCTTATTAAATCTGCCTACAAAAACCTGGACAGCAAATAAAGTCCGGCCCGGACACTCCCTGGACGCCCTCTAAACTAGGAAAAATCTGGGGAAAGCCGGACAGATGGCAACCCTACATATACATAGAAAAAAAATACCCAAAAAATTATTTGCATTTTTTAAGATAAATACTGAGTACAAATATATTATGTAAAATGAACATTTTATAGTATTTATGTACATAATTGCATAGTTGAAAACTTTAAACTAATGAATTGCAATCCAGTTACAAAATCATTATTAATTGTTTTTTATTATTTATGCAAATCAAAACAAAACAATATTTTTAAATAACCTAACCAAGAGCATGTCCAGACATGTCTAAGGAGGGTTCCGTAACTATCAATGCTTAATAGATTTTTTCAAATTGCTTTCAATTCTGCGTTTATATTGCATTTAAAATAATTTTCTTAAAGAGTATTTAGCATGATCTATCACCATGGAAAATTGCAAGTTTCTAAGTCTCATAGTTTAGAAATCCCAGGGGGAGGAACAGGGGACCAACTTATAAACCACTTTGCGAGGCTGATTACTCGAAAACGGTTTTCGTTTTCGAAATTGACTTCGCATAATTACAGAAGCTAGAAGCGCGGACTGACCTACGGAGCAAAAAAACCTACAGCAAAACAGATCCAGCCTGGACGCCCTCTAAACTAGGACAAATCCGAGGCAACCCTGATAGATGGCAACCCTATATTTATGTAAGCCTTTCCAAATACAGATGGTGAATTTCCATCCAATAAAAAACAGCCTTGATATTATTGTTGTTTTATTTTTATAAAGTGTTGTCTATGTAGAATGTTCTTTATAAATATAATTAAAGTAAAATATTCATAATCACCTCTATATTTTTTATTTTTAGTGCATGATCCACATCAGTAATAGAAAGTTTCTGTCTTTTTGAATGATGCATGAATTTCAAGGCATCTTGAACTATAACTTTAAGACGATAAGACACATCGTCAGCTAATTCTTTAGCAGCGTCATCTCCAAGGCTGCTGATGCCGACACTCTCCGCTATTACTTTCATAGAATCCATTGACAAAGAAGTTGCATATGATAAATCAGATTCGGTCATCTTGTGTTTTCTGTTAAAACTCAGTCTAATTTTTTAACATTTAGTTAATTAATTTTTTTGAAGTGAGGAGAACATGAGTACTTCCTTGTATGCTCAGAAAATCCCCGAGGGCAAACACATTATCACGCCATGTACACAAGTAATGTATTACTATTCGTAAAATGAATATTTTCGACAAATTCAAGTCATAAATTGTAATTTAGCATTACGAATTCATCAAAAACTCTAAATTCTAAATTAATCTAGTAAACAACATTCGATTTACAGCAAACTGCAGTCTGCCAAGTGCCAAGTGGCCGATTTGTTTGACGTTTCTTTTTTTTTTATCTGAATCTCCTATTGAGACCGAACTAGAGATTTTCTAATGACCGCTTTTCTATGGGTATATTGGGTCCGCATAACGCTTTCATTTTTAGTTTTGAGAATCCACCATGATGGCGACACCGCATATTAGGAAAACGATCGCTCGAAAGCTCTGGACTAAGCCCCTGTCGAGCCAGCAAATCTAAGGCCGCGGCATTGAAACGGACTCGTAGGCAAAAATTATAAATGATTGACACTTTTAACACTAATGACGGCCTTAGCGGCCTACCCACAACATTTTTTTGAGGTCGCAACAGAAAAAAACTGCACTGTAAATAGAACTCTGGAGTTTTGCCGGGTGACGTTGTGGAATTTGTAAAATTTCATAAATTTGTGTTATCTCGGTTCTTAATGTGTAATATTGGTAGAATATTAACCATTAAATATTCGTTAACGTGCACAAGTGTGGGCGTGCGCAAGTGTATTATTTTTTGAAACTTCAAAAACAAGTGGTACAACTTCGAAAAACTTGCTATTTTGTGTTTCTCGCCAAATCTCCCTAGGAACTGTCAGTAAAGCTTCTACCACTTTACTGAATCGACTGACATGACTCATGGACTGTACTGACTATTTATTTGGACTTTGACGAGACTTTAGACTTGACGATATAGGAATACAGTGTTGAAAATTGAAACGAAAGTTCTATTTCCCGCCTTTTTTACTTGACACTGGCAAATGATTATAAGATAGGCCGACGCCATATATATTTTTAAAAAAAATAGAACTCTGTCAAAGTGGCATGTTTTAAATGTCAGATTTGACTGCTGCACATGCTTTCAGCTCTTGTATTAGTGCACAGTTCTATTTACAGTGCAGTTTTCCTGTCGATGTTGCGACCACAAAAAATATCTCGTGGGAACGGAGCCTAAGTACTAGTGCTAGATTTGCAGGCTGCTGCCCTATTAAGAAGTTCAAGTGACAAATGGGAATGGGCTTTATTTTGAAGTTTTAAAACACAATTTGAAAAATTAAAATGTAAAAATTTTGACAAGAAATAACAGACAAAATCCAGAAGCAGAAGAATGCCGCAATTTTTTTAAAAACAGCAACAAATGTTTCATAAACAAAGAACACAACGTGATAATGTTGTGAAAACTAGTTTTATAGTTAGCTCAAAATTGGCAAAGGCATCAAAACCATTTGCCGAAGGAGAATTTATCAAGGAGTGTATGTTAGAAGTTTGCGGTATTTTGTGTCCTGAAAAGAAAAATGAATTTGAAAAAATTAGTTTGTCAAGACGAACTGTTGTTCGACGTATAGAAATGATGGCTAATGATATAAAATCAACATTGACTGACCGTATGGCTGGTTTTGAATCATTTTCCATAGCATTAGACGACAGCACCGATTTGCCTGACACAGCTCAACTGGCTATATTTATTCGAGGTGTTGATAAGGAGTTCACTGTTACTGAAGAATTGCTTGCTTTACAGCCGCTAAAAGTACTACAGGAGAGGGTATTTTTATTGAAGTTCAAAAGGTATTCACAAGTTTTGGCTTGCCATGATCAAAATTATTTGGAGTATGCACTGATGGTGCACCTTCTATGGTCAGCTTACGTAAAGGTTTCATCGGATTTTTTAATGAAAAAGCAACAGAATTAAATGTGCAAAAATATGATGTAATAGTCCTTCATTGCATTATCCACCAACAGAACTTGTGTTCCAAGTCCATTCGATTCCAGAATGTTTTGAATGTGGTAGTAAAAACCATCAACTTTATTCGATCCCGAGGGCTTAACCATCGTCATTTCAAGGCATTTTTGGATTAAATAACAGCTAAATATAACGGCGTAACATATTATTGTGAAGTCAGATGGCTAGCAAAAGCAAAATGTTTTATGTGCTTTGAAATGGTTTTATGAGCTTAGAAATGAGATATCAGACTTTATGAAAATAAAAGATCTCACTATCTGAATTAAGTGACCCAAAATGGATATGTGACTTAGCATTTCTGGTCGATCTTACAGGCTATTTGAATTATTTTTTGAAACTTCAAAAACAAGGACAGTTAGTAAATGACTTGTACAGCCATTTGAAAGCGTTTCAGATCAAACTACGCTTGTGGGAGTCACAGATGCTGTCTGGTAACAGTTACCATTTCAACACGCTCACTGCGTATGAAAATAATGCTTATGCTCAATATGGTGAAGAACTTAAGTTACTGTCGGAACAATTTTCGAACAGATTAGCGACTTCAAAAACATGGAAGACTGTTTCCATTTTTATTTGCTACTTCTACAAAATGTAATGTACAAAATGCTCCAATACACTTACAAAAGGAGTTAATCGAGATTCAAGAAAACTCACTCCTAAAATCCAAATTTGAAGACGTAGAGTTGTGCGATTTCTATAAAAAATACTTAGAAAAAGACAATTTTCCGCAGCTTTGGAAATTCGCAAGAAGATTGATTTGTGCGTTTGGCAGTACTTATAAATGCGAACAGTTCTTTTCATTGATGAATGTTAAATCAACACATCGTATGTACAAGACTGACTGACGATAATTTGGAAAATTCTTTACGTCTTAGTATCAGTGGAATTAATCCAAATATCGATGGATTAGTTTCCCAAATTCAAGCTCAAGTGTCTCATTGATTTCGGTGTATTTAACTTTCGTAGTTTGTAACAATTGCAAATTTAACGATTTAATTATAATGTACCATTTTTTTAATTTCATTTTGTTATATTAATAAATTGTACTATAATAACATTGTCGTATTATTTCATGTCTAATATCTATCGCAAAAAATATTATCACTACCTTAAATGCGCTAAGTGCACTAAGTACTTTTAAACGCGGCCCGCGAACATATTTGCACGCTAAAGTTTGGCCCTCAACATGTCAAAGGTTGCCCATACCTGCTTTAGGGCCATACTGACCATCCAGCCTGCAAGCCAAAGGCCGCGGGCTTGTAGGCAAAAAAATACCTACGTAGGATAACCTCCTCCTTTTTCCGGAAGAACAATAGGTCCCTGCTTCCTTTGAGAGTTCTCATTTCATGGCCTAAGTCTAAATGTACTACGTCACACGATTTGATTGGTCTAAAGGGCGTTTCATTCGTTCTCTGAAGGACAAAATGGCGGACTATATGTTGGACATGCCCGTAGGCTTGCGCATTCTTTTTTGACATTAATACTTTAAAAATTGTGTTTTTACAAAGTTGTAATGTCAAAATCATCCCATGAGCAACGAAAGTTAAAGTTCGTATAGCCCCGCTGGATTTGCAGGCGAGAATGACGCTTTAACCGTTTTTCGCGGTATTTTGTAAATTTTGTACTTGGCATTCTATGCGTACATATATTGTAATCTGTGGCGCTCTGACAGATAATAAATGGACATTTTCTTTCAGTTACTAATACTAACGCATCTTAGAAATTTGAGTTAAAAATAATGACGAAGTGTTATAAGGTTTGCCGATACAACATCATATAACCATAAAACGTACTGGTGTTAAAATATATTGTTATAGCGTGTAATTATTCGGAGAGAAAATGTATAGAAGCAAGAAGGACGTCGATAAACACGTGGAAAGTCTCTTGTATAAATTGTCACCAAAAGATGTAAGTACAATATTATTTACTTTATGCTAAATGCACAAAAATAAGCAATTTTCCATGTACGAAAAGAACTTCGACGATTATTTCCTTTTTAGTTTAAAATTCGAGCTTACTCAATAGCTCGATTGTACTACGAGGTCGGTGACTATGGAAGCTGCCAGAAGTATGTCGAACAATATCTGTCCCTGAAATCGAGTAATGCAGCCGCTCATAAACTTCTCGGGCTAGCTTTTCAAAAGTTAAATGAAAAGGAAAAGGCTCTTGAACAATTCAAGATATCTCTTGACATCGATCCTGCTCAGACGGCGACAATTTTGGATGGCAAGTTGCTATATTATTGAGGGTTTAAAAAAAAATTCATGCAAGTTATTCATGCAAGTTAAACTAATAACCGTTTACCTTGTAACTAAAGTTGTTTTATTACATAAAAAAGCATATTTAGCAACATTGTAATATTATCTGCCGCTAATTGTTATAGTATAGTGTTAGAACACTCATTTGAAGATATTGTCATAAATATTACCTTGGTAACCTTACATTTTTAGTGTACAATGTGTAAATATATTACCAGACCCTACAAACATATATCAGCTAAAAGAGCATGCATTTTTTATATAATATATAAAATATAATGTTTGGCAAGGCATATTTAATGTTTAGTAAGGCATATTAAAGAGTAGCTTTTTCCCATGGCTCCGCCCGCGTAATTATATTTTCAGGTATCTGATGGGAATACTGAACTTTTTCGGGATAACAGTAGCCATTGTAGCCAATTCAGAGCATAAACTACTACAATACCGAATTTCATCAAAATCCGTTCAATAAATTTTGCGTGAAAGAGTAACAAACATTCATCCTCACAAATTTTCACATTTATAATAGTAGTAGGATGCCTTATAGTAAAAATTATTTTTTTAGTTTGTGAGCTCCTGGCTGATGACGAGGTTACAATGGAAGTCGGAAGAGCTAAGTATTGGTGTGAAAAAGCTGAAGGCACATTCCCAAAACATCCTATTACGTTTCGCCTCAAAGAACGACTTTTATCTAATGATAACCCAGATCCAGTAGCTTTTGAAAAATTATTGAAATCAGAATTAGCAGCAAGACCTAAAGATGCTATTCTTCATTCTAGGCTTCTTAAACACTATTTGCAAACAAACCAAATCAAAGAGGCAAGTGACCATAGCTGCAATATTGAATTTGATAATAGTTATTTCACTAAGAACTATGCTTGGTATGAAACACTGACAGAAATTTTAAAGTATAAACAACTAAACAAAAATGATTGGATATATCAGCTGTTATTATTGACAGTCAAAGAAAAGTTGTGTCATCTAAGCTTAACAGAAGTTCCTAACAGTACATCAAAAAATCTAATACAATCTAGTGATTATTTATTTGATTATGATCAATCCATTAAAATTGTGTCTAATGATGGTCCACCATCTGGATATGGAGAATTTCATAAGAATTTATTGAAACACCACCGTGGACAGTTGGCATTTCACACAGCCACATATTTACTGAAGAAAGCTGATAAAGATCAAATTAGCTGGAATGATGCTACAAAATATTCAGCACCGTTAATGCTGATAGCTTGGCAAACAGAACCTATTGACCTCAAAATAAATTGGCTTAGTCATGCTTCCAATCATCAGCAAAAGACTGCACGACAATGGTTTCTTGAAGGTTCATATAGGTGCTCCCAAGCCAGTCATTATATACTAGCTAATTTAAACAACAACTATTTTGACTTAGATCAAATATCTCAACTTTGTTCAGGTACTCATTGGCGAGATAAATTGTTTGAGAAAATATTTACAAATCAAGACCAGTTAAGTAAAATGGAGTCATCTTATATAGTATCAGCTTCTTTTAGTCCACTGGCAGTAAGGCTACCCCAGAAATCAGAGGTTCAAAAATATGATGAAAATGCACAAAGGGTTTATCCCAATTCTCTTCATCATTTTGTATGGATGCTTCTTAATTACAAGCAAATATCAGAATTTAAATGTACATTATTTGACATGCTAACATCATCAATGATCAGTTGCGGACCTGAAACTTTAAGTAAAATAGACGTTTTAGCATTTTTGTATTGTGCTACACTTACTGCTGGAAGTAAAAAAGGTCAAAGTTACAATATTATTAACAAGGATAAGCCAAATGTTCTTCCAGCTAATATAACACAGCTTTTATGTTCTCTGCCACAAATGAAGTGGTGGGACTGTGCTTATAAATTGAGTCAAAACGAGCTTGGTACTGAATACACAGACATTCGTTCCACATTAAGCAGAGGAATTGAGGTAGTGAGATGTATCGATAATCATGGTTTGGATGCAGAACTTTTGTGTTTGCTAGGAAGAATATTTAGCAGTCATGCAAATGTAACTACAGTTGCAGAGGAAAAAAGAAGTTTTGAAGAAAGAGCTCTTCTATTTTATTCATCAGCTTTACCACTTTTAGAAAAACTTAAATCTAATTTAACAGCTAGATCTAATAATAAAAGAATGTTTGATTATAATCATAAAAATCTAAGCCCAAAGGAACTAAATAATCTTATAGAAGAAAGTAAAATATATGTTGCTATTAATCATTTGAATGATTGTCACTATGAAAAAGTTGTTGATTTACTTTCGGATTTAAAGTCACCTCAAGCATATTATCATTTAGGTGTAGCATACAAAAGAATCGCTCTTGATGAGAAGAAACATTCTAAAAGTTCTGATCAAGAAGCTAAATATCTTATAATGTTAAGTAAAGCAAAACAATTTGCATACAAAGGATTACACAAAATTAAGGAAACTGAACAATACCATTCTACTGCTTTATATACTGACATTCAAACCTTAATAGAAGAAACAGAAGTTTTATTCAACAAAACAGATACAGATCTTTCTAACAATGTTTTGTGTGAAAATGACAGTAAATACTTGTCAGATGATGAATGTGATTCTTTAGCCTATGGAGAACCTCTGACTCTTAGAAGTCAGTCAAATACCTATCGCAATGTGAGCTCAACACCAAAGCTTAAAAAACAAATTCCAAACTTAGACAACTATCGTACCGCCATTGATTCTCAAATATTAAACAACAGTCAGTCAGATATGGCCCATATTGAGCAATTAGAAAAACAGATAAAAACTTTACAGCATAGAGATACAACTATAAGTGATTTTATGGAACAAACTAAAGAATGGTTTCAAGAAAATCGAAAGTTGGGCAACCAGATTATTAGTACTATTAATAATAACATTGAAAACACAACTGAACAATTCAAACTTTTAAGAATATCTGTTGGACAAGTAAAAGAACAAATTGATGAATGTAGGAATGAGTGTAAAGATGTTGCAGATTTAAAGAAACAAATAGCAGAATTGAAAAATGAAGTAAATAAGTTAAAGAAACCTGCACCTGAACAGCATATTGATGATAATGATATCTATAATTTACAGGAAGAGTATCGAAACAATGAGAATTCAAATTTTGGTACCCAAATTCCCTTTGCTCCACAACAAGTAATACCTCCATTTGCGCAACGTCTTATGCCTCCATTTTCAGTACCTTCCAATCCATATCTTTATGGACAGAACTTCTACAATCTGTATAACCAATTTTCACAATTCCCACAAGCTCCTGCAGTTCCTGGAGCTCAACCTATATTTGACCCTACAAGAACACACATGAACTATTCTTCTGTATATCCAAATCCAGAACAAATATATTTAGATACAGCACATTTGGTCCCACCTAATGTAACTGTGACTCCTTCTGTGCAATCAATACCCAGCGCTGCTACCTCGTCTATACCTCCTCTATCTTTAGCACCTCCAACCACCATTACAACAACAAAATCCTATGCAATGGAGCTTAAAGACATGGGAAAATCTTTGCCTGTTAATGTTGTCATAACTTCATCGGATCCTTTACCAATGTGTACAACTGCGCCCCAACCAGTTTTGAGTGTAACAGTACCAACAAAACACATTAAGGGTAGCCCACATAATTATCAAATTGCTATGCCTACGACAGTAAATGACGTGAAATTAGTTAAACCACCTGTGTATACATTCCCTTCACCAGGAAATCAGTCTGCCACAATTCCTTCATCAACATCTGTCTCCTCGACTTTGAGTCAAAACATGTTTATGACTAATCAGCTGAAGACCACTAATATACAAGATAAAAGTGCTAAGGATGTTGAAAATGTATTTTTTATATCCTCGCCAAATAAAAGCTTTAACAAATCAAGAACACTTTCTGAAAAAAGTAATACATCTATTGAAAACTATGATCCTTGTCCTGACTTCAAACCAATCATACCACTGCCAGCAGAAGTCAAAGTTACCACAGGAGAAGAGGACGAAGAAGTAATATTTAATGCTCGAGCAAAGCTCTTTAGATTTACAGATAAACAATGGAAGGAAAGAGGAATTGGAGAAATTAAATTGCTTAAACACAAAACAACTGGCAAAGTCAGAGTTCTGATGAGAAGAGAACAAATACATAAAATTTGTGCAAATCATGTTATTTTACATGAAATGGAAATAAAGCCTTTGAAAAATGAAACTAAGGCTTACTTTTGGTGTGCAAATGATTTCGCCGAAGAAACTGTAATATTAGAAAAATTCTGCATTCGTTTTAAAACAGCGGATATTGCAAAAGATTTTTATGAGACCTTTGAAAAAGCTCGCCAGGCAGCTGGAGTAAATGCCAACAAAGATGTTACTGATAGTAAGAAAGACATGGTAGTCAAATCCGCATCTATGAATAAGGAAAATGTTGAAAAATTAGAAGCTAAAACAATAGTCGGTGGCTTTACTTTCTCATCAACGCCAACGTTCAAGCCGCAAAATAATGTCCAAAGTTCGTCTAAACCATTGCAAACTCCTGAAACTAAAGTAAATGTTTTTAGCGGCATAACATTTAAAACAAATAATTCGAAAATACAAAATGTGGTCAATACTTCTTCCAATTTGATGGAATCTGTAAAACCAATAGATAATAGCAATGGTAGTGTTAACAAATTAAACAGTTCTGACACTGTAGAGGAATATGAACCGAATGTTGAGTTTAAACCTGTGGTACCTTTGCCAGCTTTGATTGATCAAAAGACTGGTGAGGAAGACGAAAATATTCTATTTGGGCATAGAGCTAAACTCTTACGATTTGATACTGTTACCAAAGAATGGAAAGAACGTGGACTAGGTAATATAAAACTCCTTGAGCATAAAGAAAATAAAAAAGTTCGTTTGTTAATGAGAAGAGAACAAATAATGAAAATTTGCTGTAATCATGTTGTTACAAAAGAACTGAATTTCCAAAAAATGCCCAACATGGATAAAGCAGTTACATGGTGTGCAAAAGACTTTTCAGATGGAGAGTTAGTTGGAGAAACTTTCTGTTTGCGTTTTAAAACTGTTCAAGCATGTGATGATTTCATAGATGCGGTTAGAAATGCCCAATTCAAAAGTGGTGATGGAGAAAAAGCTGCTAAAGAAGAAGAAAATGCTGCTAAAGTTGCAGCATCAACTTGTGAGCCTCAAAAGTTGCAGAGCTCCGCCAGTAAATCAAGTACGCCTTCTTTAAATTGGGGTGATAAATTTAAACCTAAAGCTAATTCTTGGGAGTGCAGTGTATGCATGATTCGTAATGAAGCTTCTAAAGATTACTGTGGGGCATGCAGCACTCCTAAATACCCTAAAAGCTCCGAAAAAAACATGACAACTGATGAGAATACAATATCAAAATTCAATTTCGGTATTAAACAAAGTGATGAAAAAATAGAAAATGTACCAAACGTGACTTCCAAATGGGGTGACAAATTTAAACCCAAGGAGGGTACCTGGGAATGTCAACAATGTTTGGTACGAAATGATGGAAATCTAGATAGCTGTAGTGCTTGCAACAGTCCAAAGGATTCATTGAACGTGAAAAATGAACCTAAATCACTATTTAGCAACATACAAGGTCCTAAATTTTCATTTGGCATTCCACCAGATGCCAACAACACACAATCAAAAGACTCAAAGATCAGCACACTTTTTGGAACACAGACCAACCAAAAATTTTCATTTGGGATACCTCAAAATACACTAGATAAGTTTGCCCACCAGACAAATGGAAGTGTATCAGTAAGTAATAATCCAAGAAAGCCAGCATTACTAGAGACACCGAAAGATATTAAACCCATTATGGAGACACCTAAAGTTACACCTTTTGGTGAAAATAAAAGTGCTGCCTTTGATTTTTCATTTACTCCTAAAACGTCTTCTAAAGGTAAAAGTCCAGTAAAGACTCCCGCAACAGATAAGGATGATAGTGATAATGAATATGCATCAGAAGATGAGGGACACCATATTCATTTCAGCCCTGTGATTCTGGTGCCAGATAAGGTAATAATTGTTAACAAAGTGTGTACACATTTTAAATATATCGTTTTTTTGTTATAACATTGTTATAGTCATGTCATTTACTGTTTGTACCCTGTTTCCTACTTTTATTTTAGTTATTACATTTTCAGATTAAAGTTGTGACTGGAGAAGAAGACGAAGATGTCCTTTATGCTCATAGAGCTAAATTATATATATTTGCAACAGGAGAGTGGAAAGAACGTGGGATTGGCACTGTGAAAATATTGAAACATAAAAACTCTGGCAAATTGAGGTTAATACATAATACTAAAACATGATTCAGAAGTGCTTTAGTATGCTTGAATATAAATTTGTGTTCTTAGGCTTTTTTCCGATTTGGCATTTCCAGTTAAAAAGTTGAACAAATTCTTACTTTTAACAATATCTAATATATTTTAAATATTTCAAAGTTGAAATAACAAATGCAAATATTATATTATGCAACTGCTAACCCCAGTTTAATGTTTCAGGGTACTGATGCGACGTGAACAAGTTTTTAAGATTTGCCTCAATCATAGCTTAACCCCAGATATATTATACAAAGAAAAAGATGAGAAAACTTGGATATTTGCTGCTAATGATTTTAGTGAAGAAGAGTTAGTTATGTCAAAGTACTGTCTCAGATTTAGTAATAAGTCAATAGCACAAGAATTTAAAACTGCTGTTGACAGTGCATTAGGCATTAATTCGGACATAAAAACTGATAAAAACGATGATGTAGTGTTCATTTCTGAGATTCAAGCTACTTCAGAAGAAAAGAAAAAAGCTAAAGATCTTATGCTTCCCGAAAACTTTTACACATATAAAAACAAGCTTCCTTGCCAAGGTTGTCGCGGATGTGAGGATTCTGATAGTAAAACTGGTGCAGAAAAAGAATCCACTACTAAAACTGTTGCTTCAGAGCCTAAAGTATCGGGTACCACTACCCCATTAAAGACGCCAATATCTGCTTTTCAGAGTCCAGCGAATTCATTTTATGGTACTCCTACTAATTTAGGAGACAAAACAGTTGACACAACCGTATTTCGTACACCAATGCAATATAACAAAAGTGAAACCTTTTCGTCAAACAGCAGTACTGCAAGTGAAGCTGATAACGAAACTACATTTTCTGAGGCTACTGGTATCAGCAGCACATTATTAGGCTCTAATAAAAAAGACACTTCGAATACTAAATCTCCATTAACACAACCTAAGTTTACATTGGAAAAGCCAATATTTGGAGAAAGCAAAACACTAAATGCTGAAGAGAAAACATTACCTAGTGCTCAGTTAATATTAGGAGAAAACAAACAAATATCAGGAAATAATAAAACAATATTCGGAGAGAACAAAACTGTATTTGGTCAAAACACATCTATTTTTGGACAAAGTGAAAATAAATCAATATTTGGTGAAAGTAAACCCATATTTGGCAATAATAAACCAATATTTGGTGAAAACAAACCTCTATTTGGTGAAAACAAACCTCTATTTGGTGAAAACAAACCTCTATTTGGTGAAAACAAACCTGTATTTGGTGAAAACAAACCAATATTTAGTGAAAATAAACAAGTATTTGGTGAAATCAAACCTGCATTTGGTGAAAACAAACCAATATTTGGTGAAAATAAATCAATTTTTGGAGACAACAAAACTAGTGAAACCAAACAATCAACGGAAGATACAAAATCAGTCTTTGGTGTCACTAAATCAATTTTTGGAGAAAACAAATCAATTTTTGGAGAACATAAACCAGTATTTGGTGAAAATAAATCAATATTTGGTGACAAGCCTGTGTTTGGAGAAAATAAATCAGTATTTGGTGAGAATAAATTACTTTTGGAAGAAAATAAAACAATCAGTGTAGGTCCTACAAACAAATTTAATTTTGGTACAAATTCACAAGATGAGAAAGTTACTGGGTCACCTAATGTGTCTTTGTTCAATGCTGCTAATAACCCTGCAAATGTATTTGGTGGCGCTGCCCAAAAACCTGGTCTTAACTTCGTAAAGAAAGACGAAAATCAATTGAACTCATCTAAGTCAATTTTTGGTGCAACTAAACAATTTTCGTTTGGTAGTAGCACCCCTGATCAGAGTAAAATTGAACCTGAAACTAAGGCATGTTCTACAAATGAGAATAAGAGCACAGAAACATTACCTCTAAAAGTTGACTCATCATTAAGCTTTGCAGTATTATCGTCGAGTTCTGGAGGATTTGAAGGAAGTAAGTGGGAACTTATTGCATATCTAACATTACATTATTTATTTACATTACAATACATTATCTTACATTAAACAATAAGATATTAGGTAAAAATTATATCTTAAATATAAATAAAAATAAAAGAGTTAAGGGAGTTTCCCTAACTTTTTTTAGCATATGCTAATTTTGTTTATTATTTTCTAGAAAAGTCGAACTTCCAGTGGGAAGGTGCAGGTCAACCACTGTTCGGTGGGTCGCAAAAACCCGCAGCAGAGAAGTCCGTGAACGATAGTGCGGCCGATGAGTCTACTCCCACTGGAACAGAGGAAGAATATGATCCGCATTATGAACCAATTGTTGCCTTACCAGATGAAATTGTTGTAACTACAGGTGAAGAAGATGAGGTTAGTGTTGGTTACTTGGTGGCTTACATTTATATGTAAACATACATTATGTAATAAAAACTTATTTGAGTGTGAGTTACTAAGCTTTTAATATTTTATTAGGAAAAACTATTTAGTGAACGTTGTAAATTATACCGATTTGATGACAAAACGAAAGAGTGGAAGGAGAGAGGAGTTGGGGAACTAAAAATTCTGTATCATCCTGGAAGGAAAAGTTATAGGCTGCTTCAACGAAGAGAACAGGTAACTTACATTAGTTAACACTAAGGCAAACCAAACATTAGTAATTAATACCATAGAATAGGGATGTTGCCTAGTGTCTAACATCACATTTTTACAAATTAAATATTAAAATTGTTGAATAGAGATGCATAAATTTAAAACAAATAGGTATTTGGGGTGACGCGATTTAAAATTGTAAGCAAATAAGAAATATTACCCATCTGTTTCTCGCAAAACGATTTTACGTCACAAGCTGCTACAGCCATACATTTTTTAATGACATATTTTTAGAGCAATTTGTGATGTATAGCAGGACAGGCAAATACAGGGTGTTTTGCACATGGACCGACATGATTTTTTGGGGGGTGGGGGGGGTCATGTGCTATTTTCCCCCGTGAGACCCAATATCCTAAGTCTCACGGTAGTCTAGATATGTTTTTTTTTAATTTTTTTGAAATCTACCCGAAATCTTGCCTTTAAATCGTCCTAACTTTTTTGTTTGTGGTTATAATACCACAAAACAAAGTATGCTTGTATTCTACAATGTTTTCTAATTCTAAATAAATCATTACATGTTACAATTGATATCCACAAAAAAACTTCTGAGCTTTCAAAGTGGTAAATCGGTGTAAATGTTATGAAAAGTGACAACTTATCAATTCATTTAAAAAAAAACTAAAGTTCATTTTGAATTTAGCTTTTTATTAAAAAGTTCTTTACTTATTACCCTTTCTAACGATATGCTACATGACAGAAATAATACATCAGGGGTCGACCTAAGAGATACTTTGTTGCTAGGGTCAAGATAATGAAAATACATTTTTTATGTTAAGTTGTTTTTATTAAATTAAAATTACAAAGTTTGCTCGAATTGGCCGCCTCCACACCTTATGCATGCACGACACCTTTTTCTTATTTCCGAGGTTGTAGTTAAAAGCCGCATTTCCTCTTGCATTTTTACGAATGCTGTGTTTATTCGTTCCACTAAAATTTCTTTTGTGGGCACCTCTGTTGCATACACTAACTCTTTTGCACGTCCCCATACGTAGAAATCCAGGGGTGTTAAATCTGGGGACCGTGCTGGCCATGGAATGGGGCCAGCTCTACCAATCCACGAGTTTGGAAATGCATTATTTAAATGCTCTCGTACCGTTCGTTGGTAATGTGCCGGACAGCCATCATTTTGAAAAACAATTGGCACATCTTCTAAAACTGGTAGTACCAGTTCAGGTAAATCATTTTGAAGAAACTCTAAATAATTGTTTCCATTGAGTCGTTCTGGCAAAAAATATGGGCCGACAAGATTTCGCCCAATAACACCAGCCCAAACATTTACGCTGAATTTTCGCTGAAAGGAAGTCTGCCTTTTTTTGTGCGGATTTTGGCCCCTTTTCTCCCAGTGATGCAAATTGTGCAGATTTGCTATGCCTTCATGGCTAAAATTTGACTCGTCAGTCCATAAAATTCTTTTCAAAAAGTCGCTATCTTCAACATCTGTGTGCAATAAAAATCGGCAGAACTCTAACCGTCTTGCATTGTCACCCTCTTCGAGACCTGGAACAATGAATGAAATCCGTGAGTTTGTGGTAATAACTGCATAAACGCGATATTTCTTTCTTTTAATTGAGCTCACGCAAAGAACTTCTTCAGTTGTCCGAGAAACATAGCAAGAAAGGAATTCAACGAAACAATTACAACAATAAAAAATAAAAAATAATAAGAGTAAAAGTGAACACATTAAGATTTGAAATCAAGTAAAATGTTTTAATGTCACATTTTAAATAAGTAGTAAGTACTGTAAGTTGTTACCTTGAACAGGAGTGTAATGAAATGCGTGCCTTCCATCTGCCCGAAGAACGGACCAGACTTTCCAAACTGATACGTTAAGTCCGTCAGCAACAACTCGTATGCTTGTTGTAGGATCGTCATCAAAAGCTTGAAGGATTCTCTCATCAACTTCAACATTATGTTGCCTCACATTCACTCGGGGCTCCCGAAAGTTTAAGTTTCCGGTCTCCCTCAGACGTCGATAGGTAGTTGAGAAGGTCTCGTGGTGAGGTAACCGTCGATCAGTGTAGCGTTCTTGATAAATTCTTCGCGCTTCATGCGAATTGCAATCAGCTTTACCATACGCCAACATCATGTCAGCATACTCCTCGTTACTGAAGTTCGCCATTGTAACGAATACGCAAAGATAAACAACAAAAACGTAACAGTTCAACAACAGATTTAACAAAAAAACAATAACAAGACTTTAATTTGATTACGATAGAACAACGGGAAAAGTACGGGCACTTCGAATCGCAGAGTAATCTCGACTGATTCCCGGCAAGTGACCTTCACTCACTTTCAACTCGATAGACAAAGACAACAATAACTGTACTACTAGTAAGAAAGGGACTAACTTTTTACCTGCTGCTTGATAATCCGCGTTGACTGGTTACATTGTTCAAACCAGTTACATTGTTAGAGTGCGTGTTCAGGCAAACGAAGCTTAATTTGACCACTTTAAGAATGGTTTCTTATATCATGTAGCATATCGTTAGAAAGGGTAATAAGTAAAGAACTTTTTTAAAAAAAGCTAAATTCAAAATGAGCTTTAGTTTTTTTTTAAATGAATTGATAAGTTGTCACTTTTCATAACATTTACACCGATTTACCACTTTGAAAGCTCAGAAGTTTTTTTGTGGATATCAATTGTAACATGTAATGATTTATTTAGAATTAGAAAACATTGTAAAATACAAGCATACTTTGTTTTGTGGTATTATAACCACAAACAAAAAAGTTAGGACGATTTAAAGGCAAGATTTCGGGTAGATTTCAAAAAAATTAAAAAAAAACATATCTAGACTACCGTGAGACTTAGGTTATTGGGTCTCACGGGGGAAAATAGCACATGACCCCCCCCACCCCCCAAAAAATCATGTCGGTCCATGTGCAAAACACCCTGTATATAGCTCTCTTTCTTTTTAATATTTTAATTGTTTGTTGTATCTTCGTTATTTTTTAAGATATACGAAAATGGCTTCTAGATTGTTTATTATCATGTTGTCTAACATCGAATAGACGAAAAAAAAATTTTAGGCAACATGCCTATACAATACCGTCTTAATACCATTTATGTTTTGTGAGAAAGTATAACCCCAAATTGCCTTCTGATTTCTAATGTTGTATGGTTGTCAGAAATAGCATATGTCTATCTTTATGAAGCCACTTAATCCCTAGTACAGCTGTCACTGGTTGTACTCGTACTACAGATTACTGCTGGCCGAGGAAATTATTTATTTGTGTTTATGTTTAACCATGTACCTACATAATATTACTTGAGATGATTCAATAAAAAATATGACGTGATGGCAGGTTCACAAGCTGGTGCTGAACATGTTGCTGTTCATGGACCTGGAGCTACTGCCGATGAAGAACTCGGACCGCGCGTGGACGTGGGCGGGGCGCAACTACGCCGAATCCGCGGGCGAGCACGAGACGCTGGCCGTGCGGTTCAAGTCGCCCGAGCTAGCCACCGTCTTTTATGACAAAGTGCAGGAGTGTATAAGAGTAAGTAAAATGAAAATTGTTTATCGCTAGTTATTAAATTATTAAAAGACTATTAATTATTATTATTGTTGTAATTTTTTACTTTAAAAATATTTTTAAAGAAATTGCAAGTAGCTGCAGCAGATGCTATTAGGAAAGAAAAGGAAGAGAAAGAAAATGAGGTTAAGACTGTTACACCTCTACGTTTACCGAAGCATTTAGAGATCTCGGCGCGGGCAGATGACGCTATAGCAGCAAAAAGTCTCCAGTCAGTGCCTGTGAGTCAAAGTACTGAACAAAAACATGAACCTCGGGTGCAGTGTGACCTGAACCAAAGCCAAGAGGACCATGAGTATGAAGATTATGGCAACGAAGATTATCATGACTATGAGGAATATGATCACAATGAGAATTCTGATGAATACTACAATGAGGTGTGTATAAATAGCCATTAATATAAATACAATGTGATTCTCCTGATGTATATAATATTGTGACTTTTACATTTATGTACACTTGTATGCATTTCAGCTAGTAGGTACCTACTAGCTGAAATGCATACATATTGACAAGATTTTTCATTTGTTAATATTCAAATATTTTTAAGGAGTTCCGTATTTAACAAAAATATTTAATGAACCATCACAACAGTATTTGGGGTTTGTTGTCGTACTTGAAAAAGTTAAATCTGCAGAGAAATTATACTGTATTTTGGCAAAATTTTAATTTCCAGGAGGAGGGCGAAATGTATTCATTTGGGAAGTCGGTGTTGGTACGGAACGGCGTGGAATCTGTCTGTGACGCAAGCTATATAGAAGTTACGTATGATCAAGAAGTCGGTCTGCCGAAGATCATTGTTACCGATGCCAACACCGGAGAGATTCTTGCCACTATACGCATCGAAGCTGATACGGAATTTGTGGTAAATATATTTAGAACTAGATTTTGCCTATAGGACAGTATCCCACGGGAACACTGTCCTTTTTGGGGATAAAAATTATCCTATGTTTTAATCCAGCGCTTAAACTTACTTATGGTAGTAACCATACCAAATTACATTAAAATCCATTCAGTAGTTTCTGCGTGAAAGTGTAACAAACATCCATCATCCATCCATCGTCACAAACTTTTACATTTATAATACTAGTAGGATTTCTACACTCAATCTCGAAAAATGTGAAATGCTTCTTGGACATACATAATATTAAGACTTTAGCTCGGTATATTTTATTGGTTAATAATGTGTGTCTACATTTAGTGCTATTGTTTACAGCTAAGTGACAATGTATGCTCTTGGTCGGGTATTGATTTCACCACCAACTCGCCCGTGGAAACGTTTGCCAAGATAGTATTCACTGATAGCGACAAGGCTATGGAATTCTATGACTATTGTGAGGTAAGAATATTTTACGAAGATTATCAAAATCATTAGCAAATTGGTTTTACTGCAATATCTTATAATTTAGTAAAAAATAAGATGAGCATATTGTGTTAAATGTCTAAAGTAAATATTTTTCTTTTTTCAGACTAGTAAAGCTGGGACATACACAGTAGAAAATGAGTCGTAAACAACATAGTCTACTGTTTTAGTTAAGCTTTCTTTGTTTATAATATAGGAGTGTTAAATTTTAGTGCATGATATCTTTTCCAAATCCCAATTCCAAGATTTTCATGTTATGACACGTTTTTTTCAAATTGGTTAAAATTGTATCAAAACCTGTAAATACTATTTTAATTCATTAGAATAGGTTAGTGATTCTTGAATATCTATTTATGTAGTAAGTATAATCAAACTCAAAGCACAAAATCTAAATTTGTGCCTCTTTTTTTTTCATGTCAATTTCAAGTCCTTTATTTGGAGTTATATTTTTTTATTGAAAGTATACCTGCCAGAGTAATAATGCCCTGTCACTAGTAATAATTAATTATTCAATTTAGTAATGAAAAATAAATGAAATCAAACTAAACTACCAGTATGATTATTTGTACCTGTATTCTATTTTAGCGTTAGTCGAACATTAGCAAGTAATTTTTGGGGAAAATAATGTTGTTGTTTTTTTTTAATTCAAAATAAAAATAGGCTACGCAGAAAGATGCAAAAGGTTAGAACAATAATTATGTTAAATCAAAACTTTTCTTGATTTATTATAAGCAAATTATAGATAGATACAGATATAATTGTTGTGTTTGTTGCATTGTGTCTAGTGGCCTCGTGTGATACTGTTTGTTTGGTTATCATTACAAATGTCTTGAACTGTAGAGCCTTCTTATAATATCAGATAATAAACAGTACATTTTTTCCTGTGTCAGAAAAAAAAGGCTCTTATTCAAATTATTATTAGAACAATGAGGATCAGTCATGTTTTTTGTGGGGTATGCAGACTTCTGGCTACAAAACGACCAGTAAATACTGTAAAAAAATTATTTAAAAGGACCAAAAAATGACGAAGATACAGCAATTTTAGTGTATTAGTTCAAAAAACGCACCCGAGGATGAAGCGAGTCGATATGACGTCACCTCCCTTCTAAACACAACTAAAATATTTGACGTAAACAAAAACAATGCACACGAGGCACAAGCGTCAAGAATCGGAGAAATAATACTAATTATACAATACCTATGAAGTATGAGTACAATCAAGCCATTGTCGCACGGATCGTGACAGATGTCATCGTAACCAATTCGGCGGAAGAGCGTTTCAACTATGCGTTCAGAAAAACTTAAATAAATCCACCATTTCTTGACGGATTTTAATAATTTAAAAAATAACATGCTCAGTAAGTTAATAGACTTACGATGTACTTAGTAAAAATCAGATTTGCTACTAAGTGATTGATCCTCATTGTAACGAATCTTTTACAGGAGTAATATTAAAAATAATAATATGAAATCTCCAAAGTATTTCAGCTTTGTATTATCAGAATACAGATATATTCATTTCTAAATCTCAAACATTCTTCCGCTATGAACTTGTCCAATAGAAGAAAAATATAACTATGAAAAAATTATTGCTAAATAGACTGTAATGTGTTGTTATTTTTAATGCACAAAGAGATCAGACCAATAGAATATTTTCCTTTACAAGGAAGTAAGTAGTGATGTTTTATTATTAAATGTATTTTTATATAAATTGGTCAGGTCTTTTTGAATTTAGACTGAAATTATATAATATTACGTAGAGCTGTTAAATAGTACTGAATTCATACATACAAGGAAACTCATATTGTCTAAATTTCTAACAAATACAAGTTAACTTTTTAAAGATCTTTAATGATTACACAGTCTTTTAATTTTTTATTTATTTAGAGTACACTTATTTCAGGTGTACAGAATATTAAAATTATGTACTTAATCATACAAAAAGATATCTGACGCTCATAGAAACATGCTAGTTTTATCACATTGATGTTGTGTCAATTTACTCTTGGTTCCATTACTTGGTTCTTGGTTTACTTTTGTTTAAAATGCTAATAAAGCGAGCACAACTGCTCTGTGTCTTATGTAAGTCAAGAAACAAACTCCATTGTACTGTAGTAAATGAAAGCGGATTAGTATGAATCCAGTATTATGAAGTTACATTGAAATGAGAAGGGGGCATGTTACCTGTTTTTGTTAATAGTATAATTAATTTGTTAAAATTAAAACGTTTCAAAAACGAATTTAGTAGTCGATTGTTTCCCGTTCTCGTTTGAATACGCTTAAAATTGTGAATTTAATTCAATAAATAACTTACGTCAATTCCGGTCTCTCATTTCTAGAATTTAATTTTATGCTGTTAATACCTCGCGTCTTCCCCATAGTGTAAAGGTTGTTAAAAATATATTTTTTTAGGTATCCGTTTTCGAGATAACTAAAGCGCATTTATTTGTTTGTATTAAAATGGGTGCATTATTTTGTATCATTCTACCCTTTATACATGTGTGCGTAAGGCACCTCTTGAAAAGGACTGTCGATACAAGCACATCAGTGTTGTGCATATAATGATACCAGAAACAGAAAAATCTCCCTGCATCTTTGTATGTGTATGTATGATGTATGGCAATCTGCAATCATTGTAAAATGGTGAAACTAAAGTATCCTACAAATATTTTACAGTTACAAGTACCTGAGCAAAGCAAAATCTATTTTTACGTAGTCAAATCACAATTCGATAGCATTATAATGATAGATAACATTACTAACATAGAACTAACAAGTAGGTTCACCGAATGAAGGGAAATATATTCGCCTAAAAACTTGCAACACTGACAGGTTGTTAATGATATTTTTTGTTCCGATGGAACCGCAAAATTATATTGTAAATTTTATTTAAATAAACTAACAAAATAATCAATAGTTAAACCTGTGAAATGATATTCCATCTTTTTGTTTTTGGAAACAACCTCTACATTGTTAACTAAGACGGCATTTTTAATGTATTTACTACGTTCAAGCGGTACGACGCGACGCTCTGTTTAGTATTTGCTTAAGTGGCTTCACCCAGATGTTCGGTGTGCTCAATCTATTAGTCTAAGGCTATATGTATGTATCGCTAAAATCGGCGCCAAATAGGCACCGATACCACACACGTACCGGTTGCCGGGTAGTCGGTGCCGACTGTCCGGTATCGGTCCGGGAGACATTCACCTTTCATACGGCCCGGTTTTGTTTCCGTTAGCGTTCACAGTCGACGTTGGTACAGTCGCGTACTGAAACTACGCTTACATAATTCAATATTTACTCTTAATCAAAATGGAACGTGAATAATTAATTGGAAAGTGGATTTTGTACCGAAGAAGATATAACCGTAGGAAAAGGAAGTCAAGAAATTATTGGGTTCAGCTGAAAGTGTGAAAGCTATATCGTACGTGGCCATACAATTCGCGACCGACTACCCGGCAACCGAGACGTGTGCACAGCTCTTAAGGTGGGACCGCTCTAGGCATAACTACGCGATGCGGCACTCCATTTCGGTATTGCTATAAGGGACGCGTCGCTCAGCTGCCGCCTAGTGCGATACTACCTTTCTTTAACCTGAACTAGCAGGGTGAAACTAAGCCCCTCATGAAAAAATGCATATTACGTCTTATTATGGAATAATTGCACATTAGAGTGATATAAAATATCATTTTAAATTAAAAATTATTTTTTAATTATTAAAATTTAAATATACCTAATATCCACGAGTAACATCGTTGATATTCGACTTCATTTGAACATAACCGGACAGTGCACGAATTTTTTTTAGACATAAATTTTATGATTTTAGTTTTCTCGGAAATGACAAACTTTTTGGTATTGTTTTGTTATGGCACATCTTAAGGTAGATGAAAAATTAAAATTTATGAAAAATACAATAACAATTTCAAAAACAGTTCAAAGAAATTAGAGAGGAAAACATTTTTAGCCCTTCCTGAAATCGTCCCAAATATGATATCCCAAATATGATATCTTCAGAAGATCCAACTGCAAAAATTCAAAAAGGAAAACTCAAAGGACCACTATGGCAGAAAGTGTATAACCATATTATACTAATCATTGGTCTCGTTGGGCGCTCTACGTCGAGCGTTAGCAAGACCAATCAAATAAATGATTGCATAACGTTTTATTTATTATGATATCTATACCTAAATTACATCTAGTTATAACTTAATTAAAATCTATACTTAAATAAGACTCAGGCGGTTGCCTACATAGAAGTAACAATTAGCAATTTCAGCGTTATTTCTGCAAATGGTATGAAAACCATCATTGTTTTTTTTAAATCAGTCATTTTTAACTGACTTCCAAAAAAGGAGGCGTATATATATTCGGCTGTATAGGTATATTTTTTTTAACCAGATTGTAATAAGTTCTTAAGTTAAATAAACTAGTAATCATTGTCGCAACTGTCGTCTGTGTATACTTCGGTTTTTATTTTATGCTCAACAAGTAAACTATCTGGCTGCTCGTTTTTAGTAACGCACTGTCTTTGCGACGACAGATACTCTTCTGCTTCTATTATAACTGCAAATATTTTCTTCTTCACTTGAGTCTGCATCCAGTCGGGCATAGTTTTTGTACTTTTCAGGATGCAATTGAAAAAGGACTCTAGAGCGTCGGTGTCTTGGCGGAATTCCTTGTGGTCGAGACACCGGCGTTTGGTCGCCTGCTGACTGCTGGCCTGTGGGGCCTCAGACTCCGTCGTTGTAATATCGTGGTCGGAGGTTTTCGTGCTGTGTGTGGTTTCCAATGGTGGATCCATTTCTATATTTTCTGTTATTCTATATTTCATGTGAGGTTCGAGGAATTGCATTGCCTTAGCATATTTCCAGGTTGTAATGTGAGCTGGCAGTAATTTGTTTCTTCCTAGTTTCGCTCTCTTCAAAGCATCACGGTGGTTGTCGCGAAGTTTCTTCCATTCGGTCTTAGCAGCGTGTACTGAAACACGTGAAGATTCTTTGTTATAACTTTTACGGGTACAGTAAGAACATCAGACACCTATGTACTTATTACTATATATCGATACCACAGGTAGCTTATAGGTTTTTTATGTCCGGTTTATTGGCGATCAGCAGATTCCCTAACAGAAAGTCGCAGAGTAACGTATGACAGATAAAAGTATGGTTGGACGTACGATTTTTATATGATTTTAAACATAATTTGTAATTTTTCAAGAATATAAAATAAACTGTGCTATAAATTTAATTTTATAATGACTACAAAGGGTAATAAAAAAAAGAAACTTACTGCTGCGTTCCTATATAGTCTGAATCCTTATATAATCTTTTTGGATTCCAGCCCTGTTTAAAGAACTGCAAGCATATGCCATCATATCACTTACAGTAATCATCATCATCATCATCGAACACATGACCATCCACCACAATCACACGAAACACCAACATATTATTATGATGACAGGTACTAACTACTCATCAGAGTTTTGTGCACCGATATGCAATGTCTTTGAAATTTTGCTATTGCCAAAATTATATTCGTGAGCATCATCAACACTATAGTATATTTAATGCTTACTGCTACATTTTTGCCGTCAACTATAACAATAGATAATAATAATTATTTAATAATATAGTATCTAATTATTATCATCACTGGTGATTGTTTAGTAGGTCCGCAGATCGGTAATGCTTATTTGGGGAAATACCACAGCCTCAGAAAACTGGCATGAAATAACGCTTGAGTTTGTTTTGCCGAAAGAGTGAGAATAGCGGAGGAAATGTGTTCATAAGAATATATTAGATAATAATTTTAACTGAAAAGGGAAAAAATATTATTTTTAAACAAAAAACGAATACCGACTCAAAGTAAAAATGCACAAAAAAAGTATGAAGTAAAACTTATTTTCTAAATAATTCCCCTTTTAAATTCTGCTAAAATTTTAACTACATATTTCTCTACTTAATCTTCTTAATTTTGAAGTCGGTACAAGCAAATTTGAACGTGAGTTCTATATAATGTTGTAGGACGTTGTTTGGGCTGGTACCGACTTCAAATTTTACTTTGGAAGTCGGTTTGATTTTTTGTTTATTTTTCGCTTAGAAGGCACAACTTACAACATGCATGATTGCGGTACTTACTATTTGGTATAGCGCTATTGTTATAATGTTCCACGACTCGGCGCCAAGCTTCATCTTTGATGTGCGTCTCACGGTAATCGGGGTGAGACGGGTTCCAAATACATGCTTGTAAACGGACACCTTCTATAAACGTCTCCATAGTTAAAATAATCAAAGCGTCAATGTAACTCGGTGTTAGCGCTGGCGAAAGCGGCTATTTCGAGTTGCGGAGACGATTAACCGGCCTCGCTTTGCCTCGCCGCGCCCGCGCCGGGTACGCTCTTGCCTGCTTTTGAAACACTGGTTTTGAAAACCGGTTTCTTTGAACGAGCTCGTTATACGGCATACTTGTTACCGTTGATGCTTTAATGCCTAGACTCTTTATACATTGATGCTTAGTATTATACTGGTAGCATACTTATTTTTAACCTTAACTACAAATTACAAGGAAATGAGGATCCATTCATCCAGCAGCCATATATTTCTTAGTAACTTATATAGGTAAACCGCCGTAAGCTTGACCTTCCTGATGGTTTGCGGGGCGCGGGGCGGGTGTTGCGATCGGCTATACACGATACGACGTAATGACTCGTATCTTGAGATTTAACTAACCTTAAGATTAATGGCAACTATGGTATTTTTTAACAATATAAGTAACTACTTATTTATTTTTAGTTTAATTATTTTTTAAAGTTTATTTTACATTTATTAGAACTAATATTAAACTAATATTAATAAACAATGGTCTTTATTATTTTTATTTATTAATATAGTAAAGTAGGAATTAGAAAAATATTATAGTAGGGGAAAGTCGGGCAAGGCGAATACCCTGGGCAAAGCGAATACTCCCCACTACTCCTACATTTTTAGCATTTCAATCAACGCGCCACCACTGTTGTATTCGGCCATCTTGGTTTAGTACGCAGCAAGCATTAGAGCGAGAGGCCGCGTCGCGTCTCTTCCGCGGAGTGGAGGTTTGTGTTTTCGTAAATAAAAGATTGATTTTACGCGGTAAGTAAATTTATCAATTCTCCAGTATTACTAGTTCTTCATTTTTAGGAATGTATTTATTCGGTAGCGGATCAAAATAGGTTTTTACAGTATAATTAACAGAAAGTCAGAATTATTAGTTTTTGTATAAAATGTGTTAACCTCAAAACTTGCCTAGTCGGGCAAAGTGGATATGGTATCCACTTTGCCCGCCATTTCTTATTAGTGACTTATTATCTCAGAATGTATTTTACATGTTTCAGATGCTGAATAAATATATTTAAAAAACTAAGCAAGGTACGTGGGATGAAAATATAATGCAAACAGCTATTAATTTGTGCAAAGCTGGGGAATCAATAAAAAGCACAGCTAAAAAGTATGGTTTGGCTTATGCAACCTTGTACATGCATGTAAAAACCGGCATATCAGCTCCAAAACTTGGTCGATACCGTCCTGTTTTCACTGAAGACCAGGAAATAGAGTTGGTGACATATCTCAGAAATATGGATTCTGTATTTTTTGGCTTGACTCGAGATGAATTTAAAAATTTAGCGTTCACCTACGCCAAGGAAAATAATTTAAAGTATCCAAAGAGCTGGGACAAATTTCAAAAGGCGGGATTTTATGCTTTTTTGCGGTGAAATATATATTGAACAAGACGGTAAACCAATTGAAAATTGGATTCAATGTGACATTTGTCAGCAATGGTGTCACGAAGATTGTTCTGCTTTTGATGGTACTCAAGGGTATACCTGTGACAATTGCCAATCTTAATTTTCTAATTTTATGGTCAAGTTATTTTTTTTCTTAGTTTATTAAAGTTATTCCTATATTTTCAGAGATTAAATATTGGTATTCACTTTGCCCAAGTACTGTATCCGCTTTACCCTGGGTACCGGGCAAAGCGGATAATTTCTCCCTTTTTTATTTTTATTTGCAGTTGATTTTTGTTTAAGTATTAATGGTAACTGATGTTTGTATTTGTAAGAGCAATAAATAAAGACTGATTTGTGATACTTATATTGTTTTTGTATCGTATACCTTTTCTGCTATAACCTTAAATACCTTAACGTATCCACTTTGCCCGGCCTTCCCCTACCTACATATTATTATTATCATTAATCCGAACTTTTGGTCTAATTTAATTTGTCTTATATATTTTTATAATAACATAATTTTGCCTGTCTATTTAATTTTTTATTAGTTACGCAGAGTAGGTAGGTTATCCTGATCCATGTCGCAAGATGAATATTATCGTGTGTAGCAGTCGCTGGAAAAATATCACGCGCAGACTAGCGTTCATGTCAGTTACTGCCGGCGGACAGCGGCAGACACAGACCATAGATGATAAGTAATACTACTGAAGCGGCAGACTAGTTGGTTGAGCGCGCTCCACCCCGCGTCCCGTAGACCATCCGGAGGGTCTAGCTTACGGCGCGGCGGTTTACCTGTACGTACTGTAGCGGATAACTGTGGGTGGACTCTGGAAGGTCCAGGCACACAATATTTGAATATTTGTAATTTAAACATCTCTGATGTTGCTGTGCCTATCAGCGACACTTATCGCTTTCCATCAGGAGAGTTTTTTTTTATTAAATAAACGGCAAACGAGCAAACGGGTCACCTGATGGTAAGCAACTACCGTCGCCCATGGACTCTCGCAACATCAGAAGAGCTGCAGGTGCGTTGCCGGCCTTTTAAGAGGGAATACGCTCTCTTCTTGAAGGTTTGCAGGTCGCATAGGTCCGGAAATACTGCTGGTGACAGTTCGTTCCAGAGTTTTACAGTGCGCGGCAGAAAGTTACCGCTTCCGGCTCCGAAACCGAATTTTCGACATGATGCTCGTGCATCGCGGTATGGTCGGCGGTTTCTGCCCCCCGTCATCCAGGGTCGAGTTTGACGCAAAGAGCTTGCCCAGAAGATCGGCTTTGTCCTTTGCGTCCTAGGCCAACGATCCATTTCCTACGTGTAGGGATGGTAGGGTTGGCTTGCAGAAATTTCCTTCAATAGCTTTGGCTAGAGACCAGAATGCACGGGTTCCCGAGGGGAGGCGCTCATGTCTCTTACCAATTCTATTGACATGCTGTTTCTTTGCCCGAGTGATCTCTTTCTTGAGGTACCTAGAGGCAAGGTTGTACTCCTTTTTATATGTGCTGGTATTTAAATCCCGAGCAGACACTGCATTGGCCCAGGATTGGTAAGCCTCCTGCTTCCGGCGAGAAGCTTTTTTGGGGGATGAACCAAATCAGGGACGAAATCTGCCGCCAGTTGGCACTACAGAGGACGGAATGAAAAGTTCCATCCCTTGCATCACCACATCGGCAACAGAGTTGGCAGTGTTGTCCGGATCATCCGGCGAGAAGCACACGTTCCCCCAAGGATAGAACGCAAAAAACGACCGCATCCCATCCCAGTCTGCTGACTTGTAGTGCCACACACGACGGTATTTAACAGCACGCTGTCGTAACACCGTCGTAAGTGGCACAGAACTCCTAACAAGGCAGTGATCCGATGAACCAAGTGGTGCGATTACGAATATTTGGTAGCCGTCAGGATTTGAAGTCAGCAGAAGGTCCAACAAGGATCATCTGGGATTCGCGTAGGCGTAGTGACCAGTTGTGTCAAGTCGTTCGTAAGGGCAAAGTTGCAGACAGATCTCCCCGCATAATCAGTTTTACTGGAATTGAGAGTTGGAGAGTGCTCGCTTGTCTCCTAAATTATGCCTAAATTATTATTTAGGGTGTATGATATTTTATCTACCGCTAGGGGGCAGACCTAACTCACACAAAGCGTTATCTATTGGCGTAAGTGGTATCAAAAATGGTCAATAAGAATTTTCGATTCTTTTTCTGTCACCAGACGGCGCTTGGTAGCTCGACGATCCTTGTCGTGTCAAAAAGCTGACAGATGTCACAAATTTAAAAACCCTCATAAAAACACCGGTCAAGTGCGAGTCGGACTCGCGTACGTAGGGTTCCGTACCATTGTTTTATATTTTACATGTTTACTTGTTATTAGTTTTAGTTACCTATTTTTGTACGAAGTTTTCCAAGTAACCGCATTTTACAAGTCATGTATCTATAACTTCTGAACTAACATAATATTCGCGTAAACATAAGAAATCAATAAATAACAAAGTTAGATAAGTCATTTTATAGTTTTCCTTCAAAGTTCATTAATTTGACTACCATCATGAACTTTTTCAGATTTTTCGACCCAGCCGTTAAGCTTTTAGAGGCAAGGTGCGTCCCGCACTATTTTAACAAAAGAATGAGCTTTAAAGTTGAATATCTCGCAAACGGATATCTTACCACAAAATAGTCTTAGCAACTTCTTAATGTTTTTAAAATACCTATCTAATGATACTTCACACTATGGAGAAGAAGCGAGAAATAAAATCATTACCCCCACTTTACGTGTAGGGATACCTCCTTACACTTAATGTGTAAAACGTACACATTAAATTACAGGATAACGAAGGACGAACAATTTTGTTTTTAATCTAACAATGAATAAATAATTATAAACTATTAAAAAAAAGTGAAAAAATCAATATTTGGTGCTAACTTAAGTCAATTTTTGAAAATTAAAAAAAAAACTAAAAACGAACAAAAAAATTATTGATCAAACATTGAAGAGCAGTTGAAGAACAATAATTGAAATAGTCAAAAAATTTAAAAATTCGATTTCCCCCCGCCACATTAAGAGAGCCGTTTGTAGCGGCCTCACGTAGACATGTTAATACTATTTAACATAAATATGTTTTAATGTTATTTAAAATCACATTTCTTATTTACTAATTATTAGACTTATAATTAGTTAAATTATAAATCCAATTAACTTTATATTATTTATTACAAGTCTTGATTTATTTCTGTGATTACAAGCTTTAACTTAATATATTTTATTGGTTCCGGAATAATGTTGCCAGGTTGTAAAACAGTTTTATCACTCTAAAAGTACCTTTTTAATTTGTTTTTTTTTGTTATGATCATAGCATTGTACAGCCTTTGCGCCGACATATACAATGTTTTTGTCTTCCGAGACGGACGGAAAACATTCCCCGCGCGGGTACAGAGGGGAAGGAATGTTTCATTTCATATCAACTGTTACACCACTCACATGACCATTAAACATAGAAATACAGAAGAAATAATGTAACAACCCCAAATAGGTCTTCTTAAATACTAAAATTACGGGTCAGTAAGTATGGCCTAACTTGAAATCTGAGGGTCTAAAAAGGCCACTTTAGATGTTTCATATTGTGTTTCATATATTTTTTTCCACACAAAAATCGTGAAATGATAAAATGGCTATTGATTTATCTGATTTCATCATATTAGAAAACATCCACTTTGACAGTTTTCAATAGAAATGCGTAAAATGGTGTACGTAATATGAGTTGAAAAAAATACATTTATGAAACACCTAAAGTGGCCTTTTTAGACCTGTGTTTTCACCTAGATTCTGCATCTGCAATCGCTAAAACTGCGAGTGCTTACGTCTTCCTCATCGGAACTCATGATCTTGTCTACACAAAATGTTTTGTTTCAATCAAAAACGTTTTGTATAGCAGGAGACAGCTTGTATACATAAATACAAATGTTTTTGTTTCATGTTTTCTGTGTAATGTTTCGAAAAAACATAAGCAGGAGACGCGCCTTTACAAGTAACGAAGACAAAAAATTTAAATTTACAATATGAAAGAGAGCGATATATCGGCCTGTGACGTCACGTGTTGCACCCACCATACATTTGTCATTACAAAATGTATGGCGGTAGCAACTTGTGACGTAACAAATCGTTTTGCGAGAAAGCGATATTATTATTTGCTTTGAATTTTTAATCGCGTCAATCTAAATACCAATTTTTTTAGATTTATGTATCTTTAATCAGTGTGCAATATCACAGTTTTATAAATAAAATTTAAAAATTGTTGATTAAAGGTACATAAATCTAAAAGAAATAGGTATTTACATTGACCCGATTAAAAATTATAAGCAAATAAAAAATATTGCCCATCTCTTTCTCGCAAAACGATTTGTTACGTCACAAGTTGCTACCACCATACATTTTGTAATGACAAATGTATGGTGGGTGCAACTCGTGACGTCACAGGCCGATTTATCGCTCTCTTTCATTTATTAAATTTAAATTGTTTGTATCTTCGTTATTTTTTTGTTTTTTTTTTAACATGTTGTCTAACATCGAATAGCCGAAAAAAATTTTTTGGGAAACAGGCCTGTTTGTAAGTTCAGCTACTTTATATATTAAAATTCACTGAAATTAAAATCCTCCTGCTACACAACATCCATATAATAGTTTATATTTATATTATATTTTATGGTATAAATATAAACTAAAAATATTTAAATATTTATTATTTTTGATGCTTGATAAAATGAATATGACTACCTATAAAAGCCATTTAAATCACATATTGCATCTTTTCAATCAATGTTTATTAAATAAAATCAATCAATTTATTTAAACGATAATGAAAAAATCTTTTAAAATTAATATATTTACGTTTATTTCTGTATAATTATTTAAATATTAGGTCTTTACCTATGAAATTGCCGTTTTGTATGAAAAAATTTAAACGAATTTTTTTCATGTATTTTTTATTTGTATTAATCGAAGTAATCACCCATGCAATCAATGCATCTTTGCCAACGCAGTGGCAATTTATTGATGCCCTTCTTAAAGAAATCAGCTGGACGGGAGGCAACAAATTCTTCAAAGGCATTTTGTACTGCCTCTCGGGTATTGAATTTTTTTCCCTCCAAGAAGTTATCCAAATTCTGGAAAAAGTAGTAGTCTGTAGGCGCAAGGTCTGGTGAGTAGGGCGGATGACGTAGAGCTTCCAAACCCAGTTCTTGCAACTTGGAGACCGTCTGCTGTGCAGTATGAGGTCGCGCGTTGTCGCCCGGCCGGCCCGGCCCGTTAAAGTGCCGGGCGGCGCGTGGCAGCGAGTGAAACAAAAACAAAACTAGATATATTTTGCGTGCGAGTGAGAAAGAAAACTGCGAAGAGATTTGTTTCGTTTGATCATTTCATTACTTAACGCCGGTGCTTAGAGTGACGAGTGTTTTATTTGTTTGTTTGTTGTTATTATAAATTACTGTCAGTGATCATTTACATGTTGATAATTGATGAATGAATTAGAACCTAAACCAACAGGTTTTATAAGTTCACTAACGCAACGATATAAAGATGCAATTTTACACCTATTAACGGATTAACGATTAACCTTCACTTGCGTTAATTCTTCCGAAATGTAACGCTTTAACGTTTAACGAAGCTAACTTTTTTTGTAGCGGATTAACGATTAACGAAGTTAACTATTTGATTAACGGTGCCCGGCTATGGTAATTATTAACCCTAGTTGCTGGGGGGTGGGGAAGTGGCCGGTCCTTACAATGCCATTGAACAGGTGAGTGAGGGCGGCTACCATCCTGAAAGGAAGGTGTTGGAGGGCTGCGTTGGGGATACCATCCGCGCCGGTGGTTTTTTTTAGTTTGAGGCGAGAGAGAGCCTTTTGGACCACTCTCGGGGAAAAGTGGGGGAAAGGCGGATAGCCTTTACCTCCTCGGAGATAATTCGGACGTGATCCGTTGCGGTCGTCGGAAGCGGTGAGAATTGACGTTCCAGGTGTTTGGCATGAATCTCTGCGCTATTCTCTGCGCGGTACCTTAAATTGCCGTCTGAGTGCAGCAAGGGGCTAATGGGGGCAGTGACTCCGGTAAGGCTGCGGCAAAAGCAGTGAAGAGAGGCCGAGTCCTCGCCCGCCTCCTGGATGCGCAGGGTCCAGTCTGCAGCATTTAGGTCTTCTAGTTGAGACTTTACCTTGGCAGTGAGGCGGTTGAGCTGGTTCTTCATCACTAGGCAACGGGTGAGCTGTCATCGGCGGCGCAGTCGCTTCTTTTCCGCAACAAGGTCGGCGTTATGGCAGGGTAGGATGGGCCTTTTGTGTTGTCGTCGGATAGACGGTTGGGTGGCCGCATCCATCGCAGCTGAAATTGCCCCGGTGTTCGGTCAAAAATAAGTTAAATTATATTTTTGTCAATCAAAGTTTCCGAACGCACAATGTCCCTTTCCAATCCCAATATCTTTTCCTTGCGGGTAAAAGAAAGAAAAACATGAAAACCAAAAAAACGTCAAGTACCTAGCGTCTGATGGCGCTTCGCTCTCTTGGCTTCGACGCGCTCTTGGATGCATCAGCAGAGTCCATGACTCTCATGTTCGCGTCGGCAAGTCTCAAGTCAGCCGGTTTACTGTACCCGATCAGCGGTATTGTGTGAACATTCACTTCTTTGGAAATCAGACAATCATCAAAAAATATATGTGCATAAATGTAGTGATATAAGTGCAGTGGTATCCATAAAGGTGGCCACGAGAACCTGTCACCGGATGCGAGCAAACTAGCCAAAGAACCAGCCCAGATATCGAAGGTAAGCCCGCATTTCCCACCTGCACTTTATCCCTATCCTTTTTATGTAACATGTTTTTGGCCCATCGAGCCGTATTAAAGGTCCTTCTACTCGGACAATTTATTGGTCCATCATCATCTTAATTATCCTATTTCAAGCATTTCTTGGCCTTCCGTGCCATATCTAAACATTATTCATGATTCCCATTTTAATTCGAAGTTGTTGGCAGTCGAAAAGACGCCATTATCAAATCAGCGTGTCATCAACTTTATTCCCTATTCATCCTAACATATTTCAACCTAAAAGCCGTATTTCCTATCGAACATCATCTTATTTTAGTGCATCAACTTGTTTTCAATCATATTTTAAAGTTTTATAAAATTTCGTAAAATTTTATTTGCAGCCTTAGTTTCAAGGTCATAATTTCGTATTTTTTACCGAACATGTTGATATACTGCCCGTTTCAATAACCTATCTACCAATAACTATTTGTTAGAAACGTCAAATTTGTATCGGAAAAAACCGGCAAATGATTGAATGACGACGTTTTTAACAAATGGTTATTGGTAGATTGGTTATTGAAACCGACCATTAGACTATAAAGGGCGTATCTTTATGGATAGAATTTAAAGAACAATTGCATAGTGTCTATGGTTTTGGCCATAAACTCGGTACATCTACACTTGTTTGTTCTGACGGTCACTGGACAAAAATTACCTTCCCATGTCTATTGCTATTATAATTCCCTCCATCCCTTCCTGTTGAGACATATAAATTACTCACTATACAGTGTAATAAATGTTGCCGCTTTGGCCACGTTAAGGCACAGTGTAGGTCACAACCACGCTGTTATAAATGTTCACAGAAGCATGAGGGAGCAACATGTACAGCAACATCTTTTACTTGTATGTACTATAGTGGTCCGCACGCAGCCAATGATGTCTCTTGCCCGGAATATTCCAGGCAGAAAGAGATAAAATTGGTTATGAGTCAGGAAAGTATCTCATACATGGCGGCATCAGCTCGATTCCCCCATGTGAGACGATCCTTTGCTGATTTAGCCAGGACTTCTCCTTCTGCAACTGTCAACATCTCAAGACAAACAGACAGAGTGACAAAATCTCCCGTTACCACATCCTACAGAAAGACTGTGTTTATTCCTCGTCGCCCCATTCTTCCTACGTCCCGAGGGTATGACCACCAGGCAAATAGAAATATAATTGATCAACTATCTTCTCAGGCCTCTAATGGAGGCGTATATCCCTCTAGTAACGAAATTTCCTCAGTAGCCCCGAACGATAACTTACTTGACAACTTAACTATCTTCATTATTGATCTCATTTCTAGGTCTAGCGATTACCTACCGAACAAAACTCTTGCCAACCTGACTCAACTCATGAAACTTTTGCCCAATAATGGCTCACACTGTAATACAGTGGAACAGCCGGAGCATCAGGAATAAGAAACAGGATATACTTTATTTAATTAATTCATATAAGCCAACAATTCTTGCCATCCAGGAAACATGGCTGGTACCTGGCTCTCGTTTTCGGGTTCCGGGTTATGCCTGTTTCCGGGATGACAGGTCTGATGGCAGAGCTGGAGTAGCCATTTTGGTCTCCAACCAATATACATATTCTGTATATACATTTCCTGTACATAGTAGTTATTTTAATATTGTGGCCGTCCGTGTCTTAGATACAATTTTTATCTCTTCGTATGTCCCTCACCCTAATCCATCCATCTGCTCTGAACTGTCCTCCATTTTCTCTTCTGTTCCTTCCCCTTTGGTTGTGTTGGGTGATTTCAACACTCACCATACATTTTGGGGCTTCCATTCTAACGATCCTAATTCCTCTTTCCTGATTGATATACTTGATGATCTCAGCCTGGTAGTCCTTAATGATGGATCCCCTACGCGTCGGGCCTCTCCTTTGCAGAACCCGAGGAGTGTGGTGGATCTATCGTTATGCTCCCCTTCTCTTTCTCCTTCATGTTCCTGGGCAGTGTATTCCTAATTCTTATGGTAGTGATCATTTTCCAATTCTAACTACAATAACATACAGACAGACTAGACAGACATTAACGTCCCCTTCCCCTCGGCTCAAATTTAAAACTACTAATGCGAATTGGTCCCAATTCGCTGACATTACGGATTCTGAAATTAGCCTCTTCCTACCTATCATTACTAATAACACACTCTCCTTATATCAAAATTTAAAAAATGTCCTTCTTTTGGCTGCGGATAGGACCATTCCACTAAAAACTACAGGTGATCGGAAAACTCTTTCTCCTAGCTGGTGGGACTCTGAGTGCACTGGAGCCTGTAAGCGACAAAAAGACGCGGAAAAATTGTTTTCTAGGGCTATGACCCTAGAAAACTATTTAAATTATAAAAAAGTGGCAGCTGAGGTTAGGCTTTTATTATCCGCAAAAAAGAAAAATGGTTGGCGCCAGTTTTGCCTGAGCCTCTCGCCTTTGTCCCATCCCTCACTAATTTGGAAAAACATTAAAAGGTTCCGAGGCTCCCTAGTTAGCGATTACCATCCGTCCAATAACCCATCAGAGTGGATACACGCTTTCTCTCAAAGGTTGGCGCCTCCGTCGGTCCCAACTTTTGACGAGTGCCAAAATTATATTTCTTCTGATCTTCCTACCAGTCATTTAGATAGTCCTTTTTCTCTGGAGGAATTTCGATTGGTTTTAAGTTCATTAAAGGATACCGCTCCAGGCAGTGATGGTTTACCATATTCCTTCATAGTAAACAGCGGCCCTGTTACTCAAGAAGTATGCCTGAATATCTTAAATGGCATTTTCCAATCTGAGATTCCCCCAGAGGAATGGCGTACACAGATCACTCTACCGATACTGAAACCGGGAAAACTTAGCAATGATCCATCTAGTTATAGGGCCCATCGCTTTTTCTATTACTTTGGCAAAAATTTTGGAACATTTAATCAAAAATAGATTGGAATGGCTGATGGAGAGCAAAGATATTTTATCCAATACACAGTTCGGTTTTCGGAAAGGCTTTAGCACTATGGACGGTCTCGGGATCTTCGTGACTGACATACGCATCGCCTTTTCGAAAGGGGAGCATGTGGAGGGTGTGTTCCTTGACATATCATCGGCATGCGACAATGTTCTTCTTCCGGTGCGCAGGCAGAAATTGTATAATCTGAGTGTCCCAGTGAAGATGATCAATTACATTAACAATTCCCTCTCCTGTAGATCTGTTATAGTTTCCACTCAAAATTTTTCCCTTTGATTATGGATCCTTTTTATTGGAACCATGTAACAAGGTTCCATTAAAAGATCTGGACAAAATTCAATCGAAGTCTTTAAGGATCATAGTAGGAGCAATGAAATCTTCTCCAATCAATGCCCTGCAGGTTGAGTGTGTCGACCCACCACTTAATATCAGACGGCAGTACCTTTCGGATAGGTTTCTATTTAAGGCATTTCAGAATTCCTCCCACCCCCTTATAGGCAAATTACACACTTTATCCCAATTAATTTCAACATCCAATTATTGGCGACATAAAGATCTTCCCTGTCTCTTGATCAGCTACCGTAAGTTAACCCAACTTCATTGTCCAATTGTTCAGTGCAGACTCAACCCACTTTTTTTTACCTCATATGAGGCACTGACATTCTCCCCGAACATTATCCTTAACTTCCCTATTGATAAAGGTTCCTCTCTGGTGAATACTCATTTTCAGCAAATTATTAATCAGCACTATAGAGATTGGCTGCTTATTTTTACGGATGCATCTAAACTTTCGGTGGATGGTTGTGTTGGAGCGGCAATCTGGATTCCGAGGGTTAATGTGATTTTGAATTTCAAATTGCCTCCTACTTCTCGCGAGGCACTCGCCATCTTTGAGGCCATCTCATTTATTGAGTCTCATGGCCTTAACAATTCACTTATTCTTATAGACTCCAGAAGCGTTTTAGAGGGTATTTCAGCTAACCAGTTCCGCTCTAAGTCTAGATTCCCATTAATTTTGGAAATTAGACGGCTTCACCTTAGGTGCCATGTCCAGAATATCCATGTTGTGTTAGCATGGATACCTAGTCACAGCGGAATTACTGGCAATGAGAGTGTAGATGCCTACGCTAAAGATGCCATAACATCAGGTGGAATCAGTCAGTACAAACTGTATTGTCAGGACTTAATTCCCATAGCCAAAAAACACTTAACTATCAGGTGGAACACCGAGTGGGCCGGCTCAAGTAATATTAAAGGCAAACATTACTTTGACATTCAGGGTAGTGTACCAGTTTGACCATGGTTTTTTTAAATATTTACAGTGTAGCAAACCAGTATGCTCAACAGTCTGCCGAGTTAGACTTGGTCACTGTTGCTCACCCACTTTCCTTGCAAAGATCAGGGTCAAGGATAATTCTCTTTGTGAGTGTGGCCTAGACGAGGATACCTTAGATCACATTTTTTTCTATTGCCCAAGAAACCAGCCCTCCCTTTACGACTCTCTTCCTACCTCGATTCCTCGCCCTATTAATTTTAAATCATTATTATGATTTGTAAATACTCCTTTTATTGAAATTTTATGTACATATTTTAATGAATGTTACTATAAATTTCAAATTATTTTATAGATAGTATACAGTATTTTAATTTTAATGTTATTTAATTTTTTAATTTCTCTCAATTTACTATACGGGTGGTATCTGAAATAAAAAATATTTATTTATTTATTTAAAATATTTAATCACAATTGGTACGATATCATCATCACTGACTTCTTCTTCGCTTTGGCTGTAGGATGACTCATAAATAAATAAATAGTCCAAAAGTAACAAAAATAACAATAACAATAGTCCAAACTTAACAAAACAATAACGAAAGCTTAACAAAATGTCCAAAAACTGCAACAGAAAACTAACGAAAATATCGACGCGTGTATCTGTAACAGAGATGCTGACCATACTGACGTTTGCCGGGTGAGCTAAGGGAACGCGGGGGGAAGCGGGCAGGGCTTTGCATGCCAGCGATGCGTCAAGTTAATGTGACCGTGTTATATTTAAGATCAAAATGTTCATAGTGATTTGCAATCCGAGATTGACACACAACTAGAAGAGTTTTATGACAAGTATTATTCAGTGCAAGTTATTTCAGATAGTTTAGGTTCTGTTTCTGAGTCATATACTTACACAATCAACTAATCAAGAAAAATATTTGGTTAAATCTCAACAATTTAGTTTACTAATTTCTTTGCAGCAATTTTCAGATACAGATTGGCCTAATTTCATTGCAATGTTTGATAGTCTAATTCATAACAATTGTGAAATCAGTAGCGTGCAAAAAATGCCTTACTTACTTGTTATCAATATTACAAACGGAACCGCTAAACTTAATCAAACATTTAGAGCTTTCTGCAACTAACTATGAAGTAGCTTACAGCCTCTTAAAGGAGCGTTATGAGAACAAGAGACTCATAGCAGATAGGCATTTGGAGTCAATCCTAGCCGTAGGTTCTCTAAATCCTAATCAAACCAATTTAGGATTGCGAAGGTTAGTTAACTGCTTAAAGGAAATTATACAAGCCTTGTCAGCGTTAGGGTTTGAAACTGACTCTTGGAGTTTCATTTTGCCACACATTATCTTACGGAAGTTGCCCATTGACTTGCGAGGAAAGTTTGAGTTGGAATTTTGCAAAACATCATCATCATCAGCACTTGCTGATATTCCAACATTTAACAATTTGCTTAGCTTCTCTCTCAGCTTACTCTACTAAACTCAGCTTAGGGTATTGGAAACTGTCTCTAGCACTAAGGTAATAGCGTCTAGCAGTACTAGCGTTTCATATATTCGGCCTAGCAAATCTTTTATTGTTAACACTTCATATTCATGTTCATGTTGTAAGGGGAACACAACATCTATAGTATATGTGATAAATTTAATTCAATGACACCGGATTCCGGAACAACGTAAGGAATTCGTGATAAAAAACAAATTATGTTTTAATTGTTTACGCTTTCATTCGGTAAGCAAATGCCAGTCACAGACTGACTGTCGCATTTGCCACAAGCGCCATCATACCAAATTACATATTAATTTTGTAGATAACCGTGCTCAGGATTCGTCGGCTATCCAGCGGTCCAGCCTAGCGTGAATGAAGTGGGTCCAGTAACTCATAGTTCTACCATTTCATCACCACTTAGCAATAGTATCCACAAGGGATCTACTATACTTTTAGGTACGGCTGTAGTTGGTATCCGGGATGTCCATGGTCATATGCATGCGGTGCGAGCTCTATTAGATAGCGGATCTCAGGTTACAATTATAACTGAAAATTCGGCTCAGAGGCTAAACTTGCCCCGACTCAATTCAACTGTTTTGTTTGGTTTAGGGGAATCTAGCGGTCAGCGCACTTATGGTAGCATGGAGTGTTCTGTTGTAACGGAACGTTACATGACTTCGTTTTATTGATATCATTTTAAAATATTTTCGTAAACTTTACAAAATCAAATCTTTACCAACAATATGTACTAATCTTACTTACTAATTTATTTACATTTTAATCCCTAACAATATTTACAATAATATTATCAATAAAATATACCTACTAATAAAGTTAAAGTGAACGTTCGATTTGCTTTCAATATAATACGTCTTATTAAAAATTAATAAAATAAATAGTTAAGCATTTGTTAGCGACTGTACACCTCGGATCGAACAATAGAACCGGTTGTCATCGACTCGGGCGCCGCCGCAGATGCGATGGGGGCATTCGGCGCTAGACTGCTAAGCTGCTACTACGTTACCAATTATTATTGTGCTTGACCGCAGCGCCGCCGATTATAATATTAACCTATATCATTTGTTCAGCATTTATTTGCTTAAAGTAAGTACTAATATTAACTGGATCCTAAATCACCCAGTTGGATATATATTGGAGAATTCCCGTCTTAGGGAAAGTTTTATTAGCACATCTATAACTGTTAGCATTAAATTTTCCTTATTTTGTGAATTATTTGTTACATCGTTCTGTACAGTTTATATGAGCTTTAAATAAAAATTACCAAGCTGTTCATGACATTATTTGGCCTAATATTTCAAAATTTTAAGAGTTAATAATTTACCAGACTACCTTCAACTTTCAAACCGTAATGTATAAGAATTCTTTGTTTTAAAATTAGAAACGTTTGTTACGAGGGCGGCACTGAAAATTTCGGGAATCAAGGAAGTGACACAACATTACTATTTAAAAATGTATTTATTGCTTTTCGAAGTATTTTCCGCGAAATTTGACACATTTTTCCATACGATGGAACCAATCATTGAAGCAACCATTCCATTCGGAAGTTGGGGTCTCCAAAATGGCCGTTTTGTAGGCGTCCACAGCTTCTTCAGGTGATGAAAATCTCTGACCACGCAATTTATTCTTTATTTTAGGGAAAGTATAGAAATCATTAGGGCTTAGGTCGGGGCTGTACGGCGGATGATCTAATAATTCTACGATTTCTTGCTCTAAAAATTCTTTTGTTCTGTGTGCGGTGTGAGAACTCGCATTGTCGTGATGGAGGATGATGCGGCGGTTGCAGTTCTCTTTACGGAGTTCAGAAACGACCTGTGGCAAACAAATGTTAGCATACCATTCTGCATTAACCGTTCTTTGTCCCTCAAGAGGAATAGTCGCAACATGGCCGGTTTTGGAGACAAACGTGGCCACCATTTTTTTTGCAACACTCCGTGAACGAACAATTTTTGTTGGCTTTAACTCATTTTCGAACACCCAAACTCGTGACTGATTTTTTGTTTCGGGTTCGTACGCGTATATCCAGGACTTGTCACCTGATACGATGTTGTATACAGCATTTGAGGATCCTGCGTGGAATCTTTCGAGAGTTCTGACGCACCAAGTAACGCGAGCCGCTTTTTGCTCTTCACAGAGCAAATGCGGTATCAACCGGGAAAACAACTTTTTTACACCTAATTGTTCATGCAAGATTATTTGTATTTGACTCATGCCAATGTCTAAATTTGCCTGAATTTCGCGGTATGTCACATGTCGATCTTCCTCAATCAGCTTACGCACAGCATCAACGTTTTCTTGGGTGACTGCAGTTTTTGGACGACCTTGACGGGGATCATCACTGAGCTTGACACGTCCAAGTTGAAATTCAGCAAACCAGCGATAAATTGTGGTTTTGGATGGGGCTTCATCACCAAATGCAGAAATCATCCGGTCAATACACTGTTTTTGTGTTAAACCACTTCGAAAGTCATAATAAATCATCGCTCTAGAATTTTCTCGAGTCAATTCCATTTTCTCAACGACTAAACAAGTTTGACAAGACTCTTTAAATAAATCTTTAAATAATCTAAAGACGAGAATCTTTTTTTTAAAGTTCAAGGAGTTTTAAATTAAAAAGATTTTAATATGACAGGAACAGTGGAAATATTCCATTCCCGATACTTTTAGTGCAGCCCTCGTATTAGATTTAATAAGTAATATTTGTAGTTATTGTTTTTTTTATTTTTATTTCTAATAATTGTAATTAAGTTCTGTCGCCCTACCACGACAATTCCGCTACCACGGTAGGTGGCGGGCGCTCTTCTTGGAGCATCGTGGATGGGCCGCCAGACGGTTTATGAAAAGTGGACTAAGGCGGAGGTTGTACATTCCAGGAACCTTGCTCCGAGTCGATAATACGAGCGTGGAGTGTCCACGCAACCCAGAAATCTCCAGCGTCTTTTCGGAGGCCAACACCGCTGCTGCCTTCACCCGTCTGGATGCGGAGTCCCTCTAGCGTCCTAGCTATACCGGAACCTTCGCCTTCCCTCCACTGTTGTACCAGGAGAGTAGCCCTACATTTCCTAAGTGGCAAAATCATAAGTAGGCTTTATACCACGACCCTTTATTAAATTTTGTGTCTCACATACCGGTTTTAATCACTGCTGTACCTTAATAAATTTAATTTTTATTGAACACAGATTTTTTTTTATACTAAAAGCGGTAGGTGTTACACTATCCATTCTTTCATTAACGGGTCAACTCCTGCATTGACCACTCAAGCGGTGATACTTAAACGCATCACTGGTACCTTACCAAGTGCTCCAATATCATCCGAAGTTATTGACAGGTGCAAGGACTTAGTTTTAGCTGATGCCAAGTTCTCGTTACCTGGTCCCATAGATATGCTCATTGGCATAGATCTTTACAATTTGGTGTTCGATGGTAGGAAAATGCAGTTAGGTGAAAGCATGCCTACTGCACATGCATCTATTTTTGGATGGGTGTTAATGGGTCAAGCTCCCATTAACTCACTCTTTTGTCAACACATTATAGCTCTGTCTTGTACTGTCGACTTGGACTCCATACTCTCACGTTTCTGGGAAGTTGAGGAGCCTCCAGCTATGGTCATACAGGATCCAGAGAATATTCAATGCGAGAAACATTTTTTAGAAACTCATACTAGGGATGTAACGGGAAGGTTTATTGTTCGTCGGCCGTTCAAGGTGACACAAAAAGCTTTAGGTTCCACATTTGATACTGCGTTGAGGCGTTTTAACATTTTAGAAAAGAAGCTTCAGCGTGACCCTAGGCTTAGGGAATTATATAATGAATTCATGTCGGATTCTTTATCAAGCGGTCATATGCGACCCATATCTGGTGGTGTCTCATCGGAAAGATATTACATACCTCATCACGGTGTTTTTAAGGAAAGTAGCAGTACAACAAAACTTAGAGCTGTATTTGATGCTTCGTCACCCAGTAGTTCAGGAGTCTCTCTTAATCAAATTTTAATGTCTGGCCCTAAACTTCAACAGGACATTCAGGATATCATTTTGCGTTTCAGAACTCATAGAGTCGTTTTTATCTGTGACATAAAACAGATGTATAGATGTGTGAAGCTTCACGCTAACGACTGCAGGTTTCAGACTATACTCTGGCGCGAGTCTCCTGATCAACCTATTCAGCTATTTGAGCTCACTACTGTCACTTACGGAATGTCAAGTTCTGCCTACTTTAGCCATGCGTGTCATTCATGAGCTGGCCTCTCTCAACGCAGCTTCATGTCCTGCAGCAGCATGTGCTCTCAAAGAGGATATCTTCGTTGATGATATAATTAGTGGCAGTGATTGCATTTCATCATCACGACTGTTGCAGCAGCATGTGGTTGACATATCAGCACAAGGTGGTTTTGTGACTAGAAAGTGGATCAGTAACTGTGATGAGGCACTCGAAGGATATCCGACAGATCATCTAGAGAAGCCGTTTCGTTTTGAGGAGACTGGTGACAACATTTTTAAAATCTTAGGGGTAGAGTGGAACTCTAGATCCGATTCTTTCGTCTATCGAGTTTTGAATTTGCCTAGCTGCAAAACTTAGCGTCAAGTACTTTCAAATATCGCACGGATTTATGATCCTTGTGGATATTTGATGCCTATTACTTTTTATTTAAGCCATCCACTGTGGTGGTCTCCTTCATGGCTGAAGGATGATTCATCCACCTGGCCATCTGATGGTGATGAGGTCGCTGAGGACATTCCTAGTCTGAAACCGCTTATGATTTCCTCATTGACTGTTGCCGGGGTCGAAGGGGTGGTTTTATCAGATGTTTGGTTTGGAGCGTTTCAGCTCAACCTAGACCAGGTTGCAGTGGACTACCGCTTGGATAATCCGTTTCGCACACAACTCGCGCTCTAATGATAAGCTCACTGGAACTCTCTCCGTGAGGGAGTTAAACAACGCTTTGAATGCAATTGTTAAATTAGCACAGCATACAGCATTTGAATCAGAGCTCAAATCTCTTCATTGTAAGCGATCACTGAAGGGTCCTTTGACTCGCTTAGATGTATTTATCGATTCTCGCGGTCTACTTCGCTTTAGCGGCAGATTGAGGCATTCTGGCCTACTAACCGATGCTAGGCATCCTATCTTATTACCTAAGGCACATCATCTTACCAACCTTATTGTCGATTACTATCATCAACAGTATCTTCATGCTGGACCTTCTACCTTAATGAATATTGTTCGTCAACGAATATGGATACCTTCAGCTCGTCGTTTGATACGACATCGCATCTTTAAATGTCTTAAGTGTTATCGTTTAAGAGCGAAAGCCTTAGAGCCCTTTATGGGTGACTTACCTGCTAGTAGAGTGCGTCAAGCGCGTCCCTTTCAGCGGGTTGGCGTAGATTTCGCAGGTCCTTTTTTCATAAGGTCTTCCACTACGCGCAAGGCGCAGAGGTTCAAAGCCTATCTTTGTGTATTTGTGTGTTTGGTGGTCAAGGCTATCCATCTCGAGGTCGTGTCGGATCTGACTTCAGACGCGTTCATGGCTTGTCTTCATCGCTTTGTTTCTCGCAGAGGTGCGGTTACAGACATTTATAGCGATTGTGGTAAAAACTTTCAAGGAGCCAAGCGACATTTAATGGAAGTAGAGTCTTTTCTCATGGAAAATCAACAGGACTTGAAAAGTAGCGTTTTGAAATTTAGCATAAACTGGCATATGAATCCTCCTTATGCACCCCACATGGGTGGCCTTTGGGAGTCAATGGTTATATCAGCCAAACTTATTCTTTATCGTACTATTGGCGAACAGGTCCTTACATTCGAAGAGCTTACAACTGTTTTTACGCGGGTAGAGGCAGTACTCAACTCTAGGCCACTGTGTCCATTGTCCAGTGATGTCGATGAATTGGATGTGCTCACTCCTGGTTATTTTCTCATTGGTCAACCTTTAATCAGCTTACCGGAATATGATTTTGACCATACACCAATCTCGCCTTTGAAGCGCTGGAAACTGGCCCAGCAAATATCACAGCGTTTTTGGCAAAGATGGCATCGTGAATATCTGCACAATCTTCAACAGCGGTCGAAATGGTGTAAAAATGTTCCAAACATCAAAGTGGGAGATCTTGTGCTTATCATGGAAGACAATCTTCCACCACTCCGTTGGAAGCTTGGTAGAGTTTGCGTATTACATCCCGGAGCTGATGGCATAGTACGTGTTGTAGAGTTAAAAACTAGCATAGGTATGAACCTATGCTAGTTTTTAACTCTACAACACGTACTACTACCGCTACCGCTACCGCTCTGAGGCATGAGCCTCAGAGCGGTAGCTAAACTTTGTCCACTCCCAGGGTGTGACATCTAACGATTTAAATTATATGTATATATATATATATATATATATATATATATATATATATGTGTGTTACAAATATCGCCAACAAACTGATATGCAGTTTGGCGGTTTTTAGAATAAGAAAACAATTATGTAAAATCCTTGAATAAATACATTAAAAAAAAAAAAATATGTTTTAGCGGTAGCTTAGTTTTAGTTTAGAATTAGTACAATAGTTTACGTTCTCGGAAAATCATCTTATCTGGAAAATCAACTCGTAATTTAGTTTATCTTTTTGAAAATCATCCAAGGAAACTCATCTAGGAACCTCAACTCAAACAGCAGCTAAGAGTATTAGCATCAAGTCATTTGGTCATACTTTCTTTTTATTCGTATAAAGCTAAAGAGCTTACCAGCTCTTTGGGGGGCAGTATGTTCGGTCAAAAATAAGTTAAATTATATTTTTGTCAATCAAAGTTTCCGAACGCACAATGTCCCTTTCCAATCCCAATATCTTTTCCTTGCGGGTAGAAGAAAGAAAAACATCAAACCAAAAAAACGTCAAGTAGCGTCTGATGGCGCTTCGCTCTCTTGGCTTCGACGCGCTCGTGGATGCATCAGCATAGTCCATGACTCTCATGTTCGCGTCGGCAAGTCTCAAGTCAGCCGGTTTACTGTACCCGATCAGCGGTATTGTGTGAACATTCACTTCTTTGGAAATCAGACAATCATCAAAAAACGCGATATGTGCATAAATGTAGTGATGATAAGTGCAGTGGTATCCATAAAGGTGGCCACGAGAACCTGTCGCCGGATGCGAGCAAACTAGCCAAAGAACCAGCCCAGATATCGAAGGTAAGCCCGCATTTCCCACCTGCACTTTATCCCTATCCTTTTTATGTAACACCAGGTGATTTGCCGAGTCATCGATTCGACGGCCTCTACAGAATCACCCGGGAAATTGGGTGTGCTCTCATGCAGCTGTGACGCGAAGATCTCCCAATCGCGAACCGGGTAAGGAGGGAGAGGGGGGAGGGGGTCTGAGCCATGAGCCTCGTCAAAGGACCTCTTGATGGAAGTCGCCTGGTAGCCGATGGGTGATGGCCACATCAAGAACGTCTGGCGAGTGCCTTTCTGATTTCATTGATTCTCGGGGTAGTGGGTGGGGGTATAAGTGCCAACCACCGAGGACCCGGTTCGCTCGGAGTCTGAGTGCAAGATTCGACCATCCGCGTTGGTTGTACGGGAGCCCTATCCGGGATGCTTGCAATGTAGATCTCCGGCAATCGCTGTCGGCTCATCTGATATGAGCCTGTGGATGTCGGAGATATATTCTAAATTCGAGCCCGGGGGTTTGTAGCACGCCTAGAGACGGGTGCGATGAGAGCCGAGTGACAGCTCGACGCCTAGAGCGTATAGAGAGGAAACCATAGGGGCTGGGAGAAGTTGGTGGAGTAGCCTCCTGCCGACCAGGACAGTGAGGCCTCGACACACACGGTCTCCCCCCAGGAAATCCTGGTGGTATACGACAAAGCCCAGAATGTGGAGACGGTCCTGAGGGGACAGGAGGGTCTCATTCAGCAAGGTGACGTCCACTTCGTATTCCCGAAGGAGGTGGCGCAGTGGGACCACCTTGCCGCGGATACCCCGGACGTTCCAATGAACGGACTTTTATGTTGGTTGGGGCGTTGGAAGCCATAGGGAAATTAGTTGGCTTATGAGGGAGGCGCCTTCGGGAAGGGCCGTGACTAGTGCTAGGCCGTGTAGGGCGCAAGTGTGGGCAAGTGGTACTTACAACATCAAAAAACGTTTTGTGTTATCCTCCAACACTCCCTAGGAACTTTTAGTAAAGCTTCTACCACTTTACTGAATCGACTAACGTGACTCATTGACTGCACTGACTATCTATTTGGACTTTGACTAGACTTTAGACTGACGATTTAGGAATACGGTGTTGAAAATTGACACGAAAATTTTATTCTCGCCTTTTTAACTTGACACTGTCAAATGGTTTTAAGCCAACGCCATTTATTTAAATTAAAAATAAAAATTTGATTGACATTTGACACGTTTTGTCAGTCGAGTAGCGACTGTAGGTAGGTAGGTACTCATTTTGATTTGAGCAACTTCACTGCATTCCCCTCTACAGTTAGGTATTTCTAAATCCTTTTCATTCGTCGTAGATATTTTTCTCGGCAGAAAATATTTACTTATTTATATGACAGAAACGTACAAGACTCAAATGCTTTATCTTATCTATATTGAACGCGTACTGTTACATAAGATATCGTTAGGGTTATAAGAGTGTAATATAAGTAATGCGTTTTTTTATCAGGCCGACAGTGATACTTTTTAGTCGGTTATTGCTTACTAAATCCGTAACTCAACTAAATCGCCCAATTCTAGCTTATCGAACCATATCAACAGGTAAATATTTAATATTTTTATTAAAACAAATGTGTAGGTGTAGTACAATTTTTTATGTAAAACATTGGAACTGTGCCAGATAGTTTGCTTTCCACGTTGTATATATTTAAACTGTTTTAGCTGTAGTCTGGAGAGCAATGGACGATAAAGAAGCCCTAAAGAAGAGATTAACTCCGCTTCAATATCATGTCACACAAGAAGCTGGAACGGAAAGGCCATTTACAGGTAGTAACAGATTTTGTATATTATGCTGTTTACCAGTGTATAATTAATATACACTTTGCAGTGCACACAGCATATTTGTGATATGGAATTTTTTGTCTGTTTTTTACTAATTCGAAGTTACTGGTTTCAAATCTAAGCTCAATTGTTTCCAATCAGCTCTTGTTTTAAGATATAGTTAGATAAAAACAAATTTTGATTTACTTGGACATCTGCGAAAACAGCATCTTATATGGAATGTAGCTCTGGTGTTTCATGTGCCTAAAGTCTTTGAGATTTATAGCAAATGTCAAAAACATGACTATTTCTAACACTCTTGATCTGACAGAGTCTTCAAGAAAGAGAAAAATCAAGATATTCATCTAAAATCATAATATCAGTGTCACTGAAGTATCATTATCAGAAGCTTAGAAGCTTATTTAGAAAAACTCCTGTAAACCAACAGATTTGAAATCAAGGACTTTGAATGACTAAAAAAACACTAACAAAAATCTATTAAACCAAAAAAAGTCAAAATTACTCCTGCGTAACTGGAGTGGTTTCAATTAAACTGTACCAATGTCACCGAAATCAGTGTGGGAATTATTATATTATTGATCAGATTGAAGTATTAATGTTTATAACTCTAAAACTTCTCTTATTTTCAAATTATTTACTATACCTTACATAATCAATTCCTTTTAGTTTCAGTTTTGATGTACTTTTACTTATTTTAAGAAAAAATTTATATAAAAAAAACGATGCATTTTTAGCTTACAAGTGCACTTATTTGGCCAAATCATAGAGAAGACAATCATAAATAATATTCAATCATAAATCAAGATATTAAATTGCAGGTTGCTATAATAAATTTTATGAAGAAGGTCTCTATGTATGTGTAGTCTGTAGACAAGACCTATTTACTTCCAAAACTAAATTTGATTCTGGATGTGGATGGCCAGCTTTTAATGATGTGCTTTCTAAAGAAAAGGTCACTCTACACCAGGATACCAGTGCAGGTATGTTGTATTATTCATTGTTATTTGAAGTGGTCTTACAATTGCACTCATTTTACTGCTTCCCTATAAATATATATTAGGTCCTTACATATGAAATTGGCGTTTTGTCGTACTGGCCACTTTGATCTCAAATATATCTTCTGTGGTTAGGAATTCCAATTTCAAATATATACCGCTATTTTACTCATGTATGTGTTTCGAAAACTGTAAGTAATTTGTTTTTTCCTCTTTTGGTTTTTTCTTTGCGTCACTCTGTTTACAAAATGGAAAACTAGAAATATCGTATTATTTTCGAGTACGAGTTCCACAGTGGCACCAGTGCTGCAGAAATGACTCAAAGAATTAATGATGTGTATGGCGACAGTGTCGCAAAAGAAAACACAGTGCGTTTTTGGTTCCAACATTTTCGTTCTGGAAATTTCAACCTGCAGAACAAGTCCCGTGGATGGCCGGAGACCAAAGTGGTTAATGAAGAATTGAAGGCTATTGTGGAAGCGGATCCATCACAAACCACGTCCGAGTTAGCTGCAGGCTGCGGTGTTAGTGATAAAAGTATTTTAATCCACTTGAAGCCTCCTGAACCTCATGAATTGAGTATGGCAAACCGACAAACGCTCGTCGACTGCTGCGTTACATTACTCAACCGGTAGAATAATTAAGGGATTGTAAATCGAATCATTACCTGTGATGAAAAGTGGATCCTGTACGATAATCAGAAACTCTCATCACAATGGCTGAACTCTGGAGAACCAGCCAAAGCCTGCCCCAAGCAAAAATTGACTCAAAAAACTTTACTTGTAAGTGTTTGGTGGACTAGTGCCTGTGTCGTTCACTACAGCTGTCTTAAATCTTGCCAGACGATTACGGCAGATGTCTTTTGCCAGCAACGGCAAATCATGATGAAAAATCTAGCTGCTAAAGAACCAAGGTTGGTCATTTGCTCTAGGCCACTGCTGCTTCAGGACAACGCTAGACCACACACTGCACAACAGATGGCTAACAAATTAGAGGAGCTTCAATTGGAATGTCTAAAACATCCACCGTACTCCCCAGACCTTGCTCTAACAGATTACCATTTTTTGCGCCTTCAAAGATTTTATTGATTCCTGTCCGAATGGTTTTTTTTAGTAAAGGAATCAATGAACTACCTATAAGATGGCAAAAGTGCATAAATAGCAATGGTATATATTTGATTAAATAAATATCTTATCTTTAAAAAAAACTACTTTATGTTCCTCCTTTACAAAACGGCAATTTCATATGTAATGACCTAATATTTTAAATACTAACAAACAAGTATGCTAATAAACTGAGATTTAGTTCATCAATATTCAATTCAGCCTCATATTATTTTCTTATTATTAGTTCAGCCTATTCTGTCCTTGTGGTAACAATTCATGCAGAACACAGTCAAGGTTGATAGATTATTCACAGACATGCGCGGATATCATTCATAATTTTTTGAATCGAATAATTAATAAAATACATTCCTTCTATACATATTATTTTTAAAGGTAGCATTATATGTTGAATTTACAAAATTTATGACACTCGTAAAGACTCTTAAGACCTTAGTCTTACTTCCGGTTTAGATTCTGCTTACAAATGGTCTACACTTAGTTTGTGATTTTTACCATACACGGTAACACAATGCTATATGTCCTTTTATGAGTTGATGACCAATGGATGTTTAATCAACCTTGAACATACCCCTGTACATTTCTAATGAATATTAACATAATATTACATATATTTTGCGACTATCGATATTAAAAACAATTAGGAAATAATATTTACTATATCCAGATTTGTTGCATGCACTAAAATAATTTTATTATTTATATTAATTCTTACATTTATCATTTATTATCTAATGTTTTGGTGATTATCATCTAACTTGCATGGATTTTCATCATGAAAATAATTCCTCAGTTTAAGAAATTAATTGTTATGCCACTGATAAAATATGTGTTAATTATATAGTAACAGTTTAAAAAAAATTAACAACATATTTACTTACCAGTTAGTAGTACTTAACTTACCAGTAAACATAGATAATAAGTATATACCAGTATACATTGATGATGGAAAATGCTCACAACATAAGTTACAGATATTTAATCAAGGGCGTAAAAAGAATGATAGACACATAACAAAATGTAACGATTCAATATAATTTATTAATACACTTCTTTAAAATTATATTTATAGCTAGTATTTGATAAGATATTTATTTTTTACTTAGATTATAGTACTATTTATATACTTCAGATTTCTATTAATATTTATGTACTGCAGTATCATTTTTTATTTGCCTTCACTCTTCAGACATCCTAGGTTTATCCCAATTTTTAATGTTTATTTATAAATAAAATTCAATCATAATATTATTTTGTATAATTAATGTATAATATTAGTATTTTCTGGTAATGGGGGCATTATTTTTATATATTCTGGTGTTAATATATTTTTTTTCGTCTTTCCATTCCCTGTCATCCAAAAACACTACCTACCTGTCCTCGACAAAAATGTAAGTTACTCAACATTTCGTTCATTCACTAAACTTCTTTGTGTGAATTCTTGTGTGAATTGTACTTCTTCGAAATACACGATATATGAATGATTTCCTAATTTTCCATAAATAAACAAAACCATGGTTTTATGCTAATTCTTTTCATTAACAAACTCTATATTTTGAGTATTATGTCTTTGCAATTAAATACATACTGTATATGCATTACATTATGATAATATGTTGACATCCTGTCCCATGTTTTCACTGATTCTATTCTCCTCCTGACCTGTCCCGGACGGCTGCTCGACGGTCTGCTGCTGCTGTGGCGACACGTCACACACGCCACGACACATGGAAATCATTGGGAATCATATCATCATGGCACCATTGTTATGTGATGTGTAAATACAATATCTCGCTTTGCGGTGAACGGAATCGGGATGCGTATATAAGTTGGGGCAAATATATTACTGGTTTTAACGCGGCCAGGTATGGTGCGCACTGAGGTGCGGTGCTCCAAGTGCTCCGCTCACCTGGGACATGTGTTTAATGACGGGCCTGCGCCCACCAAGAAAAGGTTCTGTATAAATTCTGCCTCCTTGGACTTCATACCCGCCGAAGAGAGGACAGACTAATGTTGGTAGATCAACGTAAGCAAACTACAAGTGAACATCAGTTATTAAATGTTTCAATAAAATAATTTATTTGAAAATGTATAAATATGTTTTAACCAATCATTTGCGCGCACATAGCGTTTAAATACCATAGAATATTATGTTGTGTGTAGTCACGCGAGAAAGTTTCAATGAGTACTTTATAGTAATTAAGATAATTTATTTTTACTAAAAAAAATGCGAGTTTTGTTTACTACTAACTCACTTCTCAGTTACCATATCAAGTCATTTTGTTGTAAAGTATTATGCTTATTGTTTTCTTGGTTACCTTATTATAATACATAATGAGAAATAGTCGTTTTTATTAGTTGGTACCTACCTAATATTTTAGAAATATTTGTTATGTTACATATGCAATTGAACTGAAATATGTATCTAAGAATTTGTAAGAATCTTTTTTGCATATTCGAATGAAATCTTTTGTATTAATATTAACTACGTATTATACACTAACAATCAAACTTTTTCATATACTAAGGGACCCATATACGGTCCGGCCAGAACGGATGCAAAATCGTATCGTCTGTTAAGTGTTCAATTTCGGCCTTGAGGCAAGACCCCATCAGTCGACCGGACTGAAGCGATTAGTTGAACGTATAGCTTCAGTCCATCTTGTGTTGTCTACTCTGTGGAAAGTTTGGTAGCAAACTCACTCAGAGAGATCTTTTCCAAACTAAAAGCCAATTGTATTTTTGTGAAGATCACTACAATGTAAATAACATTTCATGATGCATCAACATGCTATAAATCAACACAATAACTCTATAAGCCATAAATCACAAATTGCATCAAAGTAGAATAAAAAATAATAATGGTCAGACTTAAATAATACAAAATGTACAAAATAAACTATGTCACAACTATTAGTTAATAATTATTTATACATTATAATATAATGATGATTATTTTGCTACTGGCATTATAATAAAAGTATTTATATGAAAAACTTTTTTTTTATTATCAATATTGTGTAATGTGAGGATATAAATAAAACCATATCTATTAGAGTTCCTTTTTATTTATAATATGGATGTTATTCATGCACAAGTAGATCATACATGGCACTGCTGTTTTAGAACAGTTAAATTATGAGAAAAAAAACAGCAATAAGTCATATAACCTATTGTTTATTTATTAATACATTTTTACCTTATATGTATCTCTATAATTACTTCTCTTATCTAAAGCATACTCAAATTCATTTTTATGATCACATAATTAATACAATTCTTATATTATTGTAATTATACAAAATGAATAATTGTTCAAGCTCTCTTCAAATTTGGCTGTATCTCCTTTACGGATTGCACGACTTTGGAAGGCGAAACGACGGTTGGTGCATTCTATTATTGTGCAAATTATAGGCCATACATAATTGTAGCTAATAGGCCAATTACCTTGAGCGAAATGTTTAATATTTTTAGGTATGGCGAACTGGTAATACACAAATACGATAGTCGTGGGTAAGGATCAGTGTGCTGAGTGCGAGTTGTTGTCACCACTTGCCGTTGAAGAAGTTATCTGCAATGTGTATGGCATCGAATTAGTTACCAATACTGCGTTGTTTTCGATGCCATACAAATCGTAGTTAATTTATTTACGGCAAGTAGTCACAAAAACTTGCACTTGCCACAACAGACTAATTATTTAAATAAACTTAATAAACATAACCCTAACAAATAACAACAAATCTGATCAAAGGTTTCTCTTAAATACATATTACCGACTGCTCAAGCCTATGCTTTCGACATATCCCTGTTGTTATAAAATTACTCGGTATTTCTTTATTTAAGCGAACTTGTTTATGAAAAATCATCAAATTTTCACACATGTTACATGAAAGTGTTAAGTACCTCATGGTTAGGTAATATAATAGTCTCGAATATCAGGTTATATCAATATTAAACGATTGAGTGAAATAAGAACACACTTCATCAAAAAAAATACTAAAATAATGTTGGAATTTTCGCAATAAAATTAATTTTTTGTAAATTTCTAATACACATCAATAATACATTTAAATCATATGAGATAACTAATGTATAATGCTCCATAATCTGTAAATTTTATGAAAAATGATTATTACAAACATGTTGATTACTTTAGATAAACTCCAGTTCTAAAAGCTGGCAAAAGTCAAATGGTTCAATCGGAATCCCATACTGAATGACAAACTTTCCCAAATTGAAAAAAAAATATATATTTCACTAGTCAACCCATATTTCACATATAATTGCACCAACCTGAAACAAAATTTTAAGACATAGTGTCTTATAGCATAATAATTGGTCATTAATATTGTCACCGAATACACTACTCATCTTGTAAACCTACAAACACAAGTGAAAATATCAAACCATAAAATAACCTTATGCATCATAAAAATATCAGCATCTTACGGCACAACTAATACGAAAAGAGAGTCTCATAATAATATGTTATCAGTAAGTGCATACTCAGATATTGTATTTTCTATGGAGTATATTATGTTGTTTAGGAAAGTATTTTTGTGCCAGTTTAAAAAATCATATATAAGCGATCTGTTTTTATAAACTATACAAACTTAATACTACGTAAATGCTTCGCTCACGTGAACAACAATCAATGATACGATCCGAACAGAAAGCGACACGACAGTACATCAAAACTGTTACACATTTCAAACAACAAACTGTAAATCACATCAGCTATATCATTATAAAAGCATTCATCAATATGTCATATCACTCATCGTTAAAATATAATCTCAAATCCCATAAAATAAAATGAATTAAAGCAATGACACAATGCAGGTAATAAATTAATGAAATAATAGGAAAACTAGCTCGCTAGTACTGTATGTTTGTTGAACAAAACTAGTTCGCTCGCTAGCACTGTATGTTTGTTGAACAAAACTTGCTTGCTCGCTAGTACTGTATGTTTGTTGAACACAGCTAGCTCGCTCGCTAGTACTGTATGTTTGTTGAACAAAAACTTAATTTAAAATAAAGAACAAACTCAGTCATAATAAAAATAACAGTTGAATATGTTTAGCATGTAAAAAAATATTTAATTAGAATAGTAACTTCGAAAAAAACAATAATAGAGGTTTTGTCATATTTAATAATAGACATAAAACTAAAGCAATAATCAATTTTTTTTTAAATATATAGCTGTAAATAGAAAGGATTAATTTTAACATTATTAAATCAAAATAACTTGCAACATTTTGATATAAACTTCCATCTGCAGTAAATCAACCTCTGGTTAGTACGGTCTGTATCACAATAATCATTGCATTCATTTGGTCACTGTATACTGTATATTCAGAACAAAAAAACTGAATTTTGTCAGAATTATAGAATTTGAAACTGTTAAAAAGACTAAATTATTATGATAAATAAATTAAGATTACCAATACCAATAAAAAACCCATTTGACTAGAGTGAAACAAACCATACATAAGGAAACACACTTATCACACATGGAAAAAGCTCTAAATAGGAGTTATAAGTCGGATTTATATTATATGCTTATTATATCCATAATTATTACACTCCGTCCTCGATCTCTATCGAGCTCAACATATTCACTCACTCACAGAGTACCTACACAGCGCGCTGCCTCCGCCGCGCCACGCCCTCTCGCCCGCCGTAAACTACCATCACAGTATATAAGCTGACCGTAAAGATATTAATTATCCTACGATAGTCTACTTTATTAACTTTATCCTAAAAGTTATCTGCCAGTCTTCATTCGCAGTATCAATCGTAACAATTCAACTTTTAACACACTACCACTATATCTACAAAACTCTATGCAATTTTAATACTCGGCACGGGCGGAGAGGACGCGCGCGCAGGCACGAGGCTTGCAGCGCAAGTAATAAATATTACTCCTACACGATACTACAGGATTCATTACGGCTACTGGACTAAAAACCGTTCAGTATGTAAAAATATGGTCACTCCCTGCCATCTTGTAAACATAAATATTGCTCTATAAGTAGATAATTAAAATATCACGCTACGTACTCGATAATAACCATAGAATACAATTATTCGATGATGACGTCAGAAAAGAAGTCGCAAACGTGTCGAGTAGCGTCACGTGTACGCGCGCGTGCGGCGCCGAGCGACCGTCTCCTGTCGTCGCTTCGAAACCGAAAGCCTCGCACAAATAACTCGGCCACAAGTCCATAGTGAATTATATTCAGAACATTTGTTCAAACTGATGAGTAGGTACAAGGAAAAATATTTTAAGAAGCACTGCTGGTAAGAATGGATCACGTTATTTGTGTGAAGGTCAGTTCTGTCGCACGCGGTACGCGGCAGGCACTAAGGGCGCTAGTGAGGCGCAGGGGGCGCGGGCGACGCGGCGGGCGCCGCGGGCCTGCGCTAATGTCCCTTAGCCGCGTCTTTCGCGGCCATGATCAAAGGAGTCAATGACGCCAACGGTCGAGCCATCTTCAAAAATGGATGCTGAAAGGACATCGCGAATTTTACTATGGAACGATTATTCACGGCGACCAAAGATGAAATTAGGTTAGATGTAAGCGTGATTGCATCTGAAGTACAAACTGCAGGTTGCCACTTTTTTAAACAGTGGGTCAAAAACTCCCAATGTCTTTAGATTGTAAAATTAGAAACAGCATGGTTCATAGTGGCAATAATGAAAACAGAAATCGATCATAGAGGAACAAATATAAGCGAGAATGTGTGTACGAGTATCATGTATATGATCAATACAGAAACTTACTTTGAGTAAATCAAGAGCCGTGGCCCGACTATCGACGTCCACCTCGAGACATTGGTCCAGAAAGTCTTGGAATACAGTGCTCAGCTTGTCTTTGTCCTTTATATCTGGCTTTCCATTTGTGGCGATCAAATATAACGCTCTCAAGGGATTCTCGTTTAAATAAGGTGGTTCGCCTTCAATCATTTCTATGGCCATGATGCCCAAAGACCAAACATCGACCTAAAATAATATGGACATTATAAATCAAATTATGTAAGTACTTTTACATTTAAATGTTTGGAAATTAATGATGCATTGCCTCAAAAAAGTGGGAAAAAGTACCTTTGGTCCATATTGTTTTCTAGTAACAACTTCTGGTGCCATCCAGTAAGGAGTCCCAACCATAGTGGTTCGTTTGTTTTGCTCGGGAGATATTTGTGCACAGAAGCCAAAGTCAGCTGTAAATAGGAAATGATAAAATTATAGATAATTTTCCTACTATTATAAATGTGAAAGTTTGAGAGGATGGATGGATGTTTGTTACTGTTTTACGCAAAAACTACTTAACGGATTTTGATGATATTTGGTATGGTAGTAGTTTGAGCTCGGGATTAACACATGATCTACTTTTTATTCCGAATTTGTAGTGTTCCCGTGGAATACTGTATTTACGCGAACGGAGCCCTTGGAGCCGGAGGAGGAGGGAGATTGAAAATGGATTACACTTTATTACAGAAAGTTCCTACCAACAGCTACTATAAAAACGGTTTACTAACTCAGTTTGACTTGTCCGTCCAAGCCAAGCAGTATGTTGTCGGACTTGATGTCACGGTGTATGACGTGGTTGGCATGCAGGAAGTGCAGCGCCTGCAGCACCTCCCGGCACACGGCCGCGATCTGTCCCTCGTCCATGCACGTCTCCGTCACCACGTCTGTTAGCGAGCCGCCCGCCAGGTACTCCATCACCACCCACAACTCCTGCACCAAAATAACAAAGGATTAATAATAATAATAATAACCGCATCGATTTCGTTGGCGGTTGCTGGTTTCGTTGAAACCCGTCCGGCTACGCAAGAGTTGTTTTATATTGCCCAAGTATGTGCGCACGTACGCAAGAGCACACTCTCCTCCTTAACTTTCATACGTGGGATGAGGACGGGTTCATCAAAGTCGAGAGGAAGAAGAAACCCGTAGTCCGCAACCATCGCGGTACCGCACCCGAGCAGCTGCTGCGGTATGAGACTCCCGCGACACCGCTATACGTGTCCAGGCTGTATTGGTCTACGACGGTGGAGCAGGTCGTGGACTACATCAGGATCAGTACCAACTCCGCCTCGAGGGTCGAGCGTTTGGAATCTCGTCATAAAGTGAGCTTTAGTTCCTTTGTGGTCAGAGTTCCGACCCATCATTTACCGACCTTCGAGAAGGAGGAGTTCTGGCCGATTGGAGTCGTCTACAGAAGATTAAGAGGACGACTCCCGAACACTTTGCGCCCCACGTCGTAGACAACACGTATTTAGTATTAGTTTATTATATATGTATGTTAGTCTGAAAGGTATTTATAATTTAGGCCTATGGAGCCTGAAATAAACGGTATTATTATTATTATTATATCCCAGTAAGACTGATAACCGACACGACTGGCGAGAGATCATGCGCTGGACCGAATTTTTACATGATCATTCAACGAGCAAGCGAAGATCCTTATAGGCCTGTAGGATAAGAATGAATAGAAGAACACTAATAAGTTTGTATAATATGATGCCGTCGCTTTAGTGGGTAACAACGACCGTCCTTATAACTACCAACATAGCCTGGTGTTTACATACCCAATAGTACATACAATACAATGAATATGTACATTACAAAAACTTCAGTCTATATTCGTACATACCTCATTAACCAGGTAACTGTCTAAGTAGTTGACGACATTGTTGTGTTTATTCTCCCGCATCACTAAGATTTCGTTTATAATTAACTCCTTTTTTGGTTGCTGGCTGAGATTCATCTGCTTGATTGCAACCTCCATGCCTGTAGATGTTTCTATCGCAGTATACACAGTTCCAGACGCACTGAAAGACATTAACGTTAGGCTAGTGTTAATTACATTGGTTTGATGTAACCAACAATCTTTAAATATGTAATATGTATAATAGCTACACTACAAAATTCAAAATTACTTATAATCTGAAGTAATGTCTGACAATTTTTTAAATATAAATATTTGTATCAAACATTTTAAACTAAATAATAATAATATTTAGCACTAACCCCTGTCCAATTTTTTCCATTTTTGTGTATTTTCTATTAGGATCACCAACACTAACGATAGTTCTTAACTTTTCTAATATTTCTTCATCAGTCATTTTCTTTTTCCTTTGTTGCTGTCCTGTTATTCGCCTGTAAAAGACATTTGAAGGCACGATAAATTATTATTAGGGCCTGTTTTACAATCTACTGATAACCCAACAAACAAAAATTGCTCATGTAGTGGCTTATATTGCCAAAAATAATATTCTTATTATCGCTATTAAGGGTGCGTTTGGGCACAATTTATAAAGACAATAGACTTATACCCTCCTTATAGTTGCTTTATTGTCCGCTTTTTTTTCCTTATACGTGTTATATTATGACAAGGAATAAACAAGGAAGTTAAACTTATAATGGGAAGGAGAAAGTTCCTAAACAGCCAATGTTTAAAAAAAACATGAAATATCTTGAAAAACAAAGGAGTTACAGATTTATGGCCCTAAAGTTCCCATTGTGTGTCCGCTTAATTATATACCATTAAAAAAGCTATAACTCACGTTGTATCAGCAGGCGGCGGCGCGCCGTTCGCAGGCGGTGCGGGCTGCGTGTGCGGCGCCGCGGGCGGGGCTGCGGCGGGCGCGGCCGGCGCGGGGTTCTTGTTGCGGTCCAGCGACACTGACAGCCCCGTATCTGATCGACTTATCTGCAATTCACACAATATCTTTACAAATTATAGCCTATTCCCCTTACTAATAAAAATATATACACAATATTATCCATGGACGCTTAACACCACGTCAATCTGATCCCGTTGTAAGTTCTCGAAGAACTTATGTTACGGATACCAGACCACGAAAATATATTTAAATACTTTTATATTATAGGTACACTGTATATTTAATACACATTTGTTTCTTCGGCGGGATTCGAACCCGCGACCCAGGCTTGAGCACCAACACGCTCAACCACTGAGCCACAGAGGTCGTCAAAACATTGGATAAGCTATACATATTGGTCCTTGTTTGATACACTTATATTGATTCCATTCAGTAGTCATTGCGTGAAATAGTAACAAACATTCATGCATCCAAACTTTCTAAAAAACTTTACTTTTTATAATATTAGTAAGGACTGTGTCCACTGTCCATAAGTACTTCTCCATTTGCATATTTTTTGTAAAATAGGGGTGCAGTTTTCGCTTCGCTTATATTAAATAAATAAAACTACCTTTACCCAACAGACGTTCTATTTTACCTATGAACTGTAATAACTATGTATATATTGTTATATCCTATGTATCTTATTGTTTCAATACATACTACCTACATCACACACATCTACAACCTACACCTTACTACCTATACATGTTATTTATAATATACCTGTTTACCCCAAACTTTATTTAGTATCAGAATTTCTTATGATATTACCTACAATAGATGTTGAAAGTATGAGAATACTCAAATTGCAAAAAAAATTACAAAACACCAATCGCAACCATCACCTGTTGTCAGTTCATCCCCATCATCAGTTGTACCCTTAAAATGAGGGTGTTTTGTCGATAAAATTAAACATAATATTATCTGCTGTTAAAATCTCTTATCCTCGAAATGACACAAGCTGTATATAAGATATTAGCAAATTCTAAAATAAAATTAGCTATTGAATTTCATTCAATATGCAAATTTTGACAAAATACTTTAGGGCTTATGATAGATTTATATTATGTATTTCTTAGAATACAATAGGTCTTACCTATGAAATTGCCGTTCTGCAGTACTGGCCATTTCAAATCAAAATAATTTTTGTTTAAAAACATGGAATTCTTTTTCCAAAAATAGTCATTTGTTTATTGATTAGTGTTACATTTTCATCGCATTTCAATCTTTTTCGTCATCATGGATACGTTAAAAATTCGAGTAATTATGGAATATGAGTACCGTCGTGGCAGCAACGCGGCACAAGCAGCACGCAACATCAACGACGTTTACGGAGCTAACACTACAAACCAACGCACCACCTGTTATTGGTTTGCTCGCTTCCGTTCTGGAAATTTCGACCTGAAAAATGAACCTCGCGGTCGTCCCAAGACTTTGGTCGACAATGTCGAATTAAAGGCGATTGTGGAAGCTGATGATACACAATCTACGGCTGAATTAGCAGCAGCTTTCGACGTTAGCGTCAAAACAAAATTGGTCCATTTGCGTCAAATTGGCAAGGTAAAAAAGCTTGACAAATGGGTGCCCCACGAACTCAATGATTGCCAGCGCGAAGTACGCGTCGAGACGTGCCTTGCCGTGACGTGCCGTGCACTGCTCAATAGCCACACAAATGAAGGAATTTTGAACCGCATTGTTACCTGCGATGAAAAATGGATTCTGTTTGATAACCGTAAGCGTTTAGCAAGTTGGTTGGATCCTGGTTCAGCACCTAAACAATGCCCTAAACGAAAACTTACCCCTAGAAAAGTAGTGAGTAAAGATAGTCACTGTTTGGTGGTCTAGCGCCGGTGTGATTCATCACAGCTTCTTACCAAAAGGGGTGAGCATTACTGCAGATGTGTACTGTGAAGAATTGAACACAGTGATGGAGAAGCTGGCACATCTCCAACCAGCATTGGTCAATCGCTCGTCTCCGCTGCTCCTGCACGACAACGCGCGACCTCATACTGCACAGCAGACGGTCTCCAAGTTGCAAGAACTGGGGTTGGAAGCTCTTTGTCATCCACCCTACTCACCAGACCTTGCGCCTACAGACTACTACTTTTTCCAGAATTTGGATAACTTCTTGGCGGGAAAAAAATTCAATACCCGAGAGGCAGTACAAAATGCCTTTGAAGAAATTGTTGCCTCCCGTCCAGCTGATTTCTTTAAGAAGTGCATCAATAAACTGCCACTGCGTTGGCAAAGATGCATTGATTGCATGGGAGATTACTTCGATTAATGTAAATAAAAAATACATGAAAAAAATTCGTTTAAATTTTTTCATACAAAACGGCAATTTCATAGGTAAAGACCTAATATTGTTTCTATTTTTGTAAAAGTATATGGAAACGATAAGTCAATCGTCCTTACCGGGTGCGGGGGGAGAGCTGCGTGCGGCGGCGACGACGGCGCGGGCGCGGGCGCCGGCCGCAGCGGTGGCGCCTCCTCCTCCTCTATGGGCTTCGTGTACTGTAATACCAAAGATAATAAATGGAATCGAACATATGTTTTTAGTTTTCAGTGTTTAATTACTTGACTATGTATATTGTAAAGGATTAAAAATGTTGACTATAAATAAACAGCCCGCCTAGTTCAATTTTGTGCTACAAGTTCAAAAAATTGTAAGCTATGGCTGGTAAGACTACATAGTCATAAAAACTAGAAAAATATTTAAAAGATGTTGATCTTATAAATGCATCACTCTTTATGTCATATCAGTCCTATATGAGTAACCATGCAGGAACATTTGACAGCGGCGTAAGGGTAATGTTATCGAGTGAAATTTGTATGGCGCTGTCATGATTTTGACAGATATTCATACAATTCTCATTTGATAACGTTACGTTTACGCCGCTGTTAAATGTTCCTAGTACCTACTAGGCCCATAGTACTTACAATGCTCTTAGTCCTATCAGGTCTCGAGGGCGGTGGCGGCGGAGGTTCCGGGTGTTCTGTGTCAGTCGGAGTAGAAGACGATGGACTACTTGACGATACCCGAGATACCGAGGAACCTGTAGAAGACATAGCAATGTTTCAATAATTTTTTTTATAAAGTAAACATAGACACACACATTAACAATCCGTAAAAAAATATAGAGCTAGATTCATTTACTAAATATAAATATTTTAATTCCTATTTTAACGCGAATAATAGTATCTGGCCCTAAATATCGACGTTTGAAAGAGATATTTGGCTAGTGTCGGCATTGAAAAGATTTTGTAGAGCATTTTGTCTTACAAATACCACTTTTTTAGTGTTTGGCAGTGATGATCTACCTGAAAATCCCTTCTCAAAGGTACATTCTTTATGCCACTACATTAAAGTTATATGAAAATTTACCTGAGTGTGTTGTATGCATTTGAGCAGAAGTCATGTATTTGGACACTGGTGGTTGAGTTGCAGATGCGTCGTACCATTTTAATACATCAAGAACCGCTTGTGGATTATTCTTCTGTTCTTGTTTGCTGATATTGGAGGCCATCAACAAACGAGCCCACGCCTCTGGCATACCCTATTAATGCATAAATAACTATGGTTATTATAGGCTGTTATTATGTATATTTCTTGATTGACATAGTATTAAATGAACAACAAAAGCTATATTATTGTTAGTAATCATGTTTGTTATAAAATATAGTGTCAGTGTAAGGCACCTACTGCTTGCTCTGTTGTGCTAAAAATTATAATTATTGTTGAGTTTATTATATTAGTGCTGATATTAATATTTGTAGCATTGCATTGAAACATCCTTTAATCCAATAATAAGCATTTGCAAAATGATTAACATGTAAGCTTTCTTTTAAACTACATAGTACTATAATAACCCAATTATGAATATATTTTAAAATGAAAATTAAATGCCCTGTTTTTTTTTACTCATAACTTTTTATTTATGTATTAGTATTAAAATGGTACATATTGCGTAGAAAGTAGTTTTATACTGTCATGCACTATTTTTATACCCTTAATATAATATTTTGTCTACTAATTAACACACAAATGTTTTCTTTTCTGTCGAAATTTACTAACCATGCAAAACATTATTTGAATGCTGGAGCAACTTGCATATTTAATAGGTACTTTTGAAACATAATATTGTGTTGACTCATATTTATTAAATAAACTATTTCAACAAAGACTGATATGTATGTTTTTAAAGCAAATATTGTTGTATTACACCTACCAAAAATTTCATTCATTAATTAAAAAACCTGGTTTTTTATTCTAGCATAATAGTATTTTTGATATAATAGAGAAAAACTATATTTAAAAAATGTGAGTTTTATTTTTTTGTCCAAATAATTCATACTTATGTGAAGTCAGACCTAATTTTGATCAAAATTCTAACAACATTAAAGTAAAATATTATATTTCATTACTGCTAGGTTCTCAGCAGCAAGTAAGAACTTATTTATAACAATATTATTCATAACTTTATTTTTTTTGTTATGTTAGTTATATTGTACATATTTTCATGCACTATTTGTATATAGCTACCATATGTATGTTATATTATGACCATACCAAAAACCTAATCTATTACTTACTGTTATAGGCAGCTTGAAACAAAAGCGGCAATACATGGAACTCGATTACTTGTTAATAAGTATACCAACAGTTCAAATAACATGTCATTCTGCACTGTTTATAAAAATGTATACAGGGGGTATTTTATTTGTACTTCATATCACTATATATATTAATGCAGACATTGCAAACATACTTTGTAAAATAATCTTGTCATACATTCTAAGCCAGTAGTGCATTATCATGCCATAGAACTATATAATTTAAATTGCATTTCATAAGTGTAAATCATATCCATGAGATATTTAGAATCTAATTTAAAGGGTGTTTGCAATAGCACTAAAAACTTGTTTTTATGTTAAAAGCATGGCTTCTAGCAGTGTACAAGCAAGAAAGCTACACTATAATATGACAAATACATGTTAAATCTTAACATTTTAACTGTGGCTGAAAAGCTTTGGTAAAATAATAGCAGAGGTGCAATGTGTTGTACCTTCATTGGTTTGATAGTTCAAATTAATTTAGGCACTCCCATAAAATATATATGATTATATCTGCTTATGTAATTTTAGCTCTGCTCTTTATCTACCTATTGCATGCATTAGTAATTCACAATTAGTTTTACTGTATTTAAATAAAAATCGATTCAACTTACAGTAAACTCTCCTGTTACTGCATCAAAACCAACATGTACAGTATGTTCAAAATTTGTTGGATAACTAATGTTTGGTTTATTATCGTTGTGTGCAGTACTTTTGGAGCCTTTAATTTTCGCTTTCAAGGTTTTCTTTTTCCTGTCACTACCATCATCAGGTTCTAAAAATAAGACTTAAATTAAGAAATGAAAAACAATTGATGATATCTGTCATTGAGTGTATTGATGCTCAAGCCAGAGGTCACAGGTTCGAATCCTGCCAAAGGAACAAAAATGTTTTCTGTCTTAAATGTAATTAAATGAGTATTATAAAGGGACTTTTGGTTTTTATTTATGCACATTATATAAAGGTAAACTTTACTTTTTAACTTTTGTATAAATAAACACTACACCAACAAGGGTGAGATTGGAACATCTGAGTCATAGTGCACAGCAAATATTACCTTTTGGCAATGGCCTCATATCAACACATGCTACGGAATCCACACGATCTGTACCTCGGTTACTGGTCAGCCTTACAGGAGGCGCAGGTGGCTTATCTTCGTCACTCGACATAGTGATTAAATGATTTCAATCTAAAAAAATATTGCAATTGACACACACTGCATTCGCACCATAAGTCACATTAGGGCAGACATGCTAAATATGTATAATGGGCATTGTATTCTAATATACATTCTATACTTTTATAGAATATATTTCTATTACTCATGGACGCACCCGAAGAAGATTGTATTTCAGAAAGATTTTAGCATTTTATATTTACACAAACACTACACTTACTGCAAAAACGTCAAATAACAATACACCTTTTATTATTCATTTACATTATTTTATGGAAAACTATTTAAACTTTTAAAAGAATATACACAGCTGAACGGTTTATTTTATTTTACGATTTCGACGAAACGACAGCCAAGATAACTAGAGCCGCCATTTAAATTTTGCGTATCTGTGGTAGGTTGACTGAAGCATAGATGTTTTTTTTTTTTTTGAAGATTTAATGGCCTGGTAACAAGACCTTTAAGCCAAGTCTTATATATAATATTTTAGAGGTGCTTCTTTTAAATATACACTTTAAATAGTTCCCACAGTACTTTTTATAGCATAGATGATATGTACTACCATAGATAATAAGTACTACTACTGAAAAGTCAGCCATCCGATGCACGCGACGTGAGATCGCGACCTGAGACCATAGATGATAAGTACTACTACTGAAACTGAGACCGAATTCCGAAATATGGTCTGGTCCCGGAGCCCCTAGCCAATATGAAATAGGAGCTAGGTAATATGAAATTATTTAGAGCACTAAATAATCACCGCGACCAGTAAGCGCACTATTTTGAAGTGTGTTTTATTTCGTGCTATTTTTTCTGTCCCGACCACCAAAAGCGCTCCTGTGAACGAGCGCTTTTTAGTGGTCTTCGAATTGAATTTATATTGACAGCTGTCTTTTCAAAACCGACAATTGACGTTCGTAGTGCCCTAGCTGTGAATTGACGTTTTATGAGCAACAAACATCATCATCTTTTGAAATTTTAAAATAATTTATTTAGAAAATAAACTGAAAAGTTTTCATGTATATATCTATATAGATATAATCAATAATATGTCGTAGCAGTATTTTGATGATATTTTGCTGACGTTGGAGTTTTGATACACGTAAATGTCTAATGTCAATAAATGGTGAATTATTTTGTAGCAAAACTAAACTAACATGGAAAACCTTGCAGAATCTAAGGTAAGATGTTCACATTATTTAATTAATGTAACATAATTTTCATATATTCCTTTTTATTACTGATTAACTTACCTGAAGTGGAAGTTCTATCATAATTATATTATGAAACCAACATCCAAATAGCCGATGTTTAATAACAGAAACATTATGAGTAGACACGTCTAGTGATCACCACATAACAATAACTAAGTTAATTTAACTAAGTTAGTTAACTTCCATTTGCCTTGTCCAATCACACTTTTTGTAACACTCTTGTCATGCATACCCCAGCTTACTCCCCAAGTCAAGTGTGCATAAAGAGGTTTTACTTAAAAAAATACACTCATGCATGTCCTATAATAGTGCTAACAGACGATTGGACGATCTAAAAATTCCCAACTCACTAACTAACGAGTATGTTATATGTTCATTGTACACAGTAATACTACAATATGATATAAGTACATTTTATCAGTAAAAATAAAGGGTAGTCTGGCAGATCTGGGATCTCAGTCCACTATTGTATTAGTGCAGAATTCTATTATACAGTGCAGTTTTTTCTGTTGCAACTCAAAAATAAACTCACACAACACACAAAGAGTACAAGGGCTGAGTGTCATGTGGTGATCATTATATGTGTCTACTGAGAGTATTTCTGTTATTAAAATGATTTAAGAATGTGGTGTTGAAATATAATAAAAAATATTCTGTTACATAATACTTGCGTTTTCTTTATTTCAGAAACCCGTTGCCGCAAAAAGACCTTTCGAAGAATTGGATAAGGAAGAATTAATAGCCAAATGTAATGGTTTGCTTGCATTAGCTCAAAAGGCAAAACTTGCGAAATCAAGTAATTCAAGTTTTTAATAAATTTGTTTAAAAAAAGTTACTTACTTATAAATTTAATGCTTAAAGTAAAATTGTCCTGTAGAAACATACAGGACAATTTAATATTTAGAGCTTATATATAGAATTTTACCTTCTAATAAAATCAATTTTATGTTCCAAGACGTCCAAAGTCCATTATAAGAGTACATTGTCTTCTTTCCGCATTACAGCTGCTAGATGTCGTTTACCGTTACAGATCAGCTCCCTGCGCCCTCTTCTGGTAAGTCTGTGAACTAGATAAACGGCCACAAGCCGCCATATTTGATATAACTGATCATTGTCAGTGTCTCATAATGAGGCTGAACACCAAGAAGCTGTTACCAAGACTTTGGACGTCTTGGAACCTAATATTAGTTTTATTGAAAGGTAAAATTCTATATTATGGTTCCGTTTCACGTCCAAAGTCCTTTGAGAGCCCTGTTTTTATCTCCTGGCTTGTAAATTCAAATTTATGATACACACATAAAAATATATAGAAAAACATTAAAAATACATAATTATATAATATATATCACGTCAATCTAATCCCATGCTAAGTAAAACTTGTGTTATGGGTATTAGACAACGGATGTATATTTTATACAATACACATCATTTTATTCTAATAACAATATACATAATAATAATATTATACATAATTATATTAATACCACCACGCCTATCTAGTCCCGTGCTAAGTTTAACTTGTGTTACGAGTACCAGATATATCAGGTATATATTTTATATTATAACTACTACTATACATATACAATTCTAAAACTATAACCTACACTCATACTTACTAACACACATGTTTATCACGTACAGCCAGTGATGTGATGTGTGCTTCATTATCCGTCGGGCAGAATTCCTCAACATTAAAGGTCTGTAGAAGATGCGTTGGTACTTTCACCACAAAGGAACTAAAGTTAACCTTGTGGCGAGACTCATGCTCTACCCTTAAGGTGAAAAACGTCTTCTTCCGGATGCAGTTCACGACGTGCTCGACCTTCATAGACCAGTGCAGGCGGGTCTATCGGATGCTCGGGAGACCTACATAATGATTTATTAATTTTTAGTTGTAATAATTCACCACGCAAACTCACTGATGGTAGATTCCGAGGCATCCAATCTTCCTCGCATCTCGTCCAGCTCTGCCTTCATGATGTTGAACTTGTTGAGCAGGCTGGAGACATTGACGTTGTCCGCAGAGTTTCTGCGGACCTCAGCATGTGTAGCTCCTTAGCCATAAATATGGCACGTCTGCTGGATTCGTCCGCTTGAGCAGGGAGATGATATCCTGCAAGCTTCCGTCGCTCCCATCTATCCTTCGAGACGTCTTCTGCGCGGTCTTACTGAGCGCTTCGTACAGCATCAGCTTGCCCTTGCAGATCACTGTTTATTTTTAACTGACCTAATTTAAAATTTATTTATTTTTATATAGTGCATAGTGCACGTATATAGTATATACGTTTATCTTAATTTTCAATTGAAATGATATTGGTAACTATCCTGAGGGCATCGACTATACCATAGTATTCTACCTCTCTTTAAAAAGAACAAGATTGGTAAATATAGGGTAATTTTCTAAATCTGAATATACTGTATCTAAAGATCGGTAGTTTCATTATAAACTAATGAGTAATAATTCTAATAAAATCATAATAAAAATCTGTAGTCTTGATCTTCTGGACATGTTCTCATACCTATTTTGTTTCCTATATTACGCAACTCTGCTATATTAGGCTTTAAATTTTTAACTACCTTCTCCGCATAGCATGAGTCTGCGCACATCAGTCTATGTAACAGACGAAAATTCGATTTAGGAATGAAACCGCTTTATAAATACATTACATGACTATTCGAAATAAATAAAGACAGCGGTTTCTTGAATAGATTTTATTTCTAAATTTAAATAATACGTCACCGTTCCAAAAATTGGCGGTAGTCGTAACAAGTTTAAAAATAGTATTTTTAATAACAATTACTTCTATACTATTCGGATCTCACGCAAGGGTCACTGAATTAGGCACGGTCTCATACAATTGATCATTATTACCGGTCTCGCATAATCGCGAAATTACATGACATATTTCACCAAATGCTGCGGCAAACCTTTGCTTCGGTCTAAATCGTCTAATAAACCATTTTTACGACGAACTCGTCTTTCTGCTCCATCTTCTGAAGTAACCGCCGACAACGAGGTCAAACAATGAACTTTTTACCCGATCGCGTAATTTTCGTCTACCCGATACTACTACCGCGGTAGAAAACTAGAAATTAACTATAATGACGAAATGTAACGATTTTACGACTTTATAAGACTCAAAAATATTTTTAAAATTAAAAGTTTAGTTATAATTTGAACTTAATAAGTCTGTTTTAGCGACTGCGTGGTTGCAAAAACGACGCAATAATGATCAGTTATATCAAATATAGCGGCATGTGGCCTTTCATCTAGTTCATAGACTTCCCAGAAGAGGGCGCAGGGATGTAATGCGGAAAGAAGACGATGTAATCTCATAAAGGACTTTGGACGTTAAACGGAACCATAATATTATATAAACTATTATCAATCTTACAATCTTATTATCAATCTTTAAAAAAAAAATATAACAAACATTTGAAGACTACAACACAATTTCTTTATGCTGTATTATAGGAAGTATTTAGGATATATTTTAATAGTTAATTTATTTCAATAACTTATGTTTATATGAATATTGTATTAAATTAAATGTTAATATTCAGAATTACAGAATGAGGTGGACAAGTTCCAAAACAAATTAAATGATTGTGAGTTAGAAAAACAAGCAAAAGATGAGAAAATACACACTTTACAAGAGCTTGTTGATTCTTTAACTGAACAAAAATTAACTTATATCACTGAAATTGATGGTTCGCAAAATAAACTAAATGCTCTTAATGTGAAATGCAAGTCTTTTGAAAAAGAAATGCTTAAACTTAAAGATGAACTTTCTAATAAGGAAAATGCCTATCTCCAAGTGGCCCAGAAATTGTCAGAATTTGACAACGAAATTATTTCCCTTAAAAGGCAAAATACTAGTCTTCTGGAAGAAAATGAACAGCTCATAAATCAAATGACAGAACTAGAATCAAAAGCTGAAGAATTCAATAAAATTGGCTTGCAGCAACAAGAACAACTTAAAATTCTCGAAGAAAAAACAAGATCAGGTGAATCCCTTGTTAATAATATTATGTCCTATTTTATCCATTTTCCATTTTTAGCGTTGTGAGATAAAGCCTTATAAAATTAATACAGGCACACAACACATTTGGATATACATCATACATACATCATTAGCCAATCGCCGTCCACTGCTGAACGTAGGCCTCCTACAATGATATCCAACTATCCCGATCTTGGGCAGCCATCCATCCGCTCTCAGCCATCTTCTTTAAATCGTCGGTCCATCGTGCCGCAGAATGTCCTACACTACGTTTGCGTAAGCGTGGTCTCCACTCTAATACTTGTCTGCTCCATCGAGCGTCTGTCCGTCTGCAGACATGGCCTGCCCACTTCCACTTCAGCGTGCTAATTCGTTGAGCAACGTCGGTGACTTTAGTTCTCTGGCGAATGACATCGTTACGAATTTTATCCACCAGAGATACCCTCAACGTTGCTCTTTCCATCGCACGCTGAGCAACCTTGAACTTGTGGACCTGCCCTATGGTGACCTGCCATACGGAGTATCCACGTTTCGGCTCCGTATGTTATTACCGGTAGAATGCATTGATTAAAGACCCTGGTCTTAAGGGATCGACCATTCAAAGATGTCCCGGAGCTTCCCGAATGCAGCCCAGCCCAAGCGTATTCTTCTACTCGACTCCTTCTCAAAGTTGTGCCGTCCTAGTAGAATAGTTTGGCCAAGATATACGTATTCTTGCACAACTTCGAGACTAGTGACCATTCACGACGACAGGTCTCGGGAAAACGTGTTCATTATACATGACTTTGGTTTTGTTTAGGTTCATACCGAGACCCACCCGTCTTGAAGAATCGCTTAGGCTGTTCAGCATCTCTTCCAAGTCCTGCAGAGATTCTGCTACAATGACTATGTCATCCGCAAATAGCAAGTGTGAGATGTACTGGCCGTTTATCTTCAGTCCCCGTCCGTCAAGCGTTTGTAAACAGTTTTGGAGAGATAACTTCTCCCTGTCTCACTCCTCGACGCAGTTGGATTGGTTTTGTACTCTTTTCTTGTACTTGGACGGTCATTGTTGCGGCCTTGTACAGACATCTCAACACCTCGATATACCGGCATCTCTGTATGGTTTCCAGCACAGCCCAGGTCTCGACAGTATCGAAGGCTTTCTCATAGTCCACATACGCTAGGCAGAGAGGCTGATTATACTCCTCGGTTTTCTGCATAGCTGGTCACATTTGCATAGCTGGTCTTAATTTTGAGCCTAAATAATTTTTCTACATATTGTTATGAAATATTATTAAATCAATGTATGAATACAGTTATTTCTTTTATTTATTTATGTAAGAAAATAAATCTAAATTCATTTTTGTATTTTCAGATGACATTGAAGAGTTTAATAAAAAAATTAAAAAACTTGAAAAAATTCAAGAAATTCATTCTAAATGTTTAAATGAAGATGTGAAATTGAATGAATTAACAGATTTATATGAGAAAGAGAAACAAAAAAATGAGAAAGCTTATAATAAACTTAGAGTTTATAAAGATAAGATTTTAAAGTGCGCTAATTGCATTAACCAACTAAAAAATTCCCGCTTTATCCTAAATAAAACTGTCAAGGAATATTCAGAAAACATACCCAGATGGCAAAGTGAAATAATTAGAGCGTCTACATTACTTGATGAACAATTAAGTAATTTAACTACAGAAAATTCTGCATTGAAAGCAAGGTTGCAGAATCTAGAAAAAAAATATACCGAGAGTGATGTCAATCAAGCAGCTGAACTTGAGAAAAAACTGACTGATGAAAACACTGAATTAAAGTCTGAGAACCAAATGTTGAATGGTCAAATAAAACAAATTTTGGTAGAAAACAAGACATTAGAAGAACTAATAAAGGACTTTAAAGAACAATTATACAATGAGTCTGTTTCTAATAAAGAACTTAAAAGGTCCATTGAGGAATTGAATAATCAATTGACAGAATTACACTCCAAAAAATTAAATGAAGATACTGCGGAGAAATTGAAATATCAAATTAAATCTTTGGAAAGCGAAAAATCAATACTTGTAAAGGAAAAACTTGTTGCTAAAGAAACTATTGCAGAACTGGAAAATGCAAATAAATCATTAAATGAACAAGTTGAAGAACTAAAGTCGAATACTGAGGAGTTAAAGAGTAAAATAGAAACAATTTTACAAGACAGTAAAAAGTTAAAAAATGAAATAGAGAAAGATGAAGCTTGTAATAAATTAAATGAAGAATTCAATAATTATAAAGAAATGTTTGAAAATTTAAAAAAAGAATATGAAAATTTACATGATTTAAATGGGCTCCTACAAGAAGAAGTACAAACACTTAAGTTATCTTTAGAACGACCAAAAGATGAAGCAGATGATTTGTCAGATATAAATGTATCTTTGCAAGCCGACATTGTTAAATTGGAAACAAAATTATCAGCCTACAAACTGGAAAATGCATTACTTTTAACTGAAGTTAAAGAATGTCGCGCAAAAATAAAAGATATTGAAAAATTGGTCGTTGAAAATGAGGAAGCTAAGTCCAAACTTATAAACTATAAAACAGAAAATACTGAGCTTTTACATGAAATGAAAGAAATAAATCAAGTTTTGAAAGAGCGTGGGGAAGCTATATCAAAATTACAGAAAGCTATATCTGAAATGGAGAGGCTTATAGAAACTTTGGAAAAAGATCGAGATTCAATTAAGGACGAAAGAAATGAATTACTTCAAACAGTAGAAACTTTGAGGAGTGATCTTAACAATGCAGAAAAAAATAAAATGGAAAGTAAGGATTCATATGAAAAAATGTTAGCAGAAAGAGAAAATGCTATTAAAATAATAAAAGATCGTGAATCCACAATAGCAGCCTTACACGATGAAATTGAGAAACTGAAGCAACAGACACCAGTTGGTAAGAATTTAAATATTCCTTTTTCTGATATTGTAAAAACCGTAGACTGGACTTTAAGCTTAATTTTAATATAGGTACAGAGCTTCCAAATGAAGACATGTCAACATCTACACTTTCGAGAGCCGAGGAACATGCACGCATGAGAGATTTAGACGAAACATTTGAAGACAAGTAAGTGTCTGATATTTTATAAGTTTCCGACTTCATTTAGTTTTTTTGATTTAAACATTTTAAACCAATATCGTAATTCATGCATAATAATTTATAGGTATTCAAAATTAAGATTATTTGCACTAAAGCTTAAAAAGAAATTAAATGAAGCGTCGTCGCAATTGCAAGTGGTGGAACAAGAAAATTTCAAACTAAAAAAACAACTTGATTCGGCTTCGGACTCATCGAGTGCTGCGAGAGCTGGTTATGATGTAACAGACAGTTTCACAGTTACAAACAGACCAGCCAATGAAACAGAAGCTAATGAATTGACATCTAAAATTAAATCATTAAATGAAAACATAGAAGGTTTGGAGCAAACAAACAAAAAACTAGAAGGTATATTTTACAACATCACATTTTTAAATACATATTGATGATTTTTATTATTGTATAGGTACCATAATTTTTTTAAATTATCATCCTCCGTGGTCCCGTCGTTTAGAGCTTGGCTCTTGACTCGAAGGTCGTGGGTTCGATTCCTGCATTGGAACAACAAAAAAATGTTGTTTCCATGTTTGGTTAGGATAATGCAAGATCACCTGATTGTCTGACAAGAAAGATGATCCATGCATCGGATGGGCATGTTAAAAAGTCGGACTAGCCTCGCCTGATCTCTCGCCAGTCGTGTCGGTCTGTCCACTGGGTTTCCAGTAAAGGAAGAGAGAGTGCTCTTATGGAGTGCGCGCGCGCACACTCGGGCACTATAAAATAACTCCTGCGTAGCTGGCCTGGTTGCAATGAAACCGGCCACCGTCACCGAAATCGATGTATTTAGTTATTATACCATAATTAATTTATATTAAATGTTAAGTTTCATCTTTATTAGTGTTCTTTTACATCTTACATATACAATAAAAATATGTAAATCTTGTCTATAGAATGTTAAAGGAAATATTGACAGTTAGGAATGTTACTATTTATGTAGAATCACTTGAAACTTTGGTACTGTAAAGTTTTTATATACATATTTATGTAACAGATACACTAGTTGTATCCGTTACATACATAAAAGTTGTTTTGTTCAAAAATACTTAGTAATGATTTAAATTCATTAAAAGTTCGCAAAATTATGGAGTCCCGCTAGTTGTCGCCTGATGTCACGATATAACAGGGCCTGGGTTACTCGAAAATTCACTTTCGCGCACGAAGGTTTCAGTACAATCGGCAAAAAAACACGTTTTACAATAAATGCAAAGCCCCCCATAAATATTTATTTTATTTTTAGTATTTGTTGTTATTATAGTTGCAACAGAAATACATCATCAGTGAAAATTTCAACTCTAGCTATCATGACTGAGGAGATACATCCTAGTGACAGACAGACGGACGGACAGACAGACAGAGAGACGGATAGACTTACAGTGAAGTCTCAGAAATATGGTCCCGTTTGTGCCCTTTGGGTACGGGACGGACCCTAAAAATCATGTATCAAACTTCGCCTATATATAAGGTTTGGTTAATAAGTGGTTAATAAATTACGGATATTTTGGTCATATGATCTACTGCTTATGTAAAGATGTTTAGGCATAAAAATAATTAAAAATTTCGAAAAAGAAAGTACTAATTAATGTTATGTTACGTTTATTGCGGCGCTACCGAGGCCTTTGACCTCACAAAGCTGACTGAATTATTATTAGGTAGGCAAAGACTGCTTTCGGTTTAAAGCCAGCTGTTTCTGTGAGGTTTAATGATCTCAGCGCCTGAGAGCGCAATTAAATTTTATATAGTATGATATATTTTTTCGAAATTTTAAATTATTTTCTGCCTAAATGTCTTTAGGCAGAAAGAAGACAGAAGCAGTAGGTCATATGCCCAAAATATCCGTAATTCATTTTACCAAACCTTATATAAACAAGACCTTTTCTTCGGTCTCGATGGGAGAGACTCAAAAAAAATCATCCCCACTTCCCATGTGTCCCACAGTCTCCACCCCTAAAATATTATATTATCATTATTTTATAATGCTTAAAACACCAATACGTTATCTATTATTATATCAAATTTCATACCTTTCTTTTAATTATAATTTATAACGTATGGCTGCGGTAATATAAGTTATAAGTAGTGTAGAAAGTTATACTAACGACGTCACCGCCTACTGAACGCTTGCATAATTTTTTCCTCCGTTTGCATAATTAAGTAAAACCGGGTAAGAAGTTTTTGCTTCAGGTGTTAATATTAGTACCTGGGAGACCGAGCTAAGTTCGGTGTTTTAGTGGAACTATAAAATAAATAAAAATAAATAAAAAACATAAAAGAGAAATAAACAATAATATAAAAAAAGACGTGTGGCACTCGGGGACTGCCGCGGTAAAGCTATTGCATAGCAAGCATTTGTGATAATAATAAAATGTATGTATATAGAGTACTCACTCATTTTCTTTCACTATTTTTTCGTGACTTTCTTCATTAATAATAAATGCACTTTGTTCATTCATATTCAAAACACTTTATACACAAATTTTACAAGTACAGCTATTCACTGTTGTACATAAATACCTATACACCTATATACTTTCTCATAAACAGCTGCTTATGTATTCGTCCGATTTCGGAGCAGCTCGTCTCGATTCGTGCTAGTTTCGTAGAGTCGTACAATACGTCTAATCGCACGCACACAACGCCGTGTCGAAGACTGCCGAACTGAAACGACGTTAGACGATGCACGGAGCGTGAGGTTTTTTCGTTACGGAATTTCTGGATTCGGTCCCCGCGCTCAAGGCCCGCGATAGAAGCTATGCAATACCTTAAAAATTTAGTCAGTGACGAAACTTTCAGGAGTGAATATACTCTAAAATATAAGCAGCTTTTACTATGATATCAACTTTCCTATTTGGAAAAAAATCTGCTATTTCCTACATAAGGGCTATGGCATAGATAGCATCTTGTAGGAAACAGCTGATTTTTTTTCACTAACTGAAAAAACACCTGAATATGATTATAATTTATAATATAACCATTGTAATATAATGATTTTACAGATGATGTTAAAAAAATAAATGAACAGCTATCAAATGAAGTTGACTCGCATAAAGTAACAAAGGAACAATTGGAAAAAGCTTTGCGAGATGTTAAGAAGAAAAATGTTCTAAGCCTTGAAATGGAAGATTATGAGAGATCAATGAAAGAGCTTACCACAAAAATGGAAGACAACAAAAAGAAGATAGTGCAGGTACTTAAAATAAATCAATATTCCTTTTGATAAATGCGTTAAGTCTTTAAAGAAGACAGAAATCAGTAGAATTTATCTTTTTTTTTACATTGTCATTCAGATGGAATCAACGATAGACACTCAAGAAGGAACAATAACTGCAATGAAAACTCAAATAAAGCTTCTTGAAGAGCAAATCAAAACTGAAGAAGCTCAAAATAGGAAAACCAAAGAAGAGCTACAACACGCAATGGAAGAAAGTAAAGAGAAAGACAACATAATTAATGTGAAGAATGATATTATAACGAATCTGATACAAGAACTCGAGGATGAGAAAAGAAGGAAAGAAGAGACAGACCTTGATATGACTACACAACTTGCTGATAAGGAGAAGGTTATAATGAATCATGCAGAAGAAAAGATTGAGCTTAATAATAAGATAAAAAGATTAGAATTCAGATGCGCAGAATTAAATGAAAAACTCAAAGTGTCTAACATTGAGTTAGCTGATTTGAAAACCGAGTATGCTAGTTATAAGGTAAGTACTTTTTCAGTGAGAGTTACTTATATCTAAGTAAGTATTATATCTACTTATCTCTATTCTACAGGTAAGAGCGCAGGCTGTTCTACGTCAAAACCAAACTGTTGACCACAGCCATGAAGAACAACTGAAGGAAGAGGCAGCTGCTCTCAAGACGCAAGTAGAAGCTCTAACACAAAAACTGGCCGCTGTACTGTAAGTTTTTATCCTCACTTGTTTTCAAAATTATAAAATGAACATAATATTAAATTGTTACTGAAAGTTGTAATAAACTTAAATAAATCTAGATTACTCTTCTATCTTTCCATCAGAATCTGTCTAGTTGAGCTTTGCACATACAAACTTACAGACACACAGAAAAATAATCTGAATTTGTTGTTTTAAATGTAATGTTAAAGGTACAAATATTCCATGCAGTCGGCGATGTGAGAAATATTTATACACGTAACCGAATGAATGACGTCTTAATATTGTCAGGGAGCAGTGTGGCGCAGCGAGTGTGGAAGCGGAGTCTCAGCGCAAGCGCGCGGCGGAGGCGGCGGCGGAGGCGGGGCGTGCGCAGGCCCGCACCGCTCGTCTGCACGCCGACCTCGCGCGCCTGTCGCAGCAGATAGACGCAGACCGCGCACACCACAAGCTGCAGGTACTATTTGCCCGGTCTATATTGCTTTAGAGTTTAGACTATATCAGCAGCTGCACCGGGAGCGGCGGTTCGAGCGGTCACATCTGCAGCCTGTCTGTCAAACCTAAATTACGATTTCTGTTTCTTGAGTCCCATTTATAAACAAACGACAAAGTAGTCAATAAACTAGTAGTTATAGGTGTCATTATTGCTATTAAATGCGTTTTATATTTAACTTATACAAAATAATAATCTGTAGGTGTCCACATTGACGCAATGTTACAAGTCGCAAATAAACGAGCTTGAAGTTAAGCTTCAAAAGGAGACGGAAAGCTTGAAGAAGCAACTGGCGCTACTTCAAGATACCGTGAAAGCGGCCAAACCCGAAGAGTCGACCAGTGAAAAGTACTTGCTACCGGTTATACCCAAGGAAGAGGGCAGTGACAGCGAATTGGATATCAATGTCTCCCTCATTCCGAGAGAAGAAGGAGAGGTATGTTTTGCTATATTTTACGTTATTTAGTATGTACTTTTATTAACCCAACCGTTTGCCACTAACAGCCAAAACATAACTAGCTAACGCTGTTGCTCTATGCTTTTCGAATATATTTTTTATAAAAAACTTTTGGCTATGATTTCGCTCAAGTTAACGTATTTTTTTTAATTGTTTGTAATATTTAAGGGCTCAGAATCTGCGCCGTCGCCACCATTGTCAAAGTCATTTCTATCGGCCGGTGGCAGACGATCTCCAATTCCCCTGGAAAGACTTCTAGAAGAAGGGGTTTCAGAAGACGACGGCCTCGACAGGTCGTCTCTAGCGCTCACATCTGAGCAGGAGATAGCAGAGTTGAAGAGAAAAGTACAAGGGCAGCAGCAAAAGTAAGTTTAACAGTAATCGTTGTAATGTTTCATAGCAAAACGCTTTGTAATCGAAGTGACTGTAACTCAGTCGTGACGTTGAAGTTTTTACTCAGTATTTAGGCCTCTTTCTATTTGCATACTTAAATCTTGAATGATCTGTTGTTTTAATAGTATATGCATAAATATATTATTAATATTATTATAATACTAATTATTATTAATGCATACTATACTGATTGTATATCATGCATTAATAATAAGGAGGAGGAGGAGGAGACGTCAAACCTTTGCTCAAAACCTTTTGCTTCCATCAATATGGGAGTAAAAAAATATGACCTATGTCTTAATCATTCCTATTATTGTGTAGAGTGAAGCACGTGACGGTGCTGCTGGCGGAGTCGGAGCGCGAGTGCGCGCGCATGGCGCAGCTGGCCGAGCTGCTAAAAGCGGAACTGCGGCGCGTGCGCGGCGCAGACCTCGCGCCCCACAACACCGAGTACATGAAGAACGTCACGCTTAAGGTGCGTGTGCTTTTTAGGAAAATTATTTTGAACGAAATCGGACAGTAACTTTTGAAGTAACTTGAAAAAAACCTTTTACGTGGTTATAGTTACGGAACCCTCCATAGAAATGTCCTGACATGCTCTTCGTTAGGTTTTTTTTTTCTTAGATACAAAAAAAAAATAACCTAACCAGGAGCATGTCAGGACATGTCTAAGGAGGGTTTCGTAACTATAACCGCAAAAGAACATTAATTATATAGTGCAAACTTAAAAGGTATACCAGAGGACGACTAGTTATATTTAATCACCGCCCAATGTTTATAGCCTACGAGTTACTTTTTTAACTTTATGTCATTAATGATTTATAATTTCTGATATTGAATAATAATATTTTATTTCAACAGTTTCTGACTTTACCACCTGGTGATGAGAGAAGTCGACTTATTCCTGTTCTGCAGAAGATATTGACACTGTCAAACGAAGAAACACAAAAGATTCAAGCCATTGCCAAGGGTGAAATATTTTTCTTTATTCTATAATTTTAATCTCAGTATTAGTAATGAATTAACTTTTCTATACGACACAATTCCATGGGTGAAATATTTTTTTTTATTCTATAATTTTAATCTCAGTATGAGTAATGAATTAACTTTCTATACGACACAATTCCATGGCCGTACGCAAATTTTATATAAAAGCGCAATTTGATACACTTCAGGCTAATTATTATTACATACTTTACACTTGTATACATACAACTACTATTTACGTCATTTGATGCGATTATTTTTAAACAAAAAATTAAACCTTCCAAAGTAAAAATGCACAAAAAAGTATGAAATAAAACTTATTTCCTAAGTAATTCGCCTTTTAAATTCGGCAAAAATTGTTACCATTTCTCTACTCCACATTCTTCATTTTGAAGCGGTACCATCCCGAACAACATCCTGATAAGACAATATTTTATAAAACTTACGTTCCAGTTGGATATTAAGTAAAGAAATGGTTAAAATTTTAGCCGAATTTATTTAATATTTTTGGGGAATTATTTGGAAAATAAGTTTTATTTCATACTTTTTTGTGCATTTTTACTTTGAAAGTCGGTTTTAATTTTTTCTTTGAAATAATATTTTTTCTCTTTTTAGGTATATTTATTCTATTATAATTAACACATTTTAAGAAAGTTATAAAAACAAAAAAGCCTCCGCTATTCGCACTCTCTCGGCAAAACAAACTCAATCGTTATTTTATGCCAGTTTTCTGAGAGGCCGTAGTATTTCCCTAAATAACCATTAGTTACCGATCTGTGGGCCTACTAAACAATCACCAGTGATGATAATGATTTAATACTGTATTATTAAATTATTATTATTATCTATTGTAGTAGTCGGCGGAAAAAATGTAGCAGTAAGCATTTAATATATTATAGTGATGATGATAATCACGAATATAATTTTGACAATTTTTCAAATTTCAAAGACATTGATATCGGTGTACAAACCTCTGATGAGTAGTGAGTACCTACCTATGTCATCATAATAATATGTTGGTGTTTCGTGTGAAGAGTGATGATGATGATAATTACCGTAAGTGGTATGATGGCATATGCTTGCAGTTCTTTAAACAACGCTGGAATCCCCAAACATGTATATCTATAAGGACTCAGGAGTTCTGTCCAGTACTTTTGGATCCAGGGTATACCTTGGTACAAAAGGTTACTTTTTGGTAGCATATGTTTAGATTACTTCAGAAAAAGTCGAAATCACTATATGTATACATATAAATTTCGAAGAGTTCCCTCGATTCATCATGGATACCATCATCAGGTCACCACTTTGATGACTAAGGGACAAATTTCAAATTATAAACTTTACAACATCAAAAGAATTTTGCAAATAGTTTTACATACGGAAAAGTAATGTTCAAAGATATCCGTGTCAGTGTAAAATACTATGAGAAGTACCTATTATATCATCATAATGTAATGATGTATGGTGTGATGATGGTGGTGATGATGATGATTACTGTAATTAACATAGTGGCATATGCTTGCAGTTCTTTAAGCAACGCCGAAATCCAATCATACTCTGAGGTGAAAGGCTCGATCGGGTAACAGCTGCGGTCGCCGTCGTCGTAAAAATCACAATCGTAAAATCTGTGCTAAACTAAAAAATACCTGAAGGGGCATTTGGAGGCGACCCCCAATAATGGGTTCCGCCAGATGCAGAGACCGGCCGCTCGGAAAAGTCACAGTGGCAACTCGAGCGAGGGAAATGATTTTTCGGTCTACCACACCCGGCCCTCGCCATTATCGCCAATACGGGACGCATAATCTAACTTCCCCCAATACATTCGGATTATGAATTTTCCCTCGAAGAAGTTTAAATAAATAAGTAGATAGTGTTATTTCACGCCTTACTTCCAGCTGATATTGGATATAATAACGGATATCCAGGATATACCTTGTACAATTTAGAATAAATAAATCTTACGAATTTGTTTTGAATTTTCTCCAACATTGCTCTGTACTTGGCTTCATTATGACTCCAAATATTGGCATTTCATAACTCAGTGACCTGACGTAGGACGAACCCTAAATTTCGGTACGCTTTCTTAGAGATCTCCGTTATGTGTTTCCGAAAATATAAATCTGCAGTAAAATAAACACCCAAATCTGATCTCTGTCACACGCTGTCCATATTATACTCGCAGATACTAGGAGAGCGCGCACGAGTGAAGGACAGTACCGAGCATTATTCCTTTCTACCTCAATTTTTCGTTCCTTTTACTCCAATCTACAACCCTGTCTAAGTCCCACTGCAGTACGCAATGATCCTTGGCCTTATTCTTGATAACCTTGATTATTTTGAGGTCGTCAGCATACAGTAGAGATAGGCACTCATCAATTATTTCTGGTAGGTCTATTATCAGTATATTAAAAAGAAACGGTCCCAAATTAGTTACTTGACTGACTCTAGATAAAGTACAGTAAGACTCAGAGTGGCATCCGTCACAGTCGACAAATTGACATCTTCGGCGCAGGTAGCTTGCAAAGAACTTTAGCGTGCGAGGGGTGAAACCCATATAATATATCTGCCATTTTACAAAGTAAGACGTCATTGTCGACTGTGTCAAACGCCTTCCGGAAGTCCAAGTATACCACATCCACTTGTAGCCCCGCGTCAACTGCTGGAATCAAGGTTATCATCTGATTAAGTAGGTGCCTGTCGTACCTCTTCCCGGCCGGAAACCATGCTGTGCATCAGAGAAGTGGCAACTCATCTTATAACACATATAACGCAACCTGGGTATAGGTTGCGTTATAAGTGTCCACATAAATTTCGAGGAGTTCCCTCGATTCCTCATGGATCCCATTATCAGGACACTTTTCGACGTGACAACGTCTTATAATTCGATGGAGCCGGCTGCACGCACGAAAAAACATGACTTATGAGGCGTTACTCGCTCTGAGGCGTTCTATTTATTAATATGACGTTGTCACGTTCAACTATCGTCAGTAAACCGACTTTACAGGCAACCGATTTTTGAACAAGAATTTTGAAAATCGGTCCACGACGGCGGAGTAATCGTTGAAAATATTATAAATAAATATATATATATATATATATATATATATATATATATATATATATATATATATATATATATATATATATATATATATATATATATATATATATATATATATATATATATATATATATATATATATATATATATATATATATATATATATATATATATATATATATATATATATATATATATACAGCAGCCGAAGGTATAACTGCCTCTTTTTTTGGAAGTCGGTAAAAAGAAACCAAATCGTGAACCAAATCGTGTATCTGTTGACCTTTAAAAAAGGATGAACTTAATTAAATATTCAGAGTATTTATAGCTAACAATGTCTAAAACTTGTTCGTTTCTCCAAAGGTCACTCGGTCTTTTATCTACTCAAGCTCTTCCGAGCGTGAGATTGAATAGATATTTTGTCAACAGTTTTGCGAATGCTACACGCTCGATATTTATCACGATGTTTCGATTGTGATCCCGGACGATATTTATCGCGAGTGTAGTGTAGTATAGCGTAACGAATCGTATAGCGAACGTCGCCGGCTAGAAGAAAAAATATCACATGATTGATTGATGATGACCATTCACATTTAAGTTTTTATTGGAAAAACCGACTTCCAAAGTAAAAATTCAAAGTTTTATTTCATACTTTTTTGTGCATTTTTACTTTGGAAGTCGGTTTAAGTAATTTTTTGATTAAAAATAATAATTATTCCTTTTTAAGTGATATTCTTTAAATTATTATTCATACATTTTAAGTTTAAAATAAACGATCGAATGTATAATTGAATAAGCGCCAAGCTTCCATTAGGAATTTTAAATAATTTGATGATGTTTATGATTACTGTAAGTTACATAGTGGCATAATTATGCTTGCAGTTCTTTAAACAATTCCGAAATTTCCAAACTCGTATCTTTAAAGACTGAGGAGTTCTGTTCAGTGCCTTTCTTCGTTCGTTCCTTTGTGCAAAATCTTACTTTTTGGTAGCATATTATGTTCTGTTCTGTTCTGTTTTCTGAAGTAGTCCAACTTCAGAAAAAGTCGAAATCACCATAATATGTGTCCATATAAATTTCGAGGAGTTCCCTCGATTCCTCGATAATAATAATAATAAAACCTTACAACATGTTTTCACAACATGTAAAATGTTTATAACCAGTATCCAATATTTAAAATAGGTACTTTTTTCAGGTCTAGATCCGAACTCAAGCAAAGGATGGGGAAGCTACCTACCATGGCCGGGTGGAAAGTAAGCCACTACAGCACGCATAGGAAATATTTTGTGATGTTAAAGTAAATTCCACTGATAATGGTGCCGTGACAGTATAGTAACTTACACGGCCCGGCCGTAAAGAACGCACATAGATCTTCGAAAAGAGATATTCAACATGTGAAGAGATCGTCTCTGTCAAATACTACTTTGACGTGGAATGATATTTGTAATTGAAAAAGCTTTGCAACATCTCAACATGGCCGCTACTAGCCGAATAGTTTTTTTCAAACGTCAATGCATCAACGTGCGTTCTTTATGGACGGAAATTGTATTGTGTAACGATTATTAAGTCTTAATTGTATGATAACATTATATACCGGTTTGTATAAAAGTATTATGAAATAATTTTAAGATTTTACTTAATTATTTGTTAATGAGTTTTTATTAGTGGCTAAACACAAATATGTGATTACAAAATGTACGAATTCGTTAAGGTGTGATGAAGCACTAGGGAAGAAGCATTTTTGAAACATTCCATATTGCAACGTTAATCGGTAACCAATAAAATATAATAATTCACTTAAAACACCATCCACCACCATCAGTGTATCCGAAGTAAATAATAATCATACTGCTCGTGTTTCGTCGTTTCGTCAACGAGAACTTTAGCTAAGATGCCATCGCGAATTACGATGACGAAGTTAGAAATAAAAATGTATGGTACAAATACGTCAATAGGCTATTCTACATTTTTTTTCACATATATATAATTAATTTTAAAATGTTCGTATCGATTCGATAGTTAACTAGTATTTTTATTTCCTGGAAATAATATCTCTTTATGCAAAGAAAATATGATTAAAAAAGCGATAAATGATTGCGCCAAAACGGCAGCTACCATTATCGTGACGTCATAATAACAGAAACAAATAATGTCATATGTGAGTGTGTAGTGCATGAACTTTAGATTTAACTTTCGATTTGATATGTTCTTATGACGTCACTTACAAGAAAAATATGGCGGCTGGCGTTTTAGGTCACGTGACATACAGATAACAAAACTGCAGTTTTATTTTCGAAATTATTAATAAATCGCATATTTATATAACAAAATAGTGTTGTATTCGTAATTCTTATGATAGAACCTATGTAATTAACAAATTTATATCATTTGATAGACGAAACTAGCCTATTGCGCGCTATGTCACCGAACGTTATGTCAATTCCATATATTTTCAATTTCGAAGATCTTTATTGTAAACCTGGTTTGGTAGTAGACTCGGTCTTGATGTTTCAAGAAATGTAGGAGTATGTAATAGTTTTCTGACCTCATCTAATTCAAGGGAAGCCCGAATTTTATTAGAAATATATTAGAATTAGTTGCTAATAGTGTTTAAGTGTATAATACCTGATTATATTTGTTTTGTAAGTCTCATAGGGGTGGCATAGTCAATCACCAAAAAAACTCCTGAATTAAAAAAAAAAAACAAAACCTCGTTTGGGTTGGCATGCTGTTGCATTCGCACAAGCTGAACGCGGTTTGACGCGTGTGCGAGTGCGACACGATAGTGTGTCAACCTAAATTAGTTTTTATCGAAAATAATTACGTAAATATGGAAGATGCAAATGTAATATATATGAACATTTTTTAAAAAAGTATAAGGAAAGGTCCACTGCCTTTTTTTTATAAATTACATAATATTGATTTCAACAAAAAAAGTAACTCTCTGACGTCACTCTTTTATGTCAACTTATTTGAGATATAAACATGAGTCAACGCAGCTTTTTATCGGAGCATTGGTGGTATTGTTATGATAACCTGCTGTTGATGGATATTCCATTTTAAATTTGCAAAAGTATGAAAGCCACGATCAAGTATGATCAGTGACAGACAGGTGTGACGTCATCGGAACTGTAGGTTCGTTTTCGCGCGAAAATTGATACTGTTAGTTTAAAACAGCATTTTTTGTAATAAATTAGTTTTCATTTTTTAAAATACTTATGGCCTATTCTACTTGAAATGCTTTAAAAATTAAAATGTAACAAATATAAAAACAATGTATCTTCCCTGTTCATCCTCGATTACTGACGTCCCCACACCTGAGGCTCGGGTCTCTCCTCAATGTGAGGAGGATTAGGCTGTAGTCCACCACGCTAGCCTCCTGCGGCTTGGCAAATTTCACGTGTGGCAAACATCGTAAGTCATCTCAGGCACACAGATGTTTCCTTTGCGGTTTGAGCGTTCATATAAACTTTGGAAAAATCTCATTGTGAGGCTGGGACTGTATGATCTGGAATCCGTAGGGCGGGGAAAATTCAAAGCACTGAAAATATAACTCTGCGCTAATTTATACAGCGGAAAATCATCAATAAACGAGTGTCAAGTCAAAAGTCACGTCAAAAATCTGCCAACTCAACACTCATGTGTTCGATTTTCAGCTCTATTGCGTATAATGCAGAGTTTTTTTATCAATCTCTGAATTTTCCCGGGCCCGTCGGATTCCGGATCATATAGTCCCAGCCTTACACGCCACATCCCGGGATTAGACCGAGCAATTTACTACTAGGTTTCCAACGTATAATAAATGACGTATAGCGACATCTTTTCACATTTCACACTTTCGGTTGTTCACATAATATATTACTTATTTTGGTTTCATTCACCCAATCTAATGAAATTATTTGAACGTGTTACGTGTGTTATATTACCAACTCATGGAATGCAAGAGTTTTATATCTAGTTTCGTAAGTACACTTTCGCTTTTTTACCTCGAGTATGATACAAAAGTTTGAAAATATTGCAACTGTTGATTTCTTATATATTATTATATATAATATTGCAACTGCATTTGGCCTCGAAAATACTTATTGTACTCGCGCTCTAATAGGTAATGTTTAATGTTGTAAAATTGAAAATATTTTAAGTATTTTAAATTTAAATATTGTGTTATTTATATTTATTCTCTAATTAATATATGTAATGAAATAAATTATGATATGATTAAAAAGCCTGATTTTTAATTATTGTTTAACTAATTAACGACCTCTGTGCCACATTGACTCATTCAATGCGTCTTGCGGCGGTGCTCAAGCCGGGGGTCGCGGGCTTGAATCCCGCCGAAGGAACAATATGTTTTTTCTGTGTTCCTGGGTCATGGATGTGTATTAAATACGAGTATGATATTATATACTAAAAATCTTAAGTACATATATGTATAGTATAAAAAGTATTAAATATATTTCCGTTGTCTGATACCCGTAACAATTAAAGTTTTGCGAGAACTTACCACGGGACCAGATTGAATGGTGTGAAAGCGTCCATAGACATTATTAAAGAAAGACAGTGCAGCCTCCACCGTGTTTAAACACACAGGTTACCGCTTAGTCCGGCAAAATAACCGTTTACTGTAGGGTATTATTGCTTTATTTTGCTACTAAAGCTACAACCTATTAGCTGCATTCCTGACCCGACATTCACTCTATTCTACGAAATACCTATAAAATATAATTTATATAATATACGTGAATTAGTTTAGGTAAAATTTAAGACTTGCGGGGTTAATAACACGTGGAGCACAAAACAAAGCTCTCTCAAATCAAAATTGCGTGTTTTAACGTTTAGAACTAAATTTCATGGTAATACTTGTAGCCGTTGTCAAGATACCGATTATATATTAGGTCTTTACCTATGAAATTGCCGTTTTGTATGTAAATATTTAAACGAATTTTTATCATGTATTTTTTATTGGTATTAATTGAAGTAATCACCCATGCAATCAATGCATCTTTGCCAACGCAGTGGCAGTTTATTGATGCCCTTCTTTAAATAAATCAGCTGGACGGGAGGCAACAAATTCTTCAAAGGCATTTTGTACTGCCTCTCGGGTATTGAATTTTTTTCCCGCTAAGAAGTTATCCAAATTCTGGAAAAAGTAGTAGTCTGTAGGCGCAAGGTCTGGTGAGTAGGGCGGATGACGGAGAGCTTCCAACCCCAGTTCTTGCAACTTGGAGACCGTCTGCTGTGCAGTATGAGGTCGCGCGTTATCGTGCAGGAGCAGCGGAGACGAACGATTGACCAATGCTGGTTGGAGATGTGCCAGCTTCTCCATCATTGTGTTCTGTTTTTCACAGTACATATCTGCAGTAATGCTCACTTCGTTTGGTAAGAAGCTGTGATGAATCACACCGCGCGGCGCTAGACCACCAAACAGTGACCATCACTTTTCTAAGGGTAAGTTTTCGTTTAGGGCATTGTTTACGTGCTGAACCAACTTGCTGAGTGCTTGCGGTTATGAAACAGAATCTATTTTTCATCGCAGGTAACAATGCGGTTCAAAATTCCTTAATTTGTGTGTCTGAATTAAGCAGTGCAAGGCACGTCTCGACGCGTACTTCGCGCTGGCGATCATTGAGTTCGTGGGGCACCCATTTGTCAAGCTTTTTTACCTTGCCAATTTGACGCAAATGGACCAATATTGTTTTGACGCTAACGTCGATAATGCTGCTAATTAAGCCGTAGATTGTGTATCATCAGCTTCCATAATCGTCTTTAATTCGTCATTGTTGACCAAAGTATTCGGACGACCGCGAGGTTCATTTTTCAGGTCGAAATTTCCAGAACGGAAGCGAGCAAACCAATGGTTTGTAGTGTTAGCTCCGTAAACGTCGTTGATGTTGCGTGCCGCTTGTGCCGCGTTGCTGCCACGACGGTGCTCATATTCCATAATTACTCGAATTTTTAACGTATCCATGATGACGAAAAAGATTGAAATGCGATGAAAATGTAACACTAATCAATAAACAAATGACTACTTTTGGAAAAAGAATTCCATGTTTTTAAAAATTAATTAATTAACTATTTATAAAATTAATTTTAAATTAGAATTCTTAGCCAAACAAAAATTATTTTGATTTGAAATGGCCAGTACTGCAGAACGGCAATTTCATAGGTAAAGACCTATTTGTATACAATATCGTCTCGTTTAAAGTATAAGATATGGGCAGTGGTTTCAGTGTTCCCAAGGTTATTAATTCGTCTGTATGTATTATGGTTCGTTACCCAAAGGGTAAAATACGGGTCCCTGTTACTGAGACTTCGCTGTATATCTGTCCGTTCGTCTGTTTGTCACCAGGCTGTATCTCACGGACCGTGAAGCCAGACATATATTTCTGTTTCCACTAAAACAACAAATAATAAAACAAACAGAATAAAATAAATATTTAAGTGGGGTCCCATAAAATAAAGGTAAATTTCATGCCGTTTTGTACGGAACCCTTTGTGAGACCGGCTCGTACTTGCTAGGGTTTTTTTTTGTATATAACGCGATAGCTCCGCCGTTTGTGAACATGGTACCCAGTGCCGGATTAAGGTAACTTGGTGCCCTAAGTAATCTTACCTTGTGGGCCCCCCTATCCTTAGACCTTAGGTCAGAGATCGGGGAAGCTTTACGTATTAACGTGCCATATTTCTAAAGAAATGTTTAATGAGGTTATAGACATCCAATAATTTTTCTTTGTAATTCTTAGGCGTATTTTAAGATTTGGCGCCCGGGTCATTTAAATTGGTCATTTATTTAATTTAATTTCCGCCTGGATTTAACTATCAAAAACTTATGTTTATTTTACAAGTTAAAATCTAATTATACTTTCAAACCTATTTGAAAGTCTGTATACATACTTCGTAAAAATAAATTAAAATCAATAGCTCAAACAGAATGTCGATACTTATTAATATAATATTTTCTTTATTTTTGTGAGTGGAGCGAGCGAGCAACATTTTTTTCTATTTTACCTGTCCAAACCTGTTTTAATTAACAGCATTATACTCGGAATCTATAATAAAATCAATGGCCTAAAACTGAACGTCAGTACTAAAATATATTACAATATGTCTTTACGCTTCAAACATTTTACAAGTTAAACTGTTTGTCTGTCAACCTTTAAACCCTGAAAGACGGTGAACTTCGGAAAATACAATTAAATTAACCGGCTAAAACTAAATATCAGTACTAAATGATATGATAATACACTCATTATGTTAAAAATGCGAGCCAGCGAAGAGAGCGAGCATATAAATATTAAATCTGTTAAATTTTAAACCCTTAAAGACTGTGCACATTCAAAGAAAATTTCGGCTTAGAGGCAGGTAACAGAGGCGGTCAAAGCAAGCGAGAAAACTTTTGCTTATCATAGCAATTAAAAATTAAGAAAATTCTATCTGTGGACTTAAAAAAATATAGTGGGTATCAACTAGACTTCGAGGCATTCCTTTATTTTATTTTATACTTACTATCAGTTCGAAACTCTACATTTACTTCAAAAAAGAAACATGTTGCAAAAAAAAAATATCATTTTGTAATTTAAAATAAAGCAAATAGATGACAATTATTTTCTATTAGATTGTGTATAGGTTTGTCATTTATGATATTATATCAACTTCACACTTTTTTCTTAGTACATAAGTAATGTACTCATAGAATTTTGTGATCAGTGACGTGCCCAAAATATTGTCGCGTTTCAAGGTGAACTATAATATATATATATATATATATATATATATATATATATATATATATATATATATATTTATATACTAAGGCGGGTCAATAAGTCCGTGACTTTTTGAATTTCTAACCTCCTTACTGAAAAAGCAACACTACTCCTGTCAACAGGCATCTGTCAGTTGACTCCTATCAAAATTTGAACTTGCTGCGTCAGTTAGTTTGTATTTTACAGCTATCTTTATCAGACTATCCAGTAACTTAAGGAAACAATGGAAAAAAGTGAATTTCGTGTGCTTATTAAGCATTATTTTTTGCGAAAAAAAACCATTACCGAGACCAAGGCTAAGCTTGATAAATACTATGGGGACTCTGCACCATCGATTTCAATGGTAAAAAAGTGGTTTACTGAATTTCGTTGTGGCCGTACAAGCACTGAAGGTGCCGAACGTCCTGGACGCCCAGTTGAGGTCTCTACACCCGAAACAATCGAAAAAATTCACGATATGGTGTTGGCCGACCGAAGATTGAAAGTGCAAGAGATTGTGGAAGCCATAGGCATCTCGCATGACTCAGTGGTTTCAATTTTGAATGATCACTTGGGCATGAGAAAGCTTTCCGCAAGATGGGTGCCGCGTTTGCTCACAGTCGACCACAAACGCAATCGTGTAACAACTTCACAGGAAGGTTTGGCGTTGTTTAATCACAATATGGAAGAGTTTTTGCGCCATTTTGTAACCGTGGACGAAACATGGATCCATCACAACACACCAGAGACCAAACAACAGTCAAAACAGTGGGTTTCTAAGGGTGAATCGGCGCCAAAGAAGGCCAAGGTGGGTTTGTCAGCTAATAAAGTTATGGCGACTGTTTTTTGGGATGCACGTGGGATAATCCACATTGACTATCTTCAAAAGGGAAGAACAATTAATGGGGAATATTATGCCAACTTATTGGACCGCTTCAATGAGGATTTGAAAAAAAACCGACCTCATTTGGCCAAGAAAAAAGTTCTTTTTCACCAAGACAATGCAAGGGTGCACACCTGTACAGTTGCCATGGCAAAAATCCATGAATTGGGCTATGAATTGCTCCCACATCCACCCTATTCTCAAGATTTGGCTCCGAGTGACTACTTCTTGTTCCCAAACCTGAAAAAATGGCTCGGTGGAAAAAGATTTGACTCCAATGATGAAGTCATCTCGCAAACAAAGGCCTATTTTGAGGACCTCGACAAATCATATTTTTTGGAAGGGATAAAAAAATTGGAGAAGCGTTGGACAAAGTGTATAGACCTCAAGGGGGACAACGTTGAAAAATAAAATGATTTATTTATCAAAAAATCTGTGTTTTATTTCAAAAGTCACGGACTTATTGACCCGCCCTCGTATATATAGTAAAGTAGGTACTAAGTTGGCAACACTGATTACGCAAAAAACGACTCTTGTCAGTCTTCGTGTCGTGTTCGGTCGCCGAAAAAGCGCGCGGTTTTTGAAATTTCGTGAGTACATTTTATTTCTCAGGCGTCTCTGGGTGCGGTCCCTAGACGGGATGCCCTAAGCAGTTGCTTTATTTGCTAATAGGCTAATCCGGTACTGATGGTACCAGTAGATTCCACATAAATAATATTTTACAGAACTCGCATTCAAGTTGGCTGGTACCGATTCAAAAAATAAGAAAATTGAGTAAAGAAATAGTTAATTTTTAGCTGAATTGAAAAGGGGTTTGCCGTACTATTTCTATAATAATAATTATCGAATACAAATCAACCTTTTCTTTTTAAATTCTCCTCCTTTCAGTATTTAAAGTTGCTTGCTGAAAAATTACAAAAAAGAAAACTTACGTTTCCGGTCGTTAAAGTTTTATTTCAGGTGTACAATTAATAAAGCTTTTCCGTGGTTTTTCTAGTCCTATTAAAATTGATGCTATTTATACATATATAATAGATAATATAATAATTTAATAAATGAAAGTGATGCTAAAAGATATTATTTAAAGTAGAAGTGTACTTGACTTATTGATTTCATTTCCCGGGAGAACATAAGAAGCGCATGCTCGAAAATTCATTTGGAAAATTTGTGACTACGACTGCGAAGGGTAAGTGCCTTGTAAATATTAATTTTCACCCTTTTATTATCATTTATCTTACTGTAAGTTTACGTGATATTAATTCATGAATTTGTCAAATTGTTAATGCTTTCTAGTATACCGAATTATTCATAAACCAAATATATTCGAACATGTAATTTTTTTTGTTAGATGGATCCACTAAAGATCAAAGATATTATTTTCTTCTAGTCAAAATACCGGTAGTCTGGTAGATCATCATCAATTATTACAAGTCTCATAAATAACAAAATCGCGATATTAGAGTCTCTATTTATTCCTCTACATACCAAAGTTTTGGCTATCCATGCTGTATAGTTATCGTATCGTTGACTACGATCATTAAAAACACGTACCAAGCCACTAAAATTATTTTTTTCTACTAAAAGATGTTCGGTACATTTCATTTACTCTCACACAGAATAATTTTCACTTTAAGGTAGGTACTATTCGCAAAAATAAAATGTTTTGTAATCTTTTTCCTTTTGGCTACGGATATGGGACAGCCAACTGTTCTTGAGCGATTACTCTAGAAATATGTGTTCTTTAGGTAAGTCGATGTTTTAATGTACTTAATTTTTGCCAGTTTTTATTGGACTACAAGTAAACGCCGGGCGCTAATGACACCCACGATTGCACAAGATGGTGGATGCATTCTCCCGGTGAGACCATGTGCGTCTCGAGTCGCTGCATGTGCCACGTATTCAAATGCGACACACGAATTCTAATTTTGCAAGCAAAAGCATGTCGTTCGCAGTACGTCTGTTTAAATGCATATAGAATTGCTTTCTAAATTTAGCCAGAATTCATTAGCATCTCGAGATAATAACTGTCGTGATCTAACACTGCGCATCGACTTTTAATACTTAGCTAATTATTGATAATGCATTTTTGTCTCTACATTGTTGTTAGCTTTAGAAATATGCGATTTAATTTCATCTTGATAGCTCTATTTGATTCGAATCGAGTGAATTATCATTTTTTGAACGGTGCTCTCAAATATACGCACAAGTATGTGTTTCTGGGCGTTCTATATTCGGCTGGAAGGCTGGGTGTATCGATAGGTCGGGACGTCCTGCGCACGCTCGGAGCGTCCCGGAGATTCGGTGCCGGTTCAATCGAAGCCTCTCCGCCTAGTGCATTTAAGTCGCAGTGCAATCTTTGCCAGATATTTATCTGAATAAAGTGAATTGAACTGAAAAATAAATCGGGTACGTACCGATTTAAATCCTACTTAAAGGTAGAGCTAGAAAAATTATACTTTAGTAGATACATACAAAATATTTCTGTTATCTTAATCTGATGGGTGCTTCTACATTATATGATGTAATTATTGTCATATAGTTTTCAATATTTTTCGAATAGTAAAGGATTACCATGTTTTGAAACGATAAGACTAAGAGTGATAATTTAAAAGTACAGCACCACCCTTGGGCGTTTTGCTTGCGGCGGAGTTGCGAATTGCACGTAGAGATTTTCTTTTTAATATGGGCGTGTGTCTATCGCAAAATCGATAGCCAATTATTGAAAAATTCAACGGATCACCGCAATTATATATTGTCTGGCTAGTGATAGCCCCTGTGGCTCAGTGGTTCAGCGCGTTGGTGCTCAAGTCGGGGGTCGCGGGTTCGAATCCCGTCGAAGGAACAAAATGTTTTTCAGTGTTCCTGGGTCATGGATGTGTATTAAATATGTGTATAATATAAAAGTATTAAATATATTTCCGTTGTCTGGTACCCGTAATACAAGTTCTTCGATAACTTACGACGGGACCAGATTGGCGTGGTGTGAAGCGTCCACAGATATTATAATTATTTAAAAAATGATATCTCGTGGTCCTACAAGTGACAGTTGATTTCTCTACATTTAAATGGTATTTAAAACTTAGGCGATGGCTAAAGTTCCAATTTCACCAACGCCTGTTAGTGATAATCGTTTTTCTAAATATCGTGCATTCTCTTTCATTAATACGAATAGCGCGGGAGATAACATGATAACCAACGATTAACTTTAACAGGCGTTGGTGAAATTAGTCCAATAGAATGGAATGTCGCACGTTTTTAGGTAGGTAATATTTTTTCTAAATTTTCATTTTACAAGACAAGCCTTAACCTAACGATATTTAATTTAAATTAAGGCACTACCGAGGCTTGGCAAAATGTCTCATTCTCCAAAACTTAGACATGTCTAGATAGCTTTTTACACCAAGACCTACATAATCCGTAGGTACTACGGTAGATCCAATATAGTATAATGTGGGTAGCGCAGCTACACTGGTGATTTTTTTTTTTAGGGTCCCGTACCCAAAGGTTAAAACGGGACCCTATTTCTAAAACTCCGCTGTCTGTCCGTCTGTCTGCCTGTCGGTCTCTCACCAGACTATTTCATAAACCATGATAGAGAGTTGAAATTTTCGCAGATTATTTATTATTATTTTGATTATTTTATTTCTGTTGCCGTTATAACAACAAATAATAAAAAACAGAATAAAATAAATATTTAAGGGGGCTCCCCATACCGGCATATTGGCCGGTTTTTTAAATAACAAACTGTATTTGTACCAACCTAAATACTCAATACTCAATACTCATGCCTTGTTGTAAATAAAATTATTAAAATACAAAAGTTTCATACATTTCAATAGAATCATTAAAAGCTTACCAGGAAGGTGAATTATTATCTGACATTCTTGTTCTATGAACCTATTTCCAGGTGTTCATTAAATAATTTATCGTTATATTACCAGCGATATTGAGACACAACATCCTGTTCCGATCTGATTGATATTATAATAAACTGGTGTTGTTGGTCGCATTTCGAATTATTCTGAAGGCTACATGATATCCGCGCCTTCTCTTTAAAATCCGAATAATGATTACTTATTACCAAACAATGTAATAATAGATTCTGTTCGTTCAGTTTTACGTAATTGAACCTTTTACTAACTGACTGACTATGTACAAAAGAATACCCTACGCGTCAGTCACACCGAAACGAGACGATACCCGACGCGGCGCTGCATCTTTATGATAGCCATTCAAAATTGAGCTTTATTTACCTTCACAAGAAGATACACGTTTATTGAGAGTTTTATTTTTTTTTTCTGCCGTTAGGGGGCAGACCCAACTCACACAATGCGTGTGGGCGTGTATCAAAAACGATCAATAAGAATTTTCGATTATTTTTCTGTCACCAGGCGGCGCTTGGTAGCCCGACGGTCCTTGTAGTGTCAAAAAGTTGTGAGATATGACACGAATTTAAAAACCCTCATTGCAAGAGTCCGAATGTCAAACTAGACTGCTCTGCATATACCCACGCGGCGCCGCTCTTGCACTGTAAGGTTCGCGTACCTATAGTCTCGTTTCAGTGTGAGTTGACACTTAACATGTTAAATTTTAAACTTAGCTTCAAGGTTGTAGGTATGAAAAACTATGAGTAGGTATTTAGAATGTGGTAAGCGTTACGCGTTAGTATCTATGTTGACTAGATGTTGCCTGTTTACTTCGTGCGCGCAAAAGTTAATTTCGCAGAAAACATAAATTTTCCGCGATAAAATGTAGCCTATGTCCTTCCCCGTGGTCTACTCTATATCTGTGCCAAAATTCATTAAAATCCAGTAGTTTCGGACACATTACATTTATTAGATATACACATACATACATTAGCAAACAAACAAAGAAACAAACTTTCCCTCTTTATTATATTAGTATTTTAAAGTAGGAGTTTACGGACCATTTCTTTTTCAGACTGAAATCATATACGCCGCGCTATAGCCAAAGCAATGGGTAAAGAGAAGACTCATATCAATATTGTGGTGATCGGCCACGTGGACTCGGGCAAGTCCACCACCACCGGCCACCTCATCTACAAATGCGGCGGCATCGACAAACGTACCATCGAGAAGTTCGAGAAGGAGGCCCAGGAAATGGGCAAGGGATCTTTCAAATACGCCTGGGTTAGTTCATATGATATTTAAATTAGGATAAGTGAGTACTAACTCGACAATATAGAAATTACACATCGACCTTTGAAAAGAGTTCGGTGGGTAGTCGGCTTTGTAAAGCTTTTTCTCTTGACACAAAACTGTAACAGTTATGCCTACTGGTAGTGTTTGAGAGATCGCAGATCATCTCTGCTCTCAGCTCTACCAAAGAATATATTATTGTCTATTACTAATGTAAAGAATCGTCACTCAATAGACTTACACGAATTACAGCTCGCGGCTATATTATGTGTGCACGGCTAGACGTGTGCACATAATATAGCCGGGCGGCGCGCGCGGGTTGCTGGTTTACATAGTCGTAGACTTGCTTTCACGGGGCAGCTTTGACGTAATTGACGATATAATTTCATATTATAAAATTGACAATATAATTTCATATTATAAAAGATTTGTCCAACACGACGTTTGAAATTATTTCGGTGTCAACCTGAGGCTTACGTCCATATGACTGACATTCGCCGGTGCTCAAGCTGGTTGATTCTAGAGGGTGTCGCCTCTGTGGGTCGACAGTCGACACTAACCGGATATCTCATTTGTAAAGTTGATGTGCATTTTTTTCGCCCGGGTGCTGTACCTCAATTCTTGTAAAATCTTGAATAAATAAAAAATAAAATTGTATATATCCCAGGTATTGGACAAGCTAAAAGCTGAGCGCGAGCGCGGTATCACGATAGACATCGCCCTGTGGAAGTTTGAGACTGCTAAATACTACGTCACCATCATAGACGCCCCGGGCCACAGAGACTTCATCAAGAACATGATTACTGGCACCTCGCAGGTAAAATATAACGCTTTAAGTAATTACCTAGTGATTAGTGCCTTGGTAGTTGATTGATACAAAGCGCGCGGTTATCATTTTTTTTTGGGGACATAAAATAAACATTGGTGGAATTTATGTACATTTTAAAACAACTCATGAGTAAACATAATTATACAGAATGTTTGGTAGAACGTAGTCAATACGTGGATTAGAGAACCGTAGGATGAAGACAAATAATTTAAACCCCCCGATATTGGACTGTTTTTGAGAAAAGTATTCGCCATTTTGTATTTTTTTACAAGTATATTTGTGTCTTAATAAAATACTGATACTTAATGGTTTTAACCGTCAACGTTTTAATATCCTCGTAATAACAGAAGTATCATTAACTAATCTAAGCTCAATTTAAACCTGAAAAACATTTATTGATCGTTTATTTAACGTTTGACTTACAATTCACTAAACATCTGTATACCCAACAAACAAAAACGTCATATAAGTCAAGGCTTGTACGACTTCCAGTTTTATAATAAATGAGGTAACTAATAGGTCCTTTAGACGTCTTTAATTTAACTTTTTTATCGTGCGACATATTATGTGTATATGTCATAATAAACAGGTCATAGCAACGTCGGCAAGACTAAACTAGGTACACGACGTTATATTATAGTTTTAGCTTAAACGTTTGTACGACAACGCAATAGTCACACTAATTTCAGCTGACCAAATTGCGTGATTGAAAAACCTATATATGACGTTTATATAATAAAGCAGTTGTATACACGTTTTCATAATGACATTTGTACAACGAACCCCATCTTGTTTTACAGCAGTCAATTTGAGACACTTGAGTGACTTGGTTATTCCTTTGCAACTTAAATACATATACCTTTTATATTACATGTTGTCGATTTTAAGTCATCCCCTGACTTTAACCAACCTTGTCGCATTTGTCAAATTACTTTTAAACGCCATATTAATGGAATGTTTAATATAATCTGAGATCAATATCTATCTGGGAAAACTTTTAATTGGCCTTCTTGTAATATGTTAAAATTATATTTTGTTCTGATGTAAGTTTTTCTAAATAAATAAAAAAAAATTAAAATATAATTTAATTCTAAAAATGATATACTTACTTGAATATAATAAAATGTTTTGTAATCTGCACTGCGCTTTTACTTCGATCAGCTTTTGCCTAAAATTAATGAAAATATAAAAAATAATAATGAACAATATAAAAAATAATAATAGTAAGATGGCGTAGGTATTATATGGTCTTGATATAATCCTAAAAACAATTTACTGTCTTTACAGCGTCTTAAAGAGGTAAGTATGCGACAAAAGCAGCATGTCTTTCATTTTTAGGAATAAACATATTTTTATAAAAATATTATGTTTCAAACACAAAACTACGACGGGGCGTGTTTGTTATTTGATTGAATTTGAATAATATTTACATAGGTATATACAGGTAGGTATAGGTAATAACATAAAACTTAATTTTCCCAGTCGAACTAATTTTTTTTGTATGTTCAACGATTACGCCGCCGTCGTTGTGCCGATTTTCAAAGTTCTTGCTTTGCTATACTTAAGGGTTACAATGCGAAATAGGTCTCGTTGTCACCAATGTGAATATCGCCATACTAAATAATATTATCAGCGTGGCAAGAGCTATTATTAACAGTGATAGGTTTGAAATCTGTTGGGGGTGGGGACACTGCCCATACAGTTTTTTGCATGGTCCTTTCAAAGACATTCATATCGGTGCACAAAACTGAGATGAGTAGTTAATAGGTACCTATATCATCATAATAACATGTTCGTGTTTCGTGTGAAGATGGTGGTGATGATGATGATAATTACTGTAAGTGGTATGATGGCATATGCTTGCAGTTCTTTGGCATATGCTTCCCACAACGCCGGAATCCCCAAACATATATGTATAATGAATTAATGACTCAGGAGTTCTGTCCAGTACTTTTGGATCCAGGGTATACCTTGGTGTAAAATGATTTACTTTTTGGTAGCATATGCTTGAACTACTTCAGACAAAATCTAAATCACTATATGTGTCCATGTAAATTTCGAAGAGTTCCCACGATTTATCATGGATCCCATCACAGGTCACCAGTTTGATGTGAAAGGGACCAATTTGAAATTATACCCTATTCAAAAAAAGAATTTTGAAAATCGGTCCACAAACGGCGGAGTAATCGTTCAACATATATTCACACAATTTAACATATATATTATAACATATATCACCTCCTTTTTTTGGAAGTCGGCTAAAAAAGCACAAAAAAGTATGAAATAATTCTTATTTTATAAATAATTCCTTCTTTAAATTCGGCTAAAATTTATCTACTCAATCTTCATAATTTTTCAGTCGGTACCAGTACCAGCCCAAACAATATCCTAACAAAAACAATATTTTATAGAACTCAAGTTCAAGTTGGCTGGTACGGACTTTAAAATTATGAATATGCTGTAGAGAAATACATTTTAGCCGAATTTAAAAGGGGAATTATTTTATACTTTTTTGTATATTTTTATTTAAATACTTATCAATAGATTGCATTTAACCGAAATAATTCTAGACGAGCTTGTTTGAGGTTATGTAAGATGTAAGTATATAAGATAGTTAATAAGCTACAGTGCAGCTTTGTTCTTAATGTCAATTGGAAAACTTTGTTTCCAATACATCATCGACTGTCACTGCCATAAAAATGCGATGATTGCCGGGGGATCTTAAGAATGTGCTGTATAAGTGTATACGTATTCTCACAGGCCGACTGCGCCGTACTGATCGTCGCCGCTGGTACTGGCGAGTTTGAGGCGGGCATCAGCAAGAACGGCCAGACCCGCGAGCATGCGCTGCTGGCCTTCACGCTCGGCGTCAAGCAGCTGATCGTCGGCGTCAACAAGATGGACTCCACCGAGCCGCCCTACCACGAGGCGCGTTACGAGGAGATTAAGAAGGAGGTATCTTCCTACATAAAAAAAATCGGTGAGCAAATTTTTCAGTTGATGGTCTTGCTGAGTAGGAGAGTAGCACTTCTTTCTAAAATACCTGTTAAAAGTGGGTAAAAAAAAACACTTGCAAAAATCACTAGAAGGTTATCGGTAACACTTTACAGTAATCTTAATCAAACGGCTTTGTAAATAGTTTCTTGATATTATATCCATTACATATTCAGAATTGAATATAACCTCACATTGAATATATCTTAAATTAACTTTAACTTTTAAGGACCATTTGAGTATTTAACGGAAAATATAATATACTCGATGCAAAGGACACTGGCGTATCCTGCCCGATTTTCCATCAAGACTGGCTAAGTTTCGAACATAATATGTGGTTTTGTAGTACTTAAAAAGTTATTTCATAAAAAAATATATTTTATATTTTTAGGACTTGGGAATAAAAAGTTATGAATCTCCGAATATATATCAGAGAATTCATGTGCAAAATACGTACTAATCTGTGGTAAACGTTGTCATCATTCTGTATAGTATATGGTTATCATGCTGTAAATTGTAAAGTTGAGGCGTAAAAGCTCTATCTAGACTAGTGGCCCATTGGTTAAATTTATTTTTTATTAGAGTATAAAGTTATTATCTTTTATCTTTTTCTATAGTTCAACAGTTTAGTGCTGGTTTTATGGAAAAAAAATGTTACTTAGGTGTGAAATAGTTCCCTCTATACCATTTAAAGAAAAATAATTATTATGTTATTGGTTTCATAAAGTACAATTTACAATAAATATTTTTGTGTCCGCGTATTTTAATTACCAGGCAGTAAATGTATTCCGACTCTTCGATCACCTTTTTAGGGTTTCATAATAATCAAGTAGTTTAGCTCTGTTCGTCTGTCTGTCTGTCCGTCCGTCTGTCTGTCTGTCTGTCCACGCTTCTTCTGTAATTATGAATATAAATGGATGAAATTTGGTATAGTTATAGACTGTGTATAGATCTCGGTTTTGTCATAAAATAATAATTATTTTATATTGATGGGGGTGGCTCTCCATACATATGAAGTGGGGATGATATGATGCTATTTTTTTGTCATTCTACTCCATCATGTATCGTCGGTATCGTTGAATAGGCCTCTTTAAATAGAGGCAAGGTTTCATACATGACTTTTTAACAATGGTGAACACCATTCACGAGAAATCGGCCTCCAAAGTGGTTTATAAGTTGGTCTGTGATATATTTATATTTATAAGTATGTTTATAAGTTGGACCCTGGCATTTCTAAACTATGAGACTCAGAAACTTGCAATTTTCCGTTCTAATAGATCATGCTAAAAAAACTAGAACGAAATCGGTAAGCAACTTGAAGTAATTTGAAAAAAGGTATATTACGTGATTATAGTTACGGAACCCTCCTTGGACATGTCCTGACATGCACTTGGTTAGGTTATTCATTTTATGTTATGTAATTCAAAACTATATAATGGGTAGGTAACAAACTGTTATACCTACTCACTAGTATGTGTGGCTAATTGGATTACACGATAATTATGCATACAGAACATACAATTTAATATAAAGCTACCTATAGCATAATGTCATTGTGATAATGTCTTCTTACGGTTTCGTAGACAAACAAGGAAATCATACAATTCATTACATATAATTAAGTTTTTCAAGTCGTCATGGTAGAATTGGTAAACGAAAACCGAAACTAAGGAATAGCTAAAAGTAAGGACTTACTGAAAGGGATTGCTAGCCCGATTATAATAAACGCGTAGGTACCCGTTTATTAATAAAATATTTACGTTGGATTAAAATGTTACTGTATTTGTCTGTCACGTGGCTTTTCCAATGTATCGGACAAAGACAGCAACGTGGATTGCGTATCCGTGCTATTAATATTTATATTAATACGGGGCTAAAACTGTATTAGTAAATTATTGATAAATCAATTTCCCTTACCAGGAATCAAACCGACTAATTTTTGATAAAAAACATCGTATATTATTTATTTACACCATTGAATAGTGTTGCTTATAACTCTGGAAATATAATATGATATAAGTATGAAAAACTTAAGGAAAGGGGTAATTTTAGCCAAAATATGTTTTTTTCATACTTTATTAGATAGGTCGGTTTAAAGGAGGATGTCAAAGTTTATATGGCGAATACAGACAGAACTCACTTTTCACTGAAGGTATACTGCGTAATTTTGAAAGTTGAAACTGCTTCGGCGTAGAGAGCGAAATTTCAAGGTCAGGAGTCACGTAACGACTCACGCAACGCGTCACGTGTCACGATACGATTTTGGATACAACGCCACGATTTTCTTGTACCATATAAAATAAAATAATTTGTACCAATGAAATTTGACAAATATTAAATATTTAAAACACACTGCGTGCAGCACAAATATTTAAATGTTTAGGTCAATTAAAAACGTGTGTGCTGATCTCACGCATAGAAGTTACTTAATACCTTTAAAAATATGCCTTGTATCACATTCCATTCTCTCCAATGCGTTTGTCGGCGAATTATGTAAAATTTAAAAATATTATACACAGAATTAAATAAGTTGTAATGGTGCAGGCTACAACCCTGCTACGGTGGCGTTCGTGCCGATCTCGGGCTGGCACGGCGACAACATGCTGGAGCCCTCCGACAAGATGCCCTGGTTCAAGGGGTGGACCATCGACCGCAAGGACGGCAAGGTCGAGGGCAAGACGCTCATCGAGGTAACGCACTATAATAATTATGTTGAGATGTAGGTAAATATTATTATAGGTTTGCAAGGCTGCCAAAAGTGTTTTTTATTTATTCCTTGCAAATTGGCACATTAGAATATTATGTACCTATCAAAGTGAAACTGTAATGTTATGACTACGAAATATATTGTGCTAAAATACGTATGGACTGAGCTCCCAGCCCCGCCAGACTCTTTATTAGACATAATATTCAAATGTCATTATTCTACTATAATATTCGTTAGAATCATTTCAATGGCTGTAAGAAAAGTTAACACAATTTTTTTGTACCTTTGGCGCCCTGTACCTGAGAATTGGCCCACCACACAACCTGGCGGGTAAACAAACTTTCATTGTACACAACTAATACTACAATATGACATACATTTTATCAGTAAGAATGTAAGGGGAGTCTGGCTGGACTGGGATCTCAGTCCAGTAGGTAAGGCTTACCTGGGCTGATTGATAACTGGCCGAAACGACGAACCTAAAAAAATGATACGCAAAAAAGGAATATTACATTATATTCTGGCATCTTTTTGAAAATAGAACGCCAAATTTGAATTTAATCGAACTGATGGAATTTTTTTGGACGTAGATCTTTCTCTGTCGTAAATTTTCTTAACAATGGTAAGAAACGAAATTCGTGCGGTGATAAAGTTTTACGTTTTAAAAGAGAAAACAGCAACCCAGATTAAAACCAAGGTAGACAGTGTTTTAGGTAATTCTGCTCCTGCATTGAGTACAATTCACACCTGGGTAACTGATTAAACTAAATTAAACGTGGAAGACAGAGCTGCGAAAATGCCCACAGGTCTGGCCGTCCAAATGAAGTCACGAATCCGGACATGATCAAAAAAATTCACAAAATTGTATTGAATGATCGGCGCTTAAAGTTGCGAGAGATAGCAGAGATGGTGAGCATTTCATCTGAACGCGTTTTTAATATTTTGCACCAACATTTGGGAATGAAAAAGCATTGCGCGCGATGGGTGCCGCGTTTGCTCACTGTAGACAAAAAGCAACGTCGAGTGGACGATTCATCGGAGTGTTTGGCGCTGTTTAACCGAGATCCTAATGAGCTTTTGCGGCGTTATGTAACAGTCGATGAAACCTGGATACATCATTATACTCCCGAGACAAAAGAACAATCTAAGCAGTGGACTGAGAGCGGAAAACCTTCGCCGAAGAAAGCAAAAACGGCTTTGTCGGCCGGCAAAGTGATGGCGACTGTTTTTTGGGATGCTCGAGGGATTATTTTAGTGGATTATCTGCAAAAAGGAAAAACAATAAATTTATTTTAAATAGATTTTTGAAGTTTTCCTTTGTCGTTTCGGAAACTTATCAATCAGCCCTCGTAAATATATAGCTCCCCACACCGATTTCGGTGACGGTGGCCGGTTTCATTGAAACCAGGCCAGCTACGCAGGAGTTATAGTGCCCATGTGTGTGCGCAGTACACAAGAACACTCTCTCTTCCTTTACTCTCGTAACCCAGTGGGACGGACAGACCGACGCGACTGGCGAGAAATCAGGGGCAGGACCGACTATTTAACCGACTTCCAAAAAAAGGAGGCGGTTATACGTTCGGGTGTATATTTTTTTTGTTACATGACCATCCGACTCATGAATCATCATTCTTGTCAGAAAATCACCTGATCAGCCTGCATTGTCCTAACCAAACTTGGAAACAACATTTTTTGTTGTTTCAATGCGGGAATCGAACCCACGACCACTGAGTCGAGAGCTAAGCTTTAAAAACCACTGGACGGACCACGGAGGCTGTTGAATACACTTAAATATATAGTCAGTAGTCGGATTGGGTAAAATGGTCTATGGAGAAAGAGGGACATAATAAAGAAATTATGACCGTAAATGAAGTTCAAATGTAGAGCTTGCTTGTGTCCGCATCTTTGTTCGAGTCTTAAGGCTCCCACAGACGAGAGGCAGATCGTTTCAGTTAGAACTGACGTCTGAACGGATTCGAGCACATACCTACACGGGAAAAATCGCATCAGTTCGTTCTGGTTTGCCGCGAGCTACGGTTAATTTATACATGAGCTACGTTATTAATTGTAAACTCACTACGCTTGTACACTATACACGCCCGCACGGCCTCAGCTCTGGCGAGAACTGAAGCGATTTGTCACACATGGTCCGTTCAGTCCAGAATTAATGTTGCCAACTTAGCTATTTTACACTTTACGTTTTACTACTAAATTAAGTAGTTTATTCCCTCCTTAGTAGGAATTTAGTTGTTAGTAGTGTTTTAGTAGGAAAGAGCAAGACAGTAATCATATACAAAATGGCCTAGGTTAGCCACAAAAAAACGAAAGAAAAAATTGACTTGATTGATTTGATTACTATATACGTAATATTTCCCACTATATTTTAATTTAAAGATAAAATGTATAATATAATTCAATAAATAATAAAAAAATTATATAACGTATGTTTTTGGAGGCTTTAGGAATTCCTAAGTTTAGTAGCTTTTTTGATAGTTTTCAGAATTATTTTAGTAGGTAGTTTTAGTATAAATCTACGCTAATTTAGTAGTTTCGCAAAAACAGAGCTGGCAACACTGGAACGAATCGCTTTAGTCCATCCGGCCGACTGATGCGATCTCGAAATTGCACACAGACGATACGATTTTGCATCCGTTCAGGTCGACCTGAAGGAAAACCGGACCGTATATTATATAGCCCCTTAAAGACTATCCGCAGGAACCGTATTTTTTACTCGGATATCCCATAACCGTCTTGCATATTAAATTGCAAAATTGTCAACTATCCGAAAGTGTTCTTCGATTGGTCGGTCTCAACTAAACCTAACTAATTTACCTATTTCAAACTGCACTGATTTGGTTAATCACATATTTTATTTTACTTCATTAAACTAACTAAGTAATATTTTACTTACACTACACAAAGTCATATTTGATGAATCTTCGCCTTATTTAAAGAGGCCTATTCAGCGATACCACACATAATGGAGTAGTAAGAAAAACATTTTAGGTGGAACACCACCACACGTGGTGGAGGACCATGATGTCGTCATATAATATGGGACTGACAAGAATTAATTAAATATTGTCTGCAGGCCCTGGACGCCATCCAGCCGCCGTCGCGGCCGACGGAGAAGCCGCTGCGCCTGCCTCTGCAGGACGTGTACAAGATAGGCGGGATAGGCACCGTGCCCGTAGGACGAGTCGAGACAGGCATACTCAAACCAGGTACGGCACTTTACTGACGTGTCTAATTATTGAAATCATCACTATGATCTTTCCCCTATAAGGAGGATCAGGTAGCGATGGTGAAGGCTGGCTCGCCTTCATATGTAATCCCTAGCCTGTGTAATAGGTAGGGATTTGGTTGAGGGTCTTCAAAAGGTAAGTGATAAGTGAAGCCGATAGGAATGGACTATGGAGTTATAGGAATACCACGCCACTGTTAGGTTAGTAGTCAGCGTCGGTATGTATTCCAATTTTTTTTCCAAAAAATTAGGTTTTTTTTATTGAATAATTTGTGGTATTTTTTTACGTGAAAAGGATACTGAAGCATTTTTATTCGAATGATGTGATCAATATCGATGAGACTCATCGAGTCGCAAAAAATCACTTTTTGGTGGAAAATAACACCTTTTTAGACTGCATAATATGTAAGATAATTAAAATTTTCAGTCACAGTCAGCTGTAAATAGTAAGGTGGTATGTGTTCAGGTATGGTGGTGGTTTTCGCGCCGGCCGCCATTACCACCGAGGTGAAGTCCGTGGAGATGCACCACGAGGCGCTGCAGGAGGCCATGCCCGGAGACAACGTCGGCTTCAATGTCAAGGTGCGAAGATAGTGAGAGACCAGAGAGTGTTATTGTGAGCCTTTAGACACAAAATGTTGGCGGCGGATAAGTTCACTAAACCACTTTACACAGTATAGTGTTTGGTAGGACGGAGCCAATCCGTGAACATTTCACTTGAAATTCACAACCGCGTGAATGCAAAATTTAAAATACAATTAATTTGAAACCCCTTTGTAGTATGGCCGTATTGGACCATTTCTGAGATATTCGCCTTTTTTTCAAAAGTGGATTTATCTGTTTGGATCATTCTAATACACTGAAAATGGATTCAACCGCTACTGTTTTAATCTCCTCGTAATAGCAGAAGAATCATTTACTTTAATATAAGTACAAATTAACCTGAAAAAAATATTGATTATTTATTTAATACGGACGTTTATTTATTAAAGATTATACCGTTGTAATTAATTTACAACGGTATAATCTTTATTAAATAAACTTAAAATATTTACTAAATGAACGTGATTATGCATGTTATTTTTATTTCGCCACACTTTACCTAACCAACCAGTAGGACGTAGGTAAATCGACCCAAAAACTATGCGGCTGCGTCTTAAGTTTTGTTTGGTGGTGGTTTTTTTTCATCTAAAAAACAAAGGCCGGTCTCCTACTGTGTGGTAAGCGTCCCAAAGTGATTAGGGCATGCGTGGAGTGTGGACGCTGTACACTATCAAGTGCTGCTGCATTTTACAATCGCCTGTTAGGTATTTGTCTAAGTATGATGGCTTCTCTTTCATTAATTCATAGGTATCACTTTACATACTAAATTTATGTAAGTACCTTTGTTTTGAATATTACAACGTGAATAAAATTTGTAATGTTCAAAACAAGGGTACTTACATAATTTTTTTGAGTTATAGATAAAATAGATAGAATGAGTTATAGATGTACTTATAGACGTTTGAAATGCAAAAATTTTATGACTTCTCTTTTCAGAACGTATCTGTGAAGGAATTGCGCCGTGGCTATGTGGCCGGTGACTCTAAAAACTGCCCGCCTAAGGGCGCCTCTGATTTCACCGCCCAGGTACAATTTATGATTTTGTGTATGCTCTATAAAATATTATTAAACAAGGGGTTTTCTTTTCTTGATTAGGTCTACCTATAAAGGTAACAGATGATATTGTCAAGTCATAATTTCCCACTTTTCCTGTAAATAAATTGTAAATTAAAAAGGTCACAATAAAAAAAAACGTATAGTACATAACATACCTACTTCTTAATATACTTACTTATTGTAAAGTACATACGTCCAATCACCAATCTGAGTAGATTATTATTAAGCCATCCAACCTTCTATTTCAGTCTTCACAAACTGTTCCATTTATATTAACACAAAAATAGCACAATATTATTAATAAGCCTCTGTACAGGTGATCGTGTTGAACCATCCGGGGCAGATCAGCAACGGGTACACGCCCGTGCTGGACTGCCACACCGCGCACATCGCCTGCAAGTTCGCCGAGATCAAGGAGAAGTGTGACCGTCGTACTGGTTAGTTCAAAGTGCGCTGCTTGCGACTGCCATTAATTTTTTTTAGGATACCATGGCAGATTTACACATTTGCCGCCAGTAGGCAATTTAATTTTTGACGGTCATTTCGAAATTGTTCGCCCACCTAAAGCTCCAGCTCCAGCCTACTTAGCCTACCATTTATAAGTAAACTACGGCAGTCTGCGATACCCTCATGAGTCATGTTGCACTGTATAACACAACGTTTCGATTCAGCACGTTCATGCCGAGCTTACCGAAGTGTGGCTCTCCCATGATATTTTATTACTGAACCACATCGCCCACGGATACCCACATGGTAATGCTTACGCCCTAAGGTGACGTCACAGACGGCAAAGATACTATAATGTTTTATTTTAAGATACCTGGATATATTTCATATTACAGTACGTAATATGAAAATATATATAGTATCTTCGCCGTCTGTGATGTTATGTGACGTACCATCAGCTCGTTCATATGTTATATACCTAATTTAATAATTTACTAAGCTATGTAATCTCGCAGGCAAGACGACGGAGACGGAACCGAAGTCGATCAAGTCCGGGGACGCGGCGATCGTGACGCTGGTGCCGACCAAGGCGCTGTGCGTGGAGTCCTTCCAGGAGTTTCCGCCGCTCGGCCGCTTCGCCGTGCGCGACATGCGCCAGACTGTCGCCGTCGGCGTCATCAAGGTGAAAGAAATTAATATGCTTTATATAAATGCGAGTACGCACTTAAGTTTACACATAAAATAATTATCATAATGCTTTGACTTTGCCACTACCGCTTTAAACACAATTTATTCCTGTATTATATGCATTTTATACGAGTATTTCCTAAGTTGATTCGCTTTAACAACACTATCATTCTTTGATCTTAATCGGTAGATAAAGTATAAGTACATTACCTATAATTCAACATTTGTAACGAATGGGTTTCGTTACAGAGCGTCACCTTCAAGGAGGTCACTACAGGTAAAATTACAAAGGCCGCCGAGAAGGCCCAGAAGAAGAAATAACTACGGGGCAGTTCACTCGTACCAGCGCCGTCTGGGCCGGGCCGCGGCGCGGCGTCCGCGCGGCGGCGCGCTGCGGGCGGCGCCCCCCCATACCCCCTGCAGCTGTCGTGTCGTAGTCGCGTGCACCCCCTAGCGCACCGCCTAAGGAGCTTCTTCACTGGTGACGTCACTCTCGTTCCCGATACATGCATTTATCACAGGATACTCGATAAGTTTATTCCTTTTAGTTACGCTTACGTGTTAAGTTTATGTCTTTGTGATTATTTTAGTCGTAAGTTGCTCGTCGAGTTTGAGTTCCCGTATTTGAAGGCTCGTTACGTTTTATTTTTTCATCGTAAGGAGTTTAGGAGGAAAAATAGCGGGGAGTTGAATTTTTAAACCGTTATGTGATCGTCGCGATAGATTCGTGTTTTTTTTTTCACCGCTAGAATCGTTCTCGGTCGTCTAGGACATCTTCCTGACGTACATTAGCACGTCCTAGATTTCTGAACAGAGACGTATTTTTTTATTCCTACCTACACATCATTTTTTAAGCTTTTGTGAAAAATGTGTTTTAAACCTAAGTATGAATTAGTAGTGAGTTTTCTTAAGATTTTTAAATATCATTATCGATTTAACAGTGAATTGAAAAAATTGTATTTAGAAAAGTGTGATCAAAGATTCGGCGGTTGTCAGTTAAGAACTGACACCATTGTTTGAATATAGTGATGGCATAAATAAGCGTTTTAAACGTATTAGGCACCTCTGAGGAAAGTAGACGTAGGTAAAAGTAATTTTCGTTCCTAGTTTAAAGGAAACCTAAATGTTAACACCTATTTATTATAGGTAATGTAATGTTGTATAAGGGTTTAAACATTCAATTTATATTTCCATACTGAATTTAACATAATATTTTCACGGTAAGTACGGAATGACTCGAGAATTTTATTAAGCTAAATGTATCTTTGTAATTTTTTCAATAATTTTGTAAAGACCTCGATCCTGATATAACCAATAAAGAAGCTACTGGTATAATATTGTTTTATTACCAAGTACCAACATACTTAAGACAGCCTTCCGATCTATGCGACCGCGACCAGCAAAAAACCAGCGAATCAGGTTCTCTGGTCAAGCGACGCTTCACGCGGGTCGCGGGGACTGTTTAGTGTTCCATATAAATTCATTTAGTAAGCAGTGGCTCTGCGACCCTATTTCGATTCTGGGTTCCTGGTCCTGGATCGCATCGAGTCGCGCGTCGCGTAAATCGGAAGGCTACCTTTAGACTTTAAACCTTTTAACTAACCGACTTCCAAAAAAAGTAGGAGGTTATACAGCCGAACCGGTTGTATACATCTTTTTTATTTTTTTTAGAACTCAAGCATAAGCCACTATGTCAATTAAAGTAATCATCATCATCATCACCACCATCATCACACCATAAATCATGACATACTTAATGATAATATAATAGGTATTTCTCATAATATTTTACACCGACACGGATATCTTTGAACATTACTCTGCCGTTTATGGACCGATTTTCAAATTATTATTTTTTTGATGTAAGTATTGGGTATAATTCGAAATTGGTCTCGTTATCAAAAAAGCGGTGACCTGATGATGGCATCCATGAGGAATCGAGGGAACTACTGGAAATTTATATGGACATATGTACCTAGTGATTTTGACTTTTTCAGAAGTAACCCAAGCCTATGCTACCAAAGAGTAAGATTTTGCACCAAGGTGTACCTACCCTGGATCCAAAAGCACTGGACAGAACTTCTCAGTCTTTAAAGATACGCGTTTGGAAATTTCGACATTGCTTAAAGAACTGCATGCATATGCCATTATGTAACTTACAGTCATCATCATGATCATCTTATCATTATATATATAATACCTAATGGAAGCTTGGAGCTTGGCGCGTATTCAATTATACATTCGATCGTTTATTTTAAACGTTCTTAAAATGTGTTAATAATAATTTAACAAATATCACTAAAAAGGGAATTTAAATTATTAAATTATTTAAATTATTATTTTAAAACAAAAAATTAAACCGACTTCCAAAAAAGTATGATATAAAAATTATTTTCTAAATAATTACCTTTTTAAAGGCTGAAATTTTAACTATTAGGTCATTACAGATTATGAAATTGGCGTTTTGTAAAGGAGGAACATAAAGTCGATTTTTTTAATCTTGAAAATAAGACAGCTTCTCTTTAAATGTCATTCAAATAATATTCAGGTCGGGCTGGCTGGTATCCAAATACCAGGTAATAGAGGAATAACTGGCAATAAAAGTGTAGATTCCTATGCCAGACAAGCTATAACATCAGGTAGTCTCAGCCAGTATAAATTTTATTGTCAAGACCTAATTTTACTAGCTGAAAGTCATATGATCATCAGGCGGTACTCTTAATGGGCCAGAAAAAGTGATAGTAAAGGCAAACATCCAAAAAACAAAAAAATCTAAGATGGCATTCCAGTTAGGCCATGGTTTTTCAAATATAAAAATGCAAATAAAACAGTGTGCTCAACAATCTGTCGAGTCAGACTTGGTCATTGTTGCTCGCCTGTATTCCTAGCAAAAATTAGGGTAAGAGACAGCTCCCTTTGTGAGTGTGGCTTAGACGAGGGCACCTTGGACCATATATTTTTCTCTTGTACTAAAAACCAGTGTTCCCTATATGATCTCCTTCCTCCTACTATTCCTCGCTCTATCAATAATTTTAAATCTGTTTTATGTTTTGTAAATACTTAATTTATTAAAGTCTTATGATATGTACAGCTAACAATATAAAACTGTAATATAGCTATTTGTTACTAACCCCTAAATGTTTGTGTTTGTTTTATATTTTTTCAACAGACCTCGCTATTCAGCTTACCGTACCCTTGTTTTTTTATAAGACCTCTTCAATTAACAGAGTTTCCGTCACTCACTCTGACATTGGCGAATCAATACGGAGCCAAATATAAGAAGAAGAAGAAAAGTTGACGTAGGTGAAAGATGATATATTTGACAAATGAAGTAGGTATGAAGAGTGGAAAATAGTTTTGCCGCTGCTGTTTAGTGGTAATATTTACGATATAGACGTATCTACGATAACGAAACACGATGACGTGTGCTTTGCCGTAAGTGAAAGTAACATATCAGTGGTAGGAGCTATAGGCGAAGGCCTTCAATTAGTTTGTGTATTGTGTTACTATTCATAAGTCTCAGGCCTCAGTATCTCGTTGGCATTGGTTTAGTGCGCTCGGGTATACGTGAACGCTCTCCGATCAAAATGTGTGGAATTTTTGCGTACATCAATCATTTAACACCAAAAACCCGCAAGGAAATTTTGGAATTGCTCGTGAATGGATTGAAGCGTTTGGAATATCGAGGATACGATTCGGCGGGTGTAGCCATAGATGCCTCGGATAATAAAGACATTGCGGTAGTCAAAAAGAGCGGCAAAGTAGCTGCACTCGAAGAGCTGTTACAGCAACAGAGTGCTGAACTATCAGTGGAGGACAGTGTCGAGTCGCACTGCGGCATCGCTCACACCCGCTGGGCTACTCATGGAGAACCCAGCTCCGTCAACTCTCACCCTCAACGCTCCGGTGATGATAACTCATTTGTTGTTATCCATAATGGAATTATCACCAATTATAAAGCAGTCAAAACATTCCTTGAGAACAAAGGATACCAGTTCGAGTCCCAGACAGACACTGAAGCTATTGCTAAATTGGTCCAACATATTTACAACCAACACAAGGATTACAATTTCCAGGAGCTTATTGAACAGGTGATCCAGCAGCTTGAAGGTGCTTTTGCTTTGTGTTTCAAATCTCGCCACTTCCCTAATGAATGTGTTGCTACCCGGCGTGGTAGCCCATTGCTGGTAGGTATTAAGACAAGACGCCGCCTGTCAAGTGATCATGTGCCTATTATGTACACCAACAACAAGGCCACCAGAGGAGTTGTGCCTATTGTGCCCCGTACCAATAGCCATGCCCAGTTCCAACCAGAGGAAGAGCGTGAGGTTGAGTACTTCTTTGCATCTGATGCTTCAGCTGTTATTGAGCACACAAACAGAGTGCTCTACTTTGAAGATGATGATGTTGCACACATTAAAGATGGAGTTCTTAGCATCCATCGCATGTCTGGTAGCAGCTCTGATCCACATCAGCGAGAAATCCTGACTTTAAAACTGGAACTACAGCAAATAATGAAAGGTAATTATGATTGTTTCATGCAGAAAGAAATTTTCGAACAGACTGAATCTATTGTGAACACTATGAGAGGACGTCTTAATTTTGCTGATGGAACAGTTACTCTGGGTGGGATAAAAGATTATATTCCAGAAATAAAAAGATGTAGAAGATTGATGTTGATTGGATGCGGTACCAGCTACCACAGTGCAGTTGCTACTCGTCAGTTGCTTGAGGAGCTTACAGAGTTGCCAGTAATGGTTGAACTTGCTTCTGACTTTTTAGACAGAAATACACCTGTGTTCAGAGACGATGTCTGCTTTTTCATTTCACAATCTGGAGAGACAGCAGACACCTTGATGGCTTTACGTTACTGTAAAAAGCATGGAGCATTGATTGTTGGAATAACTAACACAGTAGGTAGTTCTATTTGTCGTGAATCTCACTGTGGTGTTCACATTAATGCTGGCCCAGAAATTGGTGTTGCTTCCACTAAAGCATACACATCACAGTTTGTTTCCCTTGTAATGTTTGCATTGGTCATAAGTGAGGATCGTATTTCACTGCAAAAGAGAAGGATGGATATCATTGCAGGCTTACACGAACTGGATACAAAAATTAAACAAGTCTTGGCATTAGATGATAAAGTTAAATCATTGGCAGAAGATCTATATCGACAACGTTCTTTATTGATAATGGGTCGTGGATACAATTTTGCAACTTGCCTGGAAGGAGCATTGAAAGTAAAAGAGTTGACATATATGCACAGTGAAGGTATAATGGCAGGAGAGCTCAAACATGGACCCTTGGCCCTCATTGATGACTCCATGCCAGTGATGATGATAGTCATGCGTGATCCTGTATATACCAAGTGCATGAATGCCCTACAACAGGTCACTGCACGTCAAGGTCGTCCCATTGTCATTTGTGAGGAAGGAGATACAGAAACAGTTGCACTTGCATCTCGTGTACTGGAAATTCCTAAAACTGTAGACTGTCTACAGGGAGTGCTCACAGTAATTCCCATGCAGCTTTTAGCTTATCACATTGCTGTACTTCGTGATTGCAATGTAGATTGTCCTAGAAACCTTGCTAAGTCAGTAACAGTGGAATAAATTTATATTCAAAATATTAGTTGTTAAATGATCTCCATAAGCAAAAGGTATTCATAAAAATACCTAATAACAAGTGGTGACACAGCAAACAGATTATATTTAAGGTCCTCTAAAGCATATGAAGAATGATACTTATTTTAGATTCTGGTAAATTTTCCTTTGCACAATCTGTAGCTAAGAAGTGCTTATTAATTTAATTCAGTTTCATATCCTATTTACATTGCATTTTGAATGTTAATTTTTTAACTACCTATTTACAATTTCCCATAAATATTGGAAGAAAATAATTTGATATTTAAAAATTAGTGTACTTATTTGTAAATAAATTAAATATGATTTATGTTTTAAATTTCCTTTATAATATTATTGTAATAAGCTGTTTTTATCTAAGTATAGATATAAGTACATTCCTTATAAAAACTTTGTATGCATTTGATACATTCCAATAAGTTTGTATTGTATATAAAATTTTGAATCTAATTACTCTAAATTAGAATTTGAACAGATGTCTAGATTACTATATAATAGTGCCTTAGGTTCATTTTAGAATACTTACTTAGTTTTTTTTTTCACCACAATAAATAATAAATCAATTATTTCAATTAAAATGTCTGCTTAGTAACTACATACCAAATTTTTCATAATCGCCCAAAAGTTAACAATTAACAGTTTATCAGAATTTATCTCACATGTTTGTTTTCAGATGGTTTTCAGACAATCACAACTAGGATGTAAAATATGTAGCACCTTATCAAAAGTAGGGAAGTGTTAATTACAGTGCTATTTAACGGATGTAGATAACACGAATTTTAATAATAAGTAAACAATTCCGGTCATACCTTTGCTAAAAAATTTTACCAATATATTTCAAACCTTATAGAATAATTATTGGCATTTGTAAATACTTTGCCAGAGATTTTTTAAAACATCTCAACACGCAAACTTAGTGTATAAAATATGAAATATTTACGTGTAAGAATTGTTATTAAATAATCATAATTAATAAGTATAAAATTAATCACAAATGTAAATAGGGTTGTAAAAAAGAACATAAGCAATTAGGCGAATTCTTTTCTTGTGCAATCCCTTTAGCAAACTGCTAGTCAAAATTAATCGTAAGAGTTATTTTCCTTAAATTGTTTTATTTTGTCTGTTTATCACTTTCTGTTCTATTTTTATACACACATTATACATTTTTATTCCCTACAGATTACTCAAATAGGTATTATAATGTATGTAGCGTATTGTGATTGTATTATTTTAGCTTAATTGCACTTATTTATTTTGCAGAAACTTTCGTTTATTACTAACTAGGTTCATTTGTAAAGTATACTTTTATGTATGTAAATGTCATAAACCCTATTACTACGTGTTTACATTATACACATTTATTTGATATTTTCTGCAAAACTTATGAATGTAATTGGGCCTACAGTTTGAGATTTGATTTTATATTTACATTTGTAAATATTTTCATAGAAAGTTAGGTACATAGAAATTATCTATTATTCATATTAACATGTTAAAAACATAATATAAAAAATTACTAAAGTAGGCATACTAAAGTACATTAGTTAGGTACATCATCAGGTACATTCTACAAGAAATCACAAGTTTTTATTTGATAATTTGTTTGTGTTATATGAAACATTAAAAATATAGTTGGTAAGTAATTAAATAGGTTTAAATAAAAAATTAAGTCTTATTATTAAACCATTTTACTCTGCATTGTTTTGAATTTACTATCTCAGATCAAATAATCAGATTTCTAAATAATTCACCTTTTAAATCTGAAATTTTAACTATTTCTCTACTCAATCTTCAAAACTTTGAAGTCCAGCCTGTACAAAATCCTCGTAAAACAATATTTAAAATAGAACACACGTTCAAGTTGGCTGATACTGACTTTAAAATTTTGAAGATCGAGTAGAGAAATAGTTAAAATTTCAGCCAAATATAAAAGGGGAATTATTTAGAAAGTAAGTTTTATTTCATACTTTTTTGTCCATTTTTACTTTGGAAGTCGGTGTAATTTTTTGTTTAAAATAATATAAATTAGAACGTTTAAAAAAAACGATCGAATGTTTAATTGAATACGCGACAAGCTTCCATTAGGTAAGTATTGTGTATAAGATAATGATGGTGATTACTGTAAGTTACATAATAGCATATTATGCTTGCAGTTCTTTAAACAATGTCGAAATTTCCAAACGCGTATCTTTAAATACTGAGTTCTGTTCAGTGCTTTTGGGATTCAGGGTGTACCTTGGTGCTGAATCTTACTTTTTAGTATATTTAATATATTTAGCATATTCTTGGGTTACTTCAGAAAAAGTTGAAATCACTATATGTGTCCATATAAATTTTGAGGAGTTCCCTCGATTCCTCATGGATCCCATCATCAGGTCACCACTTTGTTGAAAGAGCGACCAACTTCGAAGTATACCCTTACTAATTTTGAAAATCGGTCAACAGACGGCGGAGTTATCGTTGAACATACAAAAAAAAATAAACAAAGCCGAACGTATAACCGCCACCTTTTTTTGGAAGTCGGATAAAAATAGTGAAGACAGTTTGTCAAACAAATTTTATGGCCGGTTTTTTATGTAAGTATATAGTGCGCGTGTGGCTATGCATTGCATATATAAATAACCTAACCAAGAGCATGTCTAACTCTAAGAAAGGTTCTGTAACTACTAACTTTCAACGCGCAATAGGTTTTCATTAAATTACTTCAAAAGTTATTGTCCGATTTCGCTCAAACTAATTTTCCTAAAGAGTTTTTGCATGATCTATCAGCATGGAAACTTACAAGTTTATATCTCCTATAGTTTAGAAATGCCAGCAGGGGGACCAACTTACAAACCACTTAGGAGGCCAATTACTCGAAAATGGTCGACTTTGTAAAAGTAATGTATAAAACCTTGCCATTATTTTAAAAAACCTATTCGACGATACCCCATATTATGATGGGGTAGAAAGAAAAAATATTTTTTATCCCCATTTCTCATAAATGGAGAGCCACCCCTAAAATATAAAATTATTGTTATTATTTGATTCCAAAACCGAGATCTATTAAACACAATCTATAACTTTAGCAAATTTCATCCATTTTTATTCATAATTACAGAAGCTAGAAGCGCGGCCAGAAAGACAGACGGACGGACGAACAGCGAAAATATAAGGGTTCTTTGAGTATTACGGAACCCTAAAAACCACACACCACGACCGCACGCCTTACGCGATAAGGCGTAGTTTCGTTACATGTATGTGCGTGACACTGTGTAATTACACAGCGAGGCGTAGCTTGGACTGGCCTCACTGTGTGGTTCGCAACTCTTGTCTTTACTTTTTATTATAATCATTTAGTCTTTGGTACAAGTAAAATTCATGTAAATCGTGTGTCATGTGTCACTTGCACATCTGACAACACAAAGCAAACAGTGACAAACCCGGGCTCGCATTTTCAGACAGTCGCGACTCGCGACTCGCGAACGTTTAAAAATGTAAGTACTTATCTACTTTAATGACATACGAAAATAAATGCCAGTCGGGCCCATCGATTATAATCCACTACTATTATAAATGTAAAAGTTTTGTGAGGATGGATGTGTGGATGGACCTTAGAGCATTAAACAATCCTCTAAGGGATGGACGGATGATTGTTACTCTTTCACGCAAAAACTACTGGACGGATTTCGATGAAATTTGGTATAGTAATTGGTAGTAGTTTACGCTCTGGATTAAAACAGGCTACTTTTTATTCCGAAAAATGTAGATTTTCGGGATAAAAAGTAGCCTATGTTGTATTCCCACGGGAAAATTCCAGCCTGTTACGGGCATCCCATTCAGCAACGAGCCGCAATGCAATTGAGGCTTTCGCCTGAAGAGCCGCACGTGAGTCCCCCTCGATTAGGATCGTCAACCCCCCAGGAAGGGGCAGTCGAAGCACGTCGTGCATCAGGATGTTTTAGAGCGAGCGACCCAACCCGATCCCTGCGGACAGCCTATAGTGGCCCCCTTCCACTCTACCTTGCGCCCGACGAACATGTCTACCCTGCGTCCGGTGAAGTAGCTCGCCAACATCCGGTAGATGTTTGGCGGACAGCTCCCCCTTTTCGCTATCAGCATGATCATTGGCCACAAGGCATTATCAAAGGTTCCAGATATATCTAATGAGATCGCTTGAACATAATATTTTGTCGAACTCTCGTGAGCCGTTCCGAGAATTTACTTCTTATGCTAGTATTATCATAATGACATCTAGCACTTAAAGGAGAGAAACAACATTTTTTTTATGGAAAACTTATTGTTAATTATTATTTTAGGTAAACAAAAATTTTAAATTTTAATTTTGATGTCGGTACCAACACATTTGAACGTGAGTTCTATAAAATTTGTAGGATATTGTTTAGGTTTATTACCTACCGACTTCAAAATTAAGAAGATTAAGTAAAGAAATAGTTAAATATGTTATTGATTGTACTGTAGGTTCTTGGTGGAAATTCATGTGTCACAGTAATAACACAGGAAAGTCATCATCAATGATGATGACTTTGTCGAAACCGGTCGTGTAATATATTAAAATTAATGTAAAATACTTATTAAAGTGGAAATAGTGCAAGAAGTCCTGTGTGTTATTACTGTGAAATAGTTAAAATTTAAGCTGAAAATAAAAGGATTATTATTTAGAAAATAAGTTTTATTTCAAACTTTTTTGTGAATTTTTTATTTTGGAAGTCGGTTTTAATTTTTAGTTTAACCATAATAATTTTTATCTTTTTGACGTTATAACGTCTTATAATTTGATGGAGCCGGCTGCACGCACGAAAAAACATGACTCATACCATTACTACCGCATTTGCCGTTACCTCAGCTGGCCGCGTCTTAGGTATGTGAGCGGTGGGACGGAGAGGCGGGGGCGCTTGATGTTATTACTCAGTTCGGCGCCGGACTTCGCGGCGGTATCACGCCTACCTAAGGCGCGGCCAATTAGTTCCGCGCGCACTATAAATATGACGTTGTCACGTTCAACTATCGTCAGTAAACCGACTTTACAGACAAACGATTTTTATTAGTTAAATTTATTATCTAAGTGACGAAGACATTTCAAGACACTGACCTCACTCACACACTCTCTCGGCAAAACAAACTCAATCATTATTTCATGCCACTTTTCTGAGGGCCGTGGTATTACGTGGTACAAATAAGCATTACCTATCTGCGGACCTACTTAACAATCACCAGTGACGATAATGATTAGATACTATATTATTAAATAATAATTATTATCTATTGTTATAGTCGGCGGCAAAAATGTAGCAGTAGGATTTAGATATGAACGCCGATGGGTCGGTGGCAGCGCGCCGACTTTTTGGAGTCGGCGGCGTGACCTCCAAAGGGTTTTCTTGAAGTTTGTACTTGGTAGTACAAAAAACGTGTAGTTAATAGCTATAAAAATATTTTTATTTATTGGGTTACACACAATTACAATGCAACACAATTTATGGCAGTTTTTTATACAGACAATTCCAAAATTGTTCCAGCAGTAACTGTACCTACTTTAATTCCAGAAAGCGTACTCACTGTATTTTAATTTTATTTTCATTTTATAAACGTCCACATTTCAAACAAAAGACGTCGAAGACATTTTATTATTGACTGCGCAGGCTCTCTAGTGAACAACCAATAATAGCGAAGATCTCAGCCTGAAACCATAATGAAAATCTCCCAAACAATATGCTTGTTTTCATGTAGGTTTTAACTGTGGGAGAGCCACGTTTCGGCACCGCCGGCTCGACCGAATAAATACTACGAAGTCACTAAAAACCGGCGCGAAATAACGCTTGTGTTGTGTTTCGCCGAGTGGGTGAGATTACCGTAGGCCCAATTGGGGATTTTAAGGTCCACGAACTATTAAGGCCTTTTCTGGCCCCCTTTTCAAAAAAGGATTTTATTTAAAGACTAGAAAATAGAAGTTACAAAATAAAACACGATTTGAATTTTGAACATGAACGTCGTGGATTTGGAATGGAAAGAGACTAATGAGGGACGGTGGAGGATGTTTATATAAGGGGAATAGGATTGATGACTACAGTGGAAGGAATATGGATATGACTTAGGTAAGAAATATAGGGAACATTGGAAGGATATAACACCTCCCCGGCCAAGACTAAACTTCGGGGTTAGATTCCGAAGTTTGGTTAGATTGGTGTGTAGGATTTGGATTTGAATTTACAGGGGTAGAAGTTTTGAGAGGATGAAGTCTACATTTGGGAGTAATAGGACTGAGGTTTGTATTTAGAGTATTTGATGGATTGGGGTTTTGTGTATCTGGTGGATTGAGATTTTGTAAGTTAAGGGTTATTGGAGATAAGAGTTGGGATTGACGGTTGTGTTTCTTTATTAATGGATACAATCTGAAAACAACCTAACATATACCAGTAATAATTAATAATAAGGTAATTATTGAGTAATGAGTGTCGTATCTAATTATTGGATGTTTGTTAATGATTTTATCTGCCTCCTGTGTTAATAATTTTAGTTTTGTTTTGGTTTCCAAGGTAAATGAATCTAGATCTATATTCTCATAATTGATAAGGGGCTCATTACTTTTGGTTATTTTAAAATTATCCAGAATACAGCATAAATCATTAATTATATTAAAATCAGGTTGAACTACCACTGAATTTATCTTTATGACATTAGAGTTTGATATTAATTTGGTACTTTTACAATACGCGGAACATCCTGTTGATAGGGAAAGAATACCTGTACCAATTATATTCAGGTTCAGTGTAGTTTGATTTATACATTCTATATAGAGTTTATTAGATTGTGTTTGTACAAAAATCAAATTATTATTAGTAATTTCTTTCCATACATCTAAATTTCCTTCAATAAAATCAGTTTTACATTGTTGCGGTACACTTTTTAACACTTTAGTTATAAGTTAACTTTCACAATTAGGGTTGGCGGTAGTGGAATACACTGTCGTTATGTCGCACACGTAGGAGCCTTGATCTATTATCGCGCATGTGTGGAGTGACTCTAGTACACAATATTCTGATTTAGAATTATCAATAGCAATGTATTTATTTGTAGGCATGATATAACTAAATTGATTGGGTTCAACATTATAATGGGGAATAGGCAATGCTATGCTGTGATACAGATCATAAACACTCGGTGATACTAATGGTATTCTTAATACAAATGTAAGTTTATTATTTAAACTGAAACTTATAACTCTAGAAACATTAATTAACTTAAACATAATATATTACTTAATTCTATGTTTACAGGAAGTTTCGTAATTCCAGGCAAATGTCTATAATTATCAAGCAATTCCTGGTATAATACAGTTGGAGGTAAAATGGCTGGATGTATAATATTTTGACTGCTAAACATTATTGCATTTATTATGTCTTCTAATTGAAAAGACAATGTTAACATGGCTGCTTCCAAACTACTCAAAATTGAATTGATTTCAGTTTGCAAATATAGTTCGTTGATGGTTGCGAATGTACTTTTTAACTTTACCAGATTATCAATAGCTTGAATGAGATTTGCTTCATTAGTTTTTACTTTATGTAGTGTATAGTTAAATTCTGTCAATGTAGATGTTGTAATTAAAATATTTTCTTTTAATAAAGAACTTATCTGCTTTTGATCATTTTGAATAGTTTGAATTGCATTGTCATATTTTACTGCGTCGTCCTCATCCAGAGTTCCAAATATGGTTTTGGAGAGGGTTCCAATACCACTGAACCATACTCCTCGTCTGGCTCTATTATTGGTCAGGTGAGATATAGATGCATAATCGGAAAGTAAGTCATTGTATCTGATTGTTAGCGGTTCTAGTATATTGGAACATTATAGATTTATTTCGTTTTGTATTTCTATCTGATTACAGATGAAGCGTAATGTGCCTAATACAGAGTTGAGGTTTTTTAAATGCGGTTCTATGAATGATATGTCGCGAGGAGTCACCACGTCGAGGTATCCGGTTCTTATTTTAACTTGTCTAATTGGGTCGAAGTATATACCAGGGTTTGATTTTATTTCTTTAACATAACCTTGGTTATCCGTAGCCCATGCGCTGCAATTAAATTTAAAACTATATTACTATCCTAATCTTTAAACTAAATTATATCGATATGAAATCAATCGAGTTTGTCTTATGATTATGTGTATAAGTTTAATAAAATATTATAATAATAATTATAATAATAATTTCTTTTATTTTTTCTTTCACAAAGGTTTACATGTTCACACTTTATTAAATTAGCACTCACACTTACTACACTACACACTTAGTCCAGGTCCATATTCAACCTTTATGAGAGACTGGAGTCCGTACTAGATTAGAATCTGTGTTACAGATCACCAGGCCCTCACACATACATTAGTGTAATTTATCATAGACGACGTAAAACGTGTAGTACCATTCATATTATTTTAAAAGAAAGGAAACATAAGTTATAACTACAGAACTAAAAAATAATTAAAGAATTATTAAAATATTTTCAAAATAATGAACTTAGTACTAATTGGACTCGTTTGAGTCGGTGCTGAGTTTTGAACATCAGCAGGTTTGACTTTATCAAAATGATGTCTTACATGACGTCTATTTAATAGTAAAGACAAGGAGTGATTTCCATGAATCTTAACTACCTTGTAGGGCCCTTTCCATACAGGTAAAAGAGCTTTTCTTAGCCTAAGATGATTTTTCAAATATACAAAATCACTTTGTATTCTACTGGGCGAGTACGCAAATTATAGTAATTTTTTGATGTTTGTTTTGATTTCATAATATACTCTCGAGCATTTTCACGAGAGTGCTTCATACGATGTTGCAGCATCATAACGTATTCAGGGTAGGTTGTAGATGAAACATCATTATATACTGATGTTGGAATATACGGTTTATGCCCAAATAATAACTCATAAGTTGAGTAGTGTGTCGTTGAATGGATAGCAGTGTTATATGCTAATATGGCTGTATAAACATACCGCGGCCAATTATCTTGATTTTCGTTAATGTACGAGGGTGGGTCAATAAGTCCGTGACTTTTGGAATAAAACACAGATTTTTTGATAAATAAATCATTTTATTTTTCAACGTAGTCCCCCTTGAGCTCTATACACTTTGTCCAACGCTTCTCCAATTTTTTTATCCCTTCCAAAAAATATGATTAGTCGAGGTCCTCAAAATAGGCCTTTGTTTGCGAGATGACTTCATCATTGGAGTCAAATCTTTTTCCACCGAGCCATTTTTTCAAGTTTGGGAACAAGAAGTAGTCACTCGGAGCCAAATCTGGAGAATAGGGTGGATGTGGGAGCAATTCATAGCCCAATTCATGGATTTTTGCCATGGCAACTGCACATGTGTGCACCCTTGCATTGTCTTGGTGAAAAAGAACTTTTTTCTTGGCCAAATGAGGTCGGTTTTTTTTCAAATCCTCATTGAAGCGGTCCAATAAGTTGGCATAATATTCCCCATTAATTGTTCTTCCCTTTTGAAGATAGTCAATGTGGATTATCCCACGTGCATCCCAAAAAACAGTCGCCATAACTTTATTGGCTGACAAACCCACCTTGGCCTTCTTTGGCGCCGATTCACCCTTAGAAACCCACTGTTTTGACTGTTGTTTGGTCTCTGGTGTGTTGTGATGGATCCATGTTTCGTCCACGGTTACAAAACGGCGCAAAAACTCCTCCATATTGTGATTAAACAACGCCAAACCTTCCTGTGAAGTTGTTACACGATTGCGTTTGTGGTCGACTTGCGGAAAGCTTTCTCATGCCCAAGTGATCATTCAAAATTGAAACCACTGAGCCATGCGAGATGCCTATGGCTTCCACAATCTCTTGCACTTTCAATCTTCGGTCGGCCAACACCATATCGTGAATTTTTTCGATTGTTTCGGGTGTAGAGACCTCAACTGGGCGTCCAGGACGTTCGGCATCTTCAGTGCTTGTACGGCCACAACGAAATTCAGTAAACCACTTTTTTACCATTGAAATCGATGGTGCAGAGTCCCCATAGTATTTATCAAGCTTAGCCTTGGTCTCGGTAATGGTTTTTTTTCGCAAAAAATAATGCTTAATAAGCACACGAAATTCACTTTTTTCCAATGTTTCCTTAAGTTACTGGATAGTCTGATAAAGATAGCTGTAAAACACAAACTAACTGACGCAGCAAGTTCAAATTTTGATAGGAGTCAACTGACAGATGCCTGTTGACAGGAGTAGTGTTGCTTTTTCAGTAAGGAGGTTAGAAATTCAAAAAGTCACGGACTTATTGACCCGCCTTAGTATGATTTAAGATATTCTTTTAGAGTTGAGTGTGATCTTTCTAAGGCACCTTGAGTTTGAGGGTAATATGGGGAAGAGAACAAATGTTTGATTTTAAATAATTCACATGTTTTATTGAATAGATCTGCGGTGAAGTTTGTTCCCTGATCTGTTAGTATATATTTTGGAATTCCGAATAAGGACATGCAATGCACGAGACACTCACTAGTTTCTTCAGCACTAATACTGCGTATTGGGTATGCTAAGCTGAATTTGGTGAGGTCATCTTGCATTGTCAGAATGTATTTTAACTTTGCTGTGCTGGATTCGGGAAGAGGTCCTACCACATCTATAGCTAACCTCTCGAAGGGTGCCGTTGAAGTAGATGTTATGATCATAGGATCGCGGTTAACTTTGCGTAGAGCTTTATTTGATTGACATGACGGGCAATTTTTAATGTAGGCTTCAATGTCACTACGCATATTTTTCCAGAAGTACTTTTCCTTGATACGGCTAAGCATTCTGTTAATAACTAAATGTCCGGCAATAGGAATATCGTGGTTTTCTTGAAGAATTTTCTGAATTTCAGTTAAAAAGGGATAAATTATATTATTGTGATAAACGTGGATGGAGATATTTGTTCCGTCAAAGATATGGCTAAGCATATTAAATATTTTGACGAATGCGAGTCTATTAAATGGATTTCGGAAATCTGTTATGCTAACATCATTGACAGTTGGGTAATTTAGAATTATTTGATCTCTTATAGTTTTAAGTGACTTAAATATATCTGGGTAAGTGCAAGTATCAAAATGGTGGACCTTTGTAAAGAGGAAAAGGTAAATTTTATTATTATTTTCAAGCGGTAAGTATTCAAATAAAGTTCTTTCTAATTTTTCAAAGTCGTCACGTACTGGTGCAGGACAATTATTAATAATTTCTTAGACGTATGGTATGGATTCGTCCATATCGATTGATGTCGGGATTATTACTAGTTTTTGGGGTCCTTTGAGAGGATCCTCGTTGTGCTGTATTATTCGCGTGTCATTAGATTTATTACTTAATCGTAGGAATTTAGAATAAGACTCATCATTTTTTTTTCAGGTTTGACTTGGCTGCGGAAGAATCGAAGGCGAAATAGGATCAGAAGAGGAGAAAGGCGGAGATAAAGGTGATGGAAGATTCGAGATTTCAGGTATGTCTGTATTTTCCACTATTTCAGGTTCACGAAGAGGCGATGGACTTAGATTCAGCGGAGGAGGAGTGTGTAAATCAGGCTCTGGGAATTGCTGACTTGTACTAGGTTCTAACTCTAAAAAATCATTATCTTGTAAGTTGAGGTCCGCGGGTGTTATAAGCTCTTCAGGATCAAAGGAAATAAGCAAGTCCATTAAATCTCGGTCGATTGTGTTTGGATCAATTTCTCGATTTTCAGGATTTAAGGGGGGGTCATTTTCTGGCAAGATAGAATTAACAGGATAGCAAGAAAGTGCGTCGGCTACTGAATTCAATTTTCCTTTTTGATATACGATATCATATTCGTATTCTAAGAGTTGGAGACGCCATCGTTGCATTTTGCTAGTTGGGTCCGTATGATTTAACAACCACTTCAATTGACGGTGGTCGGTTACAATGGTAAATTTGCGTCCAAACAAATATGGTCTGAATGTTTTGCAACCCCAGACTATGGCTACCAGTTCCTTTTCTGTAGTACTATAGTTGGTTTCGCATTTATTAAGAGTTCTTGATGAATAGGCTATTGGATGATCCTTACCAACAGGGCCTTGGGATAGAATAGAGGATATTGCGTGATTAGAGGCGTCGCAGGTGAGATTAAAGGGTTTCGTGAAATTTGAATATTTAAGGACAGGAGCAGTTAGGAATTTATTTTTTAGAGTTTCGAATGATAGGTGATGTTCATTGGTCCAGTTGAAAGGAATATCCTTTTTGAGAAGTGTTGTAAGCGGCTTTGAGGTTTTTGAAAAATCAGAAATAAATCGTCTGTAATAAGATATGAGGCCTAAAAAAGATTTGATGTCCTTTGGACATTTAGGGGTTGGAAATTCTTGTACAGCCTTGACTGTTTGGATCAGGTTTAAGTCCATTTTCTGAGATGATGTGCCCTAAATAGCCAACTTCCTTTTTAAAAAACTCGCACTTATCTGGCTGTTACTTGAGATTAAAGAGCGGAGTCTTTCAAAAACGGCAGTTAGGTTTTGTATATGAGTAGGCAAATCAGGAGAATATATGACGATGTCGTCAATATAAACAAAGCAACGTTCTCCCTGAAGGCCAGTGAGGACTTTGTTCATTAGGCGTTGGAAGGTTGCTGGTGCATTCTTTAATCCGAACGGCATCCTAGTAAATTCGAAGTGACCTTGCGGGACACTAAACGCGGTTTTGCATGCATCTTCTGGCGACATATTAATTTGGTAAAACCCGGACGCTAGATCAAGGGTGGAAAAGTATTTTGAATTTCCTAATTGGTCTAGAATTTCAACTATAATAGGGATAGGGTAAGTTTCGCCAATAGTAATGTCGTTGAGGCGACGGTAATCGATTACTATTCTCCATTTTCTTTGACCCGAAGCGTCAGTTTTCTTTGGTACTATCCAAATTGGTGAGGACCATGGAGATAGAGACGGTTGGATGATTTTTTGATAAAGCATTTTGTTGATTTGTGAATTTACTTCCTGTTTGTGTACTTCGGGAAATCTGTAAGATTTGACATTTATAGGTTGGTCGGAAGAGGTACGGATCTCATTTTGGATGGCATCGGTTGAGGTAAGTATGTCACTAGGTAAATGGAAAACGTCGGAAAATCTGGACCATGTGTCATATAGGGCGTTGCATTCTTCATGGTTTAAATGTGAGACCCGGAGTAATTCCAAAACTTCATTGGTTCTATCTAAACAGGGTTTGTTAGAGTAGTTAATTTGATTGGATTGAGCTGCGTAGTCGACGGCATACAAGGTAAGTTGAAGGTCAGAGTTAAGGGTAACTGGTTCCTCAGAGGTATTGAGTGTAGTTAAATTTTTTTCCTTTACTTAAGTTAAACAATTAGATACATATAAATTTTCGTTCAGATGTTGGTCTAGGATAAGACCTTCCTTTAATTCTTAACTGAGCATTCAATGACCATTTCGGTTCTGTATCGGAGGTATAAGATAAGGAGGTTCAAAGAAATGTAATGGTAGGAACGTGTTCTTGATATATAGTAAATTTTTATTATAGTTAATACTGCAATTATTATCATTCAACATGTCGGATCCTATTATGCCATCGTATGGTAAGTTGATTTTATTTATTACATTAAATTTATGAGATATAATAGATTTTGGTAATTTAATTTTAATTTTGAGGTGTCCTTCAGTTTGGATTGATTCAACTGAGGAATCAATACCTTTTATATTGATAAATTCTTTTTCCAATTTAGGTTTCTGAGGCAAAGAGGAACGTTTTAGTAAACTGACCGAGGACCCTGAGTCAACAAGCAAGTTTAATGGGATATTTGATACGGATGTTTCGACTAAGACATGAGGTAATCTCTATTACCTTTAACAAAAACTCTTTTTTGTTGGATTATTTGTTATTTCAAATACTTTTAATACTGTATTACTTGTAGTTTTCTCTGTAGATTTAGGAAATTCGGTGACTAGGATATTGGATTTAGGAGATTCAGTGGATTCAGCGATTGCAATTGTAGATTTGGGAGAGTTGGTAATTTTAGTAGGTTCAGCGACTGCAATTGTAGATTTGGAAGATATAGTAGATTTAGTAGATTCAGCGACTGCAGTTGTAGATTTGGGAGATTTGGTAGATTTAGTAGATTCAGCGACTGCAATTGTAGATTTGGGAGATTTGGTAGATTTAGTAGATTCAGCGACTGTAATTGTTGATTTGGGAGATTAAGTAGATTTAGTAGATTCAGCTACTGCAATTGTAGATTTGGGAGAGTTGGTAGATTTAGTAGATTCAGCGACTGCAATTGTAGATTTGGAAGATTTAGTACATTTAGTAGATTCAGCGACTGCAGTTGTAGATTTGGGAGATTTGGTAGATTTAGTAGATTCAGCGACTGCAATTGTTGATTTAGGAGATTAAGTAGATTTAGTAGATTCAGCGACTGCAATTGTAGATTTGTGTGAGTTGGTAGATTTAGTAGATTCAGCGACTGCAGTTGTTGATTTGTGAGATTTAGTAGATTTAGTAGATTCTGCGACTGCAGTTGTAGATTTGGGAGAGTTAGTAGATTTAGTAGATTCAGCGACTGCAGTTGTAGATTTGGGAGATTTGGTAGATTTAGTAGATTCAGCGACTGCAGTTGTAGATTTGGGAGATTTGGTAGATTTAGTAGATTCAGCGACTGCAATTGTTGATTTGGGAGATTTAGTAGATTTAGTAGATTCAGCGACTGCAGTTGTAGATTCGGGAGATTTAGTAGATTTAGTAGATTCAGCGACTGCAGTTGTAGATTTGGGAGATTTGGTAAATTTAGTAGATTCAGCGACTGTAATTGTTGATTTGGGAGATTTAGTAGATTTAGTAGATTCAGCGATTGATTTGTTAGTTTGCTTAAATGGCCTGGTGTCTAGTACCACATATCGTCCCGTCCGACACCGTAACGAGACAGTGTTCAGTTTTTTTGTGTATCAACTGTGTCGTAGCCTTCTTCTTCGGGCATTTGGACACTGAAAGGGTCTTGTGAATTTTCGCCTACATAGTTGTTGTTAAATTGGATTGACCTGATTCTTGGGTTGTTAGTATCCTGATTTATTCTGAACCTATTATTGTTAAACTCCCGTTTGGGGCAGTTTTCGATTGTATGGCCCGGGTTTTTACAGTATCTACAAAAATTTGTTTGAGGTATAGGAAGACGGATACGTTGAATTTGTCTAGATTGTTGGAAACTGTTTTGTTGGACTGGCGGCGTAGGGATTTTCTTTTGGAACACTATATTTTGGATTTTTTCTTCGCTTAGTGCCAGGTTTATGGCTTCGTTGAGGTTTTGAGGATCCCTACCATGTTGGATATGCCGGGTTTAAGTCCTAATAAGAATGTATGTAACGCTAGATCTTCCATAGAAGCTACTCTGCCTGAAAGTTCCTTTTTGTATTTGCTTGAAATTGAAATTTCGGTTAATAATTCAGAAAGTGATGTTTCAATCTTAAGTGAGTATTGATGTATTGGTTCATTAGGTAACTGCTTACAATTTTGTAGTTCGGCTAACAAATGTGTGTAATGTTCCTTTTCCCCAAATTGTGTTTGCAAAAATTCCCTTAATTGGGGCCGATTACTAAATTCTTTTATGGAAACTGATAGAGCGATAGGGGATGATATAGGCGATAAGGACGGCTCGTATAAACATCCCGTCGGCGGCTGGACGTTCTCGGAACTCGGAGCGCTGTGCTGGATGCGGCGAGATTGATGTTATATCAATCTTTGACTGCTCCAATCTTCGGGAACCACCGATTGTCGCGTTTATTCGCGGACAGCTGGGTTGTTTAGGGATTTTGATTTGTATAGATCACGCACAGATTTTGTATATAATACAGGTTTGCACAGATTTTCACGGATTTAGTAGATTTTGTACAGATTTTGTATGTAACACAGGTTTGCACTGATATTCACGGATTTGGTAGATTTTGCATAGATTTTACAAAAAACACAGGTTTTGGAAGGATTTATAAATACTTAGTTCGTGAGGCGTACCTGAGGCTTTTACTATCCCACCGCTGCCACCATAAATTTATAAGACCTTTTCTGGCCCCCTTTTTAAAAAAGGATTTTATTTAAACACTAGAAAATAGAAGTTACAAAATAAAACACGATTTGAATTTTGAACACGACCGCTCAACAAACGGCGGAGTTATCGTTGAACATAAAAAAATATATATATACATATATATATATGAATATGCTCTTGAATATAAATGCAACTTTCGCTATGGGATCAACTCTCCTACTTGAAAAAAAAAACAGCTGTTTCCTACAAAATTCTATCTATGCCGTAGCCCTTTTGTGTGAAACAGCAGATTTTTTTTGAAGTAGGATAGTTGATCCCGTAGTAAAAGTTGCTTATATTCTAGAGTATATTCACTCCTGATAATTTGGATACTGACTGGAAAAACACTGTATATTATAGCCGAACGTATAACCGCCTCCTTTTTTGGAAGTCGGTTAAAAATATACCTACTACCTGCTCGTTTCTACAGCTTTTTTGTTTTTTCAACAGTTTAATCATTGTTTTAATTCCATCCCGTGCCCACTTCATTGGGGGTAAAACATTTTTAGTTGTTAATTTTTTTCTTATAAAAAATTAATGTTTAAAACATCATCCAGGTGACCAAATGAATTTTTTGTGGGAGTTTGTTCAAGTGGATTCGAGAATGATTTACATTCTTGAATCCCCTTGAACACACAAAAAATTTCATCAAAATCGGTCCAGCCGTTTAGGAGTTAAAATCCAAACACACGTACAGAGGATTTATATAAATCTATACATATAAAATCCTTTGTCCTGAATGACTGACTGACGGATCAACGCACAGCCAAAACTGCTCATCGTAGAGACCTGAAACTTGCAGGGCATGTTCTTTGTAATGCGTAAGCATCCGATAAGAAGGGATTTTCCGATATTCTACTGCTAAGGGGGTGAAAAGGGGCGAAAAGTTTGTATGGAGAAACGTGATTCCTTGGTCCAATCTACATCATATTTTGCACAAACATTCTGTAATAGAATTATTTGATTATGTGTATCATAGCTTATTGAAATTCGTCCCCTAACGGGGTTAAAAAAGGGAATGAAAGTTGTTTGGGAGCGATTTGCATTAAAGTTAATATCAATACTCCTTAGTGCTTTTGATTTATAGCTCCCACTCACAAGCGATCGATCGATTTAGTTTTTACAATTTAAACATTTAATGGATTCGTAGTTGCAAGTAAATCGGTTTAGATGAATGATGTTTATAGCCTGAGATCCGAGGCCCGCCTAACTAAACTTTTTATATAGAAGTAGATTTTTTTCGCACTTTTGGCGCCCACCGCAGAAAATATCGGGTATGAAATATGCATAGGTATATTCATTATACACACTTATACTACAAAATGAAATTTAATTTATCAGTAAGAGTGTAAGTGACAAGTGTAGTCAGGCTGGCGTGGGATCTCAGTCTATAAATTATCGTAACAACTAAAGCGTCCGTTGTTAACAATTTACCTTAAGGAGCCCCCTACACGGTCCGGTTTTCCTTCAGTTCGGCCTGAACGGATGCAAAATCGTATCGTCTGTGTGCAATTTGGAGATCGCATCAGTCGGCCGGATGGACTGAAGCGATTCGCTCCAGTGTTGCCAACTCTGTTTTTGCGAAACTACTAAACTCGCGTCGTTTTCTACTAAAAACTACTAAAAGAGTACCGATAACTATAGAAAAGCTACTAACCATTGAAATCCCTAAAAAACAACCAAAATTCACTGTATTTTCAGTTTTAATATATTGAAAATATGATAATTTTACCGTAGAAAAATAAAAATATAGTAGGAAATATTACGTAATTAAATTAAATTAATTATAGTAATTAAATTAGAAATTAAATCGGTAGTTTTAAGCGACTTACGGACGCGTGCTACTATGTTGGGGTGTCATAATAGCATATGCAAAATGGCGTACTACCATAGTATTTTGCATATTATGATTACTGTCTGGCTATTTTCTACAAAACCACTACGAACAACTAAATTGCTACTAAAGAGGGAATAAAATACTAAATTTAGTAGTAATCAGTAACAACTAAGTTGGCAACACTAATTCTGACATGACGTACTCGAACGTTGTAAAATTCGAGTGTAAAATAAAACCGGTCAAGTGCGAGTCGGCAAGAGGGGTTTTTTTTTATTAAATAAGGGGGCAAACGAGCAAACGGGTCACCTGATGGTAAGCAACTACCGTCGCCCATGGACACTCGCAACATCAGAAGAGCTGCAGGTGCGTTGCCGGCCTTTTAAGAGGGAATACGCTCTCTTCTTGAAGGTTTGCAGGTCGTATAGGTCCGGAAATACTGCTGGTGACAGTTCGTTCCAGAGTTTTACAGTGCGCGGCAGAAAGTTACGCGAAAAGCGCACGGTGGAAAACTGCCACTCATCAAGATGATAAGGATGGTATGTTTTTCGCGTGGGATGATGGCGAAAAGTTGCAGGTGGTATGATTCCGAACAATTCCTCAGAGCACTCCCCGTGATACAACCGATAGAGGATGCAGAGTGAAGCTACATCTCGGCGTAATTCCAAGGGGTCCAAGCTGATTGAAACACTATGGCAGTCAACAATTCGAGCGGCCCTTCGTTGGATACGATCCAGAGGGAGCAGTTGGTATTTTGGCGCCCCTACCCAGAGATGAGAACAATATTCCATATGAGGCCGAACCTGCGCCTTGTAGAGTTGTAAGCGTTGGTCCGGACTGAAGTACTGTCTCGCTCTGTTAAGAACACCAAGCTTCTTCGAGGCTAACTTGGCCTTACTCTCTAGATGATATCGGAACTGGACTTCGCTCGATATGTTGACGCCAAGTATCTCAATGCTAGGGGAGATGGTTAAAGATGTGCCCTCAAAACGAGGATATACGACCATTGGTGACTTTTTAGTGGTGAACGCGCAGACTTGTGTCTTGGCGGGGTTGAATTGAACAAAGTTACGTCTACCCCATTCCCCAAAGGCCTTCGCAATGTCCAAACTAACATCCAATGCCTCTCCCTTCGACTCAATTGCCTGAGCCCAACGATGAGTTAGGTACTCCAAGAGATCACCAGCCGAGCGACCCTTACGGAATCCGTATTGTATGTCGCTTAGTAATCCCTGGCCGTCCAAGTATCGAAGAAGCTGGCTATTGATAATGGATTCCATTATCTTCGAGAAGAGAGAGGTTATAGCGATTGGTCTGTAGTTGGAAGGATTTGAGCGATCACCTTTTTTGGGGATCGGGTGCACCAAGGCTGTCTTCCAAGAAGCCGGGACGATGCCAGAAAAGTAGGAGAACCGAAAAAGACGCGTCAAGACCGGAGCCAGCTCTGGAGCACACTATTTCAACACAATAGGAGGGATTCCGTCAGGCCCACTCGACTTTTGGATATCAAGGGAACGGAGGGCTTTTCGCACTGAGCGCTGATGATACCGAATATCCGACATGATGCTCGTTCATCGCGGTATGGTCGGCGGTTTCTGCCCCCCGTCATCCAGGGTTCCGTACAAAACGTAAATAATCACGTTTGTTGTATGGGAACCTCAAATTTTTATTTTATTCTGTTTTTAGTATTTGTTGTTATAACGGCAAATGTTGTTATAACGGCAAATGTTGAAATACGTCTACATAATTAGTGAAAATTTTACCTGTCGAGCTATCACGGACCACGGTATAAGAAGGTTAAGATACAGCCTGGTGACAGACGGACGGACAGCAGTCTCAGTAATAGGGTCCCGTTTTTACCTCTTGGGTACGGAACACTAAAAATGGCAACGTGTTCTAAAGAATATTTATTAGAGTACATTGAAGTATTTGAAACTTTAGAGTCACTATGGTTTGTAAAATCTAAAGATTATTACTATAAAACAAAGAGAAATGATTTCTTTAACAATTATTACTGCAAAAATGTATGGCACAATAGTTCGGATTCGTCGATAGCGTGACTACAGTTACAGCAAAATACAATTAATAAATAAAGTAATAACCTAACCAAGAGCATGTCACGACATTTCTAACGAGGGTTCCGTAACTATCAACGTGCAATAGGTTTTCTTTAAATTACTTGAAAAGTTATTGTCATAAAGTTATTACAGAAGCTAGGAGAGTGGACAGGCAGACAGACGGACAAAGCGAAACTATAAGGGGTTTCGTATTACGGAAGCCTAAAAACACGACCGAAGCTCGCGGCAAACCAGATGCGATTTTCCGTGTATGTGCCCGAATCCGTTCAGGCCGAACCTTAGATTAAAACGCCTAGAAACCGGGTACGCGCATGATAAGTGAAGCAAATCATACTTAGCCATAAAGACTGTTTTTGTACCTTATTTTGTAAACACCTGAATAAATCTAGGAATAAGTACTTATGTATAACAGAATAATAATTAGCTAACAATATATATAATAGCTTATTGTATCTACAAGTGTTTCCAAACTACATACAGCAGGTATTTAGTAAGTACGAATATCACTACATAGTATAAAAAAAGTCGCTTTTTTTGTCTGTCCCTATGTATGCTTAGATCTTTAAAACTATGCAACAGATTTTGATACGGGTTTTTTTAATAGATAGAGTGATTCAAGAAGAAGGTTTGTATGTACCTTGTCTTGCCATGAATACTGAAAGAAAGAAAAAAAAATCTATTGCAAATAACATTTATTACTTTTACAGTGTGTTAGTTTAGTACATAAATATAAAACAATTTGAAATATAAAAAGCTTATTCGAAGTGGTCTCCATTGGATGCAATACAGTCCTTTAAACGTTGAGGCCGGTTATCAATAGAAGCACGCACTCTTTCCATGGGAAAATTCCTCACTGCCAATCGTACGGATTGTTTTAGAGACTCCAAATTATCATGGCGTTTAGAGCAAGCCGTACTCTCTAAAACTGACCATAAATCATAATCCAGCGGATTAAGATCGGGACTAGACGACGGCTAGTCTTCAGCTCTGATGAAGTCCGAAACGTTCGTTTCCAACCAAGAGTGCGTAGACCGAGCTTTATGACCCGGCGCCGGGTCTTGCTGGAAGGACCATTCTTGGTTATTGAACATGGTGTTGTTAAGAGGCTTCACTACCTTCTCAAGAATGGTATCTTGATACACTTGTGCCGATGTTTTGATACCTTTTTCACAAAAGTATGGCTCAGTCACTCCTTCATAGCTAATACCCCACCAAACCATCACTGAAGTCAGATAGTGCCCACGTTGCACTCTGTCGACTAATTGGGAAGCTTCCTTAGAGCTTTGAGCATAAATACGGTCATTTTGTTTGTTAAATGGCCAGATATTTTTGTCACAAACAGAGGAGGTCTCATTGTACCTATTAATAGCCCGGTACTCAAACATTTTACTAATACCAAGCGTATGGAGAGTTTTAAAAATTGCATTTGGCTCCATACCTACTTTGTGTAATGCAATCACAGCAATTCGGTTCTCTTTATCACCCCACTCCATTTTAATATCGCAAAATATTGTACAATGTATTGGCGCCAAAATGAGAAAACGCAATGAACAATCATATAAACAGTCGGGTAAAAATTACAGATTAAAATGATATATTGTTTATTTTTAATTGTAACAGTATTTATGACCAGACTAAGTATATAACATACATAATATAGTTGAGCAACACTGATAATTTTAGAGGATTTAATGTCCTAAATAAACACATTTTTTGCGCTTACAATGCAAATGCTGGGTATATATGAGTAGCGATATTAAGCAATACAGCAATCCTTATCCAATTAAGTTAAGGTATAAATACATTGTGCATTTTAATATAGATCAGTATTTTACAGGATGTAATTTAAATTAATATTTTCGAACATATTACAGATTTAAAATGCAGGGAAATAGCGGTTTACTTAATAAAACTAGCTGCCCGTAACCAGTTCATACTTATTATTATGTATTGTATTTTCAGAAGCTATTAGGTCATTTTACATATGAAATTGGCGTTTTGTAAAGGAGGAACATAAAGTCGATTTTTTTAAATCATAATATATTTATTTAATCAAAGTACCATTGATATCTATGCACTTTTGCCATCTCATAGGTAGTTCATTGATTCCTTTACTAAAAAAACCATTCGGACAGGAATCAATAAAATATTTAAAGGTGCTTTGGACTGCCCCATCGGAGTTGAATTTTTTACCTTGCAAGAAGGTATCAAAATTTCGAAAAAAATTGTAATCTGTTGGATTAAGGCCCGGGGATTACGGTGGATGTCTTAGATATTCCAATTGAAGCTCCTCTAATTTGGTAGCCGTCTGTTGTGCAGTGTGTGGTCTAGCGTTGTCCTGAAGCAGCAGTGGCCTAGAGTGAATGACCAACCTCAGTTGTTTAGCAGCTAGCTTTTCCATCATGATTTGCAGTCGCTGGCAATAGACATCTGCCGTAATCGTCTTGCCAGATTTATGATAGCTGTAGTGAACGACACCGGCACTAGTCCACCAAACGCTCACAAGTAACTTTTTTTGAGTCAATTTTCGCTTGAGGCTTTGGCTGGTTCGCCAGGTTTCAGTCATTGCGATGAGCGTTTCCGATTATCGTACAGGATCCACTTTTCATCACAGGTCGATTTAAAGTCCCTTCATTATTTTGCCGGTTGAGTAATTTAACGCAGCAGTCGACGCGCCTTTGTCGGTTTGCTGCACTCAATTCATGAGGTACCCACATTTCAAGCTTTTTCACCTTCCCAATTTGCTTCAAGTGGATTAAAACAGTTTTATCACTAATACCGCAGCCTGCAGCTAACTCGGACGTGGTTTGCGATGGATCCGCTTCCACAATAGCCTTCAATTCTTCATTATCAACTCCGGCTGCCCACAGGGCTTGTTCTGCAGGTCGAAATTTCCAGAACGAAAACGTTGGAACAAAAAACGCACTGTGTTTTCTTTTGCGACACCGCCACCATACACATCATTAATCCTTCGAGTCGTTGCTGCAGCACTGGTGCCACGGTGGAACTCGTACTCAAATATAATACGATATTTCAAGTTTTCCATATTGTAAACAGAGTGACGCAAAGAAAAAACCAAAAGAGGAAAAAACAAATAAATTACGGTTTTCGAAACACAAATGCATGAGTAAATAGCGGTATAAATTTGAAACTGGAATTCCTAACCAAGGAAGATATATTTGAGATCAAAGTGGCCTGTACGACAAAACGTTTTTCATTGTATAGTTTCATGTGTAAGGACCTAATATTTAGACGGATACAGTTGATTCTTATCAAATTAAATACGTTACTCACTTTAAGCATTTTATACACATTATAGTAGCCCTTTAAATCGTACAGTTTAAATTAATATCTTATATTCGATTTTACCCATTGGGTACGAAACTCCAAAAACATTTTCAATATTGTATACAGAAGTATATTGCAGTGGGTAGAGTTATTTGCTGAAGAAATTTTTTCTCCAAGAACACTGTTTCACCCGGATGAAGCCGCGGGCAAAAGCTAGTAAATTATAATACTTCAACATACATAACTATCAATTACCTACTTTAATTAAATACTTCAGTCGATTCAAACATTTTGTCATTGAAATAAATACTTATAATATACATTCAAAATTAAATGTATTAAAGTATATTTTGTAAAAATAGTTTATAGATAAGTAATAATAATTATTGTTTAAATTTCATTTTTTTTTAATCCTTATCTTTGTATCAATAATAATAAACTTATGTTAGAAATCAGCATATCGGAATATGATATTATGTGGTTAGATAAATCAGATAAGTTATGTATCAACTTGGAAAATGGGGCTTCCCCCACTGGCCACTTGCCATTACCAAATCCCAAGTCCCAAGTCCCAAGTGCCAACTGCCAACCCATACCTAATTAATTAATTATTTAAGGAAGAATTTATTTATTTTAATCCTTATTATTTTAATCCTTCAACTTCCTTAGTATAATTTATGAACCACGTCGGCTGTGCTAGTCCCAAGTCCCAACTTCCAACGCGTTTGACATTTTAGTATTACGTGTAACTATTTGGCAATGATATTTGGCGTTAATAATTTTATTATTCAAATAACCTCGACTTGTTTAACCTTGAAAAAACAACTACCTACTTATTTAATCAATTCGGTTCCGATGTTTTTTAGTGGAGTGAGCAGTAAGCTTAATGTCAAAGGTAAAGTGAAACGAAGAGATATTGTCATCTTGCGAAATAAGTATTACTTACCTACTTGCATAGATTAGCGTATTCATTCTATACGTACTTACAAATATTTTTTTATTATTATAAATATTTTTTTCAATATTCATCATTCATCGTGTACTCATATAAAATTTAAACTACTTACCTAAGTTTTCATGGTTTACCTTACCTACCTACCAGTAGGTAGTTAGGCCTACCTACTTACTTACCTTTTATTCAACCAACCTGCATAATATTATATGCTAGCCCCATTAATTTATTTCATACTAGCTTTTGCCCGCAGCTTCCCCCGCGTGGGAGTGTTCGTGGCAAAAAACTTCTGTAGCTTTAATTACTGCAATACAGTAATAGCACAGAGTAAACATTTATACTTATAATAAGTTATCACACGTACTTTTTAATTTTTATTATAGGTATCTCCTAGATAATGTAATAAAATATTATATCCGTCTTAATAGCTTCTGAAAACACCACATTATTTGTGATCATTTTTAGGGTTCCGTAATACTCAAGGGACCCTTATAGTTTCGCTCTGTCCGTCCGTCTGTCTATCCGCGCTTCTAGCTTCTGTTATTATCAATGTAAATGGATGAAATTTTCGTACAGTTAAAGACTGTATATAGATCTCGGTTTTAGCATCATAAAATAAAAATAATTTTCCATGCTGAATGATCATGTTAAATACTCTTCAAGAAAATTATTTTAAACTAAATCGGACAGTAACTTTTGAAGTAATTTGGAAAAGCCTACTAGTTAGTTACGGAACCCTCCTTAGACATGTCCTGACAAGCTCTTGGTTAGGTTAGAACATTTAAACTTAGAATAGGTATAGTAACCTATCCTTAAAATATAGACATATCTTTGCCATCGCAGACTTTTTATAGACACCATGGTACCATTGGTACCGACTTCAAAAATATGAAGATTGAGTAGAGAAATAGTTAAAAATTTTGCCGAATTTAAAAGGGGAATTATTTGGAAAAGAAGTTTTATTTCATACTTTTTTGTGCATTTTTACTTTGGAAGACGGTTTTCATTTTTCGTTTAAAATAATAATATTTTCCTTTTTATTTATATTTATTACTAGCTGTCCCGACACACGTTGTCCTGTCGCACCTATAAATATAGTGTTAATATTTTCCCCGCAATTTTTTCAATATTTCTCACCGCTTAAATTTCCAGACAGACCAAAATTGGCCAAATCGGTCCAGCCGGTCTCAAGTTTTAGCGAGACATTGGAATTGCAATCCATTTTTATTAGGTACCTATATTATATAAGATAAGATTTTCCATTACTTTGTAATTTTCCATATCAATTCACAAATTGTATAAACTTTATGTCACGTCCCACGGGAACGGGATAAAAAGTGTCCTTTGTCCGTCTCCTGGTTGTAAGCTACCTCTCCATCAATTTTCAGCTAAATTGGTTTTCAGCCGTTCTTGAGTTATAAATAGTGTAACTAACACGACTTTCTTATATATATATATATATATATATATATATATATATATATATATATATATATATATATATATATATATATATATTATTAACACATTTTAAGAAAGTTACTAATACAAAAAAAGCCTCCGTTATTATCACTCTCTCGGTTTTCTGAGAGGCCGTGGTATTTCAACGAATGAGCATTACCGATCTGTGGACCAAATAAAAAATCACCAGTGATGATAATGATAAGACACTATATTATTAAATAATTATTATTATCTATTGTAGTAGTCGGCGGAAAAAATGTAGCAGTAAGCATTAAATAAATAATATTTTATAGTGATGATGATGATCACGAATATAATTTTAGAATTTAGAAGCTTAATTTCAAAGACATTGATATCGGTGTACAAAACTATGAGGAGTACCTATGTCACCATAATAATATGTTGGTGTATCTTAAGAAGATGGTGGTGATGATGATGATGATTACTGTAAGTGGCATATGTTTGCAGTTATTTAAACAATGCCGAAATTTCTAAATATATATCTTTAAAGACTAAGGAATTCACTATACCTAAATATCCTTATTGTTTTGAGGTGTTCTCTCGATTCCTTGTGGACGCTTTCATCAGGTCTCCACCTTGGTGACTTAGGGACCAATTTCGAATTATATTCTATACAACAACAAAATAATTTTGAAAATGCTTCGACAAACGGCAGAGTTATGTTCAAAAATATACGTGTCGGTGTAAAATACTATGAAAAGTACCTATTATACCTATAAAGTACCTAGTACCTATATCATCATAGGGTGATGGTGTTATGAAGGCGGTGATTGCTGATGATTACTTTAATTGACATAGTGGCATATGCTTTCAGTTCTTTAAGCAACGCCGAACTATAACGACTCGGGAGTACTGTTCAGTACTTTTGGATCTAGAGTATACCTACCTTGGTGCAAAATATTTATTTTTGGTAGTATATGCCTGGACTACTTCAGAAAAAGTCAAAATCACTATTTGGTGTTTTTATAAATTTCGAGGAGTTCCTTTGGTGACTTTGGTGTCAAAAAGACCAATTGAGGATAAACCCTTTACAGCAAAAAAAAAGAGTTTTGAAAATCGGTCCACAGATCGTTTAAAGTATATTCACTCCTGAAAGTTTGGACAGTAACTGAAAAAACACCAGGTACCTATATATTATAACCGCCTCGTTTTTTGGAAGTCGGTTAATTAAATTTTGGAGTGCAGTAACGAAAACGCATTAGTGAAAACCACATTCAAATAGGTTAAGCCGTTGACTTCGTACGCGCAAAAGCAAATATCGCGGAAACCGTACATTTTTCCGCAATAAAAAGTTGCCTATGTGTTAATTCAGAGTCTAAACTAGTACCACAGCAAATTTCATCAAAATCCGTTCAGTAGATCTGAGATTAGCGCGTACAAACGTATAGAAAAACAGATAATATACATATATATCTATATATAGATAGATTTGGAACTTTATCCAACTAACCTCGTTACTAAAAGAATTTAGAAAACTTTACAATAATAATGATTGGTATCGCTATATTTATAAATCAAAGTCGCATGTTGTAAGTAATATGAGTGAAAGTATCAAACAGGGCAATAATAAAGTAATTAAATATAGTTACTCCACTATGTGTCAAAGCCAAATACCAATACAATTACTAATGTTATGAAACCCAGAAATTAGAAAAAAACAAATTTAGCTAGGTACTTATAAATGCCTACCGTTTCGTTTGTACAGGGGGAATCAATCTATTTTCTGTATGGAATCAACTATTAGCTCATTACATATTAAATTGACGTTTTGTAAGGGAGGAACATGAAGTCGATTTTTTTTTAAAAATCGTTTATTTAATCAAAGTGCTATCTATGCACTTTTGCCATCTCATAGGTAGTTCATTGTTTCCATTACTACAATGGTAATCTGTTTGAGCAAGGTCCAGGGAATACGGTGGATGTCTAAGACATTCCTATTGAAGCTCCTCTAATTTACGTATTTCGTATATATTATTATCGTACAAGATCCACTTTTCATCACAGGTAATGATTGGATTTAAAATCCCTTCATTATTGTGCCGGTTGAGTAATGTAACGTAGTAGTCGACGCGCATTCGTCGGCTTGCTGCACTCAATTCATGAGGTATCCACCTTTCAAGCTTTTTCACCTTCCAAATTTGTTACAAGAGAATTAAAACAGTTTTATCACTAACACCGCAACCTGCAGCTAACTCGTACGTGGTTTGCGATGGATCCGCTTCCACAATAGCCTTCTATTCTTCATTATCAACTTTGGTCTCCGGTCGTCCACGGGGCTTGTTCTGCAGGTGGAAATTTCCAGAACGAAAACGTTGGAACAGAAAACGCATTGTATTTTCTATTGCGACACCGCCGCTACACACATCATTATTCCTTCGAGCCGTTTCTGCAGTCGATGGTCAGTTGCGACCATGTGGAGATTATAGAGCGCTTAACGCTATCACTAAGCCCGATAGATTTCCTATCCCCCGTATACATGATTTTACATACATATTACAGGGCAAAAATGTATTTACACGTATCGACATCAATCGCGCGTATCATTTTATTATGGTTGCTCCTGAAGACGTTGAAAAAACCGCTATAATTACACCTTTCGGCTTATTTCAATTGAAATAAGCGACGAATGAAATGACGAATGACATTTGGCGTTCGTAATGCCGCGCAAACTTTTCAACGGTTTATGAAACATACTGTTGTAGAAGGTTTAGATTTTTCATTTACGTATATTGATTACGTCATAATTGCAAGTGAAGATTTAGTTATCCATAAGTTTTCGAGCGATTAAATAAATTCGGTCTTCCTATTAACTTAAACAAATGCTCATTTGGACAGCCTAAAGTCGAATTTTTAGGTTTTGGAGTATCCGCGAATTTTACTTTACTTTATAATTTAGTAATGATCTAAATTTTAATTTACATCATCTCAAACTTTTTCGTCTGTGTGTTGCATGTCGCGTGACGGTCGGCCGCGGAGTAGGGATAAAATGAAAGGCGCTCGTCAGAGCAGCCGAGGCCAATATGGCGGCGCCTATAGTTCGCATCAGCTGACCGGGGCGGCTGCCCCCTTAAAGAAAAAATTGCTGCAATTTGCATTTTTCCTAGGCCTAAAACGGTCGAAGAATTGTGTAGGTTTTTAAGGAATGGTCAATTTTTATATTACATTTGCCGAATGCAGTAGAATATCAGGATGAGCTTAGTCAATATTTAAAATCTTCTAAGAAAATGGATAATACTAAAATTATTTGGACCGAAAAGTCAAACGAAGCATTTATTCAATGTAAAAATAAGTTGCAGCTAGCTGCAAACTTAACGTACCCGAAACCTAACACTCCGCTTGCACTTATGACTGACACATCAAGTACGAGCGTGGGAGCGGTGTTGCAACAGCGCATAACCGGCGCGTGGACGCCGCTTGGTTACTTTTACCAAGAAGATGTCACCTACTCAACAAAAATATAGCACTTTTGACCGAGAATTACTAGCAATTTATTAAGCCGTTAAGAAAATTAGGAATATGGTAGAAGGTCAAGATTTGGTGATCTATACAGATCATAAGCCCTTAACTTATGCTTTTTCGAAGGTCGGTAGTGATAGTGAGTTGCCAAGGCGCGTTAAACAGTTACTTTTCATCAGTGAATTCACTACGAGCATTCATCACATTGATGGTGATAAAAATACCGTAGCTGATACGTTGTCTCGCGAAGAGAGTATATCCTGTTCAGGACATTCCGATTACTCCGCAGTTAGCCACGCGCAGAATGATGATAATGAATTAAATAAGTTACGTCAAAATAATAAATTTAATTTTAAACAGGTAATTTTACCCAGTAGCGACATAGGCATGTAGTGTGAAGTGTCCACCGATCGAGCTAGACCTTATTTACTTAAAGCATCTAGGAAAATCGTTTTTGAGAATATTAATAACCTTAGTCACCCCGGAATTCGTACCTCGCGCAAGCTATTAAAGGGAAGATTTTTCTGGGAAAACATTAAATTTTATAAATTACGTCACTAACGTAGCTATGTGGACAAAGTCGTGTATTTCGTGTTTTGAGTTTTGACACTACAAGCTAAAGCTAAAGCTAAAATTCATCGACATAATAAGTCGGAGCTAGGACATTTTTCGTCGACACGTCGACAGCGGACAAGCAGAACGCTTTACAGCTTTACACATATTCACGTTGATATCGTAGGCCCCTTGCCGATATCCTTGCATGACTACAGGTATCTCGTTACAATTATAGATAGAGAGACTGGATGGCCGGAAGTTTTTCCCGTAAAAGATATATCTGCTGACACTATTTCAAAAGTAATATTCGAAGGTTGGATTGTTCGCTATGCCATCCCTCATCAACTTACGAGTGACCAAGGGAGACAATTCGAAAGCAATATTTTTCAGCAGCTCATGAAATATTTAGGAATTTATAAGACTCGCCTACCCTATCACCCCCAGAGTAATGGGATGGTAGAGAGATGACACAGATCTCTCAAAGCCGCACTTATGGCTAGATTAAATTGTAAAACTTTGTCGAAGAATTACCTATAGTCATGTTAGCACTTCGAGCTGCGCCTAGATCTGACACCGGTGTCAGCGCAGCCGAACTTACCTTCGGTCAGTCATTAAGACTACCTGGAGAATTTTTAGATCATAAAAGTTAAAAATATGAAATGAAAGTGAATACGTGGAAAGGTTGCGAAAGGTGATACGCGATCTCAAGCCAAGACCGATATCACATAAGGATGCGACCACGGTGTTCGTACACCCGGAGCTAACTCGCTGTACACATGTTTTCGTGCGCAACGACTCAGTTCGCAAAATCGCTACATCCTCCGTATGACGGACCTTTTAAAATTTTAGAAAGGAAGGATAAAACTTATTTGATCGAAATGTCTGGTCGGAATACATATATTTCAATTGATCGTTTAAAACCTGCATTTACTAGTAATTATTTAGATACTGACAAAAGTCATACTGATATTCATACTAAGCAGGAAATTGGAATTCCTAACCAAAGAAGATATAATTGAGATCAAAGTGGCCAGTATGACAAAACGTAAATTTCAAAATAAAAAAACCATTTCATGTATAGAATCATATCATCTCATCTCAAGAAATAATTTTTTTTTTGAGTAGGACAATTATTTTTCCGCCTAAACGTCTTAATTTAAGCAGTAAATTATGTGCCCGAAATATCCGTAATTGATTTTTCTAGACCTTATATGACATTGACATTTGACTCAACTCATGTGTTCGATTTTCAACTCTATTGTCTCAGCGCTGAGTTCTATTTTCAATGCTCTGAATTTTCACCTGTGTTCAGGATTCCGGAGCATATTATAGTCCCAGCCTAAATCTTCCATCCAAAACTTCAGGTATGTAACAAAAAATATTTTCCCGCTCATACAATTTTAAATGCAGTAATCTATTTATCCTACCTTTTCATAATCTTAAACTAACATTTTTGTTTATAATTAACACTTCATATCAATAGAATTAATGATAAAAGATCAAAGATTTCAAGGAACTGCGACATCGGATTGTAATTTAAACAAAGGCGACCAATAGATAAAGTATTAAAAGTGATTGTCTGATAAGATAAGTAATCAATAGCTATACCCCGTACCATATACATTTAATAGGGAAACTTTTATGCGATGAGTGCTATATAGGTACTTAATTATTATACAATCATTAATACCACAGCAATAGTCATAGCTAAGGTATTTTTCGTCATCAACGTAGGCTCAATAAACCAAAAATTTTTAATTTTCAATCTTCTACTAGGTACATATATAGGGTTGCCATTCGTCCCGATATATCGGGACTGTCACCGTTATTAGGCCTTCTGTCCCGACGTCCCGACAAAGCACTATTACGTCCGGTTTTATCGCGCTATCAAAGCAATTCAAATACTTTTTGGACGACTGTCGCTTTCAACAATATAATTATTTAAAAAACTTTTTGGAGGCTACAGTTGACACGGAAGAGTGGAAGGCCATACATTCAGTAGAAGAGAAGTGGATTTACTTTTTTAATCTTACAGAAAATCCTGAAAGAAAATGCCAAATGCTCAAATTGTGTCAATATTTGTTTGCAATACCTAGCCACAACGCTTCTGTCGAAAGAATAAATATGTAAAGGGCCAAAAAGAATTACTTAAAAAAGTAAAGTCGTCAGAAAAATATGACCAACCTACGTGTAGTACTGCGTCCATACAGTAGTAGTAGAATTTGTATTTTTTTTTAAATAAAAGATATTCATACGTTTTTTTTCTCTTTGCGTCCCGACACGAGCCTTCCCAAATATGGAAACCCTATTAACATATACCACACAAACCACTAGCTTTTGCACGCGGCTTAGCCCGCGTAGTATAGTGTTCTTGGAGAAAAAACTACTTCGGCGAATAACTCTCTATTTACATTAATATACCTACTTCTGATACAATATTGAAAATGTTTATAGGTTTACCTAATGCAAATGGTTAAAAATGGGACCCTATCACCTCGACGCGACATGCGCGACCACTTGATATACATTATATTATTATATCTATCGCGCTTGAGTATAAAGAGACTATTTAAAAAAACCGCATCAAAATCCGTTGCGTAGATTTAAAGATCTAAGCATACAATATAGGTACATAGGGACAGCAACTTGTTTTATACTACGTAGTGAATAATCATTTAATTTGCCATTCAAATATAATTTGACATTCCAACAAAACTGGCCAACTACCTCTATGGAAATTCCATAAGAACTGCAGTACAGAATATTCGTTGAGCGAGCACCGAGTCGCGCCTCGCGAGTGCCGCCGAGACATGTCCCTGCATTTTAAATCTGTAATATCTTCGAAAATATTCATTTAAATTACATGCTATAAAGGGCCATATTGATCTATATTAAATGCACAATGTATTTAAGGTACTAAATTGGATAAGGATTAATGCTGTATTGCTTAAAATCGCTTCGTAAATAAGCTATTGAATTTAAATCAAAGTAAAGGATAAAAAAATGGTTATTGTGGGTTATCCCTAAGAGATAGATATATGCTATCACGGACTTTTTTGTAGGCTTTTTTATTATGAACAAAACTGTAGTACATTATTTTGATCTATCTCGTAGGGTTCAGCCACCGTTTGCAATGTAAGCGGAAAAAATGTAATTATTTACGACATCACATTAGAAACCTCAAAAATAACCTCAAAGTATTTCTCCACTATTTAATCAATGTTATTATACATATAAACCTTTCTCTTCAATCACTCTATCTATTAAAAAAACCGCATCAAAATCCGTTGCATAGTTTTAAAGATTAAAATTCTAAAGCATACATAGGGATATAGGGACAGAGAAAGCGACTTTGTTTTATACCAGGGGTCTCCAAACTACGGCCCGAGGGCCACATCCGGCCCGCGGACAGATTTTGTCCGGCCCGCGGAGAGCTAACATACTTGAAAACTCCTTTTAGAGAACATATATTTTATAGTAAATTAAATTTAGTTTACTGAAGTATTCTAATTTTATGTTGAATAATTATTAATATGACATCTACATTGATATGGTCATGGGCTAACTACTCATAACATTGTTGTAGGCTTATTGTTATTGTTTTTGTGATAAGTTGGATAAAGAAACACAGAATTGTAATGAGTAAAGACATGTATAATATGCAGAAAATTTAACTTCAGTATATAATAACTAACAAATTATTGAAATGAATACAACTAACATTTTATACATTTTAAATAAAAACATAACTTATAACAAGCATAATGACATATGAAATACTAATGAGATTTATGTAATTGAGATTTTCCACTGACAATAGTTTGTAGTCGTGGACTAATTTTACTTGTACCAATTATTAAAAGAGATTTAAGATGCTCATCAGTTAATTTAGATCTGTAAACATTTTTTGTGTACTTCATTTTGGAGAAGGTCTTCTCACACAAATAAGTAGTACCAAAAACAGAAAACAGCCCACGAGCAAATTTATGCATATTATCAAATTGTGTCAGTGGAAGACCCTTATAAAATTCCAACAAAGATGAGTTTTAATATTTGTTCTTAATTATATCACTGCACTGTAGATCAATCATTTCCTTTTGAAGTTCCGGGGCTAGGGTTTCAATGTAAGTATCAAAAGGATTCTGAAAAATCTTAATTTGATTCGCAATGGCAACAAAGTCCGAGAAACGAGTATCAAAATTTATTTTCAAAGCACTCAAAGTTTCGATTGCAAAATCGATAGGAAACTCAGTCTCAGTGGTGTGGCTGAAGATTTCACATGTTTTATAATGTAAAAAACATTTACTTCGTAGTTATGATTGAAACAGTTCATGATCAATTTCTTTCGTAATGATTTGATATTAGTGTATAAATCAGGAAGATGCTGGTTTTCTCCTTGCAATCTCAAATGCAGTTCGTTCACATGTTTCGTCAAATCAACATAGAATGCTAACTTCCACAGCCATGCGTTGTTTTGTAATTCAGTAAGAGGGCGATGCTTTTCATTCAAAAAAATTTCGATCATTGCTCGAAGTTCAAAAAAGCGCTGAAGGACTTTCCCACAACTAAGCCAACGTACGGCAGTATGACAAGGTAAGTCATTTAGTCCAATCTCCTCAATAAATTGTCGGAATTGTCGGTGATTCAGCCCAAAAGATCTGATAAAATTAACAGTTGATATGACTGGTTTCAGAACTTCAGACATATCCAAACATTTTCCGCACAAAGACTGTTGATGAATGATACAATGTAAGACTAATGGTTTTGAACCACCGTCATTTTCTACAGCTTTTGACACAAGAGCGACCACTCCTTTATCTTTCCCACTCATGTTTTTGCCTCCATCAGTTGTAATACATTTCAAGTTTTTCCATCGTAGATTCTTTTGATTAATGCCCATTTCAACTCCTTTAATAATATCTGTACCAGTAGTTGTGCCATGAATACTATACATATCAAGAAGTTCTTCATGCACTTCATAGCTTTTATCTACTCCTCGAATATAAATCAACACCTGAGCAGTATCTGACACATCCGTTGACTCATCCAAGGCCAAAGAAAACCACTCAACATGTTGTTGTCACCATTTTTGTCGAACAGTTGAGAGGATATATTTTCAGCGATGTTTTCTACCCTTCGAGCCACAGTGTTTGCTGACATACTGACAGTTTTTAATAAATTTACCTTTTCAGGGCACATTTCTTCGGCTACTGCAATTATGCATTCCTTGATCATTTCTCCATCGGTGAATGGTTTTCCACGTTTTGCAATTTCAAGAGCCACACAAAAGCTGACACGAGTTGCAGCCTCTTGTTCAGTTTTGAGTTTTGTAAATAAAGATTGCTGCGATTTCAATCCGCGCTTCATAGCTTCGAATTTTTCTGTCCGCAAACTTCCTGTATATTTTGAGTAGTTTTGAAAATGTTTTGTTTCATAATGACGTTTAATGTTATATTCCTTGAGAACGGCTATGCTCTCATTGCAAATCAAACATAGCGCCTTGTTACTGGACTCCATTACGAAATACTGAATGTTCCACTGATTTTTGAATTTTCTGCATTCACTATCAATTTTTCCCTTTTTTTCCATACTACTAAATCACACACAAAAGCAACAATTCAACGTTCAAAACACGTTTTAAGGAGGTACGCACTATTTTAGTTCACAACAGTGTCATAGGAACTGACTTGTGATTGCGCCACTAGCCTTCTTATATATTCCAATTACTGCCATCTAGAAGTGAGTGGAAGACACCAGAACTTTCTCGAACCAACGAGATTATTCTTACGTGCTATTAGCGCCATCTGTTAGCGATAGAAGGTACTACCTATTTCCGCTTGTGTCCACCAGATGTCGTGTCACGTTACTCCTCATGGCTCGTACTCTATGACTAATCTAGAAATTACAGATAATGACAGGAAAATTAATAATATGCAGTGTTGCCGTTTTGCGGACTTTAGTCCGATTTGCAGCCTTTTTTAAACGTCGCGTACTTATTCGGACTTTTTTTTTCATCAGTGGACTATTTCACTTTTTACCACCGGCAACAATGATAATATGGTTTTGGCCCTCGGAACTTACTGGAGTAATCAGTATGGCCCTAAGGCTGGAAAGTTTGGAGACCCCTGTTTTATACTATATAGTGATTATAAATCAGCTCATTAGCTACATGAAAACTATAATAAACAAATTTATAGTCGAGGCATCTTTTGAGATTTTTGGGGCCATTTTAACATTTGAAGTATGTTGAAAACAAGATGGCTGACATTTGAAGTATGATGAATACCAACATGGCGTAACTTTTTCTTGTATGAAGATTTCTTCTGTCAAATGTATACGTCATAGCCTATCTTGAGTTTTGAAATATTTTAAAAACTTATATTAAAATCACAAATTTTGAAAAATATAGAGAAGAGATAAAAAAATTGTCAATTAAAAAGAAAACTCAAAAGCCCAGATACTTTTCTCGTAAAATATATGTATAAATTTTGGAAAATCGGTTAAATATGAAAATGTTGGAAATTATGGGAACTACAATTCTTTAAACTTTACAGGATCAACATCGATGCAGTATATTGATGCAGATTTAAATTCAAAGATACAAATTACCTACTTAAAATGTTCTTCTTATCCTAAGTACTATGTGGCAGTACATAAATCCTATATGATTTATCTGCTAGAACATAACTTTCACGAGTGAAAACTTTTAGCCCCTCAGGACCCAGCCTATGTTGACTTTACCCTGGCGCTGTGTTGCAACTTGCAAAGTTGCAATGTAAGTGGAATGTTTTTTTGAAAGTTAGGTACTTATGTTTCGTCATTGTCTATCACACTGAAGTATTGCTTGTTGCTTAACACTGTAGTGTAACCTGCCGTTTGTGGTACGATGCTAGTCTAGGCCGATCTCAGAGTGGCGGGGGTGGAGCAAACAAGTAGGTCAGCTTATGAAACAGAGAGAGGTGTCTGTTCAAATTATATGCATACAATACACGCGACGAATTAATAAAAGACGATTTTTGGCTGAATATTGGCTTAATACACTGAATATACATATCAATCTAACAGCTCTAGACTTTTTACCTAATAGAGCTGATTACCTACAAAAACTCTACAAACAATGTACAATTATTTAAATACAAGGTACAATTATTTGAACTACGCTACGTTAATACTACTCCGACTACATTAGTAACTAATATAAGAGTTCACTGAGTTGGCTCCATTACATTCAAAGTTAGTAATTAAATTAGCTATTTTATGTTTCCGTAATTCACGTCTCGGAACCCTTATAGTTTCGTCCGTCGTCTTCGGCTTACTGTCTAAACGGTTAGTGCGAGATATGCGAGTGCGAGATAATCAACTTTAAAGCGTTTTTTTTTTGTTAAAATAGTGCTTTTTTTACTAACCTACCTTAGGTTGCAAACGATCATTACCCAGAAACAACACCGTCAATTATTATAAAATCCAAAGGATTTCTCAAAACAAACAAAATATTATGATACATGAACATGATATTACGGTCCATAATTTCAAGAATATTAGGTAAGTACTAAAAACATTTTGTACCGGAGTCCTTTATTCCATAATAATTTACCATCGCAAGCACCAGTGTGTGTAATTCAAAAATAAAGAAACGAAAACCCGTTGCAGTAATGCAGTTAGGTGTTTGGATGTCAGTGGCCGAGCTCATACACACAAACACAATACGATCCGCGACGTCCTTCGCGTCATGCTTAGTGATACGACTTGGTGAATACGAGCACGACCGCCGTCGTCGATAAGTAACGCAGTTTTTCCCGAAAAATAGAACGCCCTAGACCAGGGGTCGGCAACCTGCGGCTCGCGAGCCACATGCGGCTCTTTAGTAGGTACTATACGCAAAAATTATTTAATTTATCATAAAAAAAAAACTATTAAAAATCGTTTTGAATCGATGAATGACTTAGCCACTTGAAATCACTTTCCCCGCAGACAGAGGCGGCGTTAGGCGTGGGCAACGTGGGCCACAATCGTGCGCTTCCGACGCAAGACAGTTTGGCCTCTTCGTCAGTTCTTATGAATAATAGATTAGTTTTTATCAAAAGCTTTATTTATGCTAGTACTATTTATTGTTGGAAAGACAAAAAATTGTGGCTCTTCAAAAAGTTAGAAAGTTAAGTGTAATTAATTTTTTACTCTTCCGACTCAAAAGGTTGCCGACCCCTGCGCTAGACGTGTTTCCCTCCCTCTGGAACTCAGGAAAGAATAATAAAGAAGAAATTGAAAAGTACATAAAATACTAGATACCTATGTAGGTATTTAAATCAATTTACTGCTACAAAACGGCAGACCGTGCGTCGCGGCACGTTGCGATGTCGTTGATTTTATCGTTGCGACTTGCGGCATCGTATCGTGTTAATGGGGCTAAGTCAAGGTGATTTCGAAGTGTATGAGACCGTTCAACTCATGGCGGCGAAATTCCACGGTACATACTACAACGCACATGGAATAATAAGCAACTTATTTTTTCGTTGACCTGCATTAGTTACCTCCACTACCATATACATCCAGGACATCCTCAAAGTTCAAACATGCCTATAAATAACTTACTTACTTCTAGGCAAGCTAGTTTCGTGTAGATTTATTTACTTTTAATAAGAGTTAAGTAAGTACTTATAAGTACCTAAGCAGAATAACACAATTTTAATCACCTGTATGATGTAGTCAATATACTATAGTTAATATATTGATAATGATATATTTTAATTGAGAGCTGAAGCCGATCAGTAATAATTATTATCTACAATGGGTGAACCCTAAAAATAGTAGGTACGGAATTAATACCGACTATCAAAATTACACTAGCACCGTGAAGGTTACGTCGCCGAAGGCCACCCACCAGTCTCGCAACATTTCTCTTGCAGTTGGAACAAAGGCTAGTTGCAGTCCCCTTCACTGGTGCTTTATGTTTAGCAGTAACAGGAAGCCTACCCAAGGCAATCTCGCTGCTTTCCTTCGAAACCACGTCGACCACATCACTTTTAAATAAAAAAACCGGCCAAGTGCGAGTCGGACTTGCGCACGTAGGGTTCCGTACCACTATACCAATATTTTACCTGTTTACTTATTATCTCGTTATTTTTGTATCAAGTAGGCGCATTTAACAAGTTATCCAAAAATAACAAAGTTATATAAGCTGTTAGTTTTCCTTTAAAGTTCATCACATGGATTTTATCAGATTTTTCGAGCTAGCCGTTTAGCTGTTAAAGGGCGCCCTATTTCAACAAAAAAATGCGCTTTAGAGTTGAGTACCTAAATAAAAAAATCGTCTTAGCAACGATCTCAATATTTTTAAAAGACCTATCTAATGATACCCCGCACTCAGGGGTAGACGCAAAAAAAAAACAGTCATCCCCACTTTACGTGGAGGTACCCCAAAAAAAAAATTTCGTGATTTTATTTTAGCACTTTGTCGACGTAGTAAATACAGATCTCCATGAAAAGTTTCATCTTTCTTTCTATTCTAGCACTTACCGTTTGGACGGTAAGCCGAAGACGGACGGACGGACAAACATGACGAAACCATAAGGGTTCCGACTTCTGAGACGTAAACTACGGAGCCCTAAAAAGTATTTTGAGAGGAAGCCTAGTGTCTAAATGTTAGCAATTATTTTTGTATAGTTTCTTTTCATTTTTGGGGAAAATCTACTTACTTACTGATCTGATTTCTTCTGAACATCTTTTAAACATATTTAATTGTGGTATCAGTTAGTTACAACCAGGGGTAGAGGATCCTTAGACATACCTATATTATTCGCAAGACTGAAAACTTCTAGCGAAGAACAAGAAGAGATCTCATCATCATAATTTGTAACATCTTATAACGAAATTATTGAGTAAACGATGTATGAGGTAATTTATTGGGTAATTTGCTAGTCGTTTGACAAGCACCCAAACCGGTACCCAGAGGTATTGAGATTGAAAGTTCATCTTGCGACATTTCGACGCCCATATGAATTTAGCATTCTTATTATACTTGCGCATATTATATTTTATTTTATAGATTTTGGAATCCGGATAGATACCTACCGAGATTGTAGATTAGTGGCAACAACCATACAACTTAACAAGGTTGATCTGGGGGCTTGGCAGGCCCCCGCTAAGACGAGCCGCCAGGTGCTAAAATTTTTTTTTTTGTAATTTTTTTTCTCGCTTCTACCCCATAGTCGCTTACATGGGAAACTTCGTACAATAAAAATGCACAAAAAAAGTATGAAATGAAACTTATTTTCTAAATAATTCCCCTTTTAAATTCGGCTAAAATTTTAACTATTTCTTTACTCAATCTTCATAATTTTGAAGTAAGTATCAGCCCAAACAATATCATGATAAAACAATATTTTATAGAACTAACATTTAAGTTGGATAATAAATTAAAAGAGGAATTATAATTTAGAAAAAAATATTTATTTCATACTTTTGTGTGCATTTTTACTTTGGAAGTTGGTTTAATTTTTTCTTTAAAAATAATATTTTTCCCTTTTTTAGTCATATTATTTATTATATTTTGAATAACACATTTTAAGAAAGTTTAAAAGAAGCGATCTATGTATAATTGAATACGCACCAAGCTTCCATTAGATATTGTATATAAGATAATGATGATGATTACTGTAAGTTACATAATGGCATATGCTTGCAGTTATTAAAACAACGCCGAAATTTTCAAACCTGTATATTTAAAGACTCAGGAGTTCTGTTCAGTGCTTTTGGATCCAGAGTACCCTTGGCACAAAATTTTACTTTTTGGTACCATATGCTTGATTTACCTACTTCATAAAAGTCAAATCCCTATAGATGTCCCTTTAAATTTTGAGTTTCCTCGATTCCTAATGGATACCATCATCAGGTCTCCACTTTGGTGACTAAAGGGCCAATTTCAAATTATACCCTTTACAATAATAAAAGAATTTTGCACTAAGTACTTTAAGATCCAGGGTATACCTTGGTACAAAATCTTCTTTTTGCATATGCTTGGCTATCTTCAGAAAAAATCGAAATCACACATAAAGTATCCATATAAATTTCGAGGAGTCCTTTCGATTCCTCATGGATCCCATCATTAGGTCACCACTTTTGTGAAAACGGGACCAACTTCGGATTATACATTTTACATCAAAAAAATGAAAATTGGGATTATAGCCTATACAGCAAAAAAAAAGAATTTTGAAAATCTGTCCACATACAGCGGAGTAATCGTTGAACATACAAATATATATATATACAGCAGAACGTATAACCGCCTCCTTTTATTGGAAGTCGGTTAAAAATGATGCCTAGACAATATCATATGACTCGCGCTGTCAATATCTTATCTCATGTAAAACCAAGCATCTGACTCTATCAAGCTTCGGACTTACACGCCTTAACTCTACAAGCCTCTGCCTACCTACACAAACTTTACTGTCTACACCTTAGTCAAAATATGTGGCCCACCGCCTGGCCGTTTTGCTACATTCAATTGGGATTAAGGTGAAATTTTTATTTATTTATTTATTTATTTATTTATTTATTTATTTATTTATTTATTTATTTATTTATTTATTTATTTATTTATTTATTTATTTATTTATTTATTTATTTATTTATTTATTTATTTATTTATTTATTTATTTATTTATTTATTTATTTATTTATTTATTTATTTATTTATTTATTTATTTATTTATTTATTTATTTATTTATTTATTTATTTATTTATTTATTTATTTATTTATTTATTTATTTATTTATTTATTTATTTATTTATTTATTTATTTATTTATTTATTTATTTATTTATTTATTTATTTATTTATTTATTTATTTATTTATTTATTTATTTATTTATTTATTTATTTATTTATTTATTTATTTATTTATTTATTTATTTATTTATTTATTTATTTATTTATTTATTTATTTATTTATTTATTTATTTATTTATTTATTTATTTATTTATTTATTTATTTATTTATTTATTTATTTATTTATTTATTTATTTATTTATTTATTTATTTATTTATTTATTTATTTATTTATTTATTTATTTATTTATTTATTTATTTATTTATTTATTTATTTATTTATTTATTTATTTATTTATTTATTTATTTATTTATTTATTTATTTATTTATTTATTTATTTATTTATTTATTTATTTATTTATTTATTTATTTATTTATTTATTTATTTATTTATTTATTTATTTATTTATTTATTTATTTATTTATTTATTTATTTATTTATTTATTTATTTATTTATTTATTTATTTATTTATTTATTTATTTATTTATTTATTTATTTATTTATTTATTTATTTATTTATTTATTTATTTATTTATTTATTTATTTATTTATTTATTTATTTATTTATTTATTTATTTATTTATTTATTTATTTATTTATTTATTTATTTATTTATTTATTTATTTATTTATTTATTTATTTATTTATTTATTTATTTATTTATTTATTTATTTATTTATTTATTTATTTATTTATTTATTTATTTATTTATTTATTTATTTATTTATTTATTTATTTATTTATTTATTTATTTATTTATTTATTTATTTATTTATTTATTTATTTATTTATTTATTTACTTACTTACTTACTTACTTACTTACTTACTTACTTACTTACTTACTTACTTACTTACTTACTTACTTACTTACTTACTTACTTACTTACTTACTTACTTACTTACTTACTTACTTACTTACTTACTTACTTACTTACTTACTTACTTACTTACTTACTTACTTACTTACTTACTTACTTACTTACTTACTTACTTACTTACTTACTTACTTACTTACTTACTTACTTACTTACTTACTTACTTACTTACTTACTTACTTACTTACTTACTTACTTACTTACTTACTTACTTACTTACTTACTTACTTACTTACTTACTTACTTACTTACTTACTTACTTACTTACTTACTTACTTACTTACTTACTTACTTACTTACTTACTTACTTATTTATTTATTTATTTATTTATTTATTTATTTATTTATTTATTTATTTTCATTCATTCATTCATTCATTCATGTACACAACAAAAATAACACAAAATATTACAAAATACACAAAAGAGATGGTACAAAGGCGTGCTTATCTCTAAAAAGAGATCTCTGCCAGCAGACCTTAGACAGAGTTTAGGAAAAATAAAATAAGTAGGACACAGGTAGTACAGCAAAGAATAATATCAGATTGGAAAAGAGACAATTACTTACAACTGATTTATAATGATAATAAACTAATAAATACAATAAACTAATACATATTATAAATATAATGATACCTACATAAAAGAATAATAAACAAAAAATGAACCTAATAAATAATAATAATATGATTAAATAAACCTACATAGTCTATGTAGGTTTATTTAATTTTGTTGCTGATGACAGTAAGAAATGATTCTTCAGCCTAGTCTTGAATGTGTCCACTGTTGGACTCTGCCGCACATGTTCAGGTAAAGCATTTCACAGCTGGGCAGCTCGGACCGTGTACGAGTTTGCGTAGAAATTTCAGTTACACCAAGGGGTGTTGAGTACCTTTTTTGGGTTACAAGTACGCAGAGGCCTATCGCTTCTTTTTTCGAATTTTATTCGCTCGAAATAAAACGTATGCACAAATTCTGTTCAAATTCAAGTTTACACAAGAGCTCCTCAGTTACATCCAAAAAAGGAGTCAGCGTAATCTATCAGTGGCAATAACAAGGATTGTGCTAGAAGAATTTTAGTGGATAGAAGAAGGAAATTCTGTAGTCTTTTTAATGTATGCAAAGAATGATGTAACTTTTTGCTTATACCAATATGAGCAGACCACGACAGGTTGCAATCAATAATTAGACCTAAATTTTTGGCATTGTCACTAAACTCCAATACATCACTACTGTAAATTATTTTGTTAATAGATTCAAAATCAACCCTGGAGCGCAACTGCCTGCTGCCAATAAGAAGAGCTTGCGACTTTTTTGGATTAACCAGAAGTCCAAAAGTGTTCGCCCACTTAAATATATTTAAATGATCTTGGTTAACAGCAATAATAGCAAATTCAATTTTAAAAAAATTTAAATTTACTGAACGTTTTTAACCGACTTCAAAAAAAGGAGGTTCTCAGTTTGACTACTGTGACACGCCACATGGCCAGTTTTGGAACTGTTATTTGACTACTTTTGTCGGACACTTTTTAGTTTTTCTGCCTTAGAGAGATAGTTCCCTTTCCTCTACACTCCAGAGGCTGGAACCATAGATGATAAGTAGTACTACTGAAGGCTGGAACTATATGCTCCGGAATCCGAAAGGCCGTAAAAAATTCGGAGCATTGAAAAAAGTACTCTGCGCTAGTACAGTAGAGCTGAAAATCGAACATATCAGTGTCGATTCAAATGTCAATATCATCATATGACAGCTTAACACTCGAAAATTATATTTTCAACTGTTGTTTATGCGCAGTTCTATTTTTTTTTCTTTTTTTTATATATGGCGTCGGCTTATCTTAAAACCATTTGCCAGTGTCAAGTAAAAAAGGCGGAAAATAGAACTTTCGTAATTCGTTTCAATTTTCAACACTGTATTCCTTTAACGTCAAGTCTAAAGTCTAGTCAAAGTCCAAATAAATAGTCAGTACAGTCAATGAGTCATGTCAGTCGATTCAGTAAAGTGGTAGACGCCTTACTGAAAGTTACTAGGGAGTTTTGGCGGGAAACACAAAATAACACGTTATTAGATGTTGTACCACTTTCCCACACTTGTGCACCTTAACGAATATATAATAGTTAATATTCTACCAATATTACACATTAAGAACCGAAATAACACACATTTATGAAAAAAATGCAAAATCCAAACGTCACCCATTGAATTCCCCGGCAAAACTCAGAGTTCTATTTACAATGCCCTGAATTTTCACCGGCGCAGCGCGGCGTTCCGGATTCCAGAATCCCAAATTTACTGAGGACCCAGCCTTTAGTTTGGGGAGAAATATTCTGAGAGTTGGTAACACTGAATTAGGAATGAAGATTAATGGAAAAGAATCGATTAAATAAAAAATATTTAAAATCGATTCGTCAAAAATATTTTTTTTCTATTATTTAAAATTGTACGATGTACATGCTTTTCATATTCCAATTATTAAACCTAAGAGATTATTACTAACAATTTATCAGATTACTTAAATAAAATAAAATGATGTGAATAAAAAAATCCCACCAAAAACATTGAATATGTTTTTGGTCATGAATATGTTGTTGAAATATTACTCGCACTGTCATAAGTTATCGGATTTCATCTAAAACCAAGGTTCTGACTCTACATGCCCTAACTCTACATTACTAACTTTACATTCTCTACACCTTAGTCAAGATATGTGGCCAGGGCCATTTTGCTATATTTAGGTACTTGGGCGTAAGGTGAAAAATTCACTGCCTGTTTTTCTGTTTTTCTGATTATCTTTTGTAGGAACGAAACGGCCAAGCCAGATATCTTGACGAAGGTGCAGAGTTTCTAAAGTTAGTCTCCTAAAGTTAGGGCGTGTAGAGTCTGAAGCTTGGCTTTAGATGATATCTGATAATTTCTTGACAGTGCGAGTCATATGGTATCGTCTTAGCAATATTTTAACATGAATATGTTTTTCGTAGGATTTAATTTCTTTTACAATGCCCTGTCTAAGATATGGCTATGTCTAAGGTGTAGAGTTTGTAAAGTTAGTCTTCTATAGTTAGGGCGTGTAGAGTCAGAAGCTTGGCTTTACATGAGATCTGATAACTTCTTGACAGTGCGAGTCATATGGTATCGTCTTGGCAATAATTTAACATGAATATGTTTTTCGTAAGATTTAATTTCTTTTTGTATGTTGTTACGATAATACTTTTCGTAAGCCAGCAGGGAAATAGAACTTTCGTTTCAATTTTCAACACCGTATTCCTACTTTCCCTACCACTTGCCCACACTTGTATACGTTAACGAATATATTTTAATGGTTAAGAACCGAAATAACACAAATTTATGAGGACATACAAAATCCACAACGTCACCTATTGAATTCCCCGGCAAATCTCCAAGCACCAGTTGTTGGAAAATAAAATATATTTTTAATTTACTTTTCTTTCGTACTACTATAATAACTCTTTATAATCAATTACGATTACATATTTATTGTAATAATGACCGATTCGAGTAATTTTACGATTTGCTTTCACTAATTTAAACCATTCTAAACATAATAAACAATTTTTGATCTAAAGAACTAAACCTTCAGTAGTATTACTTATCATGACGTACATAACTAAACGTCGTTACAATGTTGCGTCAGTTAACCCTTTTTATTTTTAAACACTAGGGACGTTACTCTAAAAACTACTCGAAAGCTGATAAGTAGAATCGAATGCAATGATTACTTGTGAAGAAATATCACCATAAATTAATAACCACGTTGTGATTATAATAAAACATAATTATATTTATTATTCTTTTAACTAACTATAAAAATACAAAAAATAAAAAAATTAAATTATGTACTTGTCTTATTTTGTTCCTTAAATTTACGAAAGAAAAAATAATAATGGAACAGGGATTCGCCTGATGATTTTTTAAATTCATATATGTTTCAAGTCCGTATCGATTCATTCACTTTAATCGATGTTTTTGAGCAGTTCATCTCACTATGAAGATAAAATTGACAGACGTCAAATGTTACCTAGTAAAATGACTCCACTGTAGACGGATACAATGTTACATATTCCATAACTAGGAGATATATTAAAATTGAAAAGTATGTGTGAAAATTTATTAGGTAAGTCTAAGTTAAGTATATTAAGCTAATGAATTTTTTTGCTGTCCATTCCAAATTTTAACTGTCTAAATATCGCAATTACGTCCCTGACAGATGACACCCCTACATCATAGTTCCAATCAGTGAAGGGATAATAAAAATAATCGATTTTATAAAAATCGATTATTATTTTATTATAATCGATTTTTACAGAATTATTAATCGAATAAATCGATTAAATAAATTACGCGTTTATCTATTTTCAAAAACAGCGCCGTTTATGCGACGGATTATGAAACTTGAATTTAATTTCAAATTTATTAAACATCACCATTTAAGCGGCGGATAAAAAAACTCGAAGTAAGTTCATTACATAGACGTATGAATAATAACTGGACTAAGTACTGTGAGCCATAAAACGAGCCGAGCGAGCAAGGAACGAGAGGCCGTGTGTCCCTTTCTAGTAGGGTGACAATAATATTTTCTGCTATGTGAGACAAACGACAATGCCAATATTGTGATTTTAAATGTAGAAAAGTCGACGAGATTGAATAGTGTAAAAGCATGAAGGTTCTAAGTGACGGCTACATACAACAGAATTTTTTGTAATTCTCTGCCTTACATATACACTATTGAGCCATTTTTGCCGCATTTCTTTATTGTTGTGAAATATGTAAAAAATCGTCGTGTAGTCGAGACTACACGACGATTTTTTACAAAGGCCCTTATTGATATTATTATACTAATAATATCAATAAGGGCTAATAAATAATAATATAATAATATTATAAATTAATAATAAAAGTAAAATTGTGGTCAAACTTGAGTTTTTATGAAATTAATTGGTTATAATCGATTCAATGTTTTTCTCCTAAAAACTGAAAAAAACATCGATACATCGAGTATATCGAAAGCATTTCAAAACATCGGATCGATTCAAAGTATCAAATTATTATTGTAAGTATCGATGTTTTCAATGCATCGATGTAGGTATATCGAATTACGAATATCCTACTATGATGGAACTTGCTAGGTACCTACTTGGTGGCCATTTTCAATTTTCATTAATTCTTCGTACCAACAGAATTTAATTTATTTCATGTTTGTCGTTTGATTTGTTTACTGATTACATATTGCGAATTAAGTGAATTGTAAAAAAGTTGTCTACTTCGATACATTTGCGAATCGAGGAAACTATATTTACAAAGTTCTTGAATTGGCACGTACGCAATGGATAGAAAGAGCACTTTCAATGAAGACCTTTTTGAATATATAAGGGTGAGTGAAGATGAAGATGACTCAAATGCAATAGAAATTCCATGCGAACACGATGGTACATTGTTGTTATCAACACTTGTGGCCCAATTCCCTGGTTCGTGCGGACTCAAGTATCGCCACCCTGATACTAAAAGTATTCGTGGTATTCGTCTTAGTGATGGCAAACTTCACCCACCCGGTGATAGCGGTTGGGGTAAGCATTTATATATATGTGTTTTTCCCAAAGAAAACAAACGCAAGATGGAAGACGAATCTCCTGAAAATTCGTCTGCCAAAACAAAACGCTTGGAAAAAAAATTGACTTGTTCAGATTTGATATGCTTAGGTCTCCCCTGGAAAACAACCGAAGAATCACTGAAACAGTATTTTGAACAGTTTGGTGAGGTTGTTATGGTCCAGCTGAAAAAAGATAAACATGGTGCTTTTAAGGGATTTGGATTTATAAGGTTTGCTACATATGCATCACAAATGAGGGCTCTTGCTCAAAGGCATAACATTGAAGGAAGATGGGTTGATGTACGAATTCCAAATTCAAAAGAAGGTGTTGTCCCCCAAATGCCTTGCAAAGTGTTTGTTGGTAGATGCACAGAAGACATCACCGCTGACGATCTTCGCGAATATTTCTCTAAGTTTGGGGAAGTTACAGATGTGTTTGTACCCCGTCCATTCAGAGCTTTTGGATTTGTAACATTCTTGGATCCAGAAGTGGCACAGAGTCTTTGTGGAGAAGACCATGTCATTAAAGGGGCATCTGTGTCAGTATCCAGTGCATCACCAAAAGTAAAAAACAAACAAAATCCTAATTGGAAAGAGGAAAATTATGGATCCAACGCTTGGGACGGCAGTAGATCAGGTCCCTCACCATCAGGAAATAGCAACAGTGGGAGCAGTAATATTGACACATTAAATATGCAGAATCTGGGTATTAATCCTAACAGTGGCCCTCCACCTAACTTCAATTTGCCTATTAGTATAGTAGCTGCCGCATTGAATCAAGCTGGCTGGGGTGGATTTTTGGGACCTAACAACTCTACCCCGAACAACTGGCAGGGTCCTCCCCAAGGAGGGTCAGGCAAGAACTGGAATAATGGTCAAAACTGGGGCCAAAATTGTCCCCCAGGTTGGAACCAAGCTAATCCTGGGTGGAATGCAAACAAAAATGGCAATTGGAATCAAGGAAATTGGAATAATGGCCCGGGCTGGAGCGGTGGTACTAGTGGTGCCCCCAACTCTTCCAACTCAAATAATGGTTGGAATTCTAATAAGCCACAAACATAAGGTGAGCTTTGTGAATGTATGCATTTCCATAAAAAGTAACAACTAAAGCTATAATTGTAATAAAAAAATAGGGTTTAAGTAAAATAATTAAAAACTAATATTAGGTTATTAGTAGCAAGTATTTAAAAGTTATTAGAGAATGTAAACTAGGTAGGTATGTAATTAGGCATAAAAAGTGACAAGTGTGTGCAAATCTGTGAATTTGTATGAGTGACTTTTGAATCAATAAAGTATGTATTTTGTGATGGATGTTTTCATTTTGGGTGGGGAATTTTGTAACTTGTTTTTATGTATGGAGTAAGTGAATAAATGTTTTATTCTATAAATTGTTTCTGATATGATGAAAGTACTCCAAATGGAAATGAATGTGTACATTTGACTGAGACATGTTTTTCTAAGTAAGTATAACAGATGCCTTGGGAGTCTGTGTGTGTGAGAACTGAGAAGAATCCAGTGGCGCCCCTGAAATTTGAAAGAAAACCTATACATTGGTGAGTTACTTGTTGTAATGGTATGCAGTGTTTTATGTTTATAAGGAAATTGTGTGGTTTTATTACATCCTTTTGATCTATTTAGATTCTTTCTGACATACAACACATTGTCCAAAATTTATTGAGAAGCAACGGTCAGAATACCTATTTCCTTAAACTTTTCTCTCAGAAATTCAAAACATGACATTTTATAAATAGAATGTATAGCTCACTTTTGCAACACGAATATTGTGTTAATTTCCGCAGCGTTTCCCCATAGAAGGATGCCGTATGACATTATACCATGGAAATAACTAAAATAAACTATTTGCGCTGTGTCCTCATCGGAAATTTCTCTAATTTTTTGACTGCATATGCTGCAGAACTGAGCTAAACTGCCAGATTTGCAATATGGGGACCCCACTGTAATTTACAATCTAGTGTTAGTCCTAGAAATTTTCTCATCGTTTAATAGTACATTGGTTTGTGCCCGCCTAACATTTGGCAGGCTGAACCTGAAACATTTTGTTTTATTGGAATTTAAAAGTAAATTATTAACATTAAAACAATGTACCATTTTTGAGAGAGCACTATTTACCTCGTCATAATTTGACTGTCGTCGCTTCACATTAAAAATTAGTGAAGTGTCATGAGCAAAAAGTACTATCTCATGCTTATCTTTAACTAGAAGGAATGTCATTTATAAAAATGAGAAAAATAAACAGGCCTAAAATGGACCCTTGTGGCACACATAGTTCTATTTTGGTCCCAGTAGACCTTGTAGAATTTACTTCTACTATCTGCGAAAAAAGTGAACTTTTTAAGATAAGAACTTAAAAGTTTAAGTGCCGTGTCCCTTATACCATAATAGTATCATTTTCTGACCAACATAGCATGCTCGACACAGTCGAAAGCCTTGGATAGATCACAAAAGACACCAAGTGCATCATGCAATCCCTCCCAGGCCCCAAATATGCTGCATAGAAGACTGATGCCTGCGTCTGTTGTGGACCGACGTTTAGTAAACCCAAATTGATTCCTATGTAATAAATTATTTAAGTTAAAGTGAACCATCATTTGATTTAAGAGTATTTTCTCGAAAATTCTTCCTGAAAGTCGGTAGTATAGATATTGTGGTCTGTAACTGGCTGGGTCAGATTTATTCCCAGCCTTGAAAAGAGGCATCACCTTGCTATGCTTCATTAGGTCAGGGAACACACCTTTCTTAATATAATTATTGAAAACTAAGGCTATTTAGGGGGCAATGATGTTAATTATTAATTTTATAATTTTTATAGACAAACCCCAGAGATCGACAGTACTTTTAATATTGAGTAATTTGAAGGTGTTAATATCTCTAGAGTCAATTTCATCACATGTGAAAATGTCAAGGAATCATCACATTCCTTGACATTTTTTCTCGAGTATTTTTTCATTAACTGCAGGTGCAGAATTTAATTTTTTTGTAGTTGAGACCAGAATGTCAGCAATAAACTTTTCGGAGATCGTCTCAACCTCTAGGTCAAAATTGACCTTTTTATCATTAACCATTAAGTTACGACTGCCTCTGCCTCTTCCAGTCTCATCAGCTCATCATGTGGTTTTCACTTTATTTTTAGCCTTCATAATTTGAATGTAAGATTTGATTTTGTCTTTTTTTTTGGCATAAGACTAGGCAAAGTACAGCATTATTCTAATTTCCTTTACCACAAACAGTATTTTAACTTTATTTTTAAGATGTCTTTTAATTAAGACAGTTTGTTTAGCATAACCTGACAATAATGTTTTTGTTTACTTATAGAAATTTTGGATCATCAAAAAGGTACATTAATATCTTAATTTGTCCTATTTTTCAGGATTAAATCATCATATTTGGGTAAAATGACACGACAATGAACTAACAAATGAAAAGCCTTGAAGTACCATAACAGGAGAGAAGATAATTTGTACAGGTAATGTTTTATTTATTTAAATTGCCTCATTTTCTTATTTACTGCAATTTGTGTGAAGATTACTGTATGATAGAGAAGATTCTTACATACAGCAAAGAACACTGGTGAATCCTGCCTGATTTTCTATTAAGAGCGGCCAAGTTTCGAACATATGTGGTTTTATAGTACTTAAAAAGGTATTGTATTAAAAAAATATATAATATTTTTTTGACTTCGGAATAAATAGTTATGAATCTACGATTAACAGAGAATTCATCTGCAAAATCCGTGTTACTTGGGGTGTGAAATTGATTCCTCTATACTGTTTATATTTATGCTAAGAAAAGTAATTATTATGTTCTTGGTTTTCGTAACGTGAAAGCTACATCTATCATTTATCTGTTAACATAATATTGCGTTTCCAAACAAACTAGTTAGTCATTTCATTACGTAATTGATATCACCACTAATAGATATCGCCTTTCCGCAAACCGCCACTTATTTTAATTTTTAACTTATTGAACAATAGGTTAGGTTATATTTAATTAATTATCTTTTATCTCCCGAGTTTTATGTATAATATTAGGTCCTTACATATGAATATGGCGTTTTGTCGTACTGGCCACTTTGATCTCAAATATATCTTCTTTGGTTAGGAATTCTGGAAGGAAAACCGTAATTCATTTTTTCCTCTTCTGGTTTTTGTTTTGCTTCACTCTGTTTACAAAACGGAAAGCTTGAAATATCGTATTATTTTCGAGTATAAGTTCCACCGTGGCACCAGTGCTGCAGAAACGGCTCGAAGGATTAATGATGTGTATGATGGCGGTGTCGCAAAAAAAAACAAAGTGCGTTTTTTGTTCCAACGTTTTCGTTCTGGAAATTTGGACCTGCAGAACAAGCCCTGTGGACGACCGGAGACCAAAGTTGATGATGAAGAATTGAAAGCTATTGTGGAAGCGGATCCATCATAAACCACGTCCGAGTTAGCTGTAGGCTGCGGTGTTAGATATAAAACAGTTTTAATCCACTTGAAGCAAATTGGGAAGGTGAAAAAGCTTGAAAGGTTGCTGCAACGAAAACAAACGGCTACAACGAAAACAAACGACTGCTGCGTTACATTACTCAACAGGCACAATAATGAAGGGATTTTAAAACGAATTATTACCTGTGATGAAAAGTGTATCCTGTACGATAATCGGAAACGCTCATCGCAATGGTTGAACCCTGGCGAACCAGCCAAAGCCTGCCCCAAGCGAAAATTGACTGAAAAAAAGTTACTTGTGAGCGTTTGGTGGACTAGTGCCGGTGTCGTTCACTATAGTTTTCTTAAATCTGGCCAGACGATTACGGCAGATGTCTATTACCAGCAACTGCAAATCATGATTGGAAAGCTAGCTGCTAACCAACCGAGGTTGGTCATTCGCTCTAGGCCACTGCTGCTTCAAGACAACGCTAGACCACACACTGCACAACAGACGGCTACCAAATTAGAGAAGCTTCAATTGAAATGTCTTAGACATCCACCGTACTCCCCGGACCTTGCTCCATCAGATTACCATATTTGTCGATATTTGGATAACTTCTTGCAAGGGAAAAAATTCAACTCCGATGGGGCAGTCCAAAGCGCCTCCAAAGATTTTATTAGTTCTTCTCCGAATGGTTTTATTAGTAAAGGAATCAATTAACTACCTATGAGATGGCAAAAGTGCATACCTCATGAATTGAATGCAGCAAACCGACAAACGCGCGTCGACTGCTGCGTTACATTACTCAACCGGCACAATAATGAAGGGTTTTAAATCATTACTGTCATTGCTTGTGATGAAAAGTGGACCCTGTACGATAATCGGAAATGCTCATCGCAATGGCTGAACCCTGGCGAACCAGCCAAAGTCTGCCCCATGCCAAAATTGACTTAAAAAAGTTACTTGTGAGCGTTTGGTGGACTAGTGCCGGTGTCGTTCACTACATCTTTCTTAAATCTGGCCAGACGATTACGGCAGTCTATTGCCAGCAACTGCAAATCATGATGGAAAAGCTAGCTGCTGAACAACCGAGGTTGGTCATTCGCTCTAGGCCGCTGCTGCCTCAGGACAACGCTAGACCACACACTGCACAACACACGGCTACCAAATTAGAGGAGCTTTAATTGGAATGTCTAAGACATCCACCGTACTCCCCGGACCTTGCTCTAACAGATTACAATTTTTTTAGAAATTAAGATAACTTCTTGTAAGTGAAAAAAATCAACTCCGATGGGGTAGTCCAAAGCGCCTTCAAAGATTTTATTGATTCCTGTCCGAATGGTTTTTTAGTAAAAGAATCAATGAACTACCTATGAAGATGGCGATATTGCATAGATAGCAATGGTATATTATACTTTGATTAAATAAATATATAATGTTAAAAAAAACGACTTTATGTTCCTCCTTTACAAAACGCCAATTTTATATGTAATAACCTAATATTATTGCTTTTTTTGTTGCTGTCTTCATAAAGTACAACTTTACAATAAATACTTTTTGTGGTCACGTATTTTAATTACTTGCCGGTCTCTATTTACTTACCTATTTTTATAAATATTATGTATTTGTACTAAATTTAATTTTCCAATAAATTTTCAAAGGCAAACGAAGATGGGCTTTCTGTTCTACTATGGTAGAACATACATAAGCTATATCTTATTTTGCATTACCTTAATCAATAATATAATTATTATTGATTATGGTTCACAGAATATTATCATTATAGTAATATATTTAAGTATAATATTATTAAGATGATATGATGGGTACCCCGTTTTTTAAATGAAACAAAATTTGAAATAATTTAAAAAATATTTTTAAATTATTTCAAAACTTATTGTTAAATTTCGATGAAAATAATTTTTCTCTAGAGTACCTATTTATGACCTATGACCATGGAAAGTTAGAAGCTTTACCTCTTAATTTGGAAATAGTGGGCGGACATGTCAATTAATTTGGACAGTGGTAACTCGTAAATGGTTCGCTTTGTAAAAATTGTTGTGTATGAACTATTTTAAAGACTTACTAGAATTTAGATGATACCCATAACCGAACACGATGCGGTAAAATAAAAAAGTGGCCCTCTGGGAGCGACGACAAAAGTGAAAACAATACATAGCGTAAGGCAGGCAAGCATGCGGCGCGCGACCCGCCTACCTACCCTAAAATGCCTAACGCGCTTATAGAATTTCCACTTAAAAAAATATACCAAATTACATGTATGAGGATTGAGGAGTCACGTCTAAAATTATTTTGTATTTTATGGTACCGAAAGAGTATCTATACCAAAGATTTCAAAACTAACAAAATTATCTTCATACAAGAAAAAGTTACGCCATCTTGGTTTTCACCATACCTCAAATGTCAGCCATTTTGATTTCACCTTTAAATGTCAAAATGGCCCCAAAAACGCCAAAAGTGAAGACAATTTTTGTCCCAACATGCCTCGTCTGTAATATATACGTCTATGATCTATACGCAATTTATAAGCACGTACAAAATGTTCGCCTATTTATGTTCATAATCACAGATATCACTACGAAACCCTAAAATGAAATTACCTAACATGTGTCTGATGTATCCAAGGGATCATATTGTTATACAGGGTGTCCCGTAAATCGACGTCAAGCCGTAAACCCGTGATAGGCCAAGTTACAATAGTTATCAGAAAAATTAAAAAAAATCCAAGTAATGTGTCTCAAAAAATACAAAGCTTTTAAAAAAAAATCGAAAAATCGACATCTTGTGGTGGTTTTTTAGTTCCCGTCAATACAAATTTCTACTTTTTTTGTATTTTTTTTGTATGTAATCCTGAATAATGCTTTAGTAAACTGGTGCCTAAGATTTAAATCAAACGACTCTAACTTGAAAGGAAATGAGGATTTTTGCCCAAAACAATGATTCGAATTAAATAGTTTGCTCGACTTTAACCGACTGTACTGGAAAAAAATGTACTACGCTTGTTTAGCAGGTAATTTTAAAAGTTGGCGCAGTTAATAAGGATTCCAAAATGGTATTACACTTGCTAAATTGTTTCTTAAATTTTGGACAATATTGATTTTTGTAAAGGAAGTCAGTTTTCGACAATTTTTTCTTACTTATTTAAAATGATTCGAGTGTACCCAGGACTTTCTTCTGAGTGATATTCTGATTTGGATGAGACGGAGAGAAACATTTAATGAGTTTAAGAGAGACAGATATTGACGCCACAAGTACGCGAGACGGGTAGACACAATGCTACTAGTGTGAGCGAGACAGATAGTGACGCCACAAGTACGTGAGACGGGTAGATACAATGCTACTAGTGTGAGCGAGACAATGTCGCTATTGTCCATGTTCCCGACGTACAGCACACAAAATACAATAGATCAGTACGTTACTCTACTTCGTTTACTGCGCACACCGTATTCGTTCGTCTTGATTTCGTACATACCACTTTTTGCTTTGTTTATTGGACTCGATTGCTTGTGATTTGGGTTTGGACTGTTTAGTTTCTCTTTTAACGACTTTTGCTTTCTCCTGGACTATCGTTGATCGTGTGATTGTGTAGTACCACCATGTCGGTGTGCACCGCACAGAAATATGCCAACATGTATCTCATTTATGGTGCATGCCGATGCAATGTTAGTGCTGCAGCTAGGCTTTATCGCCAAAGATAACCAAACGCTGCTCGTCATCCCGATCATCGAGTTTTGTGAATGTGCACCGTTAACTCTCAGAGGGACGATTCCCAAGCCAAGTACACAGGGAAGGAAGAAGTCACTTGCCTTACGATGACATCGTACTACAAGCAGTCGCAGAAGATCCAAGTACTTCAGTACGACAAATCGAAGAAAGCACAGGAGTGCCCAAAAGTGTAGCCCATCGAATCATGAAAAATCATGAGCTCCACCCGTACCACGTCACGCGAGTACAAACTTTACTACCCTGGGACTATCTCCCAAGAGTTACGTTTTGTGAAACGATGTTACAAAGACACCGTGAAGATCCACGATTCATAGACAAAATTTTATGGTCCGATGAGTCCACTTTTAAAAAAGATGGGTACATGAATCTACACAACTTACACGAGTGGCATGTAGATAATTCACATTTGATGAGAGAGGATAGATCCCAGTATCGATTCAAAATAAACATGTGGACCGGGATTCTAAACGGGAGAATCATCGGACCTTTTGAACTGCCAGATACCTTGAATGGCGACATTTATTTGGACTTTTTAAGAAATCATTTACCAAATTTATTGGAAGACGTACCTCTGCACATTTACAGAGACATGTGGTTCCAGCAAGACGGCTGCCCAGCGCACTATGCCAGTTCAGTGCGTGATTATTTAAATAATGAATATCCGGAAAGGTGGATAAGGCAGTCTGGTACCATTTCGTGGCCAGCCCGTTCACCTGATTTAAATCCGCTAGATTTTTTTTACTGGGGAGCTGTGAAAGAAAAAGTCAATTGCAAAGAAAAACAAAGCCAATTGAAAATGTAGTTGAACTACGACGACAATTAACGTAAGCAGCTGAATTAGTTAATAACGGCAGATTTGCCCGTCTGATAAAGCGGTCTTTGTTAAAAAGATGTCGAGCTTGCATTTATGCTGGTGGGAGGCAGTTTGAACATTTGTTATAATGTAATAAAATATTTTAGACTCCAAAAATTTGTTTCAATTAAAAGCTTCCTAAAAACACCTTTCCTAAAGTTAACAGTAATGAGACACTATGGCCCCCGTGGCCCGTGATATTCTTTTACTCCTTGGATTTTGTCTCTCTTACACTCGTTGAATGTTTCTCTCCGTCTCATCCAAATCAGAATATCACTTAGAAAAAAGTCCTGGGTACACTTGAATCCTTTTAAGTAAGTAAGAATAAATTGTCGAAAACTGACTCCCTTTACAAAAATCAAGATTGTCCAAAATTTAAGAAATAATCTAGCAAGTGTCATACCATTTTGGAATCCTTATTAGCTGCGCCAACTTTTAAAATTACCTGCCAAACAAGCGTAGTACTTTTTTTTTTCCAGTACAGTCAGTTAAAGTCGAGCAAACTATTAAATTCGAATCATTGTTTTGGGCGAAAATCTCATTTCCTTTCAAGTCGGAGTCGTTTGATTTAAATTTTAGGCACCAGTTTACTAAAGCATTATTCAGGATTATGTACAAAAAAAATTACAAAAAAAGTAGAAATTTGTAGTGCCGGGAACTAAAAAACCACCACAAGATGTCGATTTTTCGATTTTTTTAAAAGCTTTGTATTTTTTGAGACACATTACTTGGAGTTTTTTCAATTTTTCTGATAACTATTGTAACTTGGCCTATCACGGGTTTACGGCTTGACGACGATTTACGGGACACCTGTATTTAGAGGAAGATTGTGAAAAAAACCGACCAAGTGCGTGTCAGGCCACACATAGTAACGAGTTCCGTAGTCAACTTATTATTTCGTTATTTTTATACGAAGTTTTCCAATAAGTGCATTTTAAAAGTTAGGCCTCTATAACTCCTGAACTAACAAAGTGATATCTAAAACAAAAAATAACCTCAGCGACCTCTCAATGATTTTAAAAGGCCCATATAATGATCTCTATAACTCCTGAACTAACAAAGTGATATCTAAAACAAAAAATAACCTCAGCGACCTCTCAATGATTTTAAAAGGCCCATATAATGATTCCCCACACTATGGGTAGACGCGAAAAAAAAATCGCCCCACTTTACGTGTAGGTTGCCCCAAAAAAAAATCGTGATTTTATTTTATCACTTTATTGACTTGGTAAATACACATAATGCATGCAAAATTTTCATCTTTCTAGCACTAACAGTTTGGACGATAAGCAGAAGACAGAGGACTAAAAGGCTTCCGAGACGTAAACTACGGAACAATAAAGACGCGACCTACCAAGGTGGTTTTGTGCACATACACGTAGTCTGGCTCTTGACTATAAATAAAATAAGGCGAACAAAGATGTAAGAATTTCTTTTGATGAGACACTTACTATCTCTCAGTGGCGTGCACAGGATTATGGCACTGGGTATGCGGCGAAGTACTCGGTCACAAAAACTTTTTCGTTTATAGATTTTTAACATAGCTACAGCCAAGCGACGGATCTCTAAGTCGAAACCATGCCAACAGAGCAAGTCTGATGTACTACTATTCATGTACGTCTTCTACGGCAACGCAGATAAAACAGCGATCGATCGTCGCGGCGGAAGAAATTCTAATAAGTAAAATAATAAGCATATTTTAAAATATTATAACTACTCACCAGTCAGTCAGCTTCAATTTTCACATATTCAAGGTTCGGGTTACTTGAGATTACTGTATCAGTTCTTGGCCGCGGAATAGAAATTATTTAAATCTGAATATCCCGAATCAGGCCACACTGTACTAGAATTACTAAATAATATGCAAGGAAAACAATATAATTTAATCGTGTGTACACAACCACAAAGCCAGTTATACGTTTCATAACATTTAACATGAATTTTCGAGTTACATTATTTTTTTGCTGGTTTAATCGTTGTAACTCGGGTACACACCTACCTTTAGACAAAATTTTAATATTTTCACTGAATGACAATTGTGAGAATTTGTTATTTTTAATTTTTAGTAAACACTTTACTTTTTACTAAACATAATCAACGCAAACCTCACAATCAAATAACATTTTATAAAATCAACAATAGCGCCTTGTAAAAGCAAATCACTACAATTAATATAGAAACTCAGTAAGAAACTGTTAAATGTACACACTTTCAAATGTTAAAATGAAAAATCTTTTAAGAAAACTATAAAATAAACAGGATCGATTAAATTGTAAACAATGCTTATCACTTGAAATATGCAATATGGCCCCCGCAAACACAAAACATTTCTTCTATTTAAACAAATAAAACCTTACTAAACAAAAATGCATTTTGTGTATAGATAATTCATTAGATTCAAGTCATGTTGTTTTTAGTCGGATTATAGGCAACGAATAATTTCCGACAAGTGCCGAACTGGCGTTCGGCTGTTTTCGGAAGCCATCAGATAGCCTGCCGCGGGAGTTACCGCTATATTATCATGTCGATATTCCTGGATGTGTGCGTTTGCGAAGTATGAAAATTACACACACATGCGATGATTTCTCCAGCAGCACGCACCGGCATTAGTTGCTATTTATAAAATATTAGGCGTTTTTAAGTTATTATATTTTTTAAATTAATTTATTTACTATTAATTAAAGTCATCTAAAACGTACGAATGTTTTATTAAAATATCTGTGAATGACAAGTAAAGCACTGCATTTCTGCCTATATGGAGCGCACGCCCCTGCTATCTCTACAGAGTAGAACTGAAAAAAACCCAGAGAGATACTTACATTCAGAATATAAAATATAAAAAACTGGCCAAGTGCTAGTCGGACTCGCGCACGTAGTGTTTCGTACCATTATACCAATATTTTATATGTTTACTTATTATATCGTTAGTTTTGTACAAAGTTTTCAAAGTAAGCACAGTTTACAAGTTAGGCTTCGATAACTCCTAAACGAACAAAGTTACATAAGCCATTATAGTTTTTCTTTTAAGTTCATCACATGGACTACCGTCATGAATGTTTTCAGATTTTTCGAGCCAGCCGTTTTAGTGATGTGCCAACTCGGAAAAAACAAAACTAGATTTGTAGCTATCAAACGCACGGTACTGTGTGGTAAAAATCTGAGGTAGTGTTTGTTGTTAATATTTTTTACTAATTTTATGTATTACAAAGCATTTAATAAAAAATATTAGTTTTCTGCACACCGTCCCCACATAAACTTTAACTGTCCAAGAGCCAGGTACAAATTCTTTTTTTCGGGTAGGTGCAAAAAAAGTATACAGATGCTCTTGGGAACTAATTATAGCTCAGCAAAATATAGTAATAATAAAACCCAATTTGTTTTGGTAAAATTGCATTTGACTGACAGTTGATAAATTTCAAGTTGACACTTATCATGTCAAATTTTGCTTTGACACTTTACAACAGTGTGTGTTCGGATAACTGTACTGATAATTTTAAGACTGTACTTTCTTGTGTGATATCGAAATTGTTTTGTTTATGCTATAATGTCATTTTTATCATGTTTTTCTTAAGATTACTTTGTTCTTTGTTTTACTGTTATATTTTGTCAATCGGCGGGTGGTACAGATCTGTAAAATTTGTAATTTTTTTACGCTTTATTTAAAGTAAATCCTGCTTAACGTAGGAGTATTATTTAATATAAATATAATATATATTGTATCTTATTATCTTATTTATATTATTTAATTTAATTGTAGGTATCTATGTCGGATATCGAGTCATTTTATTCTGCCTGATTCAAGTATTTCATCCACTGATGACAGTAATTTTTATACGTTAGGTGAAACATTGTCTCATAACTAGTTTCCTAAATAATCGTGTTATAAACATTTGTCACATTAATGCGCAGTGTTTCAAGTCACTTTAGTGATTTGATCGAAGCGTTCACTGGTAAAAACGTACATGCCATCCTGATCTCTGAGAGTTTGTTCAAATCTCACCTTCTCTTCACATCTTATGCTTTGCCCGGCTACGTTCTTATCCGCAATGATCGGATCGATCGACGTGGTGGTGGAGTAGTCATCTATCTCCGTAGCGATTTTCCCTATAAAATAATATCCTCCTCCCCTTCCGATGGTTCTGCTGCTGCAGAATACCTTTTTCTTGAGATCTATATCAAAGGTACAAAATTAGCCCTTGGAGTGACTACTCCAAGGGCTAATTTTGTAACTAACAGACTCTAGTTCAGAGAAGTAATCGATAGAAGGAGGACAGTAGACTTACTGTCCTCCTTCTATCGATTACTTCTCTGAGCTAGAGTCTGTTTTGGAGGCGTTGGATTCTAAATATGCACACCATGTCATAATGGGTAACTTCAATACATATCTTTTAGACCCGTCTTCCTCTCGATCACTAAAACTCTCCCCCACATAGTTGAATCAGCTAGTCTTCATCTTATACCGCTTTCACCATAACATCAACGGTGATGATACCTAGCTTGATTTAATACTTAACTCTAATCCCTCTCTGGTCCAATCCCATGGTCAACTCCCTGCTCCTGGCTTTTCTCATCACGACCTCATATTCATTTCCTCTACTTTAAACCCCCGAAACCTCGTCCTAGAATGATATATAAGCGATGTTTCAATAAGATTAATATGGAACGGCTAAGAAACGACGCAGCAACTTGTAATCGGGAACCATTACTTAGTGCCTTAACTGTTAATAACAAAATCAACATTTTTAATGAGATTCTTGAGATTATAGCTTCTTCATCCCCTTCCAATATCTGGAAGTTCCTTCAAACCATTGGTGTCGGCAAGTCACATGATCTTGAACTGCCTAGTACTATTAGTCCTGACGATATTAATCTCCATTTTTCTATCACGATAGCACTTGATGGTCATACTAAATTATAATCCATCAGGTATTTAAACTGCTTACCTCGTCCCAATATAGTGCCACTTCAGTTTTCTTCTGTTGCTTCGGACGAAATCGACAAGACAATCAACTCTATTGTTTCTAAAGCTACGGGATATGATGACATTAGTCGTCTTATGATTACTTCCATCCAAGTCCAACTTTTGCCTGCTATCACCCATATTATTAATTTTTCCTTCAAATCATTCGAATTCCCAGCCTTGTGGCGCAAAGCTTTTGTACTTTCGCTTCCGAAAATCACCAACCCCAGTCATCCTACACATTTCCGCCCTATATCCATCCTTCCCTACCTATCGAAGGTTCTTGAAGCCTGCGTCCATAGGCAGTTGTCCAGATTTGTCTACCAAAACGATTTACTTTCTCCACTTTAATCCGGTTTCAGACAAGTAGTACAACCTCAGCACTGTTAAAAGTGACAGGTGATATTAGAACAGGCTTCGAGAACTCTAAGATTACAGTCCTGGTGTTGGTAGATTTCTCAAACGCATTTAATCATGTCAAGACATCCTACTGGCAGCACTGTCATGTCTTTCGATCTCGTCTGAAGCACTAAATTGGATTTCTTCCTATCTAAGGGATCGTCTATCCTATCGTCAACAGTCTGTACGTACAGATAAGTCGTCCTCCAATTGGCAATATCTTGACTCTGGCGTCCCCCAAGGTGGTATTCTATCTCCCCTTCACTTCTCAATTTTCATAAATCTTGTTACTAGAATACTTCGCAGTGCGTATCATCTGTATGCTGATGACCTACAACTCTATAGCCAGGCAGAACTAGAATACCTATCAACTGCCATCGAAGATGTAAATCGAGATCTTAAAGCCATTAAAGTTTGGTGTAATAACTTTGGACAAACGTGAATCCCGCTAAGTGTCAGGCCATTTTATTGGGTAGTCCTAGATACTTAAGCAAAGTGGACCTAGGAACCCTTCCACCCGTTATCTATAACGGCTCTGTTATTCCTTTTAGTCCAAGCGTCAAGAATCTTGGTTTACACATCGATTCGACTCTTACTTGGCAACACAACTGTTTACAAATGTTTCTTGTAAGGTCACTGGCATTTTGCGGTCCCTCTATCGTATTAAAAATTTCCTTCCTCTCCCGGTAAAGACAATGCTCGTCCAGTCACTTATTTTTCCCATCATAAATTATGGTGATGAGTGTTATTTCGATCTCAATGTCGACAAACTTAATAAACTTGATCGCCTTCTCAATTCTTTTTGAAGATTTATTTTCAATCTGCGAAAATTTGATCATGAATCCACCTATCGCTTTAAGCTGCACTGGTTACCAATACGACAGCGCCGCTCTGTACGGGCCTTGTGTATGTTGTACTTTCTGTTACATCATCCAAATACTTCCAAATATCTAACTTCATCATTCTAGTATCTTTGCAGCAGTCACGACAAGATGCTCCGATCCTCTAACAACGCACTTCTTCTTTGCCCTTCCCATAGATCCGGTATCGTTCACTCGTCTTTCAACATACATGCTATTCTTCTCCGGAATGCTCTTCCTCTAGAAATCAGGATGTCCAAAACCAGATGCACGTTTAAGCGCAGAGTCTGTAAATAAAACGGATAATTTAAACAACGTTGCTGTCTTTGTCTGACAAGTGACTTTTCCAACACATCAGACAAGTATAAGCTAGTATCAGCTGATTTTCTCTATTCGCACCTGCGCGGGCGTGGGGGACGTATTTGCGCGGCCTACTCCTCGCGCGCCCGCCTGTATACATTTTTTTCATGTTCAAGCATCCAGCTGACGTATAATCCACCATGTTATGGTCAGCTTACATTATTTTTCCTTCAAAATATTAGGTAAACTATAATTTGTCAAATTTTGAAATGGGAGGAAATTACTAAAAAAACTTTTTTTGCGTGGGAGGCTGTCAATGCCCGCCCCACCCATGGAGTCGCAGCTGACGGTCGCGAATATTCATAATATAAATCCCTAATGCATTTCACGAATTTTCAATCGAAAATTCGTGATCATGAAAATCTGTCACTGGTTCCTGGGGGTCTAAAAGCCCACTTTAGGTGTTTCATATATTTTTTTCCATACAAAAATCGTGAAATGGTAAAATGGCTACTTGATTCATCTGATTTCATAATATTAGAAAACATCAATTTTGACAGTTTTCAATAGAAATGCGTAAAATGACGCATAATATTAGTTGAAAAAATATATGAAACACCTAAACTTTATAGTAGTATATAGTATAGTCGCCCTGTGGTCGAAATTCGCCCATAATAATTCATAATATAATGTGTCTCTCAATTTGTCTAATATAGTTTATTTCACACATTTCCAAATGGTCTATAGCAGCGGTTTTCAAACTTTTTTGGTAACGGAACCCTTTTGGAAAGCAAAATACTTGACGGAACCCTACAATAAAACAATAGTTTTTAAAAGGGTATTCTTTAATAATAAACATAATAAAAGTACAATGTAACAGTTACTGATTATTACTTACTTTAACATGCCACATAGCAAGTACATTATTACAAGATATTAAAAAAGAAAAAATCTAACTAATGGGAGGTATGAAACTGTTTTTTATTTTTCATTAATTGGTTGATGTCAGGTTTGATAGAAGACAGTTGCAGTCTCATATCGGCTCAGGTTCGGCATCCAGTCTATTGCGATATTTTGTTTTCGTGGCTGCATACGTTGAGAATCCTGTTTCGCACAAATATGTTGTTGGGAACGGGAGAAGAATATTCAGAGCCATTTTGCCAAGCATTGGATATTCATTACGAATCCTGCACCAAAAATCGTTGAGAGGCATCGTTTTGAACAGTGACTCCATACTTGTGTCTGATGACATTTCTAAAAGAGATTCATATATCTCGTTTGACATACTTTCGGGCTTTTGCAAGTTGGGTATGAATCCATGAATTCAGTTTTATTTTTGTATTCTGTTCTTCGGTAAAATACTTTTCAAAAGATGCGCGCATCGAACTGAGATATTGGACCAATTCTTCAAACATATCATTTTTTCTTTTCTGAGTCGTTATCGCTAACAAACTCACTGAGTGACGTAAAGCTTTCTTTCTTATCAACGCAAACAATCCAAAAATCTAATTTTCTTTTGAAGGCAGTTATTTTGTTATAGGCCTGGAACACTGTTGTCTGTTTATCTTGCAATGATAAATTCAATTCGTTTAGTTTTTGAAAGATATCCGCCATAAAAGACAATCGGAACAACCAAGTTTTATCACACAAACGGTCTTTCAAATTAAAAGAAGTATCAGCTGAAAGAAACATTTGTAACTCCGCTCTAAGTTCAAATAGCCTTGTTAAAGTTTTACCCCGAGACAGCCATCGCACTTCTGTATGGAGCAGCAGTGTTTTATGTTTGCTGCCATAATCTTCACACAATAATGAGAACAATCGGGATTGTAGTGGACGTGATTTGATAAAATTAATTATTTTTACCGCTTCATCCATAACTAATTTTAGATTTGACGGCATTTGCTTCATCGCAAGTGCTTGTCTATGCAGAATACAATGGCTGGAACTACAATTAGGCGCTTTACTTTTTATGCGTGACACTGCTCCTGCTGTTTTACCTGTCATCTGTTTTACGGAACACAGAGTATAGCTGGTCTATAGGCATTGTATAGATTACCTAATATAATTTATTTTAAACAGCCGAGCGATTTTAGACATTTTATACAATGCCTAGGAATTGTATACAATCACATTTACATGACAATTACATACATTGCCTGTAACATACATTTAAATATGAATTACTCGTTTTTGCCGGTTTCAATAACCTATATACCAATAACTATTTGTTAAAAAAATCGTCATTCAATTATTTGCCGGTTTTTTGCGATACAAATTTGACGTTTCTAACAAATAGTTATTGGTAGATAGGTTATTGAAAAAGGTTGATATGTTAATAGTGTTTTAATAATTTGAAAATGTACTTACAGAATATTTTTTAAAGTTTTTGGTGTTAAATGTTCATGTGGTGGTGTTTTATTTCAGGTACTCTGTGATGAAGAAAAAAGAATGCAGACATTGCCAAAGAAGATTGTTGGAACAAATTTCAAAAAGAAATAAATTGATTCCAGACATTTGATATATTTAATACCCAAATCCGGATAAAATCATTTTTACAGTTCAGAATTATATATATATTGCGGGGTTAATAACAAGTGGGGCACAAAACAAAGCTCTCTCAAATCAAAATTGCGTGTTTTTTTTAACGTTTAGAACTAAATTTCATGGTAATACGTCTTGTAGCCGTTGTCAAGATACCGATTATATATTATATATTAGGTCTTTACCTATGAAATTGCCGTTTTGTATGAAAAAATTTAAACGAATTTTTTTCATGTATTTTTTATTTGTATTAATCGAAGTAATCACCCATGCAATCAATGCATCTTTGCCAACGCAGTGGCAGTTTATTGATGTCCTTCTTAAAGAAATCAGCTGGACGGGAGGCAACAAATTCTTCAAAGGCATTTTGTACTGCCTCTCAGGTATTGAATTTTTTTCCCGCCAAGTTGTCCAAATTCTGGAAAAATTAGTAGTCTGCAGGCGCGAGGTCTAGTGAGTAGGGCGGATGACGGAGAGCTTCCAACCCCAGTTCTTGCAACTTGGAGAACGTCTGCTGTGCAGTATGAGGTCGCGCGTTGTGCAGGAGCAGCGGAGACGAGCGATTGACCAATGCTGGTTGGAGATGTGCCAGCTTCTCCATCATTGTGTTCAGTTCTTCACAGTACAGATCTGCAGTAATGCTCACCCCGTTTGGTAAGAAGCTGTGATGAATCACACCGGCGTTAGACCACCAAACAGTGACCATCACTTTTCTAGGGGTAAGTTTTCGTTTAGGGTATTGTTTAGGTGCTGAACCAGGATCCAACCAAATTGCTGAGCGCTTGCGGTTATCAAACAGAATCCATTTTTCATCTCAGGTAACAATGCGGTTAAAAATTCCTTTATTTGTGTCTGTTGAGCAGTGCAAGGCACGTCTCTACGCGTACTTCGCGCTGGCGATCATTGAGTTCGTGGGGCACCCATTTGTCAAGCTTTTCCACATTGCCAATTTGACGCAAATGGATCAATATTGTTTTAACGCTAACGTCGAAAGCTGCTGCTAATTCAGCCGTATATTGTGTATCATCAGCTTCCACAATCGCCATTAATTCGTCATTTCAGGTTCATTTTTCAGGTCGAAATTTCCAGAACGGAAGCGAGCAAACCAATAACAGGTGGTGCGTTGGTTTGTAGTGTTAGCGCCGTAAACGTCGTTGATGTTGCGTGCCGCTTCTGCCGCGTTGCTGCCACGACGGTACTTATATTCCATAATTACTCGAACTTTTAACATATCCATGATGACGAAAAAGATTGAAATGCGATGAAAATGTAACACTAATCAATAAACGAATGACTACTTTTGGAAATAGAATTCCATGTTTTTAAAATAAAATTAATTTGAAATTAGAATTCTTAGCCAAACAAAAATTATTTTAATTTGATATGGCCAGTACTGCAGAACGGCAATTTCATAGGTAGACCTATTATTATAAATGTGAAAGTTTGTGATGATGGATGGATGTTTGTTACTCTTTCACGCAAAAACTACTGAACGGATTTTGATAAAATTTGGTATGGTGGTAGTTTAGGCTCTGGATTAAAACATAGGCTACTTTTTATCCCGGAAAAGTACAGTGTTCCCACAGGATACTCGATAGTATATTTACGCGGGCGGAGCCGCGGGAAACAGCTAGTATTACATATTATAAAAAAAAATTTTAGTAGTGGAGATGTGGAGCAGAAAATTACTCCATCAGTTTAATATAATAGAACTTGGTACGTGCTACGCACAAAACATTATGTTCGAAGTGATTAATACTATTGTACATAATCACAGTTAATGACTGAGGAAACTAGGATTAAAATATCTAAGAGATCATAATAGTCACGTAAGCATATTATATAACGACGCGTGCATTTTTTATAATTTTCCTTTATCTTTTGTTGCCTGAAAGTGCTCTAAGTTTAATCATTATTACATTAAACATTCTTAGGGTTATTTATGATTTTGAAACAAATTAAATTATAATAATCTAACTTTAAAACCTGGAGATTAGCAAGTACAGAAGATACTCCTACCCAATAATGTAATTTATAAAACAAAATATAACTTTTCATAGTTAAATACAATCTGATGCTAATTAGGCCAAGAAACTGATTCCCCTAAGTTTGTGTAAAGGGGTATTTTATAAATAAAATAATCAATGATGACTGATCTTATAGCTGTGACACACTAGTATGAGAAAATAGGCTAGTTGAATGGTTTTTTTTATTGTATAAATGAATAGTACTCTAAAATATGAGTCAGTTCTCAAGAAAAGGATTGTGTGGTTTTATGAAACCACGGTAAAAGTGAAACTTAATAACAATAAAATGCGCTTCTTGTGTCTTCGCGTGAACTACATAACGAGTTAAATGCGGTCTTTATCAATATACAGACTGTTAATGCGTTAGATTTTAAGTTAATTTTCTTAAGGGACTTTGGTTCTCATATGGCAATACTAGATGGCGCTGATTTGCCGCTAGATCACGCTTTAGGTAAAGCGAACCTATTTGCATAAGATGTTTATGAGGGCCTTACTAATGTGAAGTATTTTTGGGTTGTAAACCAATCAAGAAAAGGATTGTGTGGTTTTATGAAACCACGGTAAAAGTGAAACTTAATAACAAAATAGCGTGGAGCACTGGCACAAATGAATACTATACACTACACGGTCAGCTGATGCGAACTATAGGCATCGCCATATTGGCCTCGGCTGCTCTAACGAGCGCCTTTCACTTTATCCCTACTCCGCGGCCGACCGTCGCGCGACATGCAACACACAGACGAAAAAGTTTGAGACGATGTAATAAAAGTTTCACTTTAAAATAGTAAGTCACGCCTTGTAAAGTACAGTATGTAATATTGGGGCGCAAGAACGTAACTGCTAATATCTCCGAAATTCGTGTGTTTAAGTTCATACTTGCCATAATGAACGTTTTTGTATATACAATAGTTAGTATATACAATAGTAGTTTTTGTATATCATATGATATAAGTAAACTAGTGATGTAGGTCTTTTTACAAATACTTATAGCAGAAAATATTGAAACGTTTTAAATTTTTAGTTGTATCTCAATACAAAAGTATGTTATGTCAACTAATAATACCTCAATATTACATATGTCTGTCATCTACCCTATAGTTGATAATCCAGATCCAGATCAACAGTCTGCAGTTGCTCACAAGATCTATACGCAATCACATTTCTAAAAAGAAAGAAGACAGGACAGTACTCAGAAATCACATCTAGATTCTGCTTTTTTACTTCAATCAATATTGTTGCATAACTCTGGAATTTTGGTACTTGCTAGTTGCTTATGTTGGTCAGTACTTTAATAAAGATTGAAGAAAGGCTGTAATCATTCAAGAAGTTTATTAGTATCCAATAAAAACAGACAAACTAGTCCATACAATACAATCAGATAATCAGATAAGTACCAATAAAGGATTTTTTTATCATTACTTTGCTTTGTTTTAGCAAACTTGAAGTTGCATAGATTATGGGTAGTCAAGATTTATTAAACCAGCTAGAATCATCTTATTACATATCGGTGAGATACATTATCTTACTTTAACATCCATTATTTTCTACTGATTAATTTAAAGAGATCATGTAGCATTTTTAACAGCAATGACTAAATACTATGCCAAAAAAGCTTACAAAAACAGATACAGAGCCTAAAAATTACTATACTTTTGATGATCTTTATATATTCAATTAAAAGAAAAAACTGCGATCATAATTATTTGTCATACCATTTTATTAAGACTTTGTTTAAACATATAATGGTGCATAATTTTGAATTTACTTTTTATTTATTATAAAAACCAACTAATTACCAAAGAAATTGCATTTTTTATTCTCTGTAAAAAGGATTGTAAGCAGAATTCTATTTCAACTGAAATGTTTGTGACAATCATGTACACTTACAATAAGATTTTATATCTTGCTAACAGTTTACTTGTAATATTGTCAAATTAAAATGTTTTTTTATACAATCATATAACAGCTTTTCATTATGAATGATAACAAATATACATAATCTTACATAAACTGAGGTAGAAGCTGCCCTACACTTTCAATTTCTTGGCAGGTCTAAGTGTATAATTAATTGTTACTTGTCTTTTGTTTGCAGCTCGTCGAGGTTGCCTCCGTCCATTCCATTCTGCGTCCATCTTTTTTGCAAACTCAAGGTCTTTTTGCTCCTGCTCAATCATCATTTCAATACGTAGTTGCTCCTGTAGTATACACTTTACATCACAATTTTCTAAAGGACTAGACAAATTCTTCACAGCCGATTTAATTTTGTTATTGTTTATCAACTCTTCTGCCAACAAGGGACTATAAGCTTTGTTTGGCTTTCTCGTATCACTTCTTAGATGTGGTTTCCTGTCTGAACAAACCTTTCTTTCCTTCACTCTCTTCTTAGGTGTTACTTCATCATCTTTTGTTAAACTTCCCATGGATCTAGTGCGTCTTAATGAGCAATTTGTTTTACTATTTTTCAAATTGGATTCAACACAGGATCCTTTTTTTGATTTTGCTTTTGTGCTTATTTTTATGTTTTGCTAAAAAAATATTTTTTATATGTTTTTGCGCTTTATTTTATTATATGATTAATAGTAGCTACTATATTATTAAAACTACATGACGTTTTTAACAAAAATTTTGGCAACTGTGGTCAAGCAAAAATCCTATGACAATAATATTTGATCCAATAACAATGACACTACAACAAATATAGTGTTTAGAACATAATTTAAAATAATAAATTTAAATTACTACACTTTGATTTAAGTCAAAAATTTCTTACCTCCTTGGGCTTCAAGATGTTAGGAGCTATAACAAATGCTGATGGGAGTTTAAGCTCTAATGACAATTTCCTTAAATTATAAAGCTCTTCCAAGTACTGATCACGAGTTGGCGTTATAACTTTCGGTGAAATACTTTCGTCGGGCTCTGGTCTTACACTTGGTATTCGTAAAGGTAAATCTTTATTACTGGCAAAGCTGAAAATACAATAATACAATAAAAAATCCGATTCATTTGTTGCAATTTTTAAAACAAGGTCCACAATATTAGCCCCAAAATTAAAATCCTTTTACCTTATGGGAGTACTTCCTTCAATTGGCTTGAAGTAGCACAATTCTTGTTGCATTGAATCTACACTGTCAGTTTCAATGTTTTTCTTCTTTATTTTGTTAGCTACTGCTATTCTTTTTTGAGGAAGAGGTAGCGAGACAAGTAGTGAAAGCAGACCATTCTTATTTCTTGATGGACTTAATTCATTTGAATTTTCTTTCTTATCCATTACTTGTTCACTCTGAAAGTAAAAAAAGGTGTGATATGTGGAATCAGTTTTATAAAATATATAAATTATTATTTACCAGTAGATGTTCTGTAATAATTTATAGGCTACTTAATAAAAATAAACATTTAATGTGTTTCTTAAATAACAATGTGAAAAGTTACTCTATAATCTAGATATTGAAGTATTTTAATAGAGTAAAAAAGTAGATAAACACCAAGTTAATTTACAGTGTTTATCTTTTTCTTTTATTTGAAATAAAAGCTAAATACAATAGTCATGTTGCCTAGTGTGGAATAACACATTTTTAAAAATAAAGTTTTAAAATTGTTGAATAGAGAATCTAAAAGAAGTAGGTATTTAGGTTGACGCGATAAAAAAATATAAGCAAATAAATAATAATCTCTTTCTCGCAAAACGATTTGTTATGTTATACGCCATACATTTTTTAATCACAAATGTATGGCGGTAGCAACTCGTGACGTCACAGGCCGATATATCGCTCTCTTTCTTATTGTAAATTTAATTTGTTTGCTTCTTCGTTATTTTTTAAGATATACGAAAATGGGCTCTAGATTGTTTAATAACATGTTGTCTAACACCGAATAGACAAAAAAATTTTTTAGGCAACATGCCTATTTCGTATTTACTGACAAATGAAGCCAGGTATTCATATGCTTAGATTAAATCAAAATAGCGGAAGATAGGTGACTCGTCTCTAGCGCGTGGACCACTTAAATCAAGGCCCTGTCGCCTAATTGCACTCAGTCGCTATTGCGATAGTGTTACGCAAAAATAATCTTTTATTGTTTTAGGTGGAATAAAGGTTACCAAAATGCCTTCGTGTGCTTTCATGGGTTGTACAAATCATTAAAGAAAAAACAAATCTCATGGAATCACATTTCACTTATAAGCTGAAAACTTAATTTCTTATGATATTTCGAAATTAATTTAATGTTTTGATCGCCATTTTGCGGAGCGAGATAAAATATACAATACATTAATGTATGACGAGTTAGTAAGATCATATCACATGTGTCATCATCTTGTCTCACTCACGCTTTTGTAAAAACAAATCGGTTTGTCTGTCTTTTCAATATCATTCAATGTGAAATAGAATCACAGCAGTGTGAGGGTTCATACATGTAGTTGTGCATCAGGCCCGTTTTTCCAATATAAGGATGCACCGCAAAAATGTCTGATTAAAAACTCCTTTAAATACTTCAACTCACCTTTTTGTCACCATTTTCCTTATTCCACACATTCATTTCTGTTCCAATGGTTTTTCCTACATAGTTTTTCAAAAGTTTACTGTAATTTGGCACCATCTCGGGAGAAACATTGGTGTCTTTTATTTCTGTACTTGTCTTATAATTTTCACTTTCTCTGCTTGCTGACTGTGATCTATAAAACATGTTTTAAGAAATAAACACAATAATACATAATGTATCTTTATTTGATTATCCTTTGTTCTTTAGTAGTAATAGCCACAAAAATTTTTCATTGAAACCAAACCAGCTACGCAGGAGTTTTTTATAGTACCCAAGTGTGTGCGCAATACATAAGATCACTCTCTTCCTTTACAATCATAACCCTCACTGCACCCAACCCTCGAGAGAACAGGAACTAGGAGGACTGATTTTTTATACATCCAAAATGCATAGATCATATTCTATGTTGTCAGTTATGTGGTCAGCCTGTATCGTCCTAACCAGACTTGAAAACATAATTTGTTTCAATACAGGGATTGAACCCACGACCTCCGGAGCCAAGAGCCAAGCTTCCACACCACTGGGACCATAAAGACTGAAGGTACAGTCTTTATGAAGCATTTTATTCATTGCATGACCACCCTAAAAATAAGAGTCTATTCTACACAAGAATAGACAAAATGAAAGATCATAGAAACAATAATACTGCTCACAGCAAAATAGTTATTTTTGTAAGACAGCAAGATCAAAGCATTGTCATTAAAGGAAGACAATGTTTATTTTCTTCCACCAATGATCAAGTACAACCTCGCCACAACAGCCATTTATTGTTTACTGTTGACAGCTACGAGTAAAAATTTTTCTTCATAAATGTCAAATAGTCTTTTTGTCATGGTGGTCCAAGAAATAGTTTCTTGCTGACCTTGATACCTTAAATTAAGAACTATTTTGCTATGAATTATATTTCTCTATACTTCCCTAGAAAGATCAGCTATATATTAGGTCTTGACTATGAAATTGCCGTTTTGTATGAAAAAATTTAAATGATTTTTTTTCATGTATTTTTTATTTGTATTAATCGAAGTAATCACCCATGCAATCAATGCATCTTTGCCAATGCAGTGGCAGTTTATTGATGCCCATCTTAAAGAAATCAGCTGGACAGGAGGCAACAAATTCTTCAAAGGCCTCTCGGGTATTGAATTTTTTTTCCCGCCAAGTTATCCAAATTCTGGAAAAAGAAGAGGTCTGTAGGCGCAAGGTCTGGTGAGTAGGGCGGACGACAGAGAGCTTCCAACCCCAGTTCTTGCAACTTAGAGACCGTCTGCTGTGCAGTATGAGGTCGTGCGTTGTCGTGCAAGAGCAGCGGAGACGAGCGATTGACCAATGCTGGTTGGAGATGTGCCAGCTACTCCATCATTATGTTCAGTTCTTCACAGTACACATCTGCAGTAATGCTCACCCCGTTTGGTAAGAAGCTGTGATGAATCACACCGGCGCTAGACCACCAAACAGTGACCATCACTTTTCTAGTGGTAAGTTTTCGTTTAGTGCATTGTTTAGGTGCTGAACCAGGATCCAACCAACTTGCTGAGCGCTTGCAGTTATCAAACAGAATCCATTTTTCATCGCAGGTAATATTGCGGTTCAAAATTCCTTCATTTGTGTGTCTTTTGAGTAGTGCAAGGCACGGTCTCGACGCGTACTTCGCGCTGGCGATCATTGAGTTCGTGGGGCACCCATTTGTCAAGCTTTTTTACATTGCCAATTTGACGCAAATGGACCAATATTGTTTTGACGCTAACGTCAAAAGCTGCTGCTAATTCAGCCGTAGATTGTGTATCATCAGCTTCCACAATCGCCTTTAATTCGTCATTTCAGGTTCATATTTCAGGTCGAAATTTCCAGAACGGAAGCGAGCAAACCAATAACAGGTGGTGCGTTGGTTTGTAGTGTTAGCTCCGTAAACGTCGTTGATGTTGCGTGCCGCTTGTGCCGCGTTGCTGACACGACGGTACTTATATTCCATAATTACTCGAACTTTTAACATATCCATGATGACGAAAAAGATTGAAATGCGATGAAAATGTAACACTAATCAATAAACGAATGACTACTTATGAAAAAAGAATTCCATGTTTTTAAAATAAAATTAATTTAAAATTTGAATTCTTAGCCAAACAAAAATTATTTTGATTTGAAATGGCCAGTACTGCAGAACGGCAATTTCATAGGTAAAGACCTATTATAAGTACCCCTCCATACTGTAAAATAAAATTAGCTCATGTTTATTTTATAATACTACACACACCGGCATATTTAGCGGAACATAAAATAAAGGTTTGATATATAAGGTATTATATAAGATAATGGTATCATATAAGGTTGCTGGCTCGTTTATACGTCATTTAATTTAAAAAGAAATATTTTCAAATTAAGAAAACAACTGAACATCACATTTTATGCAATTGTTTTAATTTTATTCAAATACACCTTATATGGAGAGAACTTCGAGTATTTCTTCCTTCTGAGTTTGATTTAAAATTTCATTGAAATACTGTTTTTTGTTTTTTTAATCGAGTATCTTTTTAGAGTTGAGGACTGAATTATGCCTGACTTAGCCTCAACGGAGATTGCCAGGGCACTTGAAATGAGAAGAAATGGTCAAACGTAGAGTGATATCCAGAGATCTTCGTCGACCAGTTTCAACGATCCATCGCAGTATCCAACGGTTCAGGGAGACTGGTATTTATGTGAGAAGAGCAGGACAAGGCAGAAAAAGACGCACTTCGAGTAGGGATGATCGTTTCATTTGGCTTCGTGTAAGTAGGAACCCCCGTTTGATGGCCGTCCGAACCCGACATGAGTTACAAGAAGTGCGGGGTGTAACCGTAAGTGAGCGTACGGTACGAAGAAGGTTAGAAGAAGCTCGTTTGGGTTCATTTGTGCCCGCAAAGCTCCAAGGCTCGAGGTAAATCTTTGTAGAAACAGGTTAACTTTTGCTCAGGAACATCGATTTTGGAACGCGGGCCAATGGAGTAAGGTATTGTTTAGTGATGAGTGCAGAATTCTCTTAAATCAAATTGACAGCAGGCAAATAATATACAGACGCAAAGGAGAATGATACATTCAGACAAATTTTGAAACTACAGTTGCATACGGTGGTGGATCAATAATGGTTTGGGCGGGCATTTGTTTGGGAGCTCGCACAGACTTGGTAGTGATTGACAGAGGGAGTCTGACTGCAGACCGCTATATCAGAGAAGTTTTAGAAGAAAATGTTGTACTGTTTGCCTTATATATCGGTGACGATTTTGTTTTTATGCAGGATAATGCTCGGCCGCATACCGCTCGGGTATCTTAATGATATGAATATCACTGTCATGGAGTGACCGGCGAGATCACCGGATATGAACCCAATAGAGCACATTTGGGCCTTGCTGAAAAGAAAAGTTAAGTCCAGAATTCCAGCTCCTGCCAACGTGGGTGAACTGCGAATCGCCGTAGTTGAGGAATGGCGGAGACTATCCCAGGAGGCCATCAATAACATCATTCTCAGTATGCCGAGACGGGTAGAAACTTTAATAAGAGCACGTGGAGGAAATACGCGATATTAATGACCATTTTTCTAATTTAATTAATTGTTATTTTAATATTAATTTTCACTTTTCCCGGTTACATGAAACGTAAAACAAATGAAACTATAAATAACAAAAGAAGTGTAGTAAGTAGATTTTAAAATAAAACCATATTTTTTTAATTATGGACCTATTTTTTTGTTCCGCTAAATATGCCGGTGTGTTTAGTTATAAATGAAACTAAGTAAACTTAAAATAAGTTATAAAATATACTTACATTGAAACAGAACATGAAGCTCCTAATTTAGTCAAGTAACTGTCAATTTTCATGGGCTTCAGCTTAAATTTTTTAAAATCTTTTAATCTTTTGGGGTCAGTGCTTGATTCGGTAGAAACAACTATGTCATTCTCTTTTTGGATTTGTTTGGCCAATAACTCATCCTGTTTTAATCTTTCCAAATATCTTTTAAGAGCCTCCTCCTCTTCTTGGTGCAGTTTTCTATAAAATAAAATTAAATACGTTAAACTGATTAAAAAGTAAACCCTTCTTATTTCAAAATGGAGATAATATACCTTATAAGTTGTTGTGTTTCTAAAATTTGCTTTTCCTCAAGATGCAATCTTTCTTCTCTTAACCTTTTAAGTTCGGCTTCATATTCTAGGCGAATTTCACCAGGTTCGCTTATACGAGGCAATGGTGTTTCTACAATATAAACATAGATAATATTATGCGATATGATTTGAAACATTATACACGACAAAATTTTACAAAATATTTTACCATTAGGCAAGTCTAACTCCTCTCCTCTAAGCTTCTTGTCAATATCATTTGAAAATTTAGTTTTAATAAAATTCCAGAGCTGTTTATTCACTAAATTGTTTTGTTTTGTTGCTGTTCTTAGCCAAGAACCTATTCTTAGGCGACATAGAGGACAACACAAAGCGTTATTTTGGATACTTCCATTAAAGCAACGAAAACAGAAATCATGATAACATGGTAACGTAACCGGCTCTATTAAAATTGACTGACAAATGGTGCAAATAATATCTTTAAGTTCTAATTTATCTAATTTTATTATTTTATTTTCAATTTTGGACAGCCGCTTCTTCAACTTGGCCGCCATTTTTGATACTATGACAGATGACTTTGACAAATGACAGCCTATTATTATGTTTTTTTTATATATAAATATCATTTGATTTAAAATCATTTGCCAGTGTCAAGTTACAAAGGCGGGTAATAGCTTAAACTTTAAAGCATCCAACCAAATGGAGACGAAATGACAGCTAATTTCTATGCGAGAAAATCTGCCACTTTCTGCGGAGGGGGACGAGGAACGCAACAAATAGCGATTTTACACTAATGAATTTTCAATCACGTCATCACGCACTCACACGAAAATATTGTCAAACCAAACTTATACTATACGCATAGATGTACAAACACACAAATGATACAGCCTGTTAGTGTACGACAAAAGTAATTTTTATTCAAGTAATGCTAGTGCTTGACACTATCGATATTTAAATATCGATGAGTTCGGCGAATAATAATAGGGTACTTTCCATGGAGAACAAAATAGTACGAAATGTTATGCATATAAAAAAATATACAGAAATAAACATAAGGCTCATTCCACAGTTTCGTCCGAATCGGTATGATTTTGTGGATTTTGTTTTATTTTGATGGTTTCGTAAATTATTGGGGTAAATTGATTCGTCTACCTTCTAGGTGTAAATCGCTATTAAAGGCGTTCATTAAAATAGTTTCCTTTTCGAGAAAATCCTTAGAGAGTAATGAAGCAGTGGAATGTAATGAAATATTTGACTATAAAATACAATATATAAGTATTATAAATTAGAATAAATACTTTTAGATATTGGACATTTTAAAAGCCACTAGGAAAACATGGCAGGTAATAAAATATAGGTAAAAAATCACAAAACGCTAAAGACTCCCTCCTGGTGGCATGATTGAGTTAAGGTTTTTAGGTTTAGGTTAAGGTTATTAGTAAATAAAATCTAAATAAAATAATGCTCTCAAATCCTGGTAGAAATCTGATTTAGATGAAGGTTGCACCATATATAAAACACAATAGAATCGGTAGTAGTACAATCCCGAGCTGCGAAAAATGAACAATTTAACGAAAGCTTGGAAAATGCAGAAGATATGAACACCACATATAAGGTTGCCGGCCAGCAACATAGACTAAAGCCAGACGTCAAACGCAAAAAATACATAACAGATGCCCAAGAAATCCTACTAACATCAATCAAGGTCATCACGGGAAGGTCGAAGGAGTACTATAAACAGCTCATGAACAATGAATTTCCCAGCGAACCGGGTAACCGAAACAGCAATCGCAAAAATCAAATATCGGAAAGCCGTAGGCTTAGACCAAGTCTCAGCTGGAATTTGGAAGAAATAGGAGATGCAATATCCTGGCTAACCTAAACTCTTCAATAATATCCATAGAGAATGAATGATATCAGATTCGTATCGTAATAGCACATTACGTCCAATATTTAAGAACAAGGGTAACATAGCCTAATGCAGTAACTACAAGGATATAAAGTTAACATCGCACACTCTTAAGATATGGGAAAGAATCATCGCTTCACGAATAACAATTAACAGCAATCACCCTATCACCATTGACGCGATTCAGACACTTAGAATCTAAATTGAAAAACACCTTACTAATAAGGAGTAAAATCTACATCTACACTTCATCGACCTAGAAGTGGCATACTACCGGGTGCCCCGAAATCTTACCTGGCAGTCTTTAAGCACACATGCAATTTCGTAACTATACATACTGAAAGTTCAGGATATGTACAACAATACTAAAATCTGTATGTTCAAAGCCCTGCCGGTCTTAGTGGTTCATTTCAAGTGAACGTAGGAGTGCACCGTGGCTTAGCCCTAACCTATTTAACCTCTGCATGTACTATATAACACGTGATATACAGAAACCTACTCCGTGGTGCATTCTCTATGTGGATGACATAGCGCTAATAAGCACAACTGTCAGTGGCCTACAAGAAACACTTAACTTATGGGTAGAGAAAATAGAAAAGACTGGACTACGTATCAGCCGCAGTCAGACAGAATATAGAGTGCGATTACGGAGGAACGGAGAACGTAGGCAACAATGTGTTCATGAACGGTACCCCACTGCCTATGTTAAAAGGTAGAAGCTTCAAGTGTCTCGGATCCGTCATAACATCAGACGCAAATGTCGATAAAAATGTCAAACATCTTTTAAATTCAGCATGGCTCAAGTGGCGTTCACTGTGACCCGAAAATGCCCATCAAGATCAAAGGTAAAGTATACAACACTGTTATGAGGCCGCCACTAGCAGAATGCTGGACTATGAAAAAGTTCACGAACAACAACTACGCGCAAATGAGATGAAGATGTTCAGATGGGTAGGTGGGGTGACACGCCTGGATAAAGTCCGTTACGAGTATAAGTATAAGAGGTTCCTTCAAAGCAGCTCCTGTTGTGGAAAAAGTGAGAGAGAGCCGCCTATGGTCATATCCAAAGGAAGGACGCCTACTTATGCTGTTAAGAAAGTCTGCAATATGCCAAACATGACTAAGATCATCCACGACGGATAGCCGCTCGCCACTTGGTGGAACAACAAGATAGAGATAGATCAGGAAAACCTGACTATTCAGACAACCCAGAACAGAAAATTCTGGCGCATGTAGAGGGAGACCCGACCCCAGATAAACTGGGAACATGGGTAGGACAAAGAAGAAGATTTTGAGAGAATTCGATGGTATCTTTACTTTGTAATATCCCGCGAAAAAGACCCACAATCTACAAGCAAATGAGTGAGTGCACACTGAACGCATTAGATATAGGTAATATTAATTGAATAATGAATTGTACATTATTTTATTTCAAAAACACGACCCTCATTAGTTTATATCAAACAAAAAAAATCACTACCTACCAAATCCACTCATTCTTCTCCCTCTAAAATTTGGAAGGGAACGGAATGTAACGAAATGGAAAGAAATGAAACTTTGGAAGATTTTCTAGATTTCTTTCAAAAAGAAATCGTGCATAAAGCGTTGGAATGTAATGTGTACTTACCTGTAACAGTCCTGTACCTGTAAGCCATTTCTAAACATAAAATCGAAAATATTTTCCGCTGTGGCTGCGCATGTTCTTCCGTGGTGAACTCTTTCGGCAGGCAGAAAGACGCAAGACGCGTACGCCACGCGGTAAGCTAAAATAGAAATAGAGGTGGGAACAAATTATTGACACTACTGACGGCCATTAGTGCCAGTGCTGGATTTGTAGGCTGGACGGTGAGTAAGGCGTTTTACTCACAGTCCAGCCTATAAATCCAGCGCCGTCACTGGCCGTCATTAGTGTCAATAGTGGCAAAAATTAATATATAAGCAGCCAAATAATTTTGAAAACCTCAATGGAAAACCCTGAAGATTGATAGAGGAAGGAAATACATGTCTTTTCACTTTTTTTGAAGGTTGTCCCGATTAAGTGGGTCTTATCATTTGGGTCTTCTTTTTACGACTTTGAAATCCCAACTTTATGGTTCTCATAATAAGAGTTAGCATGTGGAATAAAAAACAATATATTATTATAATATTCTCTTACTAATAGCTTTTCTCTCTTGCCTGTCCGGCCCCAGGGCAAACTAAAGTTGGTGAAATCTATGTAATAGTTATTTATGCCGAAAAGGTAATTAAAATTTGGCAACATTTTTCTTTTTTTTTTCTTTGCACGAAACATTCCTCAATGCTACCAACATATAGGAAATGGAAGCCATGTTGATATTTTCTTTCTTTTTTTGTCTTATACCGACTCACATGTATTTGAGAACGAAAACGCTATGAAAGGAAATATGAGAAATATGGTGGATAATTAAGGATTTTATGTTGAGGTGTTCTTTGTTTGATAGATTTGTGGTGATTTCAAATGTGTAGTGACATAAATACTAAATTGGAGTAGGATAAAACATCCAGAAATGTCTTCAATGCATTTCGTTGTTCATCCTCTACCTGGGACAGAGGATCAACTTATAGATAGGTGAGCAGCCAATATTTAACTTTCTACCAAATACGTAATGGAGTCACCATTACGTATTTCTTTGTTAAATATATTTTTGCAAAATTATCGATGTTAACTTGATATAACTTTTTGATTGTTTTTGAAGGAAAAAAGTAGCATAAAATTATTTAAAAATTGCTTGTCTCAAAGTACATTTTTACGTGTTTAATATCAATGCACGAATTTTATACTACTACACAGATTTCATCATGTTTTTTTGTTGACTTATCTGATTCCAAAAATATGTAAGTAATGGCGTAATCTGAAATGGCTGGTTAGCTGCTTGACACGATGTCGCGTGAACCTTTTATTAATTTGCGAACCCCTATAGTACGAAGACATGGAAAAGTGATTAGGCATACGAAACATCGGCTGATAATGCACTATTTCTTTCTTTCATACTACCAATTCGTTTTTCTTCAAAAACACCTATTCATGTAGATTGATTTTAGGTGTAGGTGTATTGTATTGCTTTTTATTACCCATAAATATTTTCACAACCCTATGGCAGTGATAGGTAGTCATTTTGTTCCAATGTTTATTTTTAAAGCACTCAATTATTCAATTATTTTACACTCACACAATTATTTTCTGAAATAACAAGAAAATTATCTTTAAATATAAGCAAGCATTTTTTTCATAATTTTATAGATATTGTATAACTATAATATAAATATATAGTAAAATAATTATTTAGTTGTAAATTTAGGTATAAGAAATTAGCCTAACATTTACTACAATTGAATAAATAATTTTCACAACTGAGTATAAATAATTTTCACAACTGAGTAGCATTCACTGTTGCTGTCTTTGTCAGTTAAGCGACCAACATATCAGATAAATATGGAAACATTGACAATGAGTTGAGTAAATATTTGGCATTAGTAAATAACTCAATAAACTAATAAAATTATTGATCTTATATATTTGTGTTATTGGAATTCTCATGACAGGTATAGCGTTTTTAGGACTCCAATTAACTACAAGGAACCCATATAGTTTTGCTCTGTCCATCCGTCCGTCTGTCCTCCCTTGATAACATCGGTTTTTATGAATACAAATAGACAAAACTTTATATAGTTAGTTATACATTGCATAGGCTTTTATTTTTGGAATTATATAATAATTATAATTTCGTATTATAGGAATAGCTTCCCATACATGTGAAATGGGGATGATTTTTTTTTTCATTCCATCCCATCATGTGGGGTATAGTTGAATTTTAATAATTTTTAATGGCATTTCTAAACTTTGAAACTTAGAAATTTACAATTTTCCATGTTGATAGATAAGCATTAATACTCTTTGGAATATTAATTTGTATGAAATCAGACAGTATCTTTTATAGTAATTTGAAAAAAAAAAACTTATTACCCATCTCATGCTCTTGGTTAGGTTATTATTCATAACCTAAAAAATATGCAGAATATTAAGCTATAAAATAATATGTAGAATTTTGTAAAAATATCTTAAATAAAAAAATTAGAACATTTCTCTATGAACATTTAGATGCTCCCTAAGCATTGCCCTTATCAATGAAACATCAGGAAATTTTTCCTATCTAGATTTTACAACTATAGTGTCTTATAAACATAGATGGAGTTTTTGAATCTGCTTATATATGCTATAATGAGTTTGAACACATCATATTTGAAGTTAATAATGTTGTACCCTTAAGAAGTTTAATTGATATAGCTGTCAAATTAGTGAGGTTATTAGTTAAAACCATAGATATAGTATGAGGGCGCAGAAAGTGAAGACTCAAAACTGAGCTAAGTAGGACAGTTTTTGGTTAGTAAGTGACGAGCCGGTCGACAAGTAGCACATAATATGTGTCCTGTGCACCTAGCATAAAATGACATATTGTGTCTATAAAAGCTGTAAAAACCATGACAAAAAAGTGAAAAAAAGTCAAGGAATTTCATTCCACATGTAAGATTACAACATTTATATATTTGCAACAATAAATAATTGCAAAAAAATACTTTACAGTTTATGACAAATAAAAAAAGGAAAGCAATGTCAATATACACTTTTTGTGAATCTAATAACGATTCATGCATTTCTGTCATAGAGTAATAGTACATACAGAAGTGCACATTTTTATATTTCATTTTTATTTTATATCTAGCTTTATTAGATATTATTTTAATAAGATTGAAGAAAAGAATTTAATTATATCGTTCAATCAGTTATATAAATATAAACTTCTTAAAATTGTTAAATTACAAAAAAGTGAATTGTGAGATGTTAAATAACTTAGAACGAACTGAGGGCCTAACAGTAACAGTAAAATAACTGCTACTTTTATTTGATTTAAATTTATCAATCTTAATCATATTAGTGTGATATATATACCGAAATCATATATAAACTGAAAGAGGACTTATAGTAATAATAAAAACAGATTTTAATTTTTTAATTAATTAATTAATTTTTAATTTTGATTGTTGAAATTCCTACGCACCTATATTTTAAAAAGCCTGTTATTAAGAGTTTGTTAATTTTCATGTAAATTGCCAATGTCTTTGCAATGAAAAAAAAACAGTGATTATAATAAATTTTTCTATAATATCTATGGACGCAGCCCACACACCACGTCAATCTGGCAGATACCAGAAAACGGGAAGTATATTTAATACTATACATATATTTAAGATTTTTATTATATTATACACATCCATGACCCAGGAACACAGAAAAACTATTTTGTTCCTGTGGCGGGATTCGAAAACAAATAGAATTTATAACACATTTTGTATCTTCTGTGTCGTCACAATATGTTCTATGACAGTGATTCCAAACTTGAATATACCCGCTTATTTAAACGTAGTGTTAGTTAGTTAAATGTTAGCGTATTAACGCTTAATTGGTAGTGACAAACACTAGTCAGCATTTTTTTGCTATTCAATTAAGCCATCCGAATTTTTCGCTGTGTAAGTGAAATGTAACAATAATGAAAAATGGGTGTCGCGACAGAAATTTAGTAAGTTTTGTAAGGAATAATGTATCCATAGTTATCAATGGTTGAAACCAAATTGATTTTTGAATCTCCATCAAACACAAACAAGTGAACTCATAGGGATTAATAGTGCAAGATCCGGTATAAGAAATATATACCCTCATCTGTTATTTATTAGTGATAAGAAATAAATGATAGATAATATTCACATTGACACATTGCAAATAGGTTGCCTAGTTAAATTGCGCCCAAAGGGCCAATTCACACCGAAATCGGCCATCAGCGGCCGTGAACGGCGGCGGCTGTCTCAAGCGAAACTGTGTTTTATAGTAATGAAGATAAAGTTTTAATGCGCCGACTATCCGCCTTAAGCGGCTTTCAGACTACGCTATAATATCATATAGTATATATTTCATAACACAACAATATCGCGCACCATACATTGTTATTGACACGTTCACACTACTGTACTATATATTATTGGCTTACTATACGCTATAAAATAGTGCGATTGATGACGATGACGTTGAGTTCATGCTGTGCTATATCGCGCGCCGCCCTCTTCCTCCTCCTTCACCCCCGGCCGTCCCGTAAACGAAACATGCGACAACCATACTGAGCTTGCTATATACTATAAATGCTTGCGATAATATCGCGGAATGTGAACGGGATGCTATATAGTATAGCATTAGGTCCTTCTTTGCTATACTATATAGCACAATGGTATAGAGTAGTCTGAAATGAGCTTTATTACTTTGTATAATATTGTTCTTAGTAATATGTAAGTATGTCTAATGAATCAGTTTTAAATATTTTATTAGTAGGAGTTTACTGTTATTATTTGACGACCTCTGTGGCTCATTGATTAGCGAGTTGGCACTCAAGCCGAAGGTCGCGGGTTCGAATCCCGTCGAAGGAACAAAAAAAGTTTTGAGTTTCTGGGTCTTGGAAGTGAATCATAAAAATCTTAAAAAAAGTATAAAATGTACTTCCCATTGTCTGGTCCCCATAACACAAGTTCTTCGGGTACTTAGCATGAGGCCAGATTGACATGGTGTGAAGCATCCATAATAAACTCACCGGCACGGAAACTTGGCCAAGTACAAAAGGTGTGATAACTGTCTTTTTTTTGCACTTAGCTCTACAAATTTTGGTTAATTAAGATTTGAGTCTATCCAGTTAATGTTCCTGATCACTTTTTCTCACAGTTAAAGGTTTTATAAATTGATAATGAAGTTTATGCAAAAAAACACATTTACACAAAATTTAACACTTAAATTTAAAGCACTACGAATTTAAAATTGTCCGATTTTTTGTCGCTTTCTGTCCTTTTTAATAGCGCGTGTTACCTCCTCTAGCCCTTATAACCGCCTGCATTCGGTCTGGCATACTTTGGATGACGTTCTTGATATCGACTTGTGATAAGTCGCGCCACGCTCTTACTGCAGCATCTCGAAGCTGGTTTATGGTTTGTGGTGGGTTCGATAATGATTTTATTGCTCGTTTCAGCTTATCCCATATGTGTTCTATCGGATTTAAGTCCGGGCTGCGAGCTGGCCACTGCTATTTTTGAATACCAGCCTCTTGAAGGTACTCATTTACTATGCGAACGACATGTGGACGGGCATTATCATGCATTAAAATGAATTGTTCATAACCAATGAACCCTCCAAAGGGCACAACATGTTCTTCGAGAATTTCCTCGACGTACCGAGTCGCATTTAAGGCGTTATTAACGATGACCAATTCCGTACGAGCATCAGAACTCACGACACCCCATACCATTATAGAGCCTCCGCCAAAACTGACCGTTGGAGTGGTTGTTATCGCCAAATAACGTTCGCCTTTCCTTCTCCAGACACACACGACCATCAGGTGCATTTAAAGCGATCCTGCACTCGTCAGTAAACAAAACCCTTGCCCATTGCTCATGAGTCCAGTTAGCGTGTTCGCGGGCAAAGTGGAGTCGAGCTACTCTTTGCTGAGGGAGAAGCTGTGGGCCACGGGCTGGTCTTCTTGCCTCCAAATTAACCATACGTCTTCTCACCGTACGCTTGCTAACATTCATACCTCTGGAGATTTGAAGCCACTGACGGATCTCGACTGCGGTCAGGAAGCGATTTCTTAAAATCTCTAACACAATAAAGCGGTCGTCACGAGCTGATGTGCATCGTACACCACCACTACCTGGTCTTCGGGTGTAGCGGCCAGTCTCTTGATATCGTTTTAGTGCATATTGCATCGAGGAACGCGGCACGTTTAGGACAGTAGCCACTTTACGATGAGTCATCCCCTGTTCCACTAAAGCTACTGCCTGCGCTATCTGACTTGGTGATAAAGGCATTTTTATGAATCCTAATGGGTTCTTAGGTGTTTATTAACCACAATAACAACAAAAATCTTTGTTGTTATAATATTTCAACAAAAATGTTCAGGGCACAATTCAAAACTGCGACTTCGCCGGATAAATGACACGATTTAACTAAACTTTAAAACACAGACCAATATGCACTTCAAATTAGTGAATTACCCTCTTGAGATTAACGTGAGCATTTTTTCTACCCACCTACAGGATCCAAGATAGAACCCATTAAAAAAGTGTTATCGCATATTATGAGTTTGGCCAAGATTCCGTGCCGCTGAGTGTATATATTATTATTGTATCATTTAAAGGCTGTCAATTTTTCAGACTACGAGAAGTAGCTGAGCGCTGGAATAGATATGGGACTGGAGCTGGTCCATCGGCCCTCGCCTCATTGAGAGGTGTACGGGCCGTTACAGCAGGACCTGCTTACATTGCTTGCCTATTAGAAGACGGGAGTATATGTCGTGCTGCATTTTCCATTATACCTGACCGATTAGATCTGAGTAAAGCAGACGCGAGTAAAAATGGTGGAAATGGTGGAGGCGGCAGCGGCGGAGGAGGAGCGAGTGGGGGGAAGCAGGGAGGAAGCGGCAGTGGCTGCGGCTCCAGACAGCAGCCACGCACCAGAGCTCGAATCATGCGGAACTCTATACGCGCCGCACCCAGTTCCCAAGGTTTTTTGCATTTGTAATTTTTTTTGTCTATTTTGCTGAATCAGGCTACCTGATACCTTATAATGTAATTTTATTCAGATTGTTACTTTTTCAACATGTAAAAGAAATCATTAAACACAATGTAAATATTTACCCACATACTAATAAAAATATTTACACAATGAATAAGATATTTATACAATGTTTTGTCCTTTGATACATTGGATTGCCTGCCTAGTACCTACTTAAAATTTGGGTTAATGAAGTAGTGTTTTATAAAAAATTATAATATTATTTTAATTAATGTAAACAAGTATTACAAAATGATGGTTTGGAATTCCTTTATTATAAAATATGTATTTCGCAATATTCAAAACGCAAACGCAATTAACGCAAAATAAAACTTGGGCATATGTTTGCTTGTATTTTTATGTAAAATTAAAAAATATAAATCTACGTCGCTGATGTCATTGACCTCACACTGACACATAGATGATTTCAGCTGTCTTTTTTTACTAAAATCATAGGTTCTTTTACTAAATTTGGCACATTCACATTACTCACACATATTATGCAATGTACAGTCTGTTAAAAATATAATTGATAATTCAGGCTCTTTTGGATTTTATGGATTATAAGATATTCTACGAGGGGAGGTCCAAAAGTTCGCGGAATGAAAGGGTTGTTAATAAAATATAACAATAAATTTCTTTTTCCTTTTCAATATAATCACCCTTAAGTGTAATACATTTATTTGATCTATGGATAAATTTTTCTAAACCATCGAAAAAATATTTTTTGTCTTTGGCCTCAAAATGCGCCGAAATTGCCTCCTTCACTTCGTTATCGTCGGAAAATTTCCTTCCCCTTAGCTCTTTTTTTAAATTTGGAAACAAATAAAAATCGCTAGGGGCCAGGTCTGGACTGTAGGGTGGGTGAACAAGTGGTTCGAATCCATGCGTGTGAAGAGCAGCCATGGCAACTCGGCTCTTGTGAACCGGCGCGTTGTCTTGTAAAAGCAACACACCCTTGGCCAATTTTCCACGACGTTTTTCTTTAATTGCCTCCTTTAACTTTTCCAATATTGTGGCGTAGTATTCTCCGGTTATAGTGGTACCTTTTTCTTTATAATCAATCAGTAATATTCCCTCACAATCCCAAAAAACAGTGGCCATCAACTTTCCAGCCGATTCTGACACTTTGAATTTCTTGGGAGGTGGTGTACCCTTTTTGTGCCATTGCATGGACTCCTGTTTTGATTCAGGTTCAAAGTGATGAACCCATGTTTCATCTCCAGTAACAATCCGCTCCTAAATCTGCACAGGGTTGTCTCCACACACCTCCAAAAAGTGCTTAGACGCGTCGATGCGCTGCTGTTTTTGAAGCGGCGTGAGCAATCTCGGCACCCATCTTGCACTGACTTTTGTCATGCCCAAGTGGTCGTGCAGGATCCGCAAAATGGTTGTATCTGATACTCCAACAAATGCAGATAATTGTTTTTTCTTTAAATGTGTGTCTTCCAGTACAAGTTTTTCGACTTTTTCGACGATGTCTGATGTGGTGGCCTCAACTGGCCGCCCAGAGCGAGGGTCGTCTTCAATTGAATCTCGACCATGTTTGAAAAGTCCATGCCACTTATAAACCATTGTTTTACCAGGGCACTGATCTCCATAAACGGCTTCCATTTCATTTAAAATGGTTTGAACGTTTTTTCCTTGCTTGGTAAGGAATTTTATCACAGCGCGATGTTCAATTTTCTCCATAGTTGCAGTTTGCTTCCGGATTGACTTGTTTAGCAGGCGAGTACTCGTAAACGAATGGCGATATAGGGTTGAGATTTTATATATATACTAATTATGAGTGCTCAATTAGTATGACACTAAGCGAGCTACCCTATCCCCACTCCATCCCCTCCATTCCGCGAACTTTTGGACCTCCCCTCGTATATATCTCTTTTGAATTTGATAGATTATAGTTTTTTTGGGAGGGAGTTTAGGAGGAGAAACATCGATCTAGCTAGGTCTTGTCCCTTAGAAACTGCGCATTTTTAAGCAATATATGTTTTTTTATTCCGTTGTGTAACAACATATCAATAATTTTGACTCTCACATCAGTCTGATTGGCAGCTTGGTATGCATACCTACGTATAATTTTTGCATTGTTTTGAATTTCGGAATCTGGTGGGTTCGAACCCCGGTATGATAAATATTTTTGTGATTCTTATTATTTCTTTTATTTATTTTTATTATTTTATCGTTCTACCAAAAAAAAAAACCGAGCAAAGCTCGGTCTCCCAGGTAATACACCTTTAAGTTATACAATAGTATTTGTTTAGAAATTAGCTTGTGGATGTATACGTATAATGCATAGTGTGATTCTAATTATTTGCAATTGTGCATTGCCTGGCCCCTTGCATGTGTTTATCCTATTCTTCAGTGGGATTATAATGTAATTTTTGGAACTGTCAGAGAATTAAGAAAAGCCATTTCTATTTATATTAAAAGCTCTGTGTAACAGTTACAAAACAATCAATGTCTCCTTCATAATCAAAAGCTTCACCAGGCGAGAGAGTGACAGAGACATCATGACGGGTGAGATGCAGTGCTACGTCACGTAATGCTTATTCACAGACAGCACATAACGTAACATGTATTTATGTGTTGGACGCGCCTACTAATGCTTTTTTCTTCATTTACCCTAAAATTAAAAATTCCTTTAATTTTGTGTTTTGTTTCATTCAAAAGGTTCTACAAGTCGCGCAACTGGCGTAATTATCGGAACATCTGGTTCGGGGAGGGTTGTGTCTACAGTACAAGCACCATTTGTACCAGAAGACCTGGTTACACAAGCGCAAGTGGTGCTACAAGGCAAAAGTCGGAGCCTTATTATAAGGGAGCTGCAGGTATTTTATAAATATTCTGTTCAGTGTTTTTAGTTCATATGTAAATGGAAATAAATATGTTTATGTATACACATTAATTAAAAAATTATATTGTTGTAAGGTGTATAACAAAATTAAGTTGTATGTCGGTGAATAATGTGTTAATAGGCTACTTGACTCATATTTAATTACATACATTGAAGGAGTATTTCCTTTAGTACTTGGCTTAGGAAAACGTATTCTAGCGATATCATAAATTAAAAACTTAAGATTGATAAATAAAGTTGAATTAAAAAATATGTGTATTTTGTTTTTTAATTTCTACTGATGAAAACACCTCGAAGTAACTTCCGGTAAGGATGTGACGACACAAACACACTGAACACATGTAGTAGTGAAACGGAACGATTCTATAAATAAATAGTTCATGACATTTTAAAAAGTTATTTATGTCAAAACGTCAAACGGAACGTAACACCGCCATTTGACTACTACGGACTATAGCACAGATTACAAATAGTACTTGTATGACGTGTCAAGTAGCCTATTGAATATCAATTTTACATTCCAAACATTTTCAATAGATAATAATTGTGTGATTCTCTTTTCAAAGCGAACAAACCTAGACGTCAACCAGGCTGTCAACAACCTACTGTCGCGCGACGACGAAGAAGGCGAGGAGCCGGAAGGCGGGGAGGGTGGCGACGGCTACGTGCCTGAGGACCTCATATCCCTCCTGGACGGTGGCTTCCACGCCACCCAGCAAGACCAATCCGTAGTCATCGATGCGGACACCATGTTCTCCGAGGACATCTTCGGGTACGCGGCTATCAGAAGGTATCTTGTCATGCTATGCTCCTTCGCCTCTACTCTCCTCGTATATGTCACCGACGCGACCCAATCTTGCACGCAATATGCTTGGCATTTTTTTTTTGTCAATGATTGGGGTTTTTTTTAGTTTTGTGGTAGATATGTGTTTAGTTGTTAACATTGTGATTGGACATTTTTAAAGTAAGTTTGACAGCCGAATACGATACGATAATTAAATTAGGTGACGCTCAAGTCACATGCTGCCTTGTCATTTCGGCTAGCAGATACGAGAGACAGCCTGTGAATAGGAGGGCTCTTAATTTTTATTAGCGTTTCAGTATTCGGCCGTACGACAACAAACTCTGAGATAGCTATTGATTGATAAAATATAGTGTTACTTGATTGTTACTTTCTGAAATATTTTTAAGGATAAATAGAAAGAGTAACTCTAACTAACCATATGTTAGTTTAATTACCTAATATGTCCAATGATGATGTGATTACAGTGACATATAATTTATATATTTATTAGTGTGTTTATGAACAGTCGTAGCGGGGGCGGCAGCAGCGGCGGGCGCGCGGGTGCCAGTCGCGAGGGCGGCAGCTCGGCGCAGGAGCGGTCGTCGGGCGAGTTCAGCCGGTGGCGCGATCGCCAGTACTACAGCGGCCCGCGGCGATGGCTCGAGTCCGCCCTGTCGTGGGACAAGGAAGGAGGTAATACCTAAATGTATTTTTTGTTTGCACAGGGGTCAAGTTACACCGAAACGAGACCATGCATGCATTTTCAACATAGCTGTTCAAAATTGAACTTTATTCTCTACAAGCGCAGTACTTTGTAATAAATAAAGTTCATTTTTGAATAGATTTCTAAAAATGTAGCGTCGCATCGCGTATCGTTTCGGTGTGAATTAACCTTAAGCTACAATGCTTACTTACTAATGGCGAATGTTACGCGCTCACATTTATATACGATACTATATAAAATTACTTAAAATACAAAAATTCGCGTTCTGGATCAAATATCGTAATAAAAAGTACCCTCTGAGTACCAAAATCCTTACTTATTAAATAATATCTTACTAATATTATAAACGCGAAAGTTTGTATGTACGGATTTTATCACTCCTGCACGCAATAACTACTGAACGGATTTTGATGAAATTTGGATTAATTTTTTTCGCGACGTTTCTTTTCTCGCGTACGAAGTTGCGGGCAACATCTAGTTGTCGCTAATTAATATCGAGCGAGTGGCAGTCGCCAATAAGTAGCAATCACCGATGATATAAACTAAATAAGCCTTTTTTTAGTTATCTGTTTATAATAATACTGTTTTTTTTACAGTTGAAAACAAAAAGAAGGACTCTGCTATGGCAGCATCTCCCCTTTGGGTGTCCGAGGAGCTTGAGTATTGGGACAGTAACATCCGATTTACGCACATTGCTGCCACTTACAGCGAACTCATTGCAATCTCAACTCAGGGACAGCTGCACCAATGGCGTTGGTCTGACTCCCACCCCTACCAACGGAATGACGTAAATACTAAATTATATCATCATCAATACAACCTTTATAACTAATGTATGAAACCTGGCTGAATAATTTCTTTCACACTAAACTTATGTATTGTATTACATTTATAACAGGCACTAGGTGGAACTTACCACCCACGAGCAAATTGGCTGGGACTGACGTCTGGAGAAAAGATCGTAAAAATCAGCGCAGCTGGCATCAGAGTTTCGGTTCTAACAGACTCCGGCAGAATATCAACCTTTTTGGACGAATCTATAGGTGATACAGTCAATATGCAAGGAATAAGATTGTCTAACATAAATCAATTTAAACATTATGGCTTTTCCTCTTAAGGAGATTAAATTTTCACTACTCTATTTTTAATCATTTCTCTTGTTTCAGCACATGCTCCTGGCGCTGCTCGTTTAGAACACCCATTGCAGACGTTCTCCGAATTCGGAACAGATAAACCTGTGTCTCTTCATGTTTGCTCTCTATACACTGTCGCAAGACTGGAATCTGGAAACTTGTATTGGTGGTAAGATTTCTTTTTTTTTTAACTTGTTTATGTTATTCGTGTGAAAAAGATAAAATAAAGTAATGTGAATATGTTTATTCAGTATGTTTTGTTACTACAAAACGTATGTATGGAGTTTTATCTTTATTTTGGAATGTTGCTGGCATTTGTCAGAAGTTCTGGCTCAGAACTCTAATGACCTTTCCCTTAATCTTCCAGGAAAGTGATTTGAAGTAAAAAGAAAAACGCCACTGTATTCTCGCTTTGGATATTTTATTATTATCAATGAATAGGTTATTTTCCTTTACCACAAATATACATTTTGCTATGTATTCCACAGGGGTGTACTTCCACTTGGACAACGCGCCCGTCTGTGGGAGAAGCATCGCGCTCGCTCACGCAAGCAGCAACGGGGACACTCGTCGTCCGCGCCGCAGGACCTGCAGGCAGGACAGAGTGTTACTATGAAGAACGCGCCTATGTACCAGCCTGGCGCCATCGGTAATATAACTGGCCTACCACTTACATCCGACACCAAATCGTGAAGAATAAATAAGATATCGTGAATAATTTATCATAACTGTTTTGATTATTTATTAATGAAGTATTATTTTTTAGGTTTTAATATGTCTACCGGGGTCCCAAAAGTAGGCATACTACAGAATGCAGCATGGAACTTATCTGATGCCTGTCGCTTTAAGTTGATGCCACCCCCGCAGCCAGACAGATCTGTTTCCGATAAAGACAAGAGAGACTTGCAGGTAATTATTCAAGCAAGAAGTTGTCAGATAAGTGCTAAAATGCGTGAATTATCAAATTATAAGCGTTTTTTCAATGAGAATAGGCATGTTGACAAAAAAAATATTTTTCAGCTATTAGATTTTAGACAACATTATAATAAGCAATCTAAAACCTATTTTTGTAAATCTTAAAAAATAACGAAAATACAAACAATTTAAATTCACAATAAGAAAAAGAGCGATATCGGCCGGTGACGTCACGATGTGCTACCGCCATATATTTGTCATTAAACAATATATGGCGGTAGCAGATTGTGACGTCACAAATCGTTTTGCGAGATAGGCAACATTTTTATTTGCTTATAATATTCATAATCGCTTCAACCTTAATAATTTTTTTCTTTCATATTAATGTATCTTTATTCAACAATTTAAAAAAGTAATTTGTATTTTTTTATATTTGACACTAGGCAACATCACTATTGTTTGTTTCAGAACCAATCTCCTCTGACAGTTTCGTCTGTAAAGGCGTCATCTTCAAGTGGCACTAGCAAAGATAGCAATAAAGACAGTAATAAGGACATGGCGGATCGACTGGATATGCCGCCACCCCCCAGCCCTGCTTCTTCTACTTGCAGTGACACAAGCACTTCACACAGTAATGTATTTTTTATTATTTGTGAAAATATTATATAATAATAGAAACTTTTTTAATAGAAAATTATTTTAATGTACTGTACTCTATTATTATTAAATGTAAATTAAATAAAAAATGTTAAATTAAAAATGTGAAATGCATGACACTACTGAATCAACATCAAATCGATGAATACGAACAACCATCTTGTAGTCGTAATTCCTTTGTAAAAATCGGTAAATCAGATTGTATTTTTTTTTGCAAACTGATTCAATACTTCTAAACAATCGAATAAGTATCATTAGGTAACTTCACTGGGATTGTCAATTAATTCGGATATATAATATCCGTCACGAATATAATGACAACGCACTGACTATAGCTACGTAAGTATTTATTTTTCATACAATACATTATAAACCCTTCAATTAAGTTAATTTTTAAACAATTTTACAGAAAGAGCAAAGCGCGTAACAGTGCGTGGTGAAGAAGGTTCGTCAAATGATGGTTCCAAACGCGATGAAGAAGAGTGGCCATTGAAGGAAGTGGTTTTCCTCGAAGACGTCAAGAGTGTACCGCTAGGACGTGTCTTGAAAGTCGACGGCTCTTACGCTGCAGTTAGATTTCCAACAGTTGGTAAAGACGGAAAGGAGATTGTACCTTCAACACCCGACGATTGGACTGCTCTGCTTCAAGACTGTCGTCTTGTGCGAAAGGACGATTTGGTAGCAGTGAAATGGGGAGCTGGCGGCTCGGTTGGCCCCCGCGGACCAGATTGCTTGCAACGGTCACCAAGGAAAATATCATTACCACCTGATCTACAAGTTATAAGTATTGCTGTAAGTATTACTGGTCCAAGTAATTTAATTTTTTATTTTCTATGTTTGGAGAAAAATTATTTACATGTTACAATTTTAAATAATCACAGTTATATTTATTAGAAGCAATAAACACAACCCACACCATTGTTTGCGAAATAATAAAAATAATACATGGTTCTGAAGTTAAATTTGTTAATTATTATCTTAGGTGGACAACCGTGGCGTGCACGCAGTGGTACGACGCCCGGGCGGAGCACTAGCATACGCAGTATATGCTGTTGGAACCACACGAGCACTTACTGACAGCACATTTCCCACTGACAACAACGCTTTACTGGGCCATTCTAACGGCCAGACTATCCAACTGGCTACCGCAGCGGAGGTAAACATGTTTATATTCAGTGTCTTGTAAAAGATAAACAGAGCATGCCTTTCCAGGAACTACAAAATCAAATATTTTGAATAATCACGCTGGAAGGTGACATATTGCAACAGCTAACAAGAAATCTTGTTTCGTGTACAGGGTAGCGAGCCGGTCGTAGTGCTAGTGGACGGTAACGGTGCGTTGTACCCGGTGGCGCGCGACTGCGTGGGCACGGTCCGCGAGCCTCCGCCGCTCAACCTGCCGCCGGCGCGCGCGCTGTCTGCGCACGCGCTGCCCCTGCAACCGCACGGCGCCTCACACCCGCATCATGCTGCGCTCAAGTCACAGGTATGTTTTTAATGTGATGTAAAAAAATTGTCGTATTAGCGTCATTGTTAAATATTCTAGAGTAAATAGTCGGATTTTAATATAGATAGTAAAAAGTTTGTTTTTTCACGACGTAGATCGACTTTCAAAATCTTTTCTAAAGTGTGAATAATTTGTTGATGGCATGTATTTAAACTTGCGACAAGACAATCAAATTTTGGGTGTGAAAAAACCTAATATGGAATACTGAAAAGGCTACTTGACTCATATTTAATTTCATACAATGAAGGTGTATTTCCTTTAGTACGTGGCTAACGAAAACGTATTCTAGCGATATCATAAATTAAAAACTTAAAATTGATAATTAAAGTTGATTTAAAAATATGTATTTTTGTTTTTAATTTCGACTGACGACATGAAGGATGTGACGACACAAACACACTAAACATATAATATGTAGTAGTGAAACAGAACGTTTCTGTAAATAAATAGTTCATGACATCTTAAAAAGTTATTTATGTCAAAACGTCAAACGGAACGTAACAGCGCCTACGTGTTCCTACTAGTATGACGTCACAGCACAGATAATCTATCAACCAACATGGCGAATAGTGTTTTCGGGGGTTTTTAAAAAGTGTATTTAAAAAAAAAAAAATTGTAGGTTTTTAGGTTTCAAAATTATGTATTTTTTTTTTGTGTGTAATGAAACAATTATGAAGCGTTTAGGACATAAATAGGCCAAGTAGCCTATTACCAAGTTGGCGAAAGAATGTAAGGAACAAAAAATTCCAAATCTGGCGACTTATTGATACCAGTTTTGTTCACTGAATATTCCAAACTGGCAAACAGATATTATTTTGGCGAACAAATAACCATCTTGGCAACAATTTGAGTACACATTTTATTTAAGAATAGGCACATATATTTTAGGCCTGATGTACGTAATTCAAAAAACATAATAAGCAGCAAATGGAGCGCGAAAAAAAAGTAAAGGAGCGCACATAATTCCCATTTTTAATTTTTCACGGTTTCGGGGGGTTTTGTTGATTACAAAAAAACATTCATTTTGAAATTTCAAAATGGCGGATATTTATTTTTCGTAAAATTGATATGGGTGTCGTTTACTAGGGTTTTGGAGGTGCTGGATACGAAAATGACATTTATTTTGAAATTCTAAGATGGCGGACATATTTAATTTTATAAAAATTAATATGTTCTTTTGTAGGTTTCTGGTTTACAAAAATTTATTCATTTTGAAATTTCAAAATGGCGAATATTTATTTTTCTGTGAAATTGATATGGGTGGGTCGTTATCGAGGTTTTTAAGGGTGCTGAATATAAAAATGATATCCATTTTGAATTTTAAAGATAGCGGACATTTATTTTTACTAATAAAATTAATCTAGGTGTCCTTTTCTAGGTTTAAGGGGATGTTAATTTAAAAAGATCATTTATTTTGAAATTTCAAAATAGCGGCTGTATTTGAATTTCTGTACAATTCTTTTATCTCGGAAACGGTTCATCCTACTGAAAAAATAATGAATATTTCCTCTACATATCCCCCCCCCCCCCCCCCCAAGTAACCCCGTATTTTCTTTATGAGGAAGTTTTTTTTAAAAAGAATTTAATTTCCAAAAAATTCTGTATCTTTAACATAGTATCTTGAACTAAATAACATACTGTGATAATTGTCATCAATCCTAATCAGCATCCCCAAGAACTTTTAAATTAGTACTCATGTCTTTTTTATGAAAAATAAAATTCTACATTTTGGAAATTGAAATTGCAAGACAATTTTGTAATCAGCACCCCCAGAAACCTGGAAAGGACACCCATATTAATTTTAAATAAAAAAATATGTACGCATAGTTGAAGACGAAGACCTATGGGACAAAGATTTATTATTTTCCTTTATTTTGTAGGTGGCTCTTATAATAATTGTGCCAGAGCCGCAACTAATGATGCCGCGCGTTTTACGTTGTGACCTTGACGGTGTACGTCAATTGCTTCATCAATTGGAAACAGATTCCAACAGTAAGTATTTAAATAAATGACATATTAGCCTTACAATAAGCAAAAATAGACAGTAAAAACAATTACATTTTTGTTACAGAGCAACAAATTCTTTTGATTCTGCAAGAGCGCTGTGACGGCAATCGCAACATATTACATGCCTGTGTGCATATGTGTGCACCTACGTCCAATAAAGAACCTGATATTGGTAGGATCATTATTTATATATTTTGTGACAGTAAAACAAAATGATTAAATTCAAATATGTTTTAATATTTGCTTTTTATTAGAAAATCAGTCCATGCCCAATATACCGACTGGTACAAGTGGAAACGGAGCTAGCGCAGAGGAGGCGGTTCCCGCGCTATCCTGGCCACCGGAAACTTTCGAGACGTCCGGCGATGAAGACAGCTTGATGGGACTAACAAATAATGGGTAGTTACTGATTTCTGTTTTATTGTCTACTAGCTGTTTCCCGCGGCTCCGCCCGCGTAAATATACTATCGAGTATCCCGCAGAAACACTGTACTTTTCCGGGATAAAAATTTCATCAAAATCCGTTCAGTAGTTTTCGCGTGAAAGCGTAACAAACAAACTTACATTCACATTCATAATATTAGTAGGTTTATAATATTAGTAGGGATATTCATTGCTTACACAACATTATCAAAACTCTTTGTTTAATTCTCCAAACTGCGCTCAAAACTAGAACTTTCCCTCAAAACTGATGTGAATAAATAGGCAACTATTATTTTGCTTGTCTATGTAGTAAAATCCCGAGCGGCACGAACAACGGAACGGGTGCAGTGAGCGCGGACCCTGCTGAGAGGAGGGGCAACGCGCTGTCCGCCCTGCGTGCGTTGTGTGAGAGCACCGCCCTACAGCCTTACCTCATGCAGCTACTAACCGCCAAGTAAGTTTCACATTTACTGAATTCAATGTTATGTTTAGGGTTACCAGAAATAACTTATCCTATTTCATAATACAGTGGTGTAATTTCAATAGTAAACATTATATACCAGAGCAGTTTAATAAAAATTCTAAAGATCTTTTTATGTTTAGAATTTGTTATACAAAAATGTCTTTGAAAAGCAGTCTTTACTAAATTTCTGTATTTGAAATACTAACAATACGGAACCCTATGTTCCGTATTGTTAGTATTTCAACCCTTAATCTTTAACAGGGATGGCATGGGACAAACACCGTTAATGGCCGCGGTAGCTGAGCGTGCGTACCGTGCGGCGCTTGTGATTTTGGATGCGATACGCGCGTGCCCTGAGGCGGACGAGGCGCAGCGCTCCGCCGCTATATTCCCGCCCAACGCGCACCCGGACCACTCCCCGCTACTCGTGCTGTGTTGTAACGACACGTGCAGTTTCACGTGGACCGGACAGGATCATATAAACCAGGTGAAAATGGAAAAAACAATAGCTATCACATATTTTATTTGTCATCACTATCGGCTGTTAATAGATTGAGTCAGTATCCAACATATTTTTTATTGATTTTTATTAGGCGATTAACTTATAAGAATGTACTAAATTAAAACCATGTTGCTAAAGGCCCTTCGTTTTTCTATGGAAATGACAGACGATGTATGAAGAACGATGATTGAGGTCGTGGTCGTACTGTAAATAATGTTTTCAGTGAATAAATAAATGTCAATGAATAGTATTTTGTTTCAGGATATTTTTGAATGTAAAACGTGTGGTCTTACTGGATCATTATGCTGTTGTACTGAGTGTGCTAAGGTAAGCATTTTATACAAAATAATAATTCAAATTAATAGAATACACACAACAATTTATGTATTATGGAATTACTCATACAAAATCACAATCTTTTACATAGGTATGCCACAAAGGACACGATTGTAAACTGAAACGCACATCTCCAACCGCTTACTGCGACTGCTGGGAGAAATGCCGGTGCAAGGCGCTGGTCGGTGGCAACTGGGCCGCGCGCTGCGACTTACTCGCGCGACTCGCCAGAGACACACAGCTCGCGACGCACTTCAACTCTAGGTAATTATTTGATCATCGATATTGATGAAGTATAAACCTATGTCAAGTAAAGGTAAAATAAATTATTCAAAGTTGGTATTATTATACACTTTCTGAACGTAGGTATACGTGATGCCTACTACCGGTTCAGGAACTAGCCCAGCGAGAAGAACCGGCGTAAGAAACTCGCGCGGGGCCATCTTTTACCAAAAAGATGGAAAGTTGTTCTCTTACAATAAAAAAAGTATATAAGAAGATTACAATAGTACATAGAAGTAGCCTTGCAGGTGGCCATCCTATTCTCATAGTGTGCGATCGTCAATAAAATTAGTGACCCTATAATATAGTGTAATGTGTCGAGCTAGCGAACGGTCGCGCTCCGCGTTATACACATACAGCAAATATTAATTATTTAATTCATATTTTGTTAATCGCGCGGCTGATTGCTGCTGCACGTGATCATGGCGCTCGTGGCCAATGAGTTGCTGGCGTTTATCCAGCATGCCATCGACACCATGAATGAGGTCAGCATAATGCAGATCTGCAAGTATTCCTTGACCAGCGAGGAGATTTGCGAAGGCAAGCATTTGCTGTACGAGACGCTTGGCCAGAGCGCGAACATGCCATCGCGACGGAGAGATGGAACCGAAAGAAGCGTGCAGGACATCATCTCCCTGCTAAAGCAGATGGATCCGGATGAAGTGCGAGCTTTTGTAGCGAAAAAACCGCATAAGCTGCCACCGGTGACACTGGACCACGTCGACGTCGTCAGCCTACTGAAGGACATCAAGTTCCTGAAGAAAGAACTGACCTAAGTTCGAGGTAGATTGCAGGCATCAGAGTCTACCATAAGTGATTTACGTAGTGAATTATCACATTTTAACCCGTCAGCATTATCAGACGGTTCTACGAACATCGTCGCTGCCGGCCCTGCTGTCCGCTCCCCGCCCGCGAAGGAACCGGTGCCAAGTTACACAAGTGTCGCAGCTTGCGTCCCTCCGCCACCTCCGCCGCGTCCGAAAAACAATGGGAAGATGGAGGCGCCTTCAAAAGAGCGTCCTCTTTCTACAAAGGACCGAACGTGCGATTATGACGGGTTCATCAAAGTCAAGAGGAAGGAGAAGAAACCTGTCGTCCGCAACCATCGCGGCACCGCACCCGGAGGATCCGAGCAGCTGTTGCGGTGTGAGACTCCCGCGACAGAACAGCAGAACCAACTTCGCCTTGAGGGTCGAGCGTTTGGAATCTCGTCATAAAGTGAACTTTAGTTCTTTTGTGGTGAGAGTTTCACCAACTCATCACTTATCGACCTTCGAGAAGGAGGAGTTCTGGCCGATTGGAGTCGTCTATAGAAGATTTAGAAGACGACTCCCGAACACTTCGCGCACCACGTCGCAGACAATACGTGTTGATTGTCAGTGTTAGTTTATTATATTATATGTATATTTGTCTATAAAGTATTTATAATATAGGCCTATGCAGCCTGAAATAAACGGAATTTAATTTAATTTGGTATTTATAATAAGCTTTAGCACACAAACGTTCTTTAACTACTTTTTAAAATTTATTAATAGGCAGATTTTAAACGTTTTCTGGGATTCTATTGTATAATCGTATACATTGACTTTTAAAAGATTTATTAACTTTACTTAGTCTGATCACCGGTATATCTAGTTTGTGTTTATTTCTTGTGTTCATACAGTGATTATTGCTTTTCTTATTGAACATACTTAATTTTTTTCTAACATACAACACATAATCCAAAATGTATTGAGAAGCGAAGGTCAGAATTCCTATTTCTTTTCTCTCGAGAGATTCAAAGCAGCATATTTTGTAAATCGAATGTATTTCTTGCTTCTGCAGCACAAATATTGCATTAATGTCGGCGGCATTTTCCCATAAAAGAATGCCGTAAGACATTCTACTATGAAAATAACTAAAATAAACTAGTCGCGCCGTGTCTTCGTCAGAATTTTCCCAAATTTTTCTGACTGCATATGCTGTAGAACTGAGTCTATCTGCAAGATTAGCAATATGAGGACCCCACTGTAATTTACTACCTAGAAACACAGTGGTGTCCACTAAGTTCATTTTCTCATCATTTAATAGTATATAGGCTTGTATGTAATATAGGCTTGTATGTAATATAGGCTTGTACTTGCCTAACATTGGGCAAAGAAAACTTAAAACATTTTGTTTTATTTGAATTTAAAAGTAAATTATTAACATTAAACCAATGTACTATTTTCGAGAGAGCGCTATTCCGTCGTCGTAATTTGACTGTTGTCGCTTCACATTAAAAATTAGTAAAGTGTTATCGGCAAAAAGTACTATCTGATCTGTCACATACTTAGTTACCATTGTTTGCCACTAGGGGCGTTGTTTCGATTTGCTTTATCTAAAAAGTTATATTATAATTGCCGAATCGGTCGTTATCTCAAAAAATTAATTAAGTTTCGAGATTTATAATAAACTTGAAACCTACAGAGGCGAGTCGATCCTGCTGTTCCTAGTGCAGACGGTGGGGCGTCAGGCAGTTGAGCAGCGTCAATTCCGCGCGGGCGGCGGACGCGGGCGGGCGCCGAGGAAGCAGCCCGGCTCCGACGCGGAGCTCGACGTGCCCGACCATGATCTAGAGCCGCCGCGATTCGCGCGTCGTGCCCTTGTGCATTTGCTCGGTGAGAACTTATTTTTTATTATTTTCTAGTTAAATAAACGAGATACAGTTGAAAAATACATGCTCAATCTAATGGTATACAACAGAATGAATACTTCTTATTTGGCATATTGGAATGGAGTTGTAGACCATTTCGGTGGAAGACTCCCCTACACTAAAAAGATCTTATTTTACTTTCAATTGTATAATAACGTCAGCAAAGTAAACTTTTCATTGAACCATATCTCTAGCTCTTCTTGTAATTTACATAATATATAATAAAGTTATATCAGTTACTTGAAAACATATTTACTGTGCTAGGTGACTGGGCGGCGGTGGAGGCGGCGGTAATGTGCGGCGCCAGCAGCGGCGACGAGTCGGGCGCGGCGTCGCAGCAGTCCGGCACAACGCTGCTGGACAAGTTCACTCACGCGCTCATTGTCAAGTGTACTAATGAGGTAACTATACAGAGACTAATATTTATGGTCTAAAAAAGCTTTTACAGAATGTGATGACGAATCCCCATACTATGCAATGCCTGTAACTACTTACATTTCATAGGTACTTTGTTATTTTTTGTATATGTTAATATTATGGGATTTTGTAGCTCTTTTTTATATTTCAGATAGTCTTTATGTAAAATGTACTGAGATTATTATTAGTAGATACTTGAATTTCATTACATAACATATATTTTTTAATTTAAAGATGTTGGATACACTTTTACACACGTTAATAAGAGAGCAACAAAACGACACGATTCCGAACCGCTCCGAACGTGCTAGAGAAGTGACGCGCAGATTCGTACGTTCTGTGGCGAGAATATTTGTCATATTCAGCGTGGAAATGGTGCCCGGTGCAGCTAAAAAAAAAGGGTATGTCATTTGAAAAGAGTGTTTCAATAAACTATCGCTTTATAGGTGTTCAACGAACGCATTTAGCTTTGTTATACAATAACAAGAAATGTTTATAGGTTTTTAAAATATTGACAACATTAATTTTCAGACCGCTTTCAATAACCTCGTCGCTAGTGCGCTGTCGGCGTGTTTTTGCCGCGCTCGTGGCTTTGGCTGTAGAGGAGCTTGTAGAAGCGGCCGACGCGCTTCTAGCTCCCGTGCGTCTTGGAGTGGTGCGCCCCACCGCTCCCTTCCCACTCGCCACAACTTATGTGGACCTGGTGAACGACAGCGAAGATCTATTCGGCGTGGAACCTTTGTCCACCGGACATTCGCGTCTTTCGCATGCGCGCAGGTACGATATAACTTTTAAATCGTGTAAAACTTTTTGTTTATCCTGAAAATAAATACCTACTCAGATTATGTAACGTGAGTTTTTAGTAGAATCATAAATAATATAAGTGCTGTTTATCGTGTTTTTCGTAGGGAATCGAATGTGGTTGGTGGTCGTGGGGCGGCGGCGGGTGGTACTTCCATGGGTAGCTCTACTCTTGTGCCCGACCGTACGTCGACGCCCGTGGCCACAGAGTATCCGGACGACGTGGCCGGTGAGCCGATGGGCGCTGAGGATGATGCCTCCGAGACCGACGAGCCCAATATACCCGCGCCCGTGCCGCAACCCGACGCTCAACATACTGACGATCCTATGGGTGATAGGTATGTGATGTTCTCTTCTGTATAAATTGATTTTTTAAGAAGGAAGAAACTATTTGTAAACATACTTAAATATGTAGCTTAGTTTAACAACTAAGCTACATATTTAAGTAAATACAACAGTTCATCAGAACGAATTTAAAAACGTGGTAATATTCAGGGGACAAGAGCAGCACGTGGTTGTTGAGAACGGCACCGAACGTGCAGAAGGTGGCGAGAGCGAGAGCGAACTGGACTTGCTCGCCGAAGTTGAGACGGAGAGCGACTCCGACGACCAGGACAACGCCGAGTCGGCGCAGCGCAGCGTGCAGACCGGCGCCACGCAGGGCTCCGACGCTGGTGAGTAAAGCTGATTTCTTTAGATTTTCTGCGTTCTTTCTGTACAAACGATGAGCAGCGCAGCTTTGCGCGCGGCTACCGCATGCTATACATTTAATGAAAATGCCATTTTTAGTTTTGTTAGGCAATAGAGCCTTATATTATTGAAATTACCTGGTTCACCGCGACAGGCATAGCGTCGCTGTTGTTGTACCCCGAGGACGAGAGCGGCGACTCGACACAGCCCGAGGACGAGGACTCGGAGGCGGGCGAGACGGACGAGCAGGACGCAGAGGCCGAGCCGCCACTACATGACGGCGAGACGCTCGAGCGACGGTCCGCGCCGCCCTCCCGCCCCAATTTGGCCCCGCATTCTATGCAATGGGCAATACGGTGTATACTTTGTTTTATTTGAGTAGTAGAATTAACAAAATTGTTGCATATTTTTGTTTATTAATCTAGTAAAAAAATCCCAATTAGTTGAAATGACCGTAAAAACCAACATTTATTTATAACGGAATTGTATGTGCACGCAGAAGTTCGCGTGAGACCGCCCGCATCAACACCGCAGGCACGACCGGCGGCGTGCGGTTGACGGGTGCGTCGTCGCTTGTGTTCATCGACCCGAGCTCACTGCGACGCTCCACCGCCGCAGCCGCGGGCGCACACGACCCCCACTCCACATCCACTACTGCTTCCTTCTTGGCGAGGGCTTTCGGTGAGTTGATGCAGTTATATAGCAAAAACCGAACTAACAGACGAATCTTGACGCAATAGGGGCGATTTTTTTATGAGTCTGTTGTATATCCTGTTTGTGTCGAAGATTGACTCTGAGAATGACATAAGTTAACGAAAATATATAAAGTTATATTGTGTACACTTACGTGTCATCCTTTCTTTATTGAAACAAGTTATTTTTCCTTCAGGTATTGTTATACGCCAAATAGCCGACCTTCTTTGGGATTATGAACGTGTGACCCTTCCATTGCCACGGATGTTGCCTCTGGCAATTCGCGAAGCACTCCGATTACAGTGCTACCTGGAGAAACAACTGAAACAGACATGGGATTGGCTCGTCACTGTTATGGACGCTACAGAGGCACAACTTAGGTAAGGAACATTAACTACAAGCTTAGTAATTACAATATATAACTCCCCACACCGATTTCGGTGACGGTTTCATTTAAAAAAAAGGCCAGTTACGCAGGAGTGATTTTATAGTGCCGAACTATGTGCGCAGTACATAAGAGCACTGTCTCTTCCTTTATCATATATCTCATAACCCAGTGGGATGGATAACCGACACGACTGGCGAGAGATTAGGCGCAGGTTCGACTTTTTACATGCCCATCCGACGCATGGATCATCTTTCTTGTCAGACAATCAGGTGATCAGCCAGCATTGTCCTAACCAAACTTGGAATCAACATTTTTTTTTTATTCCAATGCGGCAATTCCACGACCTCAAGAGTCGAGAGCCAAGCTCTAACCACTAGACCACGGAGGCTGTTTGACAATATTTGTATGACAGCATGTTTTCGTGTTTTGAATGCTTTATTTTTTCTGCAATAATTTAATATTACAAATATTATGAATAATATTGTGGCTTTTAAAGATTTGGTGCGTCATTGACTTCGAACAACGCCGGATCATCCAACTCTGACGCTGGACGCTCCGCAGTGCCAGCAGCGAGGCGCACTATATCACTAACCTCACCTACAACTCGTATTATTGGATTTACAGAGGGCCCGCGCGCTAGAGACAGAGAACAAGGTATTTAATGACATCTTCGTGTATTATTGATATCCCATACAAAGGATACTAAAGCAACCCTAGGATAACTATATGGTTGAAAATAATAATTTTAAGGTTAACTTTAGAAAGACGTATATTTTTATGTGCATTGCAGTAAAATCGTCTTGAATGTCATGACTCTTAACTCCTTTGTGCGTGCGCGCGTGTTTTTAATGTATGTATTGCATATTTTTGATGAGTGCAAGAGTGCTCGTCTGCTATACAAATGATGTAGTGGGCACGTCCTCAGGTGTGGAGGCTGGCAGCGCGCGGCGCGAGTTTCTGGCGTACTGCCTGTCGCTGCTGCGCGCGCACAGCGCCGAGCACGCGGAGCAACTGCCCGTGTTGGATGTAGCGGCCCTGAAGCACGTCGCGTACGTACTGGACGCGCTCGTGTACTACATGCGAGCCGCACAGCCGCAGCCCCACCATCACCATCATCTTTGGACGTCGGTGAGTTAGAAGCCTTGATAATAACTAATTTTTTTATAAAAAGCTATGTAAATTATATGTTACCCAGGCTATTATTACGAATCTATTGACTCTTCATTTATTAGTAAACTACTAATAAATGAATGAGCTATGGTGGAACAAACATACATACATAGACTGCCAAAATCATTACCCTTCCTTTTGGCTTCGCCGTAGTTGGGTAAAAAGTATAAAGTAAGAGTAAGAGATAAAAACAAAAAAGCGAACCACAACATTACAACAAACAATATAAAAAACAAACACTGATGGTTAGGGAGCCGAAGAGGTGATTTTGGGGTATGCTCGAGCGCGCTAGATTAATATTAGGTCCTTACATATGAAATTGGTGTTTTGTCGTACTGGCCACTTTGATCTCAAATATATCTTCTTTTGGCTAGGAATTTCAATTTCAAATTTTGCCGCGATTTACTCATGCGATTGTGTTTCGAAAACCGTAAAACATTTGTTTTTTTCCTCTTTTGGTTTTTTCTATGCGTTACTCTGTTTACAAAATGGAATACTTGAATTATCTTATATTTTCGAGTACGAGTTCCACCGTGGCACCAGTGCTGCAGAAACGGCTCGAAGGATTAATGTGTGTGGCGGCGGTGTCGCAATAGAAAACACAGTGCGTTTTTGGTTCCAAAGTTTTCGTTCTGGAAATTTCCACCTGCAGAACAAGCCCCGTGGACAGCCGGAGACCAAAGTTGATAATGAAGAATAGAAGGCTATTGTGGAAGCGGATCCATCGCAAACCACGTACGAGTTAGCTGCAGACTGCGGTGTTAGTGATAAAACGTTACATTACTCAACCGGCACAATAATGAAGGGATTTTAAATCCAATCATTACCTGTGTTGAAAAGTGGATCTTGTACGATAATCGGAAACGCTCATCGCAATGGCTGAACCCTGACGAACCAGCCAAAGCCTGCCCCAAGCGGAAATTGACTCAAAAAAAGTTACTTGTGTTGTAAAAAAGTTACCGGTGTCGTTCACTACAGCTTTCTTAAATCTGGCCAGACGATTACGGCAGTTGTCTATTACCGGCAACTGCAAATCATGATGGAAAAGCTAGCTTAGGCCACTGCTGCTTCAGGACAACGCTAGACCACACACTGCACAACAGACGGCTACCAAATTACAGGAGCTTTAATTGTAATGTCTAAGACATCCACCGTACTCCCCGGACATTGCTCCAACAGATTACCATTTTTTTGAAATTTGGATAATTTCTTGCAAGGGAAAAAATTCAATTCCGATGGGTTTTTTTTTCACAAATTCAAGTCCAATGCGGGTTCAAAGATTTTATTGATTCCTATCCGAATGGTTTTTTTAGTACAGGAATCATTGAACTACCTATGAGATGGCAAAAGAGCATAGATAGCAATGGTACATACTTTGATTAAATAAATATATTATGTTTAAAAAAATCGACTTTATGTTCCTCCTTTACAAAACGCCAATTTCATATCTAATGACCTAATATAAAGGAATATACCTTACATATTGATAAATATCCCCAGCGAGTATGAGCTTTTAATGTATTATAATATATGTAATAATCTAATGGGAACCAGTCAGATTCGTAAAATCGTTGGACATACTCGAGTGCGTCAGGGTTAGGGTAACCCCCCCTAGGGTTAATTATAATCTAACTAGTGTCCATTTTGGTAATAAAGCGATTTAAGCGGTTACGCCTAAATCGTCAGATTAACTTCTGATAAAAATAAAATTGCATGATTTTAAATAAATCGATATACCTAGCCAGGAAATAGAACCGAGTGATTTTGAGTTAAAAAAATACCATGTATAATTACACCAATCGATAGTGTTGCTAATGGCGAACAAATTCTGGGAAGTAATAACAAACGGGAAACTTAAGAAAAGGGCTCATTTTTAATAATATGTAAATGAGAAGGCTACATCTTCCATACAAAATCAGGTACTGCCCTTTAATATTATCAGGTTAAAGATATCCACCAAGAAGTCAGATTTTTGTTACTGGGATTTGCAGTATGCTTATCTGACGCGCTCGAGTATGTCAAGATATTTTTTTTACATTTTATACATCTATACATCAATTTTATACATCTAAAAACATATTTTATACATCAAAAACTCGCTGCTAGCTCGCGTCACTTCCAAATCGTCAGATTAAGAAATTGGAGCATCTGTGGAGCATCCCAGCCACTAATAGTAGACACACCATATAATATTTTAACCCGAATAGGGCGAAGCCTATAACCTAATCTACCAATTTTTTCCGTTTTTCCGTTTCCGTGATGCTCGAGCATGACCACAAATATCATTGCTGTGCTAGCAGTGCTGATTACAAAACTATCTTTCAATTTTAATTTCCAAAATGCATTCAATTCCATTCTTTGTAAAAAATACATGAGTACTGATTTAAAAGTTGTTGAGGATGCTAATTAGGATTGATGATTATTATCACAGTATGTTATGTAGTTCGAGGTACCAGCTATGTAAGCTATAGAAATTTTTGGAAATTTTGGATTTTCAAAAAAATCTCTTATGATAATCGAAATACTTGGTTACCAGGTTACTTGGAAAAAGGAGGAAATTTTCATTGTTTTTTCAATAAGATTACCTGTTTCCGAGATAGAAGCGATTATTGAAAAAAAATATAGCAAAGCTCTACTTTGAGATACGAACGATGTATAAAACTATAGCAATGTTGAAAATTTAGGATTTTCATATTTCTTTTTCTTCCATCATGTTTTTCAGTACGATGCACCGTTTCCGAGATAGAAGCGATTATAGGAAAAAAATATGGCAATGCCTACTTTGAAATACGAGCGATGTATAAAGCTATAGAAATGTTGGAAAATTGAGGATTTTCATATTTCTTTTTCTCTCGTCATGAAAATATGTGGTGACGGAGTTACTAAGGGGGAGGAAATTTTCATTATTTTATCAGTAGGATGATGCACCGTTTTCGAGATACAAGCGATTATAGAAAAACAATATGGCAATACCTACTTTGAGATACGAGCGATATATAAATCGCGCAGCGCTCGATTGCCTACGGGTTATATTTACCTAGAAGTTGCGTTTCTTTCTACCGCGTATTTTCTGACGAAATTGGGGTTGTTACCTTTTAGAAAATAATTTAATCTCAATATTTAATTACAAAATTTTTTCTAGTGCCTACCTACTGTACTTTAGTGAACAAGTTACTTTCCAATTAAACCTAAGGTGGGTGTTAATAGTACTAATTCTAATAAATTCGCGCATACCTACTTACGTTTTCGATACCTTCACGGCAAGTGAGACAGGCCTGATATTATTCAAAGATGTTGAATCACGCCGCCTTACTATTATTACTCGGTACTTTTGTAAACAAATGACTTTTCAAATTGATTTATGCAATCCAATCCATAAAACTATCCAAAGAACAAATCTCGCCCTCATCTGATTGGCCCGCTCGAGTCGGCCGCCGCACATACTGACATTTTCGACCTACACGGGGAGTAGGACAGGCCTGCTTAAACCTAGAAAAGGACACCTAAATTAAATTCATTTACAATGTCACATGGATGTCATTTTCGTATCCAGCAACCCCAAAAACCTGGTAAAAAATAAATATCCGCCATTTTTAATTTCAAAATGAATCTACACAATGGGGATATTGTGTAGAAACCGACAAAAATTAAAAGCTCCTTTACGTTTTTTTATGTGCACTCGTTTTGCTGCTTATTATGTTTTTTGAATTACCTACATCAGGGAAATATATTTGCCTATTCTTAAATTAAATTGTCTACTCTCAAATTGTCGCCAAGATGGTTATTTGTTGGCTAAAACAATATCTGTCTGTCAGTTTGGAATATTCAGTGAACAAAACTATTATTTAGTCGCCAGATTTGGAATGTAATTTTTTGTTCCTTACATTCTTTCGCGGACATGGTAATTTAGTATTACATATTCGGTTTTTCACATTCTAAATTTTATTGTTTTGTCGCAAGTTTAAATACATGCCGTTTAAAATTACAAACGGACACTTCAATTTTATTTATTTGTATTGGTTGTTTGGTGTCTCGCTTGAAAAATGCGGACTGAGAATAATTTTTAACTGTTTGTATTATAAATGTACTAGCTGACCCACAGACGTTGTTCAAACAGGAATAAATAATAACTACACCTATCAACCTACAGGTGAAAGGGTTATCGACCACTGAGTGTTGAAGATAATAACAGTACTAAACAATGGCGGTTGGTGTTAGAAGAGTAAAAATTAAGGATCATATGTATTGTAATGAATAAATCATAAAATAATAAAAATTGCAAAATATCTTTAAAAAAATCCTTTTTTTTTTGGTGGACAACCCGAATCACTTAGGGGGCTATTCTCATACCTACCGAATACACATAAAAAAAGTCATAAAAATCGGTCATGTCGTTTTGGAGGAGTTCTCTTACAAACACAAGATTTTCATATATAACATAATATTATATACTCTTGACAACCTATTGTTGTTGCTACATTCTACGAAATGTGTCGTAGGATGAGAATGAAAACGAGGAAGGCGAGGAGGAAATGGTGGTGGGCAGCGCGACCGCCGAGTCCGATGGGGAGAGCGACGGGATGCGCGGCCGTGCGCACGCATTCTTCCAGCGCTCAGAGTCCACGTTGTGTCTGGGGTGTCCGCCGCCTGACCCGTTTAATAGTAAGTTCTCGCCTTTTGTAACGCAAGGTACAAATGTGCAAATGGTCACATCGATAACGTAACACACTTCTTCATACATTTTGTATAGACTCGCGGCGCACGTGTGGTTGCATCAAAGTTGTCACGCGACAGTCAATGGTGGTTGTAGTCGGATCACTAAACTAAACCTGTTGCATAATTCCTACTTAAATTAAAAAAAACCTTTTGTTTCTTGCTAATCACAAATTCGATTAAATTACATTACAATTAAATTAAACAAATAAAATTTCAATAGATTAAGTTTACGTATTTCGTTTTAAAATTTTATTTTTATTCATTATTATTTTCATTATAATTTTTCGATATTTTACCTTGATTTAAATAGGAATTACAATATATTGCAAGTCCTATTTAAATCAAGGTAAAAAATATATTTTGTATAATGATTTAGTGACGATGCAAGACGCTCTGCCATTGGCGGATCAACCACAACTGCTGCAGCCTAACGCTCGTCGTGAGGAGCTGTTCGGTATGCCGCGGCAGCCGGTCACGGTGCCCGCTACCGGCGACGCGCCGCCCGGCGTCAACAACCCGCTAGAAGGTATAGTAATTTTATTGAGGTAGATTTGCTGGTGGGTTTAAAACTATAATTTGATTCCTGTTTTTAGGGTTCCATAGAACCCTTATAGTTTCGCTCTGTCCGTCCGTCTGTATATCTTTCTGTCTGCCTTTCTAACTTCTAATAATGAATATAAATGGATGAATTTTAGTGCAGTTGTCGATTGTGTATACATTTTATTTTTGGCAGTATAAAATAATACTTTTTGCATAATTTATTGGTGGCCCCTAATACATATATAGTGGGAATGAATGAAGGAATTCTATCCAGTCGTTAAATAGACATTTTTAAATAAACTCGAGGTTTCATGAATTTATTTTTTATAAAGTAAACCATATTCGAGTAATCCATCTCCAAAGTGGCTTATAAGTTGGTCCCTGGCATTTCCTAACTAAAAAGGAAGTTACTCTAGTGATTTTAGGTTTTATCTACGGAAAAAATCCTAGTGAGCTGAATTTTTGTATACACCTTTATTACGGCGTTGTAATGAAGGTGTGATAAATCCACATTGATATCGTGCCGGCTAAAAAAGTTATAAAGGTCAAAAGGTCACGAAAATCAGTTTTTCGCAAATGTCTCGCGACCTTTTGCTTGGAGGTCAATAGAGATCCGTATAAAAATTGTTTGTCGTGAAATCTCATGTACATTATACGGACGCTCTAACGGTGAAGGAAAACATCGTGAGGACATGGTCGGCCCCAGACGTATTGACCAGTCATTCCTCTGGACTAGGCTGTCTATGTTGTGAGAATGCCGTATGTGCTTGGGCAACCATACGACATTCAAAAACCAACTGTCCCAGGCACTACAGTATTTCAAGAGTGGTTACTTCGCTCGGAGAATACTCTATAAATCATCCAATAACGGATGAAAATGCCTTATTATCTTATCCGTCAGTGATAGTTCATACAAACTGTATATCAAGCTATGTTTTATCTTAACATAAAATATTATAGTATCTTCGTCGTCTGCGATGCCTATATAGGTATAGGGTATAAACTTGTCATTTTCCATGCTGATAGGTCACACTAAATACTCTTAAATTATTTGGAACAAAATTTGGTAAGTAACTTTTGAAGTTGGAAAAAACGTATTGCGTGTTCATATTTACGGAACCTTTCTTAGATATGTCCTGACATGCTCTTGGTTAGGCTATTTGGAATCTCGATATCAGCATTAAATGACCCCAAAATGGCGGCCTCCCATCCCTCGCATGATGCGTAACATTACTCTCTTATCCTTTAATGCCAAGAAATATAACTGCGTCCTTTATTTGCGTTGTAAATAAAGGTGTAACTTATTAATTGATTATATTTGTATGGTGTATAGTGGTCCCCCGTCGGCTTGGGCTATCGTGCAGAGGCACGGAGCGGGGCTGGTCGCCGCCTGCGCGGCCCGCCTCTGCACCGCCCACGCATCCGCACATGGCGCCTAGGGACGAACCACAGGTATGTTCTTTTGTTTTTAAATACTGAAGACCTCAATAAATAAAAATAAAAAATTAAGTATATCAGACATTAGTTGACGTATTAAAATCATCTTTAGAATATGAAATAGTGCTTTGTAATCTAATTGTTATGTTTATATATCGCCACGTATACAATTTTCTCTGATGATAATAACATTTAAACTTTATATTTATTTAAGAATTCAATTTCGCAACTTTCAGGATCTATCTTGTGCAAAGGATAATGTTACAAAAATGGATATCGACACTGACGGAGAATATTTGTCAGACTCAGATTCTAATGAAGCAAGACAGCAAATACCTAGGAAGAAACATCATAGGTAACAAAGTGTTGTTTATTTTAAGTACATCTTTTATGAAATATAGGAGGCAAACTAGCAGACGGATCGCCTTATGAAAAGCTATTACACCGCATTATTACCGTCGCACATGGACACCCGCGACACCAAAGGAGTCGCAAAAGTGTTGCCGGCCTTAAATTAAAATTTTATTACAATATCATTTGTAAGTTAATAAGAGACATTGTTTACCAAAAAACAATTTTCAGGCACCCTCACTTAGCGTCAACGAGCAGCAGCCACCAGGAACCTAATGCGTCTTCGTCTGAATTCCACACATTGGTTGATACTGCTTGCTCTATAATGGAAGCTCCTCAACAACAAAATATCACTGCTTTACCAACTTCCGGTAAGTTTTTTTTTCAGTTATATTATAATTGTAGCATGATGAACTTATAGAGTATTCTTACTCTATAAGTTCATTACTGATAACATTTTACTTTTAGGCCCAAGCAGCTCAAGCGCGGTGAACCAAGAGCCCCGCGCGTCGTCGTCTCGCAGCCCGGGAAAGACCGTTATTGTACGTGCTGTAAGTCACTCCACTTATTTGGGGGACTTTTTCTTATCAAAATTATTCCCTACACACGCAATTGGCAATAAATTCTTTCTATGTAAATAATTTTGTATATGGATAATAAGAACAATGCAATAAGGCCGCTGCCTCGAAGTTCGCGGTGAACAGCGGCGGCGACGCGTGCAGGCGGGCGCCATAGATACCGCTTGACAGAAATGCACTCCTGTCAAGCCATTCTGAGCGCGTCGCCGCTGCTGTCAGTGGTCCCTGCCCGCCGCCGTGCCGCTCACCGTGAAATTCGAGGCAGCGTCCTAACTGACACAATTTGTATAACGTTTTAAAATACAGTTTCCAATTCTGAACATGTAAAAATAAATATTTGGTGTTATTGATTTATTTATTTATTGTAGAAAACAAACTTATATACATCGAATTTATTAATAAAATAACAGGGTGAACTTCTAAGTGCGGCGGACCCATTGGAATCGCAAGAAATTTCGGCGCATGTAACTGTGGAGACCACGGGTCTGCCGCCGCTGCCTTTGCTGCCACCTCAAGTGCTCACTGCACCTGCACCACCGTGAGTATTATGTTAACACTGATTAGAGAATATAACTCATGATGTAAATATTTTGGACAATAGGGAATATGCATGTATTTTTTTACGTTTCTACTGGTTATAACATTACCAAATATACATACATATACTAAAATATTATCCATTAGGCTGGAAAAAATGTTTTAAAATCACACTAATTTTTGGGCGATTTAAACACGCCATTTTCGCGCGCTTGAGTTGTGACGTCATCGCACTTATATAGACAGGACAGGGACAGTTAAATTATTTGACTTTGACATACAGTCATACACGGGTTCGATGTAAATAAACAACGAAGTGATTAGTTCACAAAGTTATAAAAATAAGTGATAAAATCAACTTATTACCATGGAAAAGCACAGCAATCCATGTTATAAAGTATTCGGAAAAAGTGGTGCATGGTGATGAGAAGAGACTGAAATAGGTGATGAGAGAGTGTATATTGTTTGAGCACTTTATACTGTTGTAAAGGTTAGTCAGTACATTGAAATAGATTTCCTACGCAGACTTGATTTATTTACAAAGCTCGACGAAAACAACCTAGTTAACGAAAAGTTCGTAAATATATTTAATTTATTCATATGTAATATCCTCGTGTTATATACTAAATAAATCTATTATGTAGATAAATAAAGTCATATTTTGAAAACAACAAATCATAGAAAACATGAATTAAGTTCTTTATTTCTATTTTTATGGCAATCGCGGTTGCAAAGGTTTTGCACCATTCTGCCAGTGTCGAGAATTTATATTTTTATTCGTTTTATTTATTTACATTACTTAAACGAATTATTAAAAAAAACATACATTTTGAGGATCGAGATTTCTCTACTGTTAGATTTATTACGCTGGGACCATCCGGGAATCCGCCTGGCCCTGGAAAATTCAGAGCACTGAAAATAGAACTCTGCGCTTATACAATAGATTTAAAAATGGAAGTTACGTGTGTCGAGCTGTCATATATGACATATTGACATTTGTCTCGACACTCATGTGTTCGATTTTCAACTTTATTGTATTAGCGCAGAGTTCTATTTTCAATGCTCAGAGTTTTCTTCGGCCTTTCGGATTCCGGATCGTAATATCACAGCCTTGTACGAAAATTGAGTTTTTAAAGTTAATACACTTTCGTCTGTGCGATGACGTTACTTTTTGTTCCGGCAGTAAATATGCGTTTTTGAAATTTGCGCGAGATTTTCAAAAAAGCCAATTTTTGATGATTAAACTTCACTATTAATTTACGATAAATTATAAAATTAATTGTACAGATATGTTTCTAAGCGATAAAGATTACAAATAAAAATATTTTATTCATTTTGGTGTCGCATGCATATTCCCTATTAATGGGGTCTAGTTATCAAAGAATTTTGATTTTAACATTATTATTAACATTATTATTATGCACACTTAAATCATTTTTGTTATTAAGAAAGCAATTACTTATTAGTTGGTTATATCAGTTAGACATAATATACAAATTATTTCTGTCTTTAAATTTTCGTCAAAAGTGATCATTTCTAAACATACAATATATAACCTATTAGACGAGCGTGTCCGTCGCTGGGCGCGTCAGTATCGCACGACCTGCTGCTGGGTCGCTGGCGGCTGTCGCTAGACCTGTTCGGCCGCGTGTTCACGGAGGACGTGGGCCTCGAGCCGGGCTCTGTCGTGGCCGAGCTCGGGGGATTCCCTGTCAAGGAGGTCAAGTTCCGGCGTGACATGGAGAAGCTCAGGAACTCGCAGCAACGCGACCTCACCCTGCATAAGGTATTTGTGCATTGTATATTTTGTTTACAGAAGAGATTTTTATGTGGTCAAAGTTATGAAAAACGATTTTTTAAAATATACTAGTTCTGTTGCGTTTGGCAAAAATATAAGAATAATTTTTATACGACGCGTGGCGCATAACGACATATCCAAGTTAGCTGATAACGTGTTAATAAATTCAAAGTACGTGCATACATAAGAACACATACACTTTTTTTTTGCGATGATCAGTAAAAGACATTGGGAATTTTTAAGCCGCTGTTTAAAAAGTGGCGACCATACCAAAATCATGCGGCATACCAAAATATAGGAAGCAATATTATGTCAGGGTGGTCGAAAAAGTACACAGGTCTGTCACTCAATCAAAGCAAATATACGAAGAGATGCTAAGTACCCGCGTATTCAGAGTCCCAAATACACACATAACACACTAGTCACAAACTTACACATTCTTACTACACATCAAACACATACACACACACACCCCAACTTACTGCCACACAATATTTAAATAATATAAAGAACAATAGGACAAAACGTCCCCAGTGCTGTAGCAATTCTTTACCTACCTTATATTAAGGATCATAATAATCTCATCATATTATTGTACGACAGCTCAAGTGTAACTAGTATAAGAAGAAAGTTATACTAGAAAGAAGTTTTATAAAATGCTTCTATTAAATAATTAAGCTAACCTTGTTTTCCAAACTTCTAAAGCGAGCACAACAATAACATTAAATTGATCGATTAGAGAGAAAGAGAAAGAGAGAAAAAATATTAAAATTATTAATAATAGGTCTTACCTATGCAATTGCCGTTCTGCAGTACTGGCCATTTCAAATCAAAGTAATTTTTCTTTGGCTAAGAATTCTAATTTTAAATTATTTTTTTTTTAAAACATGGAATTATTTTTCGAAAAGTAGCCATTTGTTTATTGATTAGTGTTACATTTTCACCGCATTTCAATCTTTTTCGTCATCATGGATACGTTAAAAATTCGAGTAATTATGGAATATGAGTACCGTCGTGGCAGCAACGCGGCAGAAGCGGCACGCAACATCAACGACGTTAACGGAGTTAATACTACAAACTAACGCACCACCGTTACTGGTTTGCTCGCTTCCGTTCTGGAAATTTCGACCTGAAAAATGAACCTCGCGGTCGTCCGAAGACTTTGGTCGACAATGACAAATTAAAGGCGATTGTGGAAGCTGATGATACACAATCTATGGCTGAATTAGCAGCAGCTTTCGACGTTAGCGTCAAAACAATATTGGTCCATTTGGGTCAAATTGACAAGGTAAAAAAGCTTTACAAATGGGTGCCCCACGAACTCAATGATCGCCAGCGCGAAGTACGCGTCGAGACGTGCCTTGCACTGCTCAACAGACACAACAATGAAGGAATTTTGAACCGCATTTTTACCTGCGATGAAAAATAGATTCTGTTTGATAACCGCAAGCGCTCAGCAAGTTGGTTGGATCCTGGTTCAACACCTAAACAATGCCCTAAACGAAAACTTACCCCTAGAAAAGTGATGGTCACTGTTTGGTGGTCTAGTGCCGGTGTGATTCATCATAGCTTCTTACCAAACGGGGTGAGCATTACTGCAGATGTTCACTGTGAAGAACTGAACACAATGATAGAGAAGCTGGCACATCTCCAACCAGCATTGGTCAATCGCTTGTCTCCGCTGCTCCTGCACGACAATCGCGCGATCTCATACTGCATAGCAGACGGTCTCCAAGTTGCAAGAACTGGGGTTGGAAGCTCTCCGTCATCTGCCCTACTCACCAGACCTTGCGCCTACAGACTACTACTTTTTCCAGAATTTGGATAACTTCTTGGCGGGAAAAAAAATTCAATACGAGGCAGTACAAAATGCCTTTGAAGAATTTGTTGCCTCCCGTGCAGCTGATTTCTTTAAGAAGGGCATCAATAAACTGCCACTGCGTTGGCAAAGATGCATTGATTGCATGGGTAATTATTTCGATTAATACAAATAAAAAATACATTAAAAAAAATTCGTTTAAATTATTTAATACAAAACGGCAATTTCGCGCCGCACACTTGCGCCCGCTCGCCGTCTCGTTCATTAACGGCACCTCTCAGTACCAGTTTGGAACTACCTTGTGTGTGCTCGTTTATTACTCTTTCCTATTACTACTATTTTTGACGACTTTTGGACTTGATAACGGATTTTTGTGATTTAACTTGTTGAAAAGTGGAACGACACCAACGTGAACGGTGTATTACACGTTCACGATATGTTGTGCAAGATCGAAATCGACGTGTTTTAACAAGGGAATATATGGAGAACCGCCCTGGCTTCTCGGAATACATACCTAATGCAGCGAATTAATGTACAACAGGTTAGTGAAAAAATATATAATATGGTTATCACTTGTAAAGCTTACCCTTATACATTTTTATAAACTATTATCTGTTATTCATAGTTAACCTTAAACAAGCAATAAGCCTAGTCTGATATTTTAGGTTATCGATGTCTTGTCGGACAGGATAATGTAGGTACTTTGAAAAGTAAATACTAACGTGCAAGTGGTAGTAATTAAGTACCTATAGTGTTAGTGTGGGTATGTAATTAACAGAAGCACCTGATGTCAGACGTCCAGGACGCCAGTTATAATTTCTTCCTTCTAGTCGTTTTATTTACATATTCATTACTCATATTTTTCATTGCTTTATTAATTGCAAAGATTATTAAAGATGAACTATGTATTTTGTTTCAGGCTGCGCTGAACGAAATACAGTTTATGTGTTATCGATGTTGGGTAGCGGGAAACCGACAAGAACCAAGAAATGCAGAAATAAGACACGCAGAAGATGTACCTGCTGGTCCAGCTAATGCAGAAGTAAATCAAGTAGAGGAACATGATAATGAGGAGCTTTTAAATCCAACTTCAGTTCCATCTTACAGACGATTAGCGAATACCCCTCGTCGCTGTGTATTTCGAGGCTGTACAAATGAGGATCTTCAACGAGTACCATTATTTTTGATTTTTATGATCTTCACCGAGTACCATTATTTTTGATTATTGTTATTTACAGAAACAAGTTCCGTTTCACTACTACGTATGTGTTTAGTGTGTTTGTGTCGTCGCATCCTTGGCGGAAGCTACTTCGAGGTGTTTTCATCAGTAGAAATTAAAAAACAAAAATACATATTTGTAAATCAACTTTATTTATCAATCTTAAGTTTTCAATTTATGATATCGCTAGAATACGTTTTCCTAAGCCAAGTACTAAAGGAAATACTCCTTCAATGTATGAAATTATATATGAGTCAAGTAGTCTATTTTCATTCACATTTTATTTCCCGTAATTATTTGAATTCAGATCCATGGATTAGTGTTGTTAGTCAATAAATATACAAATCATATTTTATATGAATATTCTTTGAAATGTCAGTAAAATATCACAAGTATTACAGATGATCTATGACGTTGTAATGCAGATGCAGTCACGCTTACATCTAACCTAATTTTATATTTAGTCGTCGTGGCTAATTGTTTCATAGTAAAATTTCCTGAGTCCTTTGTTTGACAGATGGAGCGAGACCGTGCGAAGTTACTGCAGCAGACGTTCTCGGAGCTCAACAGCGCGTTCGCTGGGCAGAACAGGCGGGCGCACAGCGCGCAGCCGCCGCTAGCCGTCAACCGCGTCAAAGTCACGTTCCGCGACGAGCCGGGAGAGGGCAGTGGTGTCGCGCGCTCCTTCTATACGAGTGTCGCCGAAGTAAGTGTTCAATTATTTTCATTTAATTAAATGATAAACACAACAGATATGTAATTGTAATTTCATTAGTCATCAGTCTAATTAGACTTGACAAACATAACAGATGTTTTCCCCTTGCAGTCTTGATTATGTTTGTAACAAGTTTTATAATTTATCACAGGCTTTACTCGCAAACGAGAAACTTCCGCCGCTAGAGTCTACTACGGGCAGTAGCAATAACAGTAGCAGTACCAATGGAACATCAGGATCGGCCGGGACCGCCGCAAATGGAGCTAGCAGTAACAGCGGCACACGGTATTATAGTGTTTTAATCGAGTTACTAAAATTAGTTACAACTTGAAACACATAAAATACCATCAAGGGTCGGCTAATATTTTTGTATATCTTGTTGCAGAGGTGGAGCTGGGCGAGCGCGGGCTAAGGACAGCGCGCGCAGGGGACCGGGCCGTCCCGTCCCGCGCCCGCCTGCTGCGCGTGAGCCGCGCCGTGTGCTGAGCGTCGACGCACGACCTTACTCACCTCAGGTACATAATATAATACGACCATTGTATTATATACTAGATGTTGCTCACGACTTCGTGCGCGCAAAAGTAAATTCGCGGAAACCCTGAATTTTTTCGCGCTAAAAAGTAGTCTTATGTCCTCCCTGGGGACTCCCGTGGGTAGACTCTATATCTGTGCCAAATTTCATCAAAATTGGTCCAGTAGTTTCGGAGCCTATTCAAAGTAAACAAACATATAAACATAAATTTTTTTCTCTTTATAATATTAGTATAGATAATTTAATACTACAATATCACCATACAATTAATGCATAAATCGTTGTAGGCTGCACCAGGGACCGAGGGTGCTGGCTGGCTGGGCGGAGACAGGCCAGGAGGTCACAATGAACACCTCACCCTACACCAGGCACAACTAGGAGAAAGATTGTACCCAAAGGTAAATTAATATATTTTTTTTACAATTGCCACAGCAAGTGAACTCTTAACAATATTTTAAAACATTGATATATTTCAGGTTCACTCTTTGCATCCCACATTTGCTGGAAAGATTACAGGAATGCTCCTAGAACTTACTCCCGCTCAGCTTTTAGTGCTGCTAGCCAATGAAGATGCGTTAAGGCAGAAAGTTCGTGAAGCAATGGATTTGATAGTTATGCACCCTTCAGAAGCAATATTAGGTAATTTCTAATACAATAAAGTATAAAAGAAATTACATTTAAAAGCCCTTTTCATGACACGCGTATTTGTACAGCGTGCGTATAGCACGCTCTTGACCACGTGCGTTCCCGCGTGTTAGGACCATGTAACAATAATTAAAGTGTGCTCGCAGTGTGCAGCGTGACAAAAAGTAGCTTAAATACCAATATTTACTTTATTTAATATTATTATATGGAATATGGAAATAAAATTTGACTAAGATTTTTTTTGTAAATTACTAATTTTACAAAGGTATTTCTTACACGTGAGTTATATAGATTTAGATGTGTTCTCGCTGTCGGAGCGCGGAGGCGCGAGCGGCGCGGGCGGCGGCGGTGGCGGTGCGGGAGCCGCGGCTGGCGCGGCAGCGGTCGGCGCAGCACCCGCTCCCGACGACGTCGCGCCGTTGTTTTACTCGCCTGGCAAACGCGGATACTACTCGCCTAGGCAGGGCCGGCCCACGCCAGAGAGGATAAACGCCTTCAGAAATGTTGGCAGGTAATTGAAACTTTATGCACATAATATGTACGGGAAACATAGTTTTCGGTAGACTATCCTAGAATGGGCTACCCTAAAATGTAAATTATAATATTGAAAGAAAAATACTCATTATTACTAACACAACAAATTGTTTATTTATTTTTTAGAATCGTCGGCCTGTGCCTCCTACAAAACGAGCTATGTCCAATGTTCCTAAATCGGCACGTGCTAAAATACATTCTGGGACGACCTGTGAGGTTTCACGACCTAGCATTCTTCGACCCCGTTGTGTATGAGAGTCTGCGGCAGCTCGTAGTTGACGCGGAAACTGGAGATTCTCATTCTCTTTTCGTTGCTTTAGATCTCAACTTTAGGTAATTATCATCTGATGTTTAAGATTAGTTATACAGAATACCAACTGCAAATTACTTCTTATAATAATATAATTATCAAACTAATATTAATATTTTTTTTAGTTTGGAAATGTGTGAGGAAGAAGGTGGCGGGTGTGTGGAGTTAGTACCTGGAGGACGGGAAATAGAAGTCACGGCGCTCAATGTGTATGACTATGTTCGAAAATACGCACAGCATCGAATGCTTATTGCTCAAGAAAAAGCACTAGAGGTATGAGGATATATAAATATATAGCTGTTTCATTTTAAATAAAATGTACAACACATTACAATTAAGTGGAATTAAAGAAGTAGACAAAATTATTACAATTCTCCATTTTGGTCTTTTTTTACAGGCGATGAGAGTAGGAGTATTAGATGTTCTACCAGAATCTGCTCTAGAAGGATTAACTGCAGAAGACCTAAGGTTGCTGTTAAACGGCGTCGGCGACATTAACGTGGCTGCCCTAGTATCATATACAAGTTTCAATGATGAAAGCGGAGAACCTCCAGAGCGACTGGCGAGGTTTAAACGGTGGCTCTGGGCCATCGTCGACAAAATGACTCATTTAGAGAGACAAGACTTAGTAAGTTTTTAAAATGTCTTAATTTGTATATTTTGTTTTTCCTATCTTTTGGTATGAGGTATTGTCAAAATATTAATAAATGTTTGGTGTTTAAAGATAAGAAATAAATAAATAAATGACATTAAATCACTTACCTTTGCAACCATTTTCTTTATATTTTTAAATTAAAAGTATCGTGTTTTCGTTTTTCAGGTGTATTTCTGGACTGGGTCACCTGCTTTACCTGCGTCAGAGGAAGGCTTCCAGCCAATGCCCTCAGTGACGATACGACCCGCGGACGATGCCCACTTGCCCACGGCCAATACTTGTATATCGCGGCTCTACATACCCTTATATTCTTCAAGACATGTACTAAAGCATAAATTATTATTAGCAATTAAAACGAAAAATTTCGGCTTCGTTTAGACGCCTTTCTACCACTATTGACTATGTGTATTTAGTTATAAGACCGGTCATTTTGAGACTGCCGTTACAAGCTATCATTGTTAGTATTATGAGACTAGAACTTTTATCAATAAACACCATAAAACACCACTACTACATTTTAAATTTAGATTCTATTACATACTATACAGTATGATGTGTTTTTGACGAATATGACTGAAAATTATATCTGACTGAATAGTTAATATTATATTTAAACAATATTTCAGGATATTACGACGTATCATTGAAATGCTTGACACTTCTTGACCTTTGGTTGCTATAATCCCGATAGGTAAGAAAATGTGAGATCTTTCAGGTCAACTGAGCATAGAAGTCTTATAATGATATAAATCTTAGTCAAGTGGTCTTGTAAAGGTGTATTAATGCACATTTTAGAAAAAATCATTTTTATGTTGTTTACTTTAAATGCTGAAACTTAGAGCTTTCATTTTTGTAAATCCTTTACATAGTTATATAAATAAACATTTTACATTGCAATATTGTTCTGTTTTAATGCATTCTTTCACACTTCTGTTGTTTGGGTTTCAGTAAATCTGTAATAACAATGTCATTTGAAAGCATATATACTCATGTATATTACGTTTAATGGGTGCACTGATTACTTTGAACTTGATTGCCAGAATTAATGTTTTCAGTTTATGGTGGTCTTTGTGATAAAAGGGAGAGTATTATGCGCCTCTCATCTGTAAATTAGGATTATAGTTAGATATCCTCTGATTAGTTGTATTGAATAAGGTTCATAATAAATATTTCTCAAACCGCTTCATATTTGTTTCATTGTCATGAAATCTTTTGGCTTTAAAAATACTTTACACTTATTGTCCATATTTATTTAGTAACTTTGGATTATTAGAATTTTAAGCAAATAAGTTATCAAGTTTTTAGTTTGTAGATTAATGAAAACAAATGTCTGTTCATAAAAGTTTAATCCGTAATTTTATAGAAAAAACAACACAAACAATAAAGATATATTTTCATTGAACTTTGGAAGCTACACTCAATTCTATTGCCATTTTTCTATAAACTCCATATAAAATAAATATATGACAAACATGTAAAATGGCACTAGTTACATTGGTGCTTGGATATGTATTCCAACATAATTCTATTAATGCTAAGATCAAAAACCGAAATATAACAGAATAGTTTGTTGACCAAAGCAAATATGGCAAAGTATGGAAATACCATGAATAAAATTGATAATGTAGGCTCCGTGCACAAACAATTCCAATAAAATTAGCTAAAAACATAGGAAGAATAAAGAGTTGCGACAGAATATCAAAGTCAATGCTGTATTGTGTATCTTGGTCATCATTAGTCATTTTTGGTGCTTTTTGACCAGAGGTATTAGATTTTTTTTTTAGTAAATTTTCGAAGGAATTTAAAAATTCTTTTTGATCTTTTGAAAGATTTTCATCACAGGTTTCCAAATTCCTGCTTTTAGTTTGTTTTTTACATTTTGATTTCCTTGCAAATTCCAAATTTTTCGCATCTATTTGAGGCTGAAATTGGCTTTGAACATATTTTAGACGACAATAACTTTGAAAGTATTTAATACACATAGGTAAACAAATTAATAGCAGCATAAAATGTAGACACAACAATGCAATATGAAAATATGCACTCTCAAATATTGTTGTGCTTAGAAACCTGTAGTTAACAGTCCAAGTATGATTAAAAACTCTTCCCACATCAAAGCTTCCTTTTAAATATGCTTTTGGGGAGTTCACTAGGAAAGGTAAGCCTAGAAGAATTTGTATAATTCCACATAAAAACAGATGTTTAATAGTATCTTTCAAACCTAAATTTACTAGATAAAAGAAGAACAGAGCTGGTGCAAACAATAAAATATTCATTTTTACTGATACAGCTAAACTATAGAAAATACTTCCTAAATACCATTTAGAGTCTAGGAAGAAGTTTAAGGAAGCGTATAAAAATAGAACAGCAATTGGGTCGTTGAACAACCTTAACACATGAATTGAATGAATTCTATAAGAAGTCAGAATAGTTATAGCAAGTACATAGGGAGGGACTTTTTTAGTTTTAACATAGATTCTTAATACTAAAACCAGTAGGAGCAAATATATGAATATAAATATGTACTGTGCTAATCTAATATTTTCACCATGACTAGTTATAAAGTAGAGCAATGAATAAATGTATACAAAGCCAGCTGGATACACTAAAGGCCCGGTGTCTCCTCGCAACTTACTGTAATCCAAAGTTCCATTCAAAAATCCTTCACATTCTTGCATATATGCTTTCCAGTCGATTTCTGTATAAGGCACTTTCTCGACTATGAATATATTAAGCACAAATTCCGCTACAACGATAAGAAATGCTACATATGTTAGTTGCTTAGGGTTCACAACTAAACCTTTTAAAAAGTTCCAATTTAGTAACTTTTTAAAACTATTTGTAACTGTGGGTTGCCTAAGGTATTCGTCCTTCATTTTTATTTAACTTTGATGTGATATGGTGTTTTATAAATCTTGATTCCTGACCTTCAACCCAAGCTTTTCAACACATTTTATTTGCTATATTTACAACAAGCTTTTTTAATTTTATTCTGAGCCATCCAGGTATTTGTGTCAAACTTATCAAAAACCTTGTCAAAAATATATACTTCGTCTTTGTTCGAATGAGCTCTTTAAAAACTTGCCAACATCCTTGTGTTAGCTGGCGTTTTCGGCATCAAAGCTGGGACTATATCGTCCGGAATCCGGAACACCGGTGAAATTTCAGTGTACTGAAAATAGAACTCTGCGCTAATACTATAGAGCAGTGTTAGCAACCACGGAGACTGGCATTATAGTACCAGGGCCGAAAAATTATAGTAAGTTCGAAAAAATTATAGTAGACAGAAGGAAAATTCGTGAAATTCGATTTTATCGTTTAAAATTATGTACTACATGGATATTTTTTCAATTGAATGATACTATATTAGAATTTATATTATAGAAACTTTTATATTTAAAATTCAAACGGTTTATATGCTGAACACAGAATATTGAGGATATAGTGTACATACAATCGAGGTTGTATTTTAGTTTTTTTTTTATTATTTTTTTTTTTTTATGGTATATAATTTATTTACATAATAAAATTAACTAACATCTATTTAAAATATTTACAAACTATAAAAGTAGGTAAGTACTAAAAAAATAATAACTACTCCAAAACTTAAAATGCTACAAAACAAAGAAATCTCCCAGGTCGTCCCCACCAGACAGAGTACCTAGAAGGCTCAAAGAGTTTCCTTGCTGGATTGCGATACTTATTCTCTGGGCCAGGTAGGTGCCGGCTCTGGGGTCTCGGGTGGCCTCAATGAGTTTTTTGGAGATTTCTCTGAAAAGTTTGTGCGCACCCAGACCCCATGTACCCAGGGTTTCAACCCCGAACGGTTCAAATATGAGATCCCCACTAAGGTTCTCATATTTGCGCCGCTTGAGGTTTTCCGCCTGATTGGCGGCCGAACCAGCAGAACTCGAGGTGCTCTGGATATGGGACGGAGCAAGTGTATCGACGCAAGTAGCGTCCCATACAAGAGCCCGTCCCACTCTCCAAGGGACCAGGGTCATACCGTCTGGTCTCTTGCCATCGTCGCGCGCCAAACCAGAGGGTTCCAGCACAGCTGGCACTCCGGCGGTGACAAGAGCCCGACGGATGAGATCGTTCAGGCAGTGATGTCGGGAGATGCGGCCGGCGCTTCGTTGACAGGACAGCCCGTGGTGTCCGAGCCTGTCCACGTTTGCACCACAAACACAGCGATGGGGGACGACGTGAGGGGTGCCAAGACGCATGGAAGTGGCTAACCGGAAAGCTGTTCGATCCAGCAATGTGCCCGTATTGGGTGACGGTAATGCTTGTAGCCAAAGGCCCGACTCCCACTTCTCCGTAGCCAAGAGGCGAGCCTGCTCCACAGGACTGGAGGACGTATTAAGAAGATTATTCCGTACCAGTCTGCAGAGTGGCTCGTCCCAGAGCCTTTGGGAAAAAGTATTGTCAGGTATTTCGCTACAAGCACTAGTTGCGCTCCAGGCGTCCTTGGCCTCGTCCAGAAAGGGAACTGTATTGGAGTAGGATGGGTGATGTAGTATTTTGGAGATAAGACTATGGTTCGCGTGGACTGAGGACAAGAAGGCCGGAAGCGATATATCAGAGGGCTTTCGAACGCCCAGGCCACCGAACCTAACTGGAAGCGTTGCCTGAGTCCATGCGCGGTCATCGAAATTTGTATTCAAAATAGTGGAGAGCGTTTGTCTTATGGTATCATCCAACTGTTTGAGAAGTTGAGGGAACTTCCACAGTTGACAACACCGTAAGACATAAGTCAATTTAGGTACAAAAATGCAAAAACGGATTAGGGTAAAGGCCATGTGACAGTTAATTTGGAGGAGGTGGTCTAAAGTTTCATTAAAATTTTGTAGTTTGTTATCTATGAAGTCCGGGAGAGATTCGTCTAAAATAGGTGAGCCCAAAAGGAAGAGCGAATCCTTGTCAATGACAGACAGTTGTGGAGCTATTTCTTTAAAGCTGGATATAATCGCGTTTCTATCTCCACAACTGTCTGGCACAAAAAGTTCGCACTTACCAGGGTTCAGCTGCAGACCTATTTTTTGGAACTCGCGGATCAGAGTGCGGAAGTCGGATAGTAGAGTGGGTGCATCGCTTCCAAAATTTAATGTTTGGTATTTGGATGATGGGACCATCATCCAAATACCAAACATTAAATTTTGAATTTAGAAGCTCGATGACCGGGTGTATAGCAAGGCTGAAGATTGCTGGACCTAGAGGGTCGCCCTGTTGGCAGCCCACTTCGGATGAGATGAGGTGGTCTTTGTAAATGAGTTTGGTGGGGTCGTTGTAACACTGGAGCATAAATGGTAAAATGGCAGGTGCTTTAGATTTAATTTGGGCCAACATGGCGCCTCGGTCAACTGAGTTGAAAGCGTTTTTGACATCGACCTTCAGAAACACATCATCGTCTTGATTGTGGATAGCTGTCCTGAAAGAGTGAATGGCGGCCTCACAACCCCCTTTGCAGGCAAAACCGAGCTGTTTTGGCTGGAAGTATGACGCGAGGGAAGTGACCGATTTGCAAGCTAGTTTGGCTGTAAGCCGCCGGTATGTGGAGCCGACAGCAATCGGACGATCGACGATCAGCAATTTTACTTTAGTTGTCACTTCTGACGTAATTGATACATTGTACACTACGAGCGCTGAATTTAAATATATCCTGCTGTATCAACAGCGGATAATTTTTGCGCCAAAATAGAAATTGAAAAAAAAAATTGAAAAATGATTAGCTATTAGTATTGAATGCGTTATCCAAAAAATTATAGTAGATTTCAATATTATAAAAAAGGCATTATAGTATATAGTAAAAGAGAGTGTAATTATAGTATATCTACTATAATTATAGTATGGTTGCTCACACTGCTATAGAGTTTAAAATGGAATTTTCAAGTGTCGAGCTGTTATATATGACATGGACATTTGACTCGTCATTCATTTATTCGATTTTCAACTATAATATTATATTATGACAGAGTGTCTGTTGTTAACATTTTAATTTGAATAAATGTGATTTAATATTAATATTTATTGACAGAGTTATATTTTCAGTGCTCTGAATTTTAAAATTCTTCAAATTTAATTTTAAAAAATCTGACCTGAAGTTGGCGGGCGCATATGAAAATTTTTACTTTTTTCTGCTAAATTGCTTGTTCGTCGTTTGTTCGTGATTGATTGATCAAATTTGGCGTTTGTTTAATTTTAATTTTTTTTTAATCAAAAAATAAATTCTGATCTGCAGTTGCCGGGATCAAGTAATTTTTATAAACTAATTTTTCGCTTTCGTCGTTTGTTCGTGATTGTTTAATCAAAATTGACGTTTGTTCGATTAAAATTTTTCTGTAAAAATAATTTTTGAAATATTATTTCTTTTTTTATTTAAAAAATCTATAATCGAACAAACGCCATATTTAATCGATCAATCACGAACAAACGACGAACAAGCTATTTAGAAAAAGAAAGTCATAAAATTTGAGATGCACCCACAACAAACTATTTAGCGTAGAAAAAGTCAAAAAAGTTAACTTGCGCCCGTTCCGTTTTCCGTTCCGTTTTCAACTCTAGCGCAAAGTTCTATTTTCAGTGCTCAGTATTTTCATCGGCGTTCCGGAATCCGTAGCATATAGCCCCTTATGAAAATTCTGAGCACTTTGTGCTAATACAATAGAGATAAAAACGAAAGTTTTCGAGTGTCGAGCTGTCATATATGACACTTACATTTTACTCGACACTCATTTGTTTGATTTTCAACTCTGTACTATTAGCGCAGAGTTCTTTTTTCAATGCTCAGAATTTTCTACGGCCTTCCGGATTCCGGTACATATAGTCCCAGCCTTATATGCTGAAAACGCTACTGCATACAAACGTCGCGTCATTAAAAACCCTTGATATTTGTTTTTAATCTAAATGTGGGCTGAGTCGTGAACTCGTGGCTGCAAAATTTGCGAAAGGGGGCTAGACGGAAAAAATTAGGACTTTTTGCTATAGTTGTAAGCCGTGCGGCGTGCGCGTGTTTCTCTGTCTGTCTCTCTCTCTCTCTCTCTTTCAATTATTACTAAAATTGAGCCCACTGATTAAGTTTATATTACATTATATTTGTTAATAATAAAAAAAATATTATTGTAAATTATAAAAATTAAATTTTATTACAATTCCTTCACTAATTAATCGAAAGGAACTTCGTTCCATCCGGGTGTCCCTTGACACCTCTCAAGTTTTTTGTATCCTACAAAATTTGTGTTATTTCGGTTCTTAATTAATGTGTAATATTGGTAGAATATTAACCATTAAATATTCGTTAACGTGCACAAGTATGGGCAAGTGGTACAACTTCTAAAAACGATGCTATTTTGAGTTTCCCTCCAAAACTCCCTAGGAAAACTCCCTTCAGTAAAGCTTCTACCACTTTACTACGGTGTTGAAAATTGAAACGAAAGTTCTATTTTCCGTTTTTTTAACTTGACACTGGCAAATGGTTATAAGCGGATGCCATATATGAAAAAAAACAATTGACAATTGACAGTTGATATTTGATAAGTGATGAATGATGCAAGTGACAACTGACTACTCACAAGTTCAACTTGTACGAATTGCGAATTGAAAAATATTTTCTTTATTTGTTTGTTAATTATTTATATGCTTCTTTTAATCGCATAATATGATCATATTAATAGTTTAACTTTTATTCTGCCTTTGTACAAAAAACAAAACAAACATGGCTGGGAACTTTTGGCAAAGCTCACATCATCAGCAGTGGATTTTGGACAAACAAGATCTTGTTAGAGATAGACAGCACGATTTAGCTAAACTAACAGAGGATGAATACCAAAAAATATTTAATTTCTTTGCTAGCATCATACAAATTCTTGGCGAGCAATTAAAATTACGCCAGCAAGTTATTGCTACAGCTACAGTATATTTCAAGAGATTCTATGCAAGAAATTCTCTAAAGTGCATTGATCCATTACTCTTGGCGCCAACGTGTGTTTTTTTAGCATCTAAAGTAGAAGAGTTCGGTGTTATCTCCAATTCAAGACTCATAACTACTTGTCAGACTGTGATAAAAAATAAATTTAGTTATGCATATGGACAGCAGGAGTTTCCTTATAGAACTAACCATATATTGGAATGCGAGTTTTATTTGTTGGAAAATTTGGATTGTTGTCTTATTGTGTTCCAACCGTACAGACCTTTGTTGCTCTTTGTGCAAGATATAGGGCAGGATGACCAGCTACTTACATACGCCTGGAGAGTTGTGAACGATTCACTCAGAAGTGATGTGAGTCTATTGTATCCACCGTACCAGGTACAGTTTACTGCTATTATAATTATGAACTGTTTGAATTTTTAAATACGGTTAGAAAACTTTATTTTGGTTTTGGACCTTATTTTAGCTATTGAAACAAGTCTGAATATATCGCACCCTTAGTAATATAAAGGCTTAAAACAAAAAAGTGGTTTTTTGGGAATTCGTGTTTAAAGATTCAGAATTGTTAAATTCCAGCTTATTTTTCTCATAAAATGCTTAGTATTTTAGTTATAACTGTGATTTTCTTCAGATTTATTCATCGATACCTATACTATAAGTAGCCATCAATAAAAATAAATAAAATTATGAAATTCTATAAATTATAATTATTTGAAAAAACACTTTCAAGTTAGGCCCATATAGTACAAAAAAATATAACAGTAATGTAGACCTATTTAAGTTTGATCCAGCATATTATTAAAAGGCGTGTCACTTTTGTTTTTAATCATAGTTGGTACCTACTCTATATTATAAAACAAAACTGCAAGTATGAACTAATTGTTTTCATTTAAAAAATAAAACATCAGATAAATCGAAAATAATACTTTAATAATCAGTCAAAATTAAAAAGGTAAGTAACATACATACAATATCTTCAAAATTTTAATTTTTAACACATATAAACATTAGATAGGTGAACATTGCAATAAAGTTATAAACTCAAAAAACATTTATTCTCAACAATAAAAAATAAGTATCAAAAGCTTTCTTTAACTCAACAAAAGTTATAAGAAGTTAGAAGATATATTTTTCAGAAAAATATCCAAAAAAAAAATATTAATTCTACAAAATAAGCAAAAACATAACAGGTAATACTTTTACAATATAATCAGTCTAATCTTAACCAAATTATCTCTAAAATAAAACAAGTTTATCTCTAAAATAATCATAAAATGAAGACAACATGACATTATAATATGAAGCATAGTATGGATCTATCAATTGTTTATCAATAAGATCCTTGAGATCATTCTTTTTAGCAGTACTAAGCTGAAGTGGCTCTAAGTATGCCTTTTGCATGGTTATTTCCTCAATATCTGGCAACCTTTTCCTCTTATTACGAACATTAACTTGCTTAAAATTATCCCTGTATGAACACTTGTAATAAAATGAAAAGGGGTCATCTTTGGTAAATTTCAGTGCTTTAATGCTATTCCATACCACATTATTTTTCTGTTCATCGGTATTAAAATTATAGCCCCATTTTTCTTGCAATTTCTGAAGATCATAAAAAAAACTATGGGTTAAACTGTGAACTTTAAATGGAATACCAGTTTTCCTTGCTCTTTTGATTGCTGATATGTACTGAAGAGTCGAGTAAATTGGTCCAGTTTTTAAATCTCTTGTTATCTGCTTTTGAATCAAACTATGTACATTATCAGCTTCATTTTGCGTGTGACCTTTTATGAGATATTTGTGAGTTACTGATGATAAATTATTTATATTGGCAACAGCATATAAGTATAAACAAGTGAGATATTTATTTTTGTTTTGGCCACAACAGTTATCAGTTATGAATGTTATATTTATTTCCCTCTCCCCAGCTTCTTCTACACACCATCTGTAAATAATTGAAAACACAGCTACCTATCTCCGTAGCGCCTCTTTTAGCTTGAGTCTCATCCCAAAAATAACAATGAACAGTTTCATAGCTTTTAGAGATATCCATTGATGACTCATTATCCTCGTGAATTTTACTTAATTCAGTAATAGTGAAATTATAACTATTAAGTTTTGATTTATAATAGAATGCCGAAGTTTCACCATTCGGGCTTTGCATAATGGCTTGTACATCGTAGCATACACAAATATTGCAATCATTAATGTTCTTTCTATCTTTCTTTTTTTATTCTCTGCTTAATTCCTTTTCTTCTAAATGGGTATTATATTTATCTCTCAGTTGCTGCTTTTGTGGTTCAGTAGAATTGTGGAACTGTAGACAAAGATCGCATTGATCTTTTTTGGGCTGATAAAAGCCTAAATTAAATGTTGTATTAAATATTTCATAAAACGTGTGATAGAGTCCAGCAGGGCGAGACCTGTCCTTTTGCAAAACTTCGAAATCTCTAAAGAGCTCTGCAATGCTTTTGCCACTACTAATGTACTCTCTAGACGTAGATGCTCTTAGGTAGTGTGACTCAATGCGAGGTATGGAGTTGATAAAGTTGATGATGTCATTAATAAGCTCATCACTTGCAGTTTTGTGATTTTTGTGTTTGCCGTGTTTATCATCCTTTATGAAACCTCCAGTGTTTCTGCTGTCAATCTGCACGGTTCGGATCATCTTATGTGAAATATCTAGAGTATTAATAAAAAACGTTTTACATACCCTTAATTTTTCATCGTCCACTGTAAAATAGAATGCATGGTTTGGATTATGTGGGTTCTCAGCATTCGTATACTTGTAATTAGGTGTAATCTTTGTACTATTAGATAAAATATACATTCTTTGTAACTGTCTATCTCCTAATGCCCAGAATGAATTAAAGATGTCCAACCTCTTAGCATCATTTATTCGATCAGAGCATTTTAGTCTACAGTTTTGGGCACAAGGTGGTTTAATACTACGTGCAGGGACCAATTTCTTCGAATGTACAGCTACATAACTTTGACCCAAGTTTCGTTTAATTTTTTGCGCATTTTGCATCCATTTATTCTTATCTGCTTTACGTTTTCTTGGTTTGTTAGAATTTATAACTGCTGGGCTCGGTGAACGTTACGAAGGTTTTGATTTCGATTATAAGTGGGATCGTCATCACTGAGGTCTACGTCACTTTCTCCCGAATGAAGTGGAGAAATAGAGTAATTACGAACCGCTGTTCGGGGTCTAACTGATGGCGACTCGTTGCAAATTGGTGTCATTAAGGATGGTGAAACATTGGCTCTCGAAGTACTAGGCTGTGGTTCGGCGTTTTCATCTAAAGATGGTCGCTGATCGTCAGAAGAGCTTCTACTAGAATTACTGCTAGATCTAGAACTTCCAGAGCTACTAGAGCTGGATGAACTTGAGCTGGACGAACTTGAGCTAGAAGAACGACGGCTCGTGATGGGTTTCTTAGGAGAGGTCTTATTACTATTTCCTATTACTTCGTCACTTCCTACAGCAGGAGTAACCCTATACTGTGATGGTATTTTCTCTTCAGAACTATCAAAACCAATTAGTTGCTGCTGAGTAACAGCAGTTGTATTTTTTTCTGGACTAGTAGAATCCAACGGTATGTTTTCTTTTTCTTCGTTACAAATAACATACAAAAAAAGACTGTAAATCACTAGGTATGATAAATGACTAATAAATAATAATTTAAATTATAAAATAATAATAATTACGTTTTCTGTTGCTAAAGATCGATCATTCCCACTGCTGCTTTCCAATCTATGCTGACTTGGTGAATTTAGTAGTTGCATAATTTTTCGTGCCCGGGAATCCATTTTTCTAAAAATAATTTGAGTTATTTAACTTAAGTACTTAATATTAAGAATATTATTTAAATAGCGTAGGTATCTACTTAGGAAAACACTTGAAATGCACTACCTACCTATATATGGAATCGGTGTAACATTAAAAGTCATAATATTTATATAACGATCAGGAATTAAACCACCTATCTAGTAAAAATTATTTGGATTTCTGTAATTTACCTAAACTTTATTGTTTAACTGGCACTTTTTAAAGGCCGAAGTAATAAAAATGTTGAATGTTTTCAGTAAATAAAGGCCTATCGTAAAATATGTCATCGCACATAAAACAATTTACCTACCATTATGAACCATTAAGATATAAACTCCTTCAATATTTTTATATTTTAACAATATAGCGATCTATTATGAATGAAACCCAAAAATATTAGTATATTTTTATAATATAACGGCACAAATACAAATTGTTCTATATAATACAAAATTATTAGGATAAAACTTACCTGTTTTATTGTCATTGAAGGGCACAAATACGAATTGCACAACGTTTGAACGGTCTGCCTTCGTAAAGTATGGACACGTTACTGATTGTGACCCTAAAGCAGTAAAAACGGGAGACGAGCGGGGGGAGTGTGAGAGAGACACAAGTATAGTTACTGAGTCGTTAATGTGCTTTTTCTCTCTCTGTTAGCGGTAGCCGGTAGGTAATTTCATTTTGTGCCCTTAGCATTCAAAATCGAACATTTCGAAAATTTTGACTTGAGCCCTTATATTATTAAGGGTGCGATATTGTCAACTTTGATTTTGATTTTAAAAACTTCTTATAATATTACATTTTTTGTTTCCTTTGTTATGTGCACACACAATAGTTTTGGGACTTTTTTAAATTAAAAAAGGCTTTCATTTTGTTATTTCCAGATTGCAATTGCAGCTTTAAACATAGCTTGTGTGATGCTTGGCAAAGAAAATTTAAAGCCCTGGTTTGCTGAACTGAATGTTGATATGGATAAAGTAAGTATTGTCTTAGCTAGAAGATGATAAATTCATTGTAGAAAGATTTCTGGCTTGCCAAACTATTGGTTACGTATAATTATTATTTGATAAACATAAATATTAAAGACATAACTATGGTTATGTCAATTTTTTAAACAATTTCTTGAAATAAAGGTCAATAGTATACTTTTGACCTCTTGGAAAAGGATCGAATCTCTTCCCTATCCTTTTATACTTCTATTGACATTTGTGCAGTTAAAGTCACTGAATTTTCTTTTCAGATTCAGGAGATAGTCCGAGCTATAATAAATCTCTATGAAATGTGGAAGAGCTATGATGAGAAAAAAGAAATACAAGGCCTGTTGGGGAAAATGCCCAAACCAAGCCCAGCACCACAAAGATAATACACAACTTTTCTATGGAAAAACAAAAACTATTATAACTTTAGTTTTTTTTTTTCAATGTGTTGAGTTGATTGGAAAAACGTAATTTTCAAATATATTTTTGTGACGAACCTTTAACAAAACTTATGAATTTGGTTTATGCTCATTATTAACCATTGTTTTTTTTACAGTTAATTTGTATTAAGCTTCTTTCTTTAAGAAATTATTTTCAAAATTGTTTTGAAATATTTAATTACTAAGAGCCAAAAATCTAATTTGAAAGGGTGTCATATTATCAAATAATGTTTTCTGATACCAATTTAAAAATTGATTATATTGATATGTAAACTAAATATTATCTCATAGGTAGTTCATTGATTCCTTTACTAAAAAAAAACATTTGACAGGAATCAATAGTCTTTGAAGTCGCTTTGGACTGCCCCATCGGAGTTGAATTTTTTCCCATGCAAGAAGTTATCCAACTTTCGAAATAATGGTAATCTGTCGGAGCAAGGTCCGGGGAGTACGGTGGATGTCTTAGACATTCCAATTGAAGCTCCTCTAATTTGGTAGCCGTCTGTTGTGCAGTGTGTGGTCTAGCGTTGTCCTGAAGCAGCAGTGGCCTAGAGCTAATGACCAACCTCTGTTGTTTAGCAGCTAGCTTTTCCATCATGATTTGCAGTTGCTGGCAATAGACATCTGACGTAATCGTCTGGCCAGATTTAAGAAAGCTGTAGTGAACGACACCGGCAATAGTCCACCAAACGCTCACAAGTAACTTTTTTTTAGTCAATTTTCGCTTTGGGCAGGCTTTGGCTAGTTCGCCGGGGTTCAGCCATTGCGATGAGCGTTTCCGATTATCGTACCGGATCCACTTTTCATCACGGGTAATGATTCGATTTAAAATCCCTTCATTATTGTGCCGGTTGAGTAATGTAACGCAGCAGTCGACGCGCGTTTGTCGGTTTGCTGCGCTCAATTCATGAGGCACCTTTCAAGCTTTTCACCTTCCCAATTTGCTTCAAGTGGATTAAAACAGTTATGTTCATATGAAGTTTGGACACAAAGACTGGTAGAATTTATGTAGGATCATCATCATAAATAAATAAAAATAATATGTGTAATTCGGTGAATTTAATTTCTTTATCTACTATTTTTTAATTGGAATATCTTAACACGCTTTAGGCCACCTTGCGCAGATCTGGGTTAAAGCATAGATAAGTATTACTACTGAGAAAAAGTTAACCTTGGGTTAAAATATCATGCCTTCTATTTCATAAAAGTAGTGGGGATTCGTGCGTTCTGGCCCAACCCCCATTTTCGCTGTCCATCGACTGTCCGAGCAGGTTCGTCGACTAAAAAAAGAAAGAAAAAAGTGGTGTAAAATGGGGGATTTCGACCATGCCCGATCGATTGCGCTAATCCGTTTTTCAATATCTCTAACGGTTACAAATATAGACTTTTGCAATTACCAGGCTCATTAAGCTCTGTTCATTACTAATTATGCCATACCACTGTTAATATAGCTAGAGTACAAAATGATTATGTTTACCATGGTTTGTTGAGAATACTGTATAAGTAATGTATCTGTATCATTTTTATAACAATAAGGCACCGAATGATTTCCTGGTACCTACCTTTTAGTGCTTATATACCTTGCTTGCTAATACCAATCATTACGTGGTGCTTCGACATGAATGGGCCGGCTCGACCGGGTAAATACCACGGCCTTGGAAAACCAGCATGAAATAACGCTTGCGTTGTGTTTCGCCGATTGAGTGAGGTTACCGGAGGCCCAAGGGGGGTTCAGGATTTTAAGGATTGGGAACGCAAGTGGCAACATCAGAGGGTGTGGGAGAGCCACGCTTCGGATTGAATGGGCCGGCTCGACCGGATAAATACCACGGCCTCGCAGAAAACCGGCATGAAATAACGCTTGCGTTGTGTTTCGCCGAGTGAGTGAGGTTACCGGAGGCCCAAGATTGGAGATTTTAAGGACTGGGAACGCATGTTGCAACACTAGAGGGTGTTGCTAGTGTCCATGGGCGGCAGTCATCGCTTTCCATCAGGCGATCCGTCTGATTGTTCCTTGGTTCATTGCATTAAAAAAACAACGATTTGAAATTATGTACTTATTTGAGTGTTATTTTATCAATAAAATGACTAACTTATAATACTAAGGCGGGTCAATAAGTCCGTGACTTTTTGAATTTCTAACCTCCTTACTGAAAAAGCAACACTACTCCTGTCAACAGGCATCTGTCAGTTGACTCCTATCAAAATTTGAACTTGCTGCGTCAGTTAGTTTGTGTTTTACAGCTATCTTTATCAGACTATCCAGTAACTTAAGGAAACAATGGAAAAAAGTGAATTTCGTGTGCTTATTAAGCATTATTTTTTGCGAAAAAAAACCATTACCGAGACCAAGGCTAAGCTTGATAAATACTATGGGGACTCTGCACCATCGATTTTAATCGTAAAAAAGTGGTTTACTGAATTTCGTTGTGGCCTTACAAGCACTGAAGATGCCGAACGTCCTGGACGCCCAGTTGAGGTCTCTACACCCGAAACAATCGAAAAAATTCACGATATGGTGTTGGCCGACCGAAGATTGAAAGTGCAAGAGATTGTGGAAGCCATAGGCATCTCGCATGGCTCAGTGGTTTCAATTTTGAATGATCACTTGGGCATGAGAAAGCTTTCCGCAAGATGGGTGCCGCGTTTGCTCACATTCGACCACAAACGCAATCGTGTAACAACTTCACAGGAAGGTTTGGCGTTGTTTAATCACAATATGGAGGAGTTTTTTAACCGTGGACGAAACATGGATCTATCACAATACACCAGAGACGAAACAACAGTCAAAACAGTGTGTTTCTAAGGGTGAATCGGCGCCAAAGAAGGCCAAGGTGGGTTTGTCAGCCAATAAAGTTATGGCGACTGTTTTTTGGGATGCACGTGGGATAATCCACATTGACTATCTTCAAAAGGGAAGAACAATTAATGGGGAATATTATGCCAACTTATTGGACCGCTTCAATGAGGATTTGAAAAAAATCCGACCTCATTTGGCCAAGAAAAAAGTTCTTTTTCACTAAGACAATGCAAGGGTGCACACATGTGCAGTTGCCATGGCAAAAATCCATGAATTGGGCTATGAATTGCTCCCACATCCACCCTATTCTCAAGATTTGGCTCCGAGTGACTACTTCTTGTTCCCAAACCTGAAAAAATGGCTCGGTGGAAAAAGATTTGACTCCAATGATGAAGTCATCTCGCAAACAAAGGTCTATTTTGAGGACCTCGACAAATCATATTTTTTGGAAGAGATAAAAAAATTGGAGAAGCGTTGGACAAAGTGTATAGAGCTCAAGGGGGACTACGTTGAAAAATAAAATGATTTATTTATCAAAAAATCTGTTTTATTCCAAAAGTCACGGACTTATTGACCCGCCCTCGTACTGTCGTTGTTTCACTTAACCACTAATGACCCCTCGGCTCCGGCTTGGCATCCGTCATTAAAAATATCAATGACAGCTTTCATTTTATTGTAACGATCGTGACCATGATAATTTGCTAGCTCTCATGCTACAACACTTCCGAAATTTTCATTGCATCTAATTTCAATATTTGTATTGTTGGTACATGTAAAACCTGGTTCAGTCATGGTACCAATTTCCTTATATTTATTAAATGCTGGCTTGCCGTCAGTCATGGTGCCTACATCCTTTTTATCATACTCATCCATTTGTTGCGAATATGTCAATTTTTGGGAGTTAGGTATATCTTGTATTTCTGTAAACATATCTTGCGGTGAGCACGGTGAGCCTGATGCATTCGCGATGTATTCTGAAATAATGATCAACAATTATTTGAAGTCGTATAGAATGGCTACAACCCATACAAATAAAAAAAAGTGTCTGTTTTTTCAATATTAAAATAATAGCTTTTTAAAAAATGGTATTTTTTATTTTATAAAAAAAAAACAATTAGGCGAAAAGATCCAAATGGGGTAGATTCCTAATTTTTTATTGTATTAGTAAAAAGTACCCCTAAGTATGAGTAAATTCTCAGAACAAACTGCATTTAAAAATGAATATTTTCAAAGGTACGGCTATTTGTTTGCGAAATTCCGCAAACACATTAAAACGCTCCATACTAAGTCGCTGCTGAAGAGTGACGTCACGGTTCAGTAAAGAGTCGTAGAAAATAGAAGGGCGCAAAAACATATTTGCTTATATCTTAGAAATTTTTGCGTTTATGTTCATACTTGCCCTAATGAATGTTTTTTTAATGAGGGTTTTCGCGTATGAAAAATCCGCTAGATGGCAATACGTAGGCGTGAGGTCCGACTGCTGCATGATTGGTTATTTTGACATGACATTGAGAGATATATCATAATTCACCAATCACATAACAGTTAGACTTCATGCCTGCGTCTTGCCATCTAGTGGATTTCTCATACGCGAAAACCCTCATTGATGCGAGTAAACTAATTATGTAGGTTTTTATACTGATAATGTTAAAAAAAGTTCGATTTTTTAATACATACTAATAGGTGTTTATAAAATTAAATACATACTAATAGGTGTACTTATCTGCGAAAATATTAATTTTTGATGTGCAGTTTATTCTAAGAATAGGTATATATATAAAGTAGGAATCTACCCCATTACGCGGGCGAGGCTGCAGGCACGAGCTACTATGCAATATAAATATTATTTAAACACGTAATTTGCACAAATCCGAGCAGAAAGCATTGTTAAATAGTAAACAATAAGTACCTTTTACGTTTTGGACATCTGGAGTTGAAATTTTATTAGCCTATTTGTATAACAATAGATATGCTGGCACGGCTTGTTTATTGTGTTATTGGTGATAAAAACAGTGCAAATAATGTTTTCAAACACAATTGTCGGTCTTTTTAAGGATCTTTTTGATCCTTAAGTGGTTAAGTACTTGCGGTAATGCTTTAAAAAGTTTAAGAAATACGTAAATATTGACAATTAATGTGCTATCTATAGGTACCTGCATATCATAAAGTAGGTACCAATAGGTACATGATGATTTACAATTCATCACTAATATCCATGTCACAATAAGTGCACTAAAAATTTTAAAACAAACTGAGATAAGAAATATGATATAAGAAATTACGATAAATACTTACCTCGGACTCTATTTACTGCCATAATTAAACCTTCAAAACCACAAACACTGCTAAAAACAAAATATCTCTTCATTAACTCAAGAAGGACTAATGAATAAGGTTGAAGTCGAAATAACGCTTTTTATGTTTTTACCTCTTTAAGTGCCAGTGAAAGGTTGAACACGCCTAGCGCGCTACGTAATTTCATCCTGCAGTGCCGAGAGCACACCTAGCATGTTTGCGTTTTTTATATGGCGGCATTGCTGGGAAATACTAGAAAATCGTGGTGGCATTGAATGTGTTAAATTCAAGGGTATATTCAATCTTAAAAGTTTGGTCACTGACTGAAAAAACATGTATAAAATTATAAATGTTCGTGGTTGTGGTGGATTTTTCATTCCATTGCTTGAGTGATCCTTATACCCTATGAATATTAAAACCTATTCCCTATACATCCACGCCATAATCATAATATTTTGTATTCTTTGCCACAACCGTCGCACGTCGCGTCGGGCACTTTTGAACCATTCACTTGCTATTACCACCAGTAAACGATCGGGATATTTGCCTGTTTTGAATTGTTACCACCCCACTATCACAAGAAATACTTTGACAAGTATAAATTATGAGAAAGGTGTCCAAAAATAATTATTTTCTGTTATCATTGTATGGATATGAATATTATCGACTAAGTAGAAACAACACTATCTGCCGTGGGCGGGGCGACGCCATGTTTGAGAAACATTTGGCTTCAGGTCACGTGACCTTATTTCATATCCTCTACCTTTCTTTTATCAATGGAAAAAACCGGCACCTGATTGAATGACGATGTTTTTAACACATAGTTATTGGTAGATTATTATTGAGTAACTTTGAGTAACATTCAGGTATAAAATATAATATTAGGTGTGATAGAATATAACATTACATATGAAATTGGCGTTTTGTCGTACTGGTAAATTTGATTTCAAATATATCTTCTTTGATTAGGAATTGCAATTTCAAATTAATACCGCTATTTACTCATGCATTTGTGTTTTGAAAACCGTAATTTATTTGTTTTTTCCACTTTTGGTTTTTTCTTTTCGTCACTCTGTTTACAATATGGAAATCTTGAAATATCGTATTATTTTCGAGTACGAAGTCCACCGTGGCACCAGTGCTGCAGAAACGGCTCGAAGGATTAATGATGTGAATGGCGGCGGTGTCGCAAAAGAAAACGCAGTGCGTTTTTGGTTCCAACGTTTTCGTTCTGGAAATGTCGACCTACAGAACAAGCCCCGTGGACGGCCGGAGACCAAAGTTGATAATGAAGAATTTAAGGCTATTGTCGAAGCGGATCCATCGCAAACCACGTCCGAGTTAGCTGCAGGCTGCGGTGTTAGTGATAAAACTGTTTACATCCACTTGACGCAAATTAGGAAGATGAAAAAGCTTGAAAGGTGGGTACTTCATGAATTGAGTGCAGCAAACCGACAATTTTCTTATATTATTCTTAACGCATTTTAAGCTCTTTTAAAATAAACTATCGAATGTATAATTGAATACGCGCCAAGCTACAATTAGGTATTGTATATAAGATGATGATGATAATTACTGTAAGTTACATAATGGCATATGCTTGCAGTTCTTTAACCAATGTCGAAATTTCCAAACGCGTATCTTTAAAGACTAAGGAGTTCTATTCAGAGTGTTTGGATCCAGGGTATACCTTGGTGCAGAATCTACTTTTAGGTAGCATATGCTTGGACTACTTCAGAAAAAGTCGAAATCACCATATGTGTCCATATAAATTAATTTCGGAGAGTTCCCTCGATTCCTCATGGATCCATTATCAAGTCACCACTTTGATGTCAAAAGGACCAATTTGGGATATTCTTTACTTAAAAAATATTTGAAAATCCGTCTACAGACGGCGGAGTAATCGTTGAACATATACAGCAGCATTACTTATTCGGCATACAGCCGAACGTATAACCGCCTTCTTTTTTGGAAGTCGGTTAATAAAATCAATATAACTATAAAAGCCTTTTTTTAAATTTATATATAATATGATACTAATATTTATGGACGCTTCACACCGCGTCAATCTGGCCCTGTGCTAAGTATCCAAAGAACTTGTGTTACAGGTACCAGACAAGTGGAAGTATATTTAATACTTTTAGAGAAGATTTTTAATATATTATACACATATGTATTTAATAGACATCCATGACCCAGGAACACAGAAACCTTTTTGTCCCCTTGGCGGGATTCAAACCCGCGACCTCCGGCTTGAGTGCCAACGCGATAACCACTGAGCCACAGAGGTCGTAATTAAATCACATATTGCATCTTTTAAATTAATTTTAATTACAACATTGTTGCATTATTTCTTAATATTTAGACAAAATAATACTTACAGATGGAAAGTAACGTTGTTCTTTTGTTTATCAGAAGTTTCCGATCTCTTTTTACAGTAAAAAACCCCAGCAATTCGGAATTTTTAGTTCCGGTTTGTCCCGTCTCACTGTGATTTTCCCAATACCTCAATAACGCTCGGCAACTAGTTTTATATAACCGGTATGACCGGCGCGCAGCATAGATGATAAGTATTACTACTGAGATCGGCTGTCTCGTACAAACCTTTGGTAGCGGTCGTAACTCGTACGTAGTATATTATTATCTCTGTGGTAGCGGGGAACATAGATGATAAGTACTAGTGATGTAACGAATGTCTTTTTTTTAGATTCGCACGCAATTTGAACGCGCACGTCAGATGTGAAAACTTCATTGGCAATCGTAATCAATTTACGTGTATATTTATTAGATACACGAGACACCTTAGAGCGAGACGGATCTGCCTCACTCGCAGCTTACGAAGAAAGTGTGCGGTGCTTTCTCGCTCGGGTACACTCGGTGGTCCCGAGTTCACCCGATCGATCAAGAGATCAAAGTTTTCACTTCAAAAAGCATCATTTCATTTCATAAACCGACTTATATTATACAGTTGGGTCAGTTTGTATACAAATAAATATATAACCAATATACACTAAAATTATATCATTACCTCTGGGTCCTATGACTAAGAAAACTTAAGCGTGTTCAGTTCAATAAAGAAATGGCATTTCCTCTCTTATGGTTATTAAAGGTTCTACATTTTTTTTTAAAACTGGTCCAGCTGTTTTGGAATAATCGACGAACAAACAGAATAAAGCTATCCTCAGCATATATAATTTTTTGGATGACGGTTAAAAGATACTTGCGATTGACAAAAGTAGTTAAATGTACAATGTCATTAGTAAAATAAGTTTTTTATTTACGTATACATGATAATGTTAAACTTACAAAAATTAAAAATATCGACTTATACAACTCTAATACGACAGCCATTTTATGTTCACAATCAGCTGATTAATTGGACACGTTATTGTCATAGCTATATAGGATAAGTCCATTATATAGGCATGTTGCCTAAAATTTTTTGTTTCGTCTATTCGATGTTACATGTAACATGACAACAAGTTAATAAACAATCTAGAACCCATTTTTGTATATCTTAAAAAATAACGGAGATACAAACAATTTAAATTTACTCTATGAAAGAGAACGATATATTGACCTGTGACGTCACGAGTTGCACCCGCGGCCCGCCATACATTTGTCATTACTAAATGTATGGCGGTTGCAACTAGTGACGTAACCAATCGTTTTGCGAGAAATAGATATAAAATTATTGAGATATTCCACACTAGGCATTGATCATTGACTCAATACCACAGATTTAACTCAATACCTAAATCACTTTCTTTGGAGTTTTGCCGGGGAGTTCAATGAGTGATGTTGTGGAATTTGTAAAACTTTATAAATTTGTGTTATTTCGGATCTTAATGTGTAATATTGGTAGAATATTAACCATTAAATATTCGTTATCGTGCACAAGTCTGGGCAAGTGGTACAACTTCTAAAAACGTGCTATTTTGTGTTTCCCGCTAAAACTCCCTAGGAACTTTCAGTAAAGCTTCTACCACTTTACTGAATCGACTGACACGACTCATAATATATATATATTTGGACTTTGACTAGACTTTAGACTTGACGATATAGGAATACGGTGTTGAAAATTGAAACGAAAGTTCTATTTCCCGCCTTTTTAAACTTTACACTGGCAAATAGTTATAAGCCGATGCCATATATAAATTTTAAAAAAAATTGCCTTCTTTTCTTGTCTTTGAACTTTGAAGTTTGAATATCTATGAAAATGTGTTTGTGAATGCGGAGTGTGTTTATTACTAGGATTGGTTTAATAAACTTTAAAGAAATTAAAAAAACATCTATGAATATTATTTAAAGAAAAACACAAGCTATTCTACGATTTAATATTCACAGGTTAGCTAAATCATTTTCTTTGCTATGGCATATACTGTAACAAAGGTGGCTAATGTCGCTAAAGATATCTCTCCAATATACTACAGAATCTTATCGAAGTTTCCGCAAAATTTTACCTTCTGTTTCGCATATGGCTCAGCTGTTAAACCGCAAATGGGTAATCAGAAGAAACAGAATATGATCGATCTCATATATTGTGTAGACAACTCTCATCGTTGGCATGGTGCTAATATCGAAATGAATGCAACAGACTACTCCGCCCTCCGCTACCTTGGCAAAGGATTTGTTGCAAGATTCCAAGAGAAATGGGGTGCCAAGGTGTACTTTAATACATTGGTGGACATTAAAGAAGAAAATGTCACAATAAAGTATGGTGTGGTTTCACAAAAAGATTTGATTTCTGATCTTCTAGACTGGGAACATTTGTACCTTGCGGGACGTTTGCATAAACCAGTAGAGATCATCAAGCAGACTAATAGTTCCCACCTTCATAATGCTCTTCAATGTAATTTACGGTCTGCTGTTCACACTGCTCTGTTGATATTACCGGAAACCTTTTCTGAATATGACTTCTACTTTGCTATATCAAATCTAAGCTATGCAGGTGATTTCAGAATGACTTTTGGTGAAAATAAGAACAAAGTAAGAAACATTGTACAACCACAACTTTTAAACTTCAGAGAACTTTATAAGCCTATCTTGCAACAATTCCATGCCTATGTAGATTTTCCTACTGGAGAATCACGGTGTCACCAGGATTTTCATCCAGAAACCAAGCTACACCATTTGATGCAGTTGCCAATGGTACCTCAACAGAGGCTGGTAAAGTTTTGGAATCACGGTGGTATACAGCAAGACATGGAGGATGTCCTAAGAGCAGTAGCTTACGACATTGACTGTGCTGTGATATTGAGACAAATCCTCAAAGACTTAGTATGGCAATCAAGTGTTAGACAATCTTTAAAGGGAATACCCACAGCTGGATTTTTAAAATCTATAAGATACAGTGCTAAAAAGATAGCAAAAATGTTTTAGTAATTGTTATTTTGTTTTTGTGTATAGTTGTGACTGTTACAGAATAAATTTAATAGTTTGTAAGTAAATAGTTTTTTATTTCCATTTGTTTTAAAACCTTTTTTTTTATTTTAGGTGTATAAATATGCTATCCGATGAGTCGAGTAGTGATTCTGAGACTGGAAGGTTTAAGAGCACATCAAAAAGCACTAATGAAACAGCACATACAAGTAGGAGAGAAGATAGCTCAAAGTTCAGTAGGAGGCCAAGACAATATGACGATAGAAGCTATAGAGACCGGAGTAGGAGAAACGATGACAGAGATAAACTTGATAGACGTTCCAGGGATATGTCAAGGTACTCTCGCTGTTCACCTGCTCGTCGGCGATCACAAGACAGACGTAGGCATAGAAAATCTGATGAGAGACATAGATATTCTAGAACATCCAGAGAGAAGTCAAAGCCTAGGGAGCATCGTAGTTCCAGCAAGGACAAAAGCCGGTCTAGATTACAAAAATCACCAATACGAAGCAGGAATATTAAAGATGAGATCAAAGGTCTCATAACTTATAGAGAGAAAAGCACAGAAAAAATTGTACACAAAAAATCATTGTCGCCTGATAATACTTCAAAAATGTCAGTGGTGCTTAAACCTGACAAGATAGAGGAACCAAAGCTAAAGAGCGAGAGTCCCATTCTTATAGAAGAACATGAAAGTGACAACTTAGAAGTTGTACAACCTGGTTCATACTACAGTATGATACCAGCTGTTGTCAAGGAGAAGTCTGAGGAATCAAGTGAAATTGATTCTTCAGATGATGAGAAACTGAGAGCAAAACTGTTAAATTTAGAAAAACAACTACAGAAAACCAAAAAGAAAAAACACAAAAGAAAACATAAAAAGAAATGCGCCAAAGAGAAAAGTGACAATTCTGTTGAAGTAAGTAGTACAACTGATATACATCAAGCTAAAATGGACAATACTGTCAGCTCAACAGGGACACCAGAAGTCACATCAACACAGAAAAGTAATCAAAAAGAAAGCAGTGAGGAAGGAGAAATATCCAGTGATGATTCACAATCGAAGCTAGAAATTGATGCTGATGATTTGAGACATAAGTTGAAAAGATCTAAAGCCACAGAGGACAATGTGCAATCAAAGCTTGATGTTTGTGGCCCGGCATTACCTCCACATTTGGAGAAGAGGTTCAAAAGAAGTCCCTCCCCATCGTCTAAATCACCTCAAGCACACACTCCACCCGGTAGATCCAACCTAGGTAATAATAACACTCTTAACTTATTTTTTTGAATTTTGATATTTCTGTTGATGTAAAGATATTAAACTTAGTCTTACCACTTGTTAATAAATAATAGTACAATAGCTGGAATGGAAATAGCTGAAATTTTAAAAGAATTTATTTTTCTTTCCAAAATTACATAACAATAGATTTTATCTCTAAATACAATAATTATAAATATGCATAATCCACAACTTAATTATTTCTAGATATATAATGACTTTCACAGGTCCTTCAATTCCCGACGATATGCGTAAAGTTTTGGCCGATAAAAGCAATGATGTAGTCTACGCCAGTTCTGAAGATGAAGGCATTGGACCTTTGCCAGTTGGCTCCGAAGAAAAATGGTCTAAGGCTCATCAACATCTAGAAGAGAGGGCTGTCGAGTTAAAAATAAAGAAGCTCGATGGAAGCTCAGTGAACAGTTCAAATGTAAAATCTCGTGAGCAATGGATGCTGGAGCTGCCAGAGGGAAAAGCAAAATTCATTGGCCTTGAGGCCCGAACTTTTAGAGCTAAAGAAGGTCCTGACATGTCAGACAGGCGAGTGCAATATACTTTTTATACTTCCACAGAGTTAATTCCTGTAACTTTTTGTCAAAAATGTATTTATTATTAAATTATTTATGCTTCCTTAGAAAGAAGTATACTCTGTTACGATTCAATGTAATCTTAATTGAACAAAACAAAATTGGACCATATGTCATTGAATTTTGTATTTGCTCGGCGAATAAGTGACATTTAAATTGGAAGCATTATTTTATCATTAGATACTCAATCGGAATTGAGTAAAGCAGTGGAACAGTAATTGCTTAAAGTTGTATCTTATCCAAAAATGCTTACAATATATTTTATAGTCTATTTAAATGATTACAGGTCAGTATGGACAGATACTCCAGAAGAGAAGGCGCGCAAAGCTGCCGGCATCGTAAAGGAGGAGGACTCCAGCACCGCGTTGCAGCGGGAGGCAAGAGAAAGGCATATCGCCTCCAGAGACGAGGAACAGGAGAAGGCTGTTAGGTTAGAACTTTAATGTTATTGAGGGCCGGTGTGATATCAAGGCCGCACAGAAAATGACGGATATGATTGTGCGTTATAAAGCGTGAATTATATTGCCTTTACAATCTTACATATATTAAAATAAATTGCAAATCCAATGTCTTGCTAAAACTCAAAAGCTAAACCGATTTGGCTTATTTTGGTCTTGAAATAATTATGGAAGTTTAGGGAAGGTTTATACGCCGCGAAATGTTGGAAAAGGTAAAGGCGTAGGTTGTAATTGTAGTTATTTATTCCAGTTCATAGTTAAGACAGAACAATGTGTGTCGAGGCAGCTAGTATATTATGTAATTTTTATGAAAAAGAATACTTTCAATAATGCACACTTAAAACTTTTCAAATAATAAAATACGTTTCTGAATCCACATGTTTTTCTTTTCAGGAAACACAAAAAGAAACACAAGCGTGAGGAAAGTCTATTAGAGATTCATCAGAAAAAGCTGAAGAAGAAAAAAAAGGTAAATTATATATTATTTTGTTTGTAATTACATACATAGTTGTAGTAATCTTCCATGGGGTAATTGATTCTGAGACAAACAGCGAGGAACTCAGACAGAATGTCATTATTATTATTATTATAAGCCTAAGCTGTCCCACTGCTGGGCAAAGGCCTCCCCCAAAGACTTCCATCTGTCTCTCTCCTGCGCCACCGCTGTCCAGCCTGGCTGGTATGCCTCCAGCTCATCACGCCATCTTTTTCTAGGCCGGCCTCGGCGGCGGCGTCCGTCTTCAGGTGCCCACTCTGTTGAGATCTTTGCCCAGCGGTCGGAATGCATATGGCCAACGTGACCCGCCCAATCCCACTTCAGCTTGGCAGCCTTGACACCTACATCCTTGATACCTGTTTTGGAGCGCAGTGTGCTGTTCCTTATTTTGTCCAGAAGTTTTACTCCTAACATACTGCGCTCCATTGCTCTTTGGCAAACCCCGAGTTGGGACTTTTGTGAAACGGTCAATGACCAAGTTTGTGCACCGTAGGTTAGGACAGGCAGAATGCACATGTCGACGAGTCTGCGCTTCAGGGAGATCGGTAAATTTCCCTTCATCAGCGTCTTCATGGACCAGTAGCTCTTCCAGGCGTTTTCGATTCGGCGATCGACTTCCTTCCCTTGTCTATTTTCAAAAGAAACTAACTGGCCCAAGTAGATGTACTCGTCGACATATTGCATTTCTTGCTCGTCTACCTCGACCCTACGCTTCGTGCTATTGGTCATTATTTTGGTTTTGGACATATTCATTGTTAGTCCCACCTCGAGGCTTGCAGTGCTCAGGTCTTGGAGCATTGTTTGTAACTTAGAGGCTGTGGGAGCGAACAGGACAATGTCGTCAGCAAAACGGAGGTTTGTTAGCCGTTTTCCGCCAACTTCAATGCCCCTCGCCGCCCAAGGATCTTTCAGTTTTCTGAAGACTTCTTCAAGCACACAAGTAAAGAGTTTGGAAGAGAGCGGGTCACCCTGTTTGACACCCTTGAGTACTCGGAACTTAGGACCGGTAGTATTAAGTTTTATATCAGCGGTGCTATTGGCATAAATGATTCTAAGGAGTTATATGTATGTTGGATCTATGTTTTGGTTATAAAGAGATTTAAATATAGCGGGGTGTTTAATGTTGTCGAAGGCTTTGGTGTAATCAACAAAGGCTAGGTATAGGGGCTTGTTGAATTCCGAGTACTTTTCGAGGAGTTGGTTAATGGTCTGCAGGTGGTCTGTGGTAGAAAAACTGTGACGGAATCCGGCTTGTTCTGGTGGCTGCTGTTTATCTAATTTATGGTCAATACGATTTAGTATTATTTTTATTAAAGTTTTGTAGACGTGTGATGTTAGGCTAATTGGACGGTAGTTGGCAATATCGCTTGTGTCCCACTTTTTTTTTTTTTTTTTTATGTCATAGACATACTAAACCAATTGAGCGCCAAAACCGGGATACGAGAGTGGGATCAATGGGAGATTAGCGACATGAGACGACTGGGGTCGTGGTGAGGTGGGGGGTGTAGTGAAAAGTCTTCTTACTTAACAACAAAAGATTTCCAACAGGAATATACGCAACACCAGACTACCCCAACGAGATTAAGAGAAAAGAGCTTAAGAAAGAGATGGAAATGGAGAATATATATATATATATATATATATATATATATATATATATATATATATATATATATATATACAGTCGAATGTATAACCGCCTCCTTTTTTGGAAGTCGGTTAAAAAAGGGAACACAGCAACATAAAATACGATAAGCTCGTCGTAAAGGAAGCTAGAGACACCGAGCATAAAAGGAAGCAGTCACCATCTAAATCACCCCTGACCCCTGTCTCATAAAATAAAGTGTCTACACCATACAAAATAAATAAGAAATTCCATTTATTTCGCCCATGACCCAGCAACGCCTCCAACCCCACTACATCCAATGGGGAGCTACAATCAAAGCAACAATTCTAAAAAAATATCAAAGAAACCATTCCCCAACCCGGCTGGGGAATGGTTTTTGAATTATAATGATAATATATTATTAATATTATAATATTATTATAAAAATAATGACGTGGGGAATTAGACCGAAACCCTTTAATTAATATCAAAAGCGTCAAAAATGTAAAGATAGAAAACGATAACACGTGTATATATAATAAATGCACACTAAACACAAAACGTTGCGAACCGAGGAAGGTCTACAGGAATTCGAACTAGCCTTAAACAATATAAAATAGGACGTAGTGGGCATCAGCGAGAAGAGATGGAAAGGTGAAGAAATACAAGAAAGGGAAGGCTATATCCTGTATAACAAAGGAGGTTCAGATGGCCACCATGGAGTAAGGTTTATCATCAAAGCAGAACATAAAATAAAAATTAAATAATTTGAAGGTATATCCGAACAGAATAGCGATTCTTCACATTGAAGTTCCGAACAGAGTTTCCGAAAAGAGTTCACCATCTTTCAAATCTATGCCCCCACCGAGATGGCAAATACATACGAAGTAAAACTTTTTTATACCACTCTCACTGCCCTCATAGAAAAATACTCAGACCACCACCTCATAGTGATGGGAGATTTTAATGCACAAGTGGGAAAACGTCAGGAAGGCGAAGAGCACATACTTGGAAAATTTGGATGCAAAGGGAGAAGTAAAAATGGCCATATTCTAGTAAAATTCTTTTTCGAGAACAGTCACACTCTACTCAATTCTATCTCCAAAAAATCCGAGAAAAAAATGGACATGGATTTTTTTTTTCCCAGATGGGAAAGTCAAAAATAAATTGGACTTTATAATCACGAACAACCCTAGACTGAAGAATGATACACATACATGCCATCCAAAGCCTAAACTTCAACACAAACCACCGTGTGGTACGATGTTGCTTAACCTGCTTACCACCAAATCATCCAAAAAAACATATAATCAATAGGAACCTGTTTACCAGTGCAATTGACGAATTCACAAGTCGTTTAGCGCAACCACTAGAACTAAATAACCAAATTGCACAGGTACTGGACAATTACACAAAAATTGAGAATAAACTTAAGAGACATAATCCAGGAAAGTAGAAACAAAAATAATTGCAAAACCGACAAACACAGCCTAAAAACGAAAAACAGAACAGGGACCATTACGGCTTAAACATCAACGGAAAACGCCATACGGCCCGTTTCAATAACCTATCTACCGATAACAATTTGTTAGAAACGTCAAATTTGTATCGCAAAAAACCGGAAAATTATTTAATGACGACGTTTTTAACAAATAGTTATTAGCAGATAGGCTATTGAAACCGGCCATTAATCATTTTAGATTTTAGATCTAGTCCTTTTTGAAGAAGCTCCAAAGAAACTAGAAGCTATGATCAAAAATCTAGCAACAGAAAGCAAAAAAGTAGGACTATAAATCAATAAAGAAAAAACAAAGGTGATAACCAACACAAAGAAGGTAGAAATATGTATAGAAGATAATACTATGCTGGAATATGTCAGCGAATATGTTTATTAAGGACAAATCATTTCCACATCAGATCAAATGGCCGAAGTAGTAGTAAACCGAATAACTCTAGGCTGGAAGAAGAACTGGTCCTTAAAGGAAATTATGAAGAGTAAAGAACTCAGAATGCTCATCAAAAGAAAAACCTTTGATACATGTATTTTACCATGCATAAGTTACGGCTGTGAGACCTGGGCCCTAACAAAACAGCTCAGACAAAAACTATCTACATGCCAAAGTGCTATGGAAAGGAGCATGCTTGCAGTGAAGAAACGCGATAGAATTAGAAACCGACCTGAGAGCTAAAACGAAGATAACGTGCTAAGTGTGAGTTTTTAAATAAATAAATAAAAAACGTTTATTTGACAGATTGCTAAGCCAAACGCGCTCACGCTCGAATGCGAAAAGAAAAACTCACACTTAGCACTCAGATATCCTTTGCCATATAGACAGACCGAAATAGAAATGAACTGGCGATATGATCAGAAGCAACACGAGTAGATGAAGCACGCAGGTTACCCTTTGGTATCCGAGGGATGGCCATAGAAACAGAGGGCGTCAAATCCGCAGATTGGAGGACGACCTCAAGCTTACAGCTGGACCTTACTGGACCCGAGTGGCCACAGACCACTCACAATGGAAATAATTGGAGGAGGCCTATACCAAAAGGCACACAGAACTGAGGGACAAACAACAAACCAAAAACAACTCAGTTTGGAACAACAAGCTATAATAATAACATACCTAGTTTATTTGTTAATTTGATTTTGTATTAGAGATTATGTAGTAATTTGAACTTAAAATGTAATTTTAATTCTAGAAGGAGGAAAAAGAAGACGAAAAGAAGGAACGTCGTCCGTTCAGCCGCGACATCGACCTTCAAGTGAACCGTTTTGATGAAGCACAGAAGAAGTCTATTATCAAAAAAGCACAGGGTCTTAATTCTCGATTCTCAAGTGGTGAAGCAAAATACTTGTGAACAAAGTATTAAATATACGTTTTTACAAGTGTACAAATTCAGAACTTGATACTTATAAAAGCATAAAATGACAATCTATATTTTCTGCTACAATAAGTTCCATACGAAAGAAGAGAGACAAGATTATATCTTGCTACCAGTTTTACTCAAATATATATTATTTAATTCAACCTAAGAGGCTGTTAAGAATAATATTAGAATTTTTTGTACACGGTACCCAGTAATACGTGTCAAAATAGAGGCTTATCAGCCACACAGCAAATTATTATTTTACTCGGAATTAAGTACGATTAGTACTTGTGAGAAACAAAGTTTAATCCCCAAAAATGCCTTTGACAATTACTCTTGAAAAGGTACTCGTAATTTATAATTAACTAGCTGGTGCCCGCAACTTCATTTGCATAGAACATACGGAAAAGGAATCCTATTTTTTTAAACGGAACCCTAACATAAAGTAGCCTATGTTAGACCTTACAACATCAGCTATTTGCCATTGAAAGTCCCGTGAAAATCAGTCCAGCCGTATCAGATATTAGCCGGATCAAACAGACAGACGGTCAGACAAGAATTTTAAAAATTGATTTTTTATTGTAAGTACCGTATAAACTTTCATATGCAATAAGTGAAAAGCTGTTAATTTTAAATTACAAACAGACACTTCAATTATATTTATTTGTATGTATAATCTAAAGTTACTGGGCTAGATTATTTACTACTCGAAATTGATTCTAATTATAACCAAATCAATTAACAGAGTTACTGTGAGTTGGACATTATTAACCTATCTATCAAAAAAGTTCTACGTATACTAAAATTATACTGCTCCTTTTCTTGTTGATTAAAAATATTTTAACTTGATACAATAATTTATTTTTGCAACGATTAAAATTATTATTTTTTTTATTTCAAAATGAATTTTTAAACCTATCGTTTACATTACCATCAACTGCCACATGAGTTCTGTAAAACAGTTCCCAATATAAGTAAGTTAAATCAAGTTCTGAATTTTATCCATTATAACGGTGGAAATAGTTATTTAATGTGTTCCATGTTATGAAATAAATGAAATTGCTGTTTCTTTTGTAAATATAGGTAGATATTTCTTACAAAAGATTCATATTTTTATTGCGCCCTAGACTTCTTCTCATCCTTTTAAGAGAACCAACATTTTGCGTAATTGGTAGATACTTATTACTTAAAAACAAGTGCGCATGTTGATAAAAATAAACTAAAGCACGTGTTTAAATTTTATTACATGTTTTTATTACTATCGAGATAAAAAGATTAGACATTAGCGATAGTAACGTTGCCCGCAGGTTCCGTGGCGGGAGTAGCGGGACAGCTTACGGCCTTGGTCTCCTCACAGCAAAGAGGTACTTCGGCAGTCATGTCCGCGTACACCCATGGCCTGTCACATACTTTGTAGAACGCGGACAGCTGAAAAAATATACAAAGATACAGAAGAATACCTTTGTTTAATTAAATACACAACGCGACGTTCAAATGGAATTCTGAAAAAGATTCTGTGCGTCAATTAGTCGGCTTAGCTGGAATGATACCGCGGCTTCCCGAAAACAGACGTACAACATCGCTTGCATAATGTATCGCCGACTAAATTAGGATACCTAATATTGTGACTCCTGGTGTTGCGGATGTCCATGGATATTGGGCGGCGGAATCGCCTGAGGAACAGGTGATCTACATCATAAAAATATCCTACTACCTTCAGCTCCTTTGCGTTAACAAGTTTGGCGCACAAGATCTCTGGTCCCTTAGCTTTAGTGGCCGTGGCTAGCGCCAGGCAGAATTTCTTGCATGTGCCCTCGCCGGTGTCATCGCAGGCTACCACCAAGCCCGGCGCTTGGGACAGCAGCGGCGCGGCGTCTGCTTCCGGCGTGGTCGAAGCGAAACCCCCGCATGAGCAGTCCCCTTTCGCCTCAGTTGGCGCTATTGATACACTGGAAATATATTTTAATAGGGTTTTAAGGAATGTTGAATGATGCCTTGGTCAAAAAAATTGCCAGCACTGTATAATTAGAGGTAAATATACCCGGGTACACTGGCAAGAATACAATTAATATAAAATACCTCTCAGGAACATCGCTAAGGCATGTTGTAAATGTTGTGATTGCAAAAATGCAATACAACATTTGTTTTGCGGCTAACATAATGTTTCACTTTGTTGCTAAAGTTTCACGACAGAAGTCTTACTGTCCAATGAAATAATTAATAGAAACAGTGTTTAAATACTCGATGCCCGGCCGCCATTGCAGAATGAGCATGATGTATTGAAACTGCGGAATCTATATTTTAACTAGCCGGTGCCTAAACTAAAAACGGAAAAACGGAAACGGAGTCCTAACATCAGCTATCTGCCAGTGAAAGTCCCGTGAAAATTCGTGGACAGACAAAAATAAACAAATTGTTTGTTTTTTGTACCGTATATATCTACTTTTATAACCATTGAGTGAAAAGCTCTTAATTTTAAATTATAAACAGACACATCAATTTTATAAGTATTTATTTGTAGTTATAAAGTATACTGTAGATAATATTGTGCAGACTTTACTTTCTACCTGAGAATAAGATTCCTTACTGTAGCAAATAAAATAATAATCTAGGGCCGTTCTTGCTTTTAATGTCTATTTCGAACAGTCGAAAATTAAAAATGTTAAACAAACTGCAATTAATACCTACTATTCATTTTAGATCATATAGGTACATAGTCGAGTACCTACCTACCTAATATATTAGCAGTAGGTACTGTGTAGAACTTTACATTTTAAGAACAATTTGAAACTTTATATCCTGAATTATAAAAACTTGGCCACACTAGCGAAATTATGTAAGCAAAGACCATGTTTTGGTAAGCTGACTGTGGAGTGATTTGCTTGAACACGATCAAATTGTTATGAACTTTTGACTGTTCTTTTATACAATGGCAGCGGCGTAGCTTGTAAGGGGCAAGGTGGGGCAGTGCCCCGGGACCCCCGAGCTCAGGGGCCCCGGGGCATAAATTGAAGTAGTGCAAAATATGCACTGAATACAATGAAGTATGCGCAAAATTTGTAAATACGCCTCTGGTAGGGCGGCATAATCGGTATTGCACGCGGGCGCTGAAACAGCCTAGCGGCAGGCCTGAGCTCATAGGCGGCTATAATGCTGCCAATTATTCATATATGACTCAATCACCGCGTATTATAAAGAAACTACCTGTTGTCCGCGGCTCGGCCCGCGTAAATCCCACGGGAACACTATATTTTTTCTCGATAAAAAGTATCCTATGTGGTATCCAGAGCATAAACTACTACCATACCAAATTTCATCGAAATCCGTGGTGTAGTTTTGCGTCAAAAAGTAACAAACATCCATCCATCCTCACAAACTTCCATATTTATAATAGTAGTAAGATATAATGGCAAATTAATTGGGTTGACTTGTTTACATTTAGAAGTAGTAGCTTCGATTTGTGGAATAACCACCCGTTGCCATTTCAGGGGAATGCCCGACAAGTCTCGAACGTCTTTGTTAGAAACTTACGGGAAACTCCCTGTATTCTTAGACTGATTTTACAGTCAACTTAGGTAAAAAGAAGGTAATGGATAAAAAGAAGTAGCCCAGCAGTGTATTTAAGCACAGACAACGTCAGGAAATAAAACTAGGCAAAAATTACCGAAAATTGACACATTTCTTAGTCAGCTGTCTACAAGCAGTTTTAACCCAAATATTTTGGACAATGTGTTTGTGTCTGTAGACTGTAGTGTAAGCTGAGAAGCCTACTGAATACATAGCCATAGAATGGTTATGTATAAATAATTTTTTCTTCATAATTCAATAAAACTGTCATACTTACTGACGTGTACTTAACTAAAATGCTGTTTTATTTATAACTCTTTTCCTCTGACAGCACCAGTGTCGGATTTACACATTTTCCCAATAAACCTCCTTTTCCAAAATATAACGTTTATCCATGTTCTGTTTTGAAGGACATTACTTCTGTTTCTTCGCTTATAACATGTAGTATATTATTATATTTCTATTAAAACGTGATCGAGCGAGATAATTTTTTCCCAATTGTACTGACTTAAATTTCTAACAAATACATTTCTAAAAAGTTGTATATTTTACAAAAAATCAACAGCACATAATAAAGAATAGATTACTAAATCTTATAAAATTCTGTACACTTGTTCTCACACCGAGTGAGCGAGCAAAAATTTCTCCTTTTTTGCAGGTTTCAATTGAATAAACCCCGATGGACAGAAACAAATAACCGCGCTACAGTATCACATGCTGTCAAAATCTGCAATACCAAAAGAAACGGCCGCCGCTCGCCGCTCTTATCTAAATATATTGAATTTAAATTGTATTAAAATATTAAAATGCTTTTAGAATATATTTGATCCATGTTTTTTTTTATTCAGACGTTAGAGTGATAAGTATACTGTGCAGTAGTTACTAAAGTATTAAAATATTTTGTTAATTTTTAAGACTCATTTTTGTATGTAGGTACAATGTTGTATTATTTCTATAGGACAAAAAAATTATCCAATTTGCAGACCTAAAAACCTACTACCTACCTACTCTTGTAAATCCGCACCTGGACATAACAAGTGGCCACAATATGGAACTATAGCCACACGTGACACGATATTCCTCTCCATCATAGTTGTCAAGTTGGCAAAACATTATCTTCATTTCTGTTCATTCCATACAGAGTGAGCGGACAACTTTGAAAAAAGTAGGTATGCTTTTGTATCGTATTATACGAAATGATCATGGATACAATCCACCGTCCGATTATACATATTTTGTATCCAATTATACAATCTGGCAGCCCTAACTAAAGATGATCTGACACACGAAGTATAGATATAAGGAGTCCGAACGGTATAGGCTTTTCCATAGTATTTATGTACCCATTAATAAACCCAGATCATAGTTCTTTTCTGTCACTAGCTGCGCAACTATTCAGGACGTACCGTTCCTATTATTATTATTACTGATTATTACACGTAAATGTAATTTATACTTAGTTATAAACTTACTTACTTATTTGTAATTTATACTATTTTAATAAATAATATGTTTAACATAAACTTCTTTATTATTTCTTTTCCACCAAGTATATTTAATCGAGTACTTCTTCAAAAGTGGCGCGCTCTACCGGCAAACTCTCTCTCGGCTCTGCCCCCTAAATTGAGACCATTTGTTCAACATTACGTTCGGACTCCTTATAATATCTATACTTCGTGATCTGACAAATATTAAATATAGTTTACTATATAATAATTATATATACATTTTATTTTGACTTGCGTATTGATAATGATGCTATGATAATCTGGAGTAGGTACGACAAATTCGGAACACGACGAATACCGAACACACGATTATAAATAGTTGGTAAGCTCGAGCTGGGGGGGCCTCGTTCATTTCTTGCCCTAGGGCCCTCGATTACCTAGCTACGCCACTGTACAATGGTCCATTCGTTTTATGTTCCACAGAAAGAAATGTTATGGAACCTAAGTATTCCATTGTAATGTGACGAGTACTAACTTAGATACATGCTAAGTTTTATACAAATGTTAACAACGAAAAATGTCATTAAAATTAAATAATAAGTAGGTTTTTTTTTCAAAGAAAGAGCTTAACTTTCTATTCTTATTTCCAAGTTCCATTGAACGATATGTAGCTACTTAACCGATTCGTTGCTGGTGACACGACAGGCGTGTCATCAATGGTTTTAACTAGTGGCTTATGACACGATAGGCGTGTCATTTTTTCATCGATTGTAACACCCTCAGATTAAGTTTTAGAAGGGTCTGCCCAGAACAAAACTATCAAGATTTTCCACGTAGAATAAGCCTGTTGTCTTAGCCTCTCGATATTGTGTGAATTCAACAGTTCCAGGGATTGACAACCTTTTGTGCTAGGTACACGAAAGGCGCGTCTATTCAAATTATTGTTACAAAGGGACCCTTAAATATAAAGGTTAAACTTAGAATTAAATCATCTTGATTTTTTTATTCATTTTTTATAACAAATACGTGTTTTTTTGATTTTTTAATTATTTTTTTTTAAACTTTATGCACAAAGAAACGTACAAAGGCGGACTTAATGCCTTATGCAATAAGGCATAAGGCATTAAGTCCGCCTTTTGAAATGGAAGTAACATTTCGACCTATGCAAAGAACAAAGTCTTATTTGAAAATAAATGTCACGTTACATTTTTAAATTTTTATATTGTTTGTAAAATGTAGAGGTCCGTGAACAATAAAAAATACAAAAAAAATAATACTTTGGTGATATTTTCAAATAAGACTGTTCGTTGCACCTATTTATTACCTTATACAAATATAGTGTATATAACATATTACACACATTAGACACAATTTTCCTTGACCAATTACGTGAATACACAGAAAAATAATAAACAATATCAAAAAAGGTTTAAAACATCTGAAAGAGTAAAACCACTTACCTTCCATTTCAGGAAAAACACGTAAATTACCTCTTTAAAACCAACGTAACCAACGTAACAAAAAAAGCATTTAGTTGTATACGCATGGCTGATGGCACACTAGGTGCGCCATGGACTTCTATGGCGCTTGACACGACAGTCGTGTCATAGAAAATTTGTTCCTCAGCCATGGCGAAAAGTTTTCCAAAATGGGTGCCGCAACGAATCGGATAATTAAGGTAGCAACATAGTCGTATATACTATGTGTGTATATAAGTCTATGGACGAAAATCCACGGGCGGCGGTAATCTCATAAATTAACAGGCAATCGTTTGCCGGTCTCATTCCTTTGAAGCTTATACGTGCTTAAACTGGCAGTGCCTGAACTGGGAGTACTTATTGCCTAAAAGCAAGGCACACGGTAGATTCCAAACATAGAATAAGCCTACTTTGAAAGAAAGAAATAAATTGAATCGCGATAGGTCCGCGTAAATGAAGTAAAATTATTACCTACACGAAAAATGTACGACTCTGCTCTACTTTCGTGTTCGCAGACCTTTCGCAGGGTATCTAGGTGTATAATTCTTCTGTGTTTCAGTGTCGCGATGAATTTTAACCATTCATACAAACTACTTTTTTTCTCTTCTACCCACCAAAACCTTTTTACATAATTTCAAATCGTTGTTTTAAAATGAACCAGGAAACGATCAGACGGATCGCCTGATGGTAAGCGATTACTGCCGCCCATGGACACTAGCAACACCCTCTAGTGTTGCGACATGCGTTCCCAGTCCTTAAAATCTCCAACCCCTCTTGGGCCTCCGGTAACCTCACTCACTCGTTCATTTTAACTTAATATCAGATGAAACCATGAGGTTAAAGTTTTCCCAAGACCGAACTAATTTTACACATATTATATCAACATCATTAATTTTTTTTTTCCTGATTGAATATATCACTATGAAGATGGTCCAATCATTTTTATTTCTCTGCTTTCGCTGTTCTTTTCTTTTATTAAACTTTACGATGTGCAAATTCTTACTGGCTCTACAGATACAAATGTGTTATCAATAGGATGTTATTGACGAAATAATTTCCAGTGATAGTTAGGAATGGAATGTGTGTCTCCATTAATCTAACGATAATAGTTGTGATAAAATGCAATTAGCATTCTCCAAGATTTTGTTGTTATAAATAGAATTCTCCACAAGCCACGTCGGTATATACCTAATCATTTTGTAGGTACTCTCAAGATTTCAATAGATTTATCACGGTCGCCGAGCGCAGCCGGTGATGAGTACAAAATATTTGATTTAGAGATATAGCTTCCTTATACGTCATACATTCTATATGTGATATATAACATGTATAACGTATATGTTGTCAACAACATTAAACGTTAAAAATATGTTCTATCGACGTGGGAGTTGAAATCGAAACGTAGGTACCAATTGTCTCATACTGAACAACTGTATATTTGAATATAAGCCTTTAACTAACATTGTAAATAAGATATCATGAATAACGATACAGTTAGGGGAAGGCCGGGCAAAGTGGATACGTTAAGGTATATTTTAAGGTTATAGCAGAAAAGGTATACGATACAAAAACAATATAAGTATCACAAATCAGTCTTTATTTATTGCTCTTACAAATACAAACATCAGTTACCATTAATACTTAAACAAAAATCAACTGCAACTAAAAATAAAAAAAGGGATAAATTATCCGCTTTGCCCGGTACCCAGGTTAAACCCAGGGTAAAGCGGATACAGTACTTGGGCAAAGTGAATACCAATATTTAATCTCTGAAAATATAGGAATAACTTTAATAAACTAAGAAAAAAAATAACTTGACCATAAAATTAGAAAATTAAAATTGGCAATTGTCACAGGTATACCCTTGAGTACCATCAAAAACAGAACAATCTTCGTGACACCATTACTGACAAATGTCACATTGAATCCAATTTTCAATTGGTTTACCGTCTTGTTCAATATATATTTTACCGCAAAAAAGGCATAAAATCCCGCCTTTGGAAATTTGTCCCAGCTCTTTGGATACTTTAAATTATTTTCCTTGGCGTAGGTGAACGCTAAATTTTTAAATTCATCTCGAGTCAAGCCAAAAAATACAGAATCCATATTCGTGAGATATGTCACCAACTCTATTTCCTGGTCTTCAGTGAAAACAGGACGGTATCGACCAAGTTTTGAAGCTGATATGCCGGTTTTTACATGCCTGTACAAGGTTGCATAAGCCAAACCATACTTTTTAGCTGTGCTTTTTATTGATTCCCCAGCTTTGCACAACTTAATAGCTGTTTGCATTATATTTTCAACCCACGTACCTTGCTTAGTTTTTAAAATATATTTATTCAGCATCTGAAACATGTAAAATACATTCTGTGGATACCATATCCACTTTGCCCTATTCACTTTGCCCGACTAGGCAAGTTTTGAGGTTAACACATTTTATACAAAAACTAATAATTCTGACTTTCTGTTAATTATACTGTAAAAACCTATTTTGATCCGCTACCGAACAAATACATTCCTAAAAATGAAGAACTAGTAATACTGGAGAATTGATAAATTTACTTACCGCGTAAAATCAATCTTTTATTTACGAAAACACAAACCTCCACTCCGCGGACGAGACGCGACGCGGCCTCTCGCTCTAATGCTTGCTGCGTACTAAAACAAGATGGCCGAATGCAACAGTGGTGGCGCGTTGATTGAAATGCTAAAAATGTAGGAGTAGTGGAGAGTATTCGCTTTGCCCGGGGTATTCGCCTTGCCCGACTTTCCCCTATTGTTGACCTTTAAGGATTTAAGGATTTCAAAAATAAATTTATCGTACAGAATTTTCAATTGCAACCATAGACTACACGCAGACGTTTGTAATTAAACCACAATATCCTTATAATAATCTTACAAGTGACGAAAAGAAGCAAGTTCGATGGTTGGCAAAAAATCGAGGACTACGTTGGAGTGAAGGATTCATTGACTATCGTGAATTTCAAAGGACGATTCTTCATCGTTTTCGAGGTATTTTTTTCTTCAGTGGTAAAAAAAAATACTAACCAAAGGATTGGAAAAGATTGAGTGGATTCATGAGCTATGTCAAGACTGTGAAATAATAGAATTTAGTGAAAAGGGTTGTCCGAAATTTTAGTGTTTACCAAAATTGTCTGCAGCTCACAGGGAAGCTCGACTAAGATTTGCTCGTGAACACTTAAATTTGACTGAAGACTAATGGGCTTCCGTATTATTCACTGATGAGTGTAGAACTTGTTTGTACGGTGCTGATGATCGCAGACTAGTCTACCGTAGACGAGGAGATCGATATGCTCAAAATTGCATTGAGGAGAGGGTTCCATTTGGAGGCGGGTCTTGTATGGTTTGGGGCGGCATATCGATGGATGCTCGAACTGAACTTGTGTTTATTGACGCAGACACACATGGCCGTGGTAACCGTGGTTTAACATCACATCGCAATATAACGGATATATTGGACCCTCATGTGGTACCATTTAGCGGATTTATAGACGAAAGCTTCATGCCGATGCAGGATAATGCTCGTCCGCACGCAGCGAGACAAGTTGAGCAATACTTTACTCAGGTTGAGATTCGTTCCATGTATTGGCCAGCACGTAGCCCGGACCTCAATCAGATAGAACACGTGTGGGACAACCTAAAAAGAGCTGTATTTACAAGAAATCCGGTCCTAACAACGGTTGCGGAGCTCAGAGTTGCATTGTCACCAGAATATGGGACAATACTCCGCAAGATCTTTTAAAAACACTGATCAGGTCGATGCGAAACCGATTTGAATGAGTTATTAGGGCAAGAGGAGGTAATACACCTTATTAAAAACAAAAATAAACTTTTTCATTTCTTAGTATTGTAAAATTTTCATAATAAAGTCGTTTTTGTTCTATTTACTGTTTCATTCCAAAAAGCTGAAAAAGGAGTAATTTGATTCTTTTAGTGAGAAAAGTTGACCTATACATACATGAATTGATTTTTTTATCAGATTAAGAACCAGTCTTAGCATTATCATTGAAATAAATCAAAATAGTTTGCACTTTCACCAATTATATTTCATTGAAAGTTATCTTGCACTATGATGCAGTATATGTGTCCGCCAGTGTATATGACTGCTAAACTACGGATGGACTATGACGTACATATGACAGAAAAAAACTTTATGCAAGAAAAAGTTCTACCAAACATTGGCTTTGCATATTATTCTGTTTTTATACTAGTAATTATAACTTGTATCATTGTATTATCATGTATTATGAAGTCATTGCATCAGCCATTCCCTGTACTGACTGTACGCCATCAGATTTTCACTGCACATCTGCTGCATCACTCTGACGTTGGCAACTCCTATTACAGGGAAGGCTATGCCAAAAGAAGAAGATGAAGATCTAGATTTCAGAAGATTTTGACAATTACTCGTCTGCAATTTATATGTCCGAGTTCTGCTAAAATCTACTAAAAACTTTGAAATAACGTTTTTGAGATTTAAAACATACCCCGGGGCAGAGGAAACCGAATAATATATCGCACCTCCGTTTAAATAGTGTCATAAGTCAAAAAACCAAACTATCGAGTAAAAAGCATTTGAAATGAATTCTAACTTAATTTTTCACTTTTGGAGCCATAACTCAAAAACGGACAAAGTTAACGCAATATGATTTTAAGTAATTTAAAATGATTTTTGACGCTCAACAAAATGATGTAAAAAAATGTAAAAAAAAAAGATAAAAATTTTGAGTTGTGACACTTTAAGGTTAAAAAAAACGAATATTTTACGAAATATTGTTTATTTAAAACGTTTCAAATAAAAACTTATTAAGAAATATAATTATAATTATAATCTTATGACTCTCACTAACTTAGAAATGTCACATAACATAAAGATACTTTTATATTAATAGGTAAGTTAGAACTAAAACATAATACTTTTTGACTTTCTTACTTAAAAAATAATCAACAAAAATATTTATAAATAATTGTTAGAAATAATCAACATACAAAAATAAATCAGCAAAATAGTTGAATATTATCTCAACTCTAAACCTACTTCACAAATTGTTGAAAAAATCAGCATAAAAACTTGGAATATGATTATTTTGTAACAAAGTCATTAAATCAGTCTTTTTATTCTCTTTAATCTGTATTTTAGTACTGTATGTTGGCTTTGTATCAGGAATGGTTAGTTTCTTATTTCGCGAGAGTAAATTACCTTCCGACCATTCGGTGTCCGTGTAAGAGGTTTTGTACTTTAAAATATTTGGTCTATCTTTGGCAATAGTCATCATTTTTACGTCTGAGATCTTTATCTTATTTAAAGTAATACCCATGTCACTAATTAAGCTCTTCAGTGAAATAAAATCATCGTGTGACAGCTCATTTACTCTCAGTGGCTCCCCGTTTTTTTTAGCTTCCTTAATTATCTGTACATATTGACTAGGAACGTATATGGGACCTGACTTCAACGATCGCTTTATTTGTTTTTCAATCACTGAGTGCACGGAGTCGCCTTCATTTTGAGTGTGGCCTGTTACTAAAAACTTATGAGTGATCGAATTAAGTTTATCGTATTTCATTACTGCATACATGTACAAACCGACGATATACTTATTTTTGTTCTGCCCGCAACAATTGTCCGAATAGAAAATTAAATCAATGAGGTCATTGCCGGTATAACTATGCAATTCTTTTTCGATAAATTTAAACAAACAGCTTCCGATTTCACCTGCACCTCGATTGCCTTCACCCTCATGCCAAAAATAGCATTCAGTAATACTTTGGTTTACAATGAATTCACACTATTATTGTTACTTTCGATCGTTTATTATTTTTTCATCCTATGCTTTCTGCTTTCAATTTGCTTACCGTGAAATTCATGTTATTTAGTTTGCTCTTATAATAAAACACAGAAACATCACCACGTGGTAACTGCAAAACAGCTTCCTTGTCTTTCTTCTTTTCTTCTCTAGATAAATCCTTTTCTACTAAGTGTTCATCATATTTTTTCTGAAGTTGTACTTTATCTTCCTGGTTTGAATTTTCATAAGTCACACATAACTCACATCTATCTTTTTTCGGTACAAAGAAACTACTAAGGCGGGTCAATGAGTCCGTGACTTTTTGAATTTCTAACCTCCTTACTGAAAAAGCAACACTACTCCTGTCAACAGGCATCTGTCAGTTGACTCCTATCAAAATTTGATCTTGCTGCGTCAGTTAGTTTGTGTTTTACAGCTATCTTTATCAGACTATCCAGTACCTTAAGGAAACAATGGAAAAAAGTGAATTTCGTGTGCTTATTAAGCATTATTTTTTGCGAAAAAAAACCATTACCGAGACCAAGGCTAAGCTTGATAAATACTATGGGGACTCTGCACCATCGATTTCAATGGTAAAAAAGTGGTTTACTGAATTTCGTTGTGGCCTTACAAGCACTGAAGATGCCGAACGTCCTGGACGCCCAGTTGAGATCTCTACACCCGAAACAATCGAAAAAATTCACGATATGGTGTTGGCCGACCGAAGATTTAAAGTGCAAGAGATTGTGGAAGCCATAGGCATCTCGCATGGCTCAATGGTTTCATTTTTAATGATCACTTGGGCATGAGAAAGCTTTCCGCAAGATGGGTGCCGCGTTTGCTCACAGTCGACCACAAACGCAATCGTGTAACAACTTCACAGGAAGGTTTGGCATTGTTTAATCACAATATGGAGGAGTTTTTTAACCGTGGACGAAACATGGATCCATCACAACACACCAGAGACTAAACAACAGTCAAAACAGTGGGTTTCTAAGGGTGAATCGGCGCCAAAGAACTTATTGACCCGCCCTCGTAACTAAATTAAATTCACCATTAAAAATGCGACTACGTAATCCCTATGTAAGTCAGAAATAGACTTTCCTCCATCGATGTATTCGCGGGTAGTTTGTGCCCTCAAATAATGGCTTTCAATTCTTGGTATTCCTTTTATATGAGCCCTTATATCATTTTTAATAGTTTCGCCTACAGTATAATGTTTCTTATGTTTTCCTCTTTGATCTTCTTTCAAAAAACCCCCAATCGATTTTTCTGTTACAGTTCTGATTGTTCTATCGTTAATATCTAGCGTATTTTTAAACATCGTTTTGCAGACCCTCTTCAATGAACCTTCAACGTCGAAATAAAAAGCATAATTGTTTTTTCGCGGTTTTTGTGCTTTGACATACCGGTACTTCACTTCTATAGGTCTTAAATATCTATGTATAAATTGCCTCTGTTTCTCTAAATTTTGCATTGCCCAGTATGAATCAAACAATTGAAGCCTTATTTCGTTGGTAAGAAAAGAACTGCATTTCAGTCTACAACGTTCGCCACAACCGTCTTTGATACCTTTTTTTAGGAATATTTCGTCCTGATTTTATTTGATAAGGTAATCCTGAGTTTCTTAGAACTTTAGTCACATTTTGCTTCCATTGTTGTTCACAACGACGTTTTTTACGTGAAGTTGGCATTTCTTCCGAAACTTCATTTTGTTCCTGGAGGTGATTCCTATCTAAGTTTGATGCTTGTGAAGTTGATGGACGGTCGTCGTGAATGTCTTCACTCGGTTGTGCCTCACGTGACGAGCTGGATGAGGATGAATTTGAAGTAGAAGAGGATGAACTTGAGCTGGATGATGAACTTGACGTACTCGATGATGATGATGATCGATGTTGAGGAACGACCATGTTTTTCATACTTTTTCTACGAACCGTGTTGTAATTTGGATCTTTAACTGAATCACCTGTTTCTTCCTCCCCCGAAAAGTTATCTTGCATTCATTCTTCGTTGTTATTAGGATTACATTCCACAGGCCAATCTTGCATACATTCTTCAGTTTCATTAGGATTACTTTCTAGCTCTACATCTAACATCGGCGCAGATGGCAAATTAGAAATATTTCCGAAAGTTTCATTAAAATTAACATTAACATTTTTAAAATTAACATTTTAAAGTCCAGTGTATACGCCTATACAATAAGATCCCAGAAAGCGTTCAAAATTTGTCAATCAACAAATTTAAAAAAATAGTTAAAGAAAGTTTGTGTGCTAAAGCCTATTATAAAGTTAATGATTTTATGAATGATAGCACACCGTGGGAATGAGGTGACCCCCTGCAAGGCTACTTCTAAATTACATATAATATTGTACTCTTGTTATGTAGTTCTAGTCATAAAATTGTTATATATGCCTTTTTATATTTTAATAGAACAATTTTCCATCTTTTTGATAAAAGATGGCCCCGCGCGAGTTTCTTACGCCGGTTATTCTCGCCGGGCTAGTTCCCGAACCGGTGGTAGGCATCATGTAGGTCGACGTTCAGAAAGTGTATGAAAATACCTATTTTGAATAAAAAAATTTGACTTTGACTTTGACTTTGAAATAGTTATTGGTAGATAGGTTATTGAAATGGGTCGTTAGTCGCTTGAGGAGTTTTGCCGGGGAATTCAATGTGTGACGTTGTTGTTTTGTATTCATCCATTAATTTGTGTTATTTCGGTTCTTAATGTGTAATATTAGTAGAATATTAACCATTAAATATTCGTTAACTTGCACAAGTGTGGGCAAGTGGTACAACTTCAAAAAACGTGCTATTTTATGTTATCCTCCAAAACTCCCTAGGAACTTTTAGTAAAGCTTCTACCACTTTACTGAATCGACTAACTTGGCTCATTGACTGCATTGACTATTTATTCGGACTTTTACTAGACTTAAGACTTTAGAGTTAGAAATACGGTGTTGAATACTTAAACAAGAATTCTATTTCCCGCCTTTTTAATTTGACACTGGCAAATGGTTTTCAGCCGTAACGCCCGCCATCAATATCAGCTGCATCACTCTGACGCTGGCAACTCCTATTACAAGGACGGCTATGCCAAAAGAAGAAGAAGAACGCTATCAATAAATTAAAAAAGAGTTTGAAAATTGCATTTTTCTAGTCTTAATGTCTCAGTAGTAATACTATTATATCTATGTTTTAGTAAGTTTCATTTTTAATAAGTCTCTATTTAACAGGTGTCTAACAGCAAATATAATGTCTAGCGCTGACCGAATCGATTTTGAAATGGAAGTTGAGGTTGAAAGTGCATCATCTGGTCCACCGGTAGAACTTCCTAATCCTACTTCTCCTGCACCACCAGCTGCAGGCAATACAAAAAGCGTGGTAGTAACAACAGCCACATCGGGCTCTGTTACCGTATCGCTCCATCCGCTAGTCATAATGAATGTTTCCGAACACTGGACAAGAGTAAAAGCACAAGAAGGTGCACCACAAACTGGTATGTCATCTGAAGGCTGCTGTTTAATTCCAATTAAAATACTTATTAATTAGTAACTAATAACACAGAGTTCAATTAGTAAATATAAAATAAAATTTATCCCTGGAAAATGTTAGACGATAACTAGTCTAAACCATTAAGTATGTAAACAACCAACACTTTTTACAGTTATTGGAGCTCTTATCGGCAAGCAAAAGGGTCGGAACGTTGAAGTCATGAATTCATTTGAATTAGTGTTTGCTATTATAGAAAATGATATTATAATTGACAGAGATTATTACAATTTAAAGGAGGAACAATGTAAGTAAATTATGTATTGTTTACATAATACATTTTGTTTACAATTACAGATATATTAATTTGTTATTGTTTATTTTATTTGCAAGTCAAAATTTTTTTATAAAACAAAAATTATACGTTCCTTGTGAAATCCATTACATTGTTATTTATTATGTTATGTTTTTCAGTCAAGCAAGTATTTTCTGATATGGACTTCTTAGGTTGGTACACAACAGGAGAAACACCCACTGAGCTAGACATAGCTGCTCATAGTCAGATATGTGCTATTAATGAATGTCCAGTTATGTTAATGCTTAACCCAGCAGGAAGAAAAGGAGATGTTAGTTTTAAACTGTTTAAAATTTTTCTAATGTAACATTTTGGTTACTCTATAATATTAGGTCTTTACCTATGAAATTGCCGTTTTGTGTGAAAAAATTTAAACGATTTTTTTCATGTAATTTTTATTTGTATTAATCGAAGTAATCACCCATGCAATCAATGCATCTTTGCCAACGCAGTGACAGTTGATTGATGCCCTTCTTAAAGAAATCAGCTGGATGGGAGGCAACAAATTCTTCAAAGGCATTTTGTACTGCCTCTCGGGTATTGAATTTTTTTCCCGCCAAGAAATTATCCAGATTCTGGAAAAAGTAGTAGTCTGTAGGCGCAAGGTCTGGTGAGTAGGGCGGGCAGAGACGAGCAATTGACCAATGCTGGTTGGAGATGTGCCAGCTTCTCCATCATTGTGTTCAGTACACATCTGCAGTAATGCTCACCCCATTTGGTAAGAATCTGATGAATCACACCGGCGCTAGACCACCAAACAGTGACCATCACTTTTCTAGGGGTAGGTTTTCGTTTAGGGCATTGTTTAGGTGCTGAACCAGGATCCAACCAACTTGCTGAGCGCTTGCGGTTATCAAAAAGAATCCATTTTTCATCGCAGGTAACAATGCGGTTCAAAATTCCTTCATTTGTGTGTCTATTGAGCAGTGCAAGGCACTTCTTGACGCGTACTTCGCGCTGGCGATCATTGAGTTTGTGGGGCACCCATTTGTCAAGCTTTTTTACCTTGCCAATTGGACGCAATGCACCATATTGTTTTGACGCTAACGTCGTAAGCTGCTGCTAATTCAGCCGTAGATTGTGTATCATCAGCTTCCACATTCGCCTTTAATTCGTCATTGTCGACCAAAGTCTTCGGACGACCGCGAGGTTCTTTTTTCAGGTCGAAATTTCCAGAATGGAAGCGAGCAAACCAATAACAGGTGGTGCGTTTGTTTGTAGTGTTAGCTCCGTAAACGTCGTTGATGTTGCGTGCCGCCACGACAGTACTCATATTCCATAATTACTCGATTTTTTAACGTATCCATGATGACGAAAAAGATTGAAATGCGATGGAAATGTAACACTAATCAATAAACAAATGACTACTTTTGGAAAAAGAATTCCATGTTTTTAAAATAAAATTAATTTGAAACTAGAATTCTTAGCCAAACAAAAATTATTTTGATTTGAAATGGCCAGTACTGCAGAACAGCAATTTCATAGGTAAAGACCTATTATTACTTATCACTTTTCCTAGGTCTTTATAGACACTGAATATTTTATATATTTTATTTAATGAAATATTTTATTATTTTATGGTTCTACTTGGTCTCCCAGGTATTGTAAGATTTGTACGTTGTTTCAGCAATTACCTGTAACTCTCTATGAATCAGTAATAGATGTAGTAAATGGTCGTGCTACCATGCTCCTGGCGCCCTTAACATACACTCTAGCAGCAGAAGAAGCAGAAAGAATTGGAGTAGATCATGTGGCACGTGTCTCTTCTGGAGAGGCAGCTCTTAACAGCTTAGGCAAGTATACTTAAGCATTTATATTTAAAGGTTTAAAATGTACTAACTGTTGTCTTGATAATGTTGGAATGTTACGACTTTGGGCTATTGGACAATTAAACAATTATTATATTAATACATTTCAGTGGCCGAGAACCTTACAGCACAGCGTTCTGCCATAAAGATGTTAGTATGTCGAGTGAGGGCTGTGTTGGCTACAGTGAGGGCCATTCGGGATGGAGTGTTGCCGCCGCGGCCGGAAACTCTGCGAGAGGCAAGATCACTTGCAAACAGGCTGCCTCTGATCACATCACAACAGTTTAGGACACAGTTTTATCATGTATGTTTAAGCTTGAAATACATAATATGTAAACCTACTTATTTCTATTGTTATTTTACAACCTAATATGACTGTAATTCAGCTATTCAGGTTGTTAGTAATTATTTTTTGTTTCAGCAATGCAATGATGTAGCACTAATGACATACTTGGGAACAATCACGAAGAGCTGCAATGCGATCAATCAATTAGTGAATAGATTCAATGTGCTGTACGACAGACAAGGAATGGGGCGTCGTATGAGAGGACTTTTCTTTTAAATCTAAGTAGTTTTAAATTTTTTATGTATCTTTTTACATACTCAAATGCTGATCTGCGTTATTAAAGTACACTGTCACTAGATGGCGCTTTTTCATCAAACCAAACAAGGTCGGTAAAATAGAATTCATGAAATGAAAATTGAGATGCTAGAAATAATATTATTATATTCAATAAGAGCGTTTACACACGTGCCGCAGCTTCCGCGGCACGCGCAATTGCACTAGGATTTGTATGGATTTTGTACCACAGAGCCGACGCGGGCGGTGTAACAGCCCGCCGCCGCGGCACGACTTGCGACGTGTGTAAGATGTAAAATTCTAAGTGATGGCGGTTTTTGTAATTATTTTTACTGATAAACATTTCAAAATAAGGGATATGAAATTAATAAATAATCTTAATATTCTAAAATTAGTTTCTTTTAAAACTAACTAATAATCTTACAAGACTAATATTAAAGTATTAAAAACTAAAATAATAAATATGTAATAATAATTTGAACAACCATTCCCTCATGTGCATGATGTTGATCTTATCAGCAAATATTTCCAGCAATCAGGGGCACGCTTCTCAGGCAATAGATAAAAGTTCGAGTGTGAAATTGAACACATCAATCAAGTGACGTCTGCTCGAACTATTTCGATTATGAAGTTCTCAGAATGCACAAACTGTGTTTCGTCTAAGAAAATATATACATATGTATTTGGTTATAGATTTATGTATACGGCTATAGGTTAGGTATAACCATAACTAAGACTAAGTTTTAATAGTTAGCGACATTAGTCATAATAAATCAGCTCATTAGCTACTAAAACCTATAAAAAAAGTAAGTGTGTCGGCTCCGACACACGACTGGACTCGAAGGGGCCCCATACACGGTCCGGTTTTCCTTCAGATCGGCCTGAACGGATGCAAAATCGTATCGTCTGTAAACTTTGTGAAACAACTAAGTTGGCAACACTAATTCTGACCTGTACGGATGGATTGAACGGTAATAAAATTGGACTGAACGGTAATAAAATTCGAGTGTAAAATAAAACTGGTCACGTGTGAGTCGGCAAGAGGGGTTCCGTACAAAACGTAAAAAATCACGTTTGTTGTATGGGAACCTCAAATTTTTATTTTATTCTTTTTTTAGTATTTGTTGTTATAACGGCAATAGAAATACCTACATCATTTGCGAAAATTTCAACTGTCGAGCTATCACGGTATAAGAAGGTTAAGATACAGCTTGGTGACAGACGGACGGACAGCAATAAGTCTCAGTAATAGGGTCCCATTTTTACCCTTTGGTTACGGAACTCTAAAAATGGCAACGTGTTCCAAAGAATATTTATTAGAATTCATAGAAGTATTTGAAACTTTAGAGCCATTATGGTTGATAAAATCTAAAGACTATTACTATAAAACAAAGAGAAATGATTTCTATAACAATTATTACTGGAAAAATGTATGGCACAATAATTCGTATTCGTCGATAGCGTGACTACAGTTACAGCGAAATGCAATTAATAAATAAAGTATTTTTTGTTAAAGTAGCATGCATGCGATTTTTTCCGTGTATATGCTCGAATCCGTTCAGACCGAACTGACGTCAGTTCTAACTGAAACGATCGGCATCTCGTCTGTGGGAGCCTTAAAAAGTAAAATTTGGCGTGCAATGCAAAGAAAGTAAGTGCACTCAAAAATAAAAAATACTCATAGTGTGTACATAGCGTAGTTTCATAACTTTTTTTTATATTTTGTACTCTATAGACTATACTTTGTTTTTTATAGCACAGTGTGACCTAAACCCTCACATTACGCATGCTTTTCCGTGTCCTAAGTAGCCCTATTTTACACCGTGCGGAAATAAATTGTGTGCGGGTGTAATTGCGTGTGATGCCGAGTGATGCAGTGTGATCGCATGTTAACGCTGAGGTTACATAATATTGTAACGAAACTTTAAAACTAATAATTTCATCCATCGGGGGAATCACTATGCTCGGGCGATAACTTGACGCCGTGCAATAATACACTGTTTAGGTCACATGTATCGTAATATTATACTATTTTAAAATAATTTTTGATTTGTTTACTTCTTGAAGATTGTCAATTTTTATTATATTTTCTAATTTTTAACCATATTGAATAGAGAACTTAAAAGTGTGACATCTTTGGCTAACATCGTGTGACATCGCCGTGTGACCGTCAGACATTGTGTGTTCGATTTTACTCCTATAGATTACCATACGTCGGGCTTATATATGAAAATCGTTTCTTATGGAGTAAACTCTAGCAAAGAAATAAAAATCACAAATTTTGAAAAAAATTGAGAAGAGAAGGAAACGACATTTTTTTATAAAACTTAGAAAGTCCAAAATCTCGTAATGGACTGAGATCCAGCCCCGCCAGACTTCCCTTATATTCTTACGGATAAAATTTATGTTATACTGTTGTATTAGTGGTGTACAATGAATGTTTGTATACCTGCCAGATTGTGCGGTAGGCCAATTTTTAGGTACAAGGCGCTAAAGTTGCGAAAAAATTGTATTTACTTTACTTTCCTACAACGCTATCCTAGGAAATTAAAGGTTACCTAACCTTGTGTTTTAACAACGTAAACACTTACACGACTTGTCTTGTGTGCGTGGCTAGACGTAACGCGCACGGGAAGTGCGTCAAGCCGTACTTTGACATAGTTTACAATATTATCATTTTGAAAAGATGTGTCTGACGCGATGTTTGAACTATTTTTTTCGGTGCCAACCCTAGACTTACTTCAACACACCTTACATTCGCCGGTGTTCGAGCTGACATATTTTGTAGAGAATGTCGCACTCGCAAGTAGCACCTGTGGTTTCGTTCTACAAAAAATTCGAACTTTTTTCGAATGTGAACTTTCTCTATTGCCTAAGAATAGTGCCCCAGTTACAAATTGATAAATTGTATAACTACGGCGAAGCCAAAACGAAGGATGATGATTTTGGCATTTGCATATTTGATCCATCGTAGCGCCGAAACTATACTAGGGGGCAATTCTCGTAAATGTTGTCGCCGTCGGTTAAATCCCGTTTGGATTGTCCCGCTCGCACCCACTCGTATTGACGCGTACGGGAATGAGTCAGCGCGTTGTCTAAAACGGGTTTATACCGAAAATGCCATTATTGGCCCGGGTAACAGGCTGTATAATCTGCGTAGACGGGTTACAGTTTTTAACCGTTGATAATTATATTAAATAACAAATTTTAATACTCAGTAACACGTTATTTCATTAAAGTAAAGGTATAGGTGGGTAAATGAAAAAAACCAACTATGATGGTATTTTTTATTGCACCGAACATCACGATGAGGCGATCTCATTTATCAAAGTAACAAATTTTGTACACATTGAGATTCATGCTACGGAAGACTGGTCGAATGTGTCGATTACATAACCAATACAATATATGGATGCCAATTATTTTTCCTGGCGACACAACATTTTGTTGTCGACAAAAAGTTAAGTAAATCTTGTATAAATGAGTTTAGTTTGTCGATATCATATTTGTTACTCGTGTCGGTGTAAGTACAAAAGAAGCAAATAAAAATAGCCGAGAAAACTGACACCGTTTTACTCGCTTGTATAAAGTAGATAACAAGAATAAAATAATTGAAGTAAGAAATAAAGATGATATTAATTCCTAACAACATTAATAAAATGAATGTTTATACTGATAGTAACTATTTATTATAGAGCCAATATTAACGAATAAATCGAGACTATATTATAATTATGTTAACGTGAAAATTCACGTTATAGATACTAAATACAATACTAAATATTAAACTCGTAAAACTGTAAACATTATTCATAACAGTAAGTATAGGTTACGCGTTGGTTGGTATCACTAATTTTGTACAAAAATATCCTTATTTCGAGTAATATTGCTTTTAAGTTTTTACAACTATCAAAATTGCACAAACTTTATCAAATAAGCCACAGCTGTCGCAATCACAAAATCGATTTGATTATAGACTACAGTATGTAATAAGTAAATGCATCAAAAGATGTCGTGCTATTGAGCTAAACACTTAAATATATATGGATTAATCAAATGTATTTATCAAATGGTTTATAAATGTCTTATTATATAGTATTAGGTATAATTAGCTGAACTTAAAAAACAATAACTATGATTATATTTTAAAATATACCCTCAATTCAAAAGTGAAGGGTAGTTTTATAAAATTCTACATCATACATATTATGCCCCACTCGCACTAAAGCGTATAAATAAAGCCTCTTTCTCGACTAGTGTGCTGATATTTTATATCCATGTTTGTTTTGAACAGTTCCAGGCACTGATTTTTTCATTACAGAAGATAAGAAGGTACATTAACCAAAAAATACACTTAAGATCGTCTAGACTCTTCTCCAAAACTGTAATTAATGCCCCGCTACAGACCGTACTGACAAACTGCACCATCACAGTAGACATCATTATTTAGTATGTGTGCGTGCGCCGATTCGGGCGGTATAGTATGAACATCAAAGAAGTAGTACATACGTCTACTGTGACCGAACTGTGAAGTATCATCGTTGTGATGTGTAGAGGATATATGTACATTGGCACTATTTTAACTACAGTAAAGAAGTCGATTATAAACTGATTTGTGTAAAAGTGCCTAGTAAAAAGCATAGATTTTCAAACGAATTTACTCTTCGTCATTTTGGCTGCTGGGAATAGAATGAGACGATCTTATTGAAAAACATCGGATCGCAGACTTGAAATAATACCAGAGCCTCTTATAACGGCTCTCAAATAAAACCACGGATAGCCTAATCGTCATCAGGTATCTTCTCGATGCCGATGAGTTCGTCGAAAAGGCTCTGGTTGTCGGGAAGCACTTGGGGCTCGTGCAGTTTTTGCCGCGCGAATTTCAACATGGCGCGCGCAAGTTGACCCACCGTCCATTTTCTGTCCACTAAAACTCGTACCAGTGTGTCCAACTGAAAAAATAAAGCACGGTAACAGTGGTAAAAATATTTTACTCAACGAAGAGCATTGAGCTGATAAAGAGATAGGACGCCATAAGCAACTGTGATTTCTAATCAATCCCAACGTCATCACAATGGGCGTGGCCTAAATCAATGTACTGCGTTCATACTGTGATTTCGATAACTTTTTGTACTTTTCGAGTTTCTAAGAAGAAAATAATGATATGGTGTGTCTTATCGTGTAATAAATACTCAAATAGGCGTTCTGATGCTATGAAGGGCATTACATTTCATGTGTAAGTAATTAAAAACTAAATTTATTATAATTGTTCTAGAAAAGCCTCTTAGCGTCGGTTAAATTATAAATTATTCTATTTGCCAATAGATGGCGTTTTTAAGCTTTAATCACGGTGATTAAAAATATATTCTAGATACTTAGATTGCAGTACTTCCTAGACACTTTAGTCGTAAAGCAATATATAGTTTTTCATAATTTTACGCCCCTTTCGACCAAGATGTACTCTGGCGTTAAGTGCCATTTAGTGTAAGATACCAAAACTACTAAGTAAGGTCGATATCGAACGAAATACGTAGTTTTGCTACTGACCGGTAGATGAGTGGGCGGAGTCGGACACCCCATCACCCCGCAAAATATCGCGCTTTGTTTCATACTGAAGTCTACATACAACACCTCCTTTCTATTTTTCCTCCATGATGAAGAGCGTAAACGCACAACAAAGCGTAACAAATTTTGGATATAATAAAAATATAGATAAATTAAATTCCGAAAAAATAGGTCTTTATCTATAAAATTGCCGTTCTGCAGTACTGGCCATTTCAAATCAAAATAATTTTTGTTTGGCTAGGAATTCTAGTTTCAAATTAATTTTATTTTAAAAACATGGAATTCTTTTTCCTAAAGTAGTCATTTGTTTATTGATTAGTGTTACATTTTCATCGCATTTCAATCTTTTTCGTCATCATGGATACGTTAAAAAATCGAGTAATTATGGAATATGAGTACCGTCATGGAAGCAACGCGGCACAAGCGGCACGCAACATCAACGACGTTTACGGAGCTAACACTACAAACCAACGCACCACCTGTTATTGGTTTGCTCGCTTCCGTTCTGGAAATTTCGACTTGAAAAATGAACCTCGCGGTCGTCCGAAGACTTTGGTCGACAATGACGAATTAAAGGCGATTGTGGTAGCTGATGATACACAATCTACGGATGAATTTGCAGCAGCTTTCGACGTTAGCGTCAAAACAATATTGGTCTATTTGCGTCAAATTGGCAAGGTAAAAAAGCTTGACAAATGGGTGCTCAATGATCGCCAGCGCGAAGTACGCGTCGAGACGTGCCTTGCACTGCTCAATAGACACACAAATGAAGGAATTTTGAACCCCATTGTTACCTGCGATGAAAAATGGATTCTGTTTGATAACCGCAAGTGCTCAGCAAGTTGGTTGGATCCTGGTTCAGCACCTAAACAATGCCCTAAATGAAAACTTACCCCTAGAAAAGTGATGGTCACTGTTTGGTGGTCTAGCGCCGGTGTGATTCATCACAGATTCTTACCAAATGGGGTGAGTATTACTGCAGATGTGTACTGTGAAGAACTGAACACAATGATGGAGAAGCTGGCACATCTCCAACCAGATTTGGTCAATCGCTCGTCTCCGTCCGCCCTACTCACCAGACCTTGCGCCTACAGACTACTACTTTTTCCAGAATTTGGATAACTTCTTGGCGGGAAAAAAATTCAATACCCGAGAGGGAGTACAAAATGCCTTTGAAGAATTTGTTGCCTCCCGTCCAGCTGATTTCTTTAAGAAGGGCATCAATAAACTGCCACTGCGTTGGCAAAGATGCATTGATTGCATGGGTGATTACTTCGATTAATGCAAATAAAAAATACATGAAAAAAATTCGTTTAAATTTTTTCATACAAAACGGCAATTTTATAGGTAAAGACCTAATATTAAATGATAATAATCAATACCTTAAACAGTTTCTCGTTTCCATGCGTGTAGTATATGAGCGCAGGTACACCTGCGACGCTGGCAGCCAGCCACTGCAGTAGCAGCTTCAGTTGCGGGTGGCCCTTCAGTCGACTGCCGCAGCCCCAGTTGCCAGTAGCTACGGGCCGACAAGACCCGCCCGTTACTATCTTGTGAGCAAGTTGATTTAACTGAAAATATTTTATGATTATTTCTCTATTTTCATAAGTTTTTCTGGACAAAGTAAGGATTATTTCTGGAATCAAGGTTGAAACAAATTAGCAAAGTGGGAACGCCACTCGAAATGGAATGGAGTGACATCGTGCAAGCAGATGACGAATTAAATGACTGTAGAGGAGATACGAATACTTACTTTGCCTCCTAGAAGTTTAGACTTCGACATTGTTGTTCGTAAGTACATTCTTACTAACATCTTAACACAAATATTATATTTTACTTCTGTTCCTGATTTTTTTTTCTAATAGTTACCAGTCACATGGTACAGTAAATAGTAATGCAACATAGAGTAGAATAATAGCTATTCACGATATTTTAGTAGAAAATTTAATTTGTTATTAGTCTAAATAACTAGCTACTTTAGCTTTACTGGTTTGGGATGATCATTCATCAAACATGCCACACAGAGCAGGCCGAGTGCATTAGGCGTGTTATTGTGAAGTTAGCGATCAAGTACACGGCTGACCTTCGGTTTCTTTATTTTAATTGTGACAGGCTCGCACTCAATCGTCTCTTCTATCGTTTCTACAATCATATTTACAACCCAATTGAGTTTTTTCTTTCTTATAGCAGGGTTCGTTAGCTGCGTAGAGCAAGTCCCTGTTGAGGAATCGAATGATTTGTCGGCAGTGCCTTCACTGCCGCCTTTGAGCACCTCCTCCGGTATTGACTCTTTAACTTTATGTTTCTGTCAAAATATATCAATTGATAAGTTTCTTTTTTGGATTTCAATGTTAAGATCGACCGCAGGGCTTATTTGCATTCTATTAATGCATTTTTGCATTGATATGGGTCAATCTAGTAATTACTAATTCTCCCTCTTATGTGTATGTGTGTGTCGGTGTAAGCTTTGTTCCAATTTACAGCAAATTTATTTTAACTCTAATTTAGCTACACAGCTAATAGGTGTTAAGGTTAGTACTATCAACACTATCGTGCCCATGTGAGGTTACTGTACGTACCAAGTGCGCGGCTAGGCGGTGCCTGTGGCGAGCCAGCTCCAGCGAGAGAGAGCGGGCGGCGAGCGCGAGGCGACGAGGAGCGACCCTCTCTCTCGAGTCTCTGCCATAGAGCTCTGCAGCTTCCATGCCAGGTGTACCGCTGGCCATAGACTCACTCAACGTTCGTTTCAATAGTGATCCCGCGAATCTGATAAAAAAATCGGTTGTCTGGAAAGTCGGGTTACTGACGATAGTTGAACATGACAACGTCATGTTTATAGTGCGCGCGGAACTAATTGGCCGCGCCTTAGGTAGGGACAGGGGTGAGGGGGCGGGTTGCTTGCTGCTCGCAACGCACATGAGATTAGACAGTGACGACAGTGAAAATAATAAATTAAAGACGCATCAGGTTTATATTCTAAACTATGGACATCGGCTTTCCGTTTTTTAAAAAACGTATGCACTTTAAATATTATTTCCTTAGATTGTCTTTTTATCGGCGGACTTATCTTGCTATTGCAATCTCTTGTGCGTTTTGTCTAAACTAGCCTAACTAACTAACTGTCAACGCGTGTTGCCGCCGCGAAGTCCGGCGCCGAACTGAGTAATAACATCAAGCGCCCCCGCCTCTACGTCCCACCGCTCACAAGGCTTACCTAAGGCGCGGCCAGCTGAGGTAACGGAACATGCATCATATTTAGCGAGGTAACGCTGGTAACGGCATGATTCATGTTTTTTCGTGCGTGCAGCCGGCTCCATCGAATTATAAGACGTTATCAAGTCAAAAAAAGGAATAAGTAACGATTTATGACAATTGAGGGGATTAAGGGGATGTAAGCTGTGTGAAGTAAACTGTCTGTCTGTTTTATTTTTTTTGTGTGTGTGTGTGTTTTGTCGTTAGTACTTAATTAAACTCTTTCTCTATTTTATATAATAAAAAACTTATGATGCGCTTATTTACCTTATGACAGCTAGATCACGAGAGTCCAATTCTTTGGTTTTGTTTTCATTCGCATCATTGTCTAAAAATGGCTCGTTTAACCAGTGGTTGAATTGCTCGTACACTTCTTCTAACTCTGACCTAAAAACATCATCATCATGATTATTTACCTAAAATCTTTTAAATAATTATTCATTTTTACAAGATTTATTTCGTAATATCATCATTGTAAGATTTTTGTTCGTCGCAATATATCGCATGGCATTTAATGTTAATTGCTAAACGTTATACAAGAAATTAAAAATTAATAATTGAGACTTACGTATATTCTGTGCTGAAGCTATATTTGGAGCTATTTCCCGTTTCTTTTCTCGCTAAAGTGCGTTTCGGCGTTAAATTCCCATTATCCATGTTATCTTTTTCAGTAAGCACGAACCCGACTGAACCGCCGCGCTTGACTCTGTAACAGATAATTTTTTTGGCTATTTTTGTAAATACTCTTAAGTTTTAGCTGGTGAAGATAATTAGTGACCAAATACCTAATGTCGTTGTCATTAACACCGGCTCCAGAAATGCTGATGCCGACCGCGTAGCTGGAGCTGTCTGTGGACCAATCCCCCGTGGTGCTTGTGGAGCAGGAGTTTTCTGCCTCTCTTCTTAGTGCCTCTTTAAGTCTGTCGGCGAAACTGAGTCTTCTTTCTTCTGTTGATAATTCTTTTGAATATTGGAATGAATTTGGTCGTGCACTCTCCCCTCTGCCTTCGTCTTCACTACCTGGAATTTGGTTTGACAAAACTTTAGTTACAAAATTGTTGTTCCATATCATTATTAGTTTTACTACCAAAGATAGAATAATTACTAATTACTTATTTATGACATGTTTTTTATGATGGAAGATAAGAATAATTAAACTTACCATAGTCAAAACTATCGTTGGCGCTATGATATTCGTCGTCGCTGGAGTTACAACTAGAGTAGAGGCTGTCCTCTTGTTCCAAGTTAGACAGACCGGAGACCCGCGTTACTGGAAGACATTCCCCGGACGAGCCTAACACGATGAATCTTCCTCGTCGATTGTTTAGTGTCTCAGCGCCGGGTGATAGCCAACATTTCTTCTTTTGCCATTCCAGACCTTAATTAAAAAATATTATATATCTATATTTTATTTTTATATTATTAATATTATTATTTAATTAATATTGTTATTATTATTTATATTTCTAAAATGGCGAAAGTCATTGGACCGGTAAGTAGCAAACCAAAACAGATTCCAGTATCATGCAGAGCGCAAGCCCTTAAGTCGCTTTTTGTGGCATAAAATTATCCACACTGATGAATTGGGTTGTTTTCAATACATTTATTTAAGCCTAAAAAATCAATAAACGCTCACTAGGATCGTTCAAGTTCAGAGCAGCTGCGCTGTAGTGATGTGGGGAGGGACTTCTGCTGTTGTAGCTATTGATTGTACTGCAGGAGGATGCTTGTTTTATCATCACCGTCGCTTCTACATCGGGCGAATTGTGACTGAAGGATTCACCTGTGAATAAATATAGTTTATTTTATAAATAATGTGTACCTCGCTCCATGCATTTAATTCGACCCTTAAGATTCAATTCATATTGCTTTTTGCTACTGATTAAATATTTACCTATTGGTGATAATCGCCTTTCTAACTTTTGATTATCGTGACTTTTCACAGGAGTCTGTTGAAAGGCCAGGAGACATTTGTTAAGCTCTCGCAGAACATTGTCCTCTTCCCACTGACTAAGTGGTAACCGACTGTAATCTTCTGCATCCATAAGACATACCGTGACCTGTAAATTACAACGTCATATTGGAATACTCGTAAGTATATAGAATAGTTCAAAAGTGTTTTTTTTTTTAAGTTTTATTATCATAATATCCTGTCCATCTTTATAAATGGGGATCATTTGTAAATTTTTTATTACCGTTTTTGGTTCCTGTAGCAATTCTATAGTATTAGTCTTCTGCTTCTTATCGTTTATTCTACTGAACATTCTAACACCTTCCACTTTCAAAACTTCGTTGTCTTCTAAAGCTTCTACTGACAGCATAACTGGTAAGAGCTCTGGCATCATGAACATTGTTAGCGATTCCTAAAAAAATCATTAAATGTTGTAACAAACAATCTTGGCACATTTTGTTCTAGCGTTTACGTACGGCTAATTGTTATGTTGAAGGTTATTTACTTATATTATAAACTTTCGATCCCCTTTTCAAATCATCCTCTTAAGGTGTGAATATTAGAAAATCTATATCATAGAATTTTTTAAAAAGTTATTAACCAATGCTTACGTAAGATTTTTAATGAAGTAATTTAAAATCAATTACTTGTGATTCTCCATCAACTAGTGTGTCGCCTCCCAGCCGGCTCGACGCGAAGCAGATTCTAATGGCGTCATCGTTCTCGCTTCTCTCCGGCCGGCCCTCGTGTCTTACCATCAGCTTACACAATGGAAGGGTACATTCTAGCCAATCTTCTATTGTCAACCACTGTTTGGAAGTCATTACCTACAATTATGGGTTAGTTTTAGTACCATACTGTGATGCGTAATACGCGTTGAAGTCGTTTACTACTTTTTAAACCCCGACGCAAAGCGACCCCGTTATAACATGGACGTGCATTTTGTCCGAATGAAATATTTAGCCTAATATTAGGCTACAATATAAGACAACTAAATGACAGTATATAGCAACAAAAACTTAATATTTCCTGACAACTCTTACTACGCATGGACATTGATCACCCTAAGACTGCCGTACAACGTACCGGCTTTCAAGGTCACGCACCCGCACGCGCGGTTATGCATCGAATTTAAGTATTTTATAGGATAATCGGGTCGAGGGTAAAATTTAAGGTGACATGGTTTTGGAACGAGAATCGAACAATCTATATTTGTTTTCAAGACATCCTGTGTAGGAACGGCTTTATATTTTTGTGATAAAATTTCACTGAGTAGGTTATTACTTAGTCTAAAATTAAATAAATCCGAAAGCAAAGCAAATTAAACTTACTTGTCTACTTAGTTTAATATTTCCTTCAATATTATTATTTTTATCTAGCCATTCAAAATAATGGAGTAAACTTTTTAACTTATTTCTTTGCGACTTTCTGAAACAAGAAAATGTTTTGTTTGTTAAGTACAAGGTCACTACATCGTGTCGAATATATAGGATTACGCATATATCTCCGAAGATTAACTTAGCTATTATTCTAAATAGGTACTTGGGTATATATTAATTACAAAACTAACCTGTGTAAATTCTTAAAAAAATGGGAAAAATTGAAATCTTGTAAGGTAGGGTGAGTTTTCAGCGTTCTCTTTGGAAAAGTAGAGAAAAACGCGTGGGCGATGAGTGACGATAGAAAGTTGAAGTTGAGCTCGGTGACGTCACCTGAAACATCCGTACAATTTATATAAGCAACATCATTTTCTCCAAAACTTTTCAAAATTTTTGGGCCCAATAAATAAGGTTTTCGTAGCACAACACCGAATACAAAACATTCTTACATACTTCTAGAAATCAAATTGGGGTAGGGCAGGTGTAAAAAATTACGTTTATTGGCATGCGTTTAAAAAAATGAAAATTACTTTGTTGCTGTAAGCTAAAAATAAGTCCTTTCGGCGGGCGCCATTTCTTCAACGATAAAGCTCTGTTAACCATGATCCGAATTGTGTTGTCAATGAAGTTTCTTCGCTCCTCTTCCGCCATTTCTTCTAGTAAAAACTGCTCTAGACCCTTCAAAAGTTCTGGATCTTTAATATCATCATCTGGATCTATTCCCATGCTGAAAAACGATGCAAATATTTTATTATTGAGTGTATTTAATTTACCTACGTGTCTTTTAGTTGTACGCTATAGACTAAATAAGTAAAGAATAAAAATCGGGTGAGCTCTTCTTCTGGACACAGGAAGCCCGTGGCGGATAAACAAGGACGGATGGCTGTATGTAAGAAACTTGGTTGGCTACTAAATCTGGTATAAAAATCTGATGTCCTCTCCTATAGCAGTCTTTTTAATATTACGAAACACCTATGCTGTTACTCCTAAAAGGAAGGAAGGAAGGAAAGGAAGACTTCTAAAGGAAGTCCATTCATGTGGACTGCGTAGTATCTGAATTAGTGGCACAAACACATACGATATTTTATATGAATAATATAACTGCACTTACTTGCACATGTCATGAATTTTTAACATGCTTCCAGTTAATTTGCCTGGCGCGGACGCTACGAGTAAATGCTTCAGGTGGCGCTGAACCGAAGTCCACCAGGGAAGGTCGCATGGTAGCATTACTAGCGCCATTCTGAAAACGAGATTTAACTTGTCACGTACCTTATTTGTTAACTTTCGAACTAACTGTATTTATTTATTTCAAAGGCTACAGTACAACATAAAAACTAACAATATAATTAGGTATATTAAATAAGACTAAGGGCTCCCATATACGGTCCGGTTTACCTTCAGTTCAGCGTAATCGTATCGTCTGTGTGCAATTTAGAGATCGCATCAGTCGGCCGGATGGACGAAGCTATTCGTTCCAGTGTTGCCAACTCTGTTTTTGCGAAACTACTAAACTCGCGTTGATTTCTACAAAAAACTACTAAAAGTTAAAAACTATAAAAAAAGCTACTAAACTTAGGAATGCCTAAAGCCCCCAAAAAACCACTGCATTTTAGGTTTAGTTGTATTAAAATTTTATTATTTATTGAATTTAATTTTATTATAAATTTTACCGTTAAATTAAAATATACTAATACATATTACGTATATAGTTATTAAACGGATAGTTTTAAGCAAATTACAGACGAATTCCACGATGTATTATTATGATAAGGTGTAACATTTTTTTTGTTTTTGTTGTGCCTAACCTAGGTCATTTTGCATATTATTACTGTCTGTCTCTTTCCTACTAACAACTAAATTCCTACAAACGAGGGAATAAAATACTTAATCTAGTAGTAAAACTTTGTAAAATATTATTAAGTTGGCAACATTAATTCTGGACTGAACGGATGGACTGAACGGACCATCAACCATGTGTGACAAATCGCTTCAGTTCTCGCCAGAGCCGCGGCCGTGCGGGCGTGTATCGTTTACAAGCGTTGTAAGATTTCAATTAATAAACACGACCGTAGCGCGCGGAAAAACCAGAACGAACTGATGCGATTTTTCCATGTATCTGCTCGAATCCGTTCAGGCCGAAATGACGTCAGTTGGGTCGGATGCATTTTTTTCCGTGTATGTACTCGAATCCGTTCAGGTCGAACTGACGTCAGTTCTAACTGAAACGAACGGCCTCTCGTCTGTGGAAGCCTTAAGTGTTGTGTTTACGTCAATTACAGATATGCACAACATTATTGTACAAATATAAACATAGTCAAAATTATAAAAATAACTAAGGAAGCTTAATAAATAAAAGTAAAATTTTAAAATATTTAAGGAGAAATAATTAAAACTTTAAATATTAAAGTGAAATAGGAAAAGATATTTGCAATAATCACATGCCAATAAAATTTAAAAAATAATCACATCAAATTACAGACAACAATCAAAATTTTGTACATCTTTAAAAAATTAAAATCTACTTACGGCCCGTTTCAATAACCATTCAATCATTTGACGGTTTTTTGCGATACAAGTTTGACGTTTCTAACAAATAGTTATTGGTAGATAGGTAGGTTATTGAAACGGGCAAGGAGTTGTATTACAAAATACCATTTTCTATTTTCATCTACATAAATATTAAATATAAAATCCTATGCGGATATAAAATAAAATATTTAATAAAGTTTTCACCGCATTAAAACAGTAGAGCACTGTAGTAAAATGTAAAGTTCTATTAGATGCCAAGTTATTTCTTTTAAAGGAATTTCAAAATATAATTTGTCTACGTAGTTTACACCATGCTTACATTATTCCAACTTCGTTTTTTGTTTTGTTTAAGGAATCGTATCTAATGTGCTTTTGCATCAACGTAAAAAAAAGTAGGAAAACCATTTTTCTTCGACTTTGACAGATGACATTATTAAATGTCAATTGATAAATTTCGCACAAAAATCGTAAACACTGAAATGAAAAATGTCTTTAGATAAAAAATAATAAATAAAACATTTATAGCTAACGATTAAAATATTGCAGAGATTTAATTGGTAACATAAATGTATTAAAACGAGGTTGCTTTATGTAACGGCCCGATTTACGTCCTAAAAGTTAAGTGAGATGAAGCACCGGCTCAATTCATTTCACATAACTATTATCTTATCTCCAAGTGTTATGGCGAAAAATTTCCTCGTTTGTCGTCCAAAACGTCACATCAAATAAAAATATCAGCAGTGCGAGCGTGTGTTGTAATCAAGGCAGACATTTGCGTGCACTAACGAAGCACGGATACAAAGGTCAACATCAGAGAAAATCATTATGACTGTACAAAAGATACTGAAAGCGCTAATTTTAGGTGCTCCGGCATCAGGAAAAGGCACTATTTCATCGAGGATCGTTAAAAGGTACAACATTGAGCATGTATCTAGTGGTGATAAATTAAGAGGTCACATCCAAAAACAAACTGACCTGGGCAAGGAGGTCAAAAGCTACCTAAGCCAAGGAAAACTAGTACCCGATGACGTAATGATAAAATTTATGGTGTCCGAATTGAAAAAAGTACAAGACAAATCTTGGCTTTTAGATGGTTTTCCGAGAACTGTGGCCCAGGCACAAGCTATTTGGAAAGTGGAGCCTGTTGATATAGTTCTAAATCTAGATGTACCTTTTGATGTAATCATTGACAGGGTGAAGAATCGTTGGGTTCATTTACCATCGGGAAGAGTTTATAACATTGGTTTCAACACACCTAAGGTGATGGGTAAGGATGATGTAACAGGGGAAGATCTGATGCAAAGGCCTGATGATAAGCCAGAAGTAGTTCAGAAGAGACTCGAAATATATGAGAGTATTACAAGACCAGTAATAAATTTCTACACAGAAAAAGGTATTCTAACACATTTTGAGGGCAGCACCTCTGATGAAATATGGCCTAAAGTAACTGTACACTTAGACCCAATTTTTGAAAGAAAATAAGCTATACTTTACCTTTTAAAATAAACACTTTGAAAAAACTAATACGAGGAAAACAACCATGAATCAAAAACCCTTATCTTAATATTGATACAAGATAGTTTTTAAGAATGGCAAGGTTTGTCTATGGAAAAACGTTTGATGTTAATTCTTTTATGTACGGAAACACTTGAAACGATTGAAGCTAAAAACTCAATTTTCAAAAGTGGTTTAGAAAAAGAAGTTCAGTTTTTCTAGTGAAAATATGCAACTTACAAAATAGCACAAATACAGTATAGCAGCTGAGATTTATTTATACTGTGGACTGTAGAGCCTATTACTTTAAACAAGTTACATATTTTATATCCATCAACAATATGTCTTCCAAAGATACTTTAATAAATTTTAATAGGGCAAATGTAATATTATGTCACCATTTAAAAGAATCTTAAGATTTTGTTTACTTAAAGAATTAAGTTAATCCCTTTGTTAGTATAATTATTAATTTAAAAAATTAAATTTATTTAATGACAAAATAAATTAGGTAAATAAGTGTTAATTATTTTGTTTATATTCACTATGTTTAAATATTTTTGTAAGCTAATATTTTTTATTTGCAAATGTAGATAAAAGTTTGTGAAAAATATGTTTCTAAAGTAATGTATAAAAATAATGGTGTTCATTTTAAACATATTATAAAAGTGCCTTGAAATCGATAAAATAGGTAGAGTAGAATACAATTTATTGTTGTATTAGTTTATGGGTAAAAATTGTATAGCAATAAGCGATCTGTGTTAGCACAAAACTTCAATACTTTGACTATAATAATATATACATTTATGTTACATAATAACAATGTATTTCTTGTAACCACAAAGGTCACGACGTACAACATATTTTACAGCTCAGTTTTATAATAAGTACAAAAGTTTAGTGCGTATGCAAATATTTTAAATACATATATTATAATTGATTTAATTTTTTTATCAAATGATCAATGTATTTTTTATTATTTATTTATGACGGTGCTTGTATCTAGCAGTCTCTGTACTTGTTATTAGACAGTAAGCAAAAGAAAAAAGCTTTTGTGAAATACTTCCAAACTGTTAATCACAAAGTTTTAGTTTTATTACCCAAGACATGTTAACGAAGTTTCTTGCACAAAAATATATCATAGGCACTGTGTTTATATTTTATATTATTGTTTTTGATATTTTTCTGTTTACATAGTATGTTCTTGTTGAATAATTATTTAAATAAATGTTTGGCAGTGACAAACTTATATTTCTCACACTGACCTCTTGTTACTCGCGATGCAACGGAGATGGTAAGTAATAAGTATATTATATGCGTTTGGGGTGGGAGGTTGTTTGTCGCTTTTATTGTTGCCATGTATCAAATCTACTAGTCAGATTTTGATGCGGTTTCCAGTTTCGGGTTTGGGTTTGATTGGTGAATGTTCTTAGATAGGTTTTATGATTACAACTCATCACATTATGGGCGCTGTAGTAAAAAATTTCATTGTTGCCATTTATCTCCAAAACTACTATTCCGATTTTGATGCGGTTTTAGTCATGGGCTCGAGTTTGATTGGCGCATGTTCTTAGATGATAGATCCAAAAAAAATGAGGTCGTGAATTTTGTTTATACTTTGGTCAGTTATACTTCTAGTGGACGTGGATGTGTACACACAATGTTTTTGGCGTATCAAACTTTATTGCTGAGTTATGATCTTTTAAAATATTACTAAGAGGAAGTCCGTTATTTTTGGATGCTTAATATTTTCATCAATTATTCATTTGTAACAAAAACGAAAACGTATTGTTTCTTATAGATAAAATTTGAATTTTGAAATTTTTTATCAAATTCTAAATTTGAATTTTTTGTGTACTTATAGTTAACCGAAATCGTCAAGTCTAAAGTCTAGTCAAAGTCCAAATAAATAGTCAGTGCAGTCCATGAGTCATGTCAGTCGATTCAGTAAAGTGGCAGAAGCTTTACTGAAAGTTCCTAGGGAGTTTTGGCGGGAAACACAAAAAACACGTTTTTAGAAGTTGTACCACTTGGCCCACATTTGTGCATGTTAACGAATATTTAATGGTTAATATTCTACCAATATTACACATTAAGAACCGAGATAACACAAATTTATGACATATTACAAATTTCACAACGTCACCCATTGTACTTCCCGGCAAAACTGCCTCCTGAACTATTTAAGGACAGAGATTTCAAAACTAAAGATAGGCTATGACGTACCTACGTTTGACAGAACAAATCTTCATTCAAGAAAAAGTTACGCCATCGTCGTTTTAATCATACCTCAAATGTCAGCCATCTTGATTTCACCATACTTCAAATGTCAAAAACTCCAAAAGTGGGGCCATTTAAGTAGAGACGGTTTTTGCCTCTACTTGCCTCGTCTATAATATAAGTCGGTGGGCGAATCTGATTCGCTCTTGCCGTTTTTTTGACAGAGATGATGCTCTACAAAACCGAAACTAGCTGAATATCCCTTTACATACGGTTTTAACCGACTTCAAAAGAAGTGGGAGGTTATATTTTTCTTTGACAGTTGAATTTTTAATGAGGCAACGTTATATCTTTCAATGAGTATATATTATAATATTATAATGATATTAAAGGTTCTATTTAATTAGGCTGCTTCCAATCCCTTTGTAATAGTGTCTTCTATGTGAAATATGTACCTAGTTTGAAATTGGGATAGGTCAAGTTTATGTCACGTAGACCTTATTAGGGTTCCATACCCAAAGGATAAAAACGGGAGCCTATTACTGAGACTTCGTTGTCTGGCCGTCCGTCTGTCTGTCTGCCTATCTGTCACCAAGCTGCATCTCGTGAACTGTGATAGCTATAGACAGTTGAAATTTTCACTAATTATATATTTCATGATGCGCTATGATTAATTATTCTAAAAGCAGAATAAAATAAATATTAACGAGGGGCTTCCACACAACAAACGCGATTTTTTTGCCGTTTTCTGCTTGATATTAATAGTGGCAACGGGCAACATATTGAAATATTCACCGAATATAAAATTGTATATTCTCATTAAAAACAAATAATTATATTACAATAAAATAAATATTTAAGGTTGACTCCCATACAAAAAACTTAATTTATTTAGCTGTTTTTCGCTCGATATAAATACTAGTCCTCGATACTAGCAATAACTACCTAATAGTTGGCTAGTTGTCTAGAAAACGGTACGGAATTGTTGTCTAGTTGTCTAAAAGTAGGTGAGCGAGACCGACTCGAACTTGGCCGGTTCTTTAATCAAGATGTACCTAACATACTTTTTTATCAGCAGGTATCTACTTAAACGCTTTCGATAAGGGATGCTAAGACTTAGTTACTTTAATAGTGTTGCCCAAATGCAAGAACAAGACGAGACTTAGCCAGTTTTGGTCTTGCGCCAATACACCTGGTCTTGGTCTTGGTAATGCGCTCCCAGTTGGTTGGTCTTGCAGCAAGTCTCGCAATTACCTATTAGCCTATTGCTATTTATTAAACGATACTTTAGATCTTAGAGCAACGTAATAGAGTAGGTACATTTGAGCTTCAATTAATATAGCCACAGTGAAGACCAATCAATTTGATACTTAAATGTCTAAACATTTGATGAGACATTCGAAAAATCAACTGACACCGGGTGTGGCTTGAACAGACGACCTAAGCGATCCGTGCCGATGCTCTAACCAACGGGAGTCAGTCTGTTACTTAATAAACGTTTACATTTAATAAGCTTACATGTGCTAAAACATGGTTACAATTTGTATTTTATTTATTTGCATCTCATAAAGTCCCTAAGCGTATACCCCGAACTCCTACACTCCCTGAAACGACACTCAAGTCCTAACTGCAAGACGCAAGAGTCTCGTAGGCTTAGTCTTGTTCTTGCTCAAATCTTGCACGGACAGTCATGGTCTTGGTCTTGGTCTTGCAAAAATGCAAGAACAAGACCAAGTCTGCATGACCAAGACCGATTTTGGGCAACACTAACTTTTATAATTTTATTTTAGAACTATTTAGCAACAATCATAACAGAACATCATGTAATCTATTTTTGTAGACCAATGATACCTACTGATACATAAAATACTGGCAACGCACTCGAAAACTTGTCGTGTTGCGGATGTCCACTGGCGGCGGTAGTGTCTCCGTCTTTGTGCCTACTGTCTCCTCGTTTACCGGTCTCGTTTAAGGGCGCGTTTACAAATTTGACATAAATTGGCTGTTTTGCGGTAAATTAACATTTTGAGATCAAATTAAACTAAATCCTACAAAACTGACAACTGTCACAAATAGAAACACTTCTTTATCTAAATAACCTAACACAGAGCATGTCAGGTAGGACATGTCTAAGGAGGTTTCCAAGTGCCGGATCAAGCCAGCCCTTTAGCAAATTCTGTCGCGGCACCGACAACGACAAACGAAAATGTTTACACGAGTACGAGTCGACAATAAGTAATACATTAATATGCTCTTTAAGTGAAATGCGAGTGAGCGTAGCGAGCGAGAGTTATATTTTTTCTATTTTACTATGTACCTGTCAAAACTTTACACCCTGAACTGAAAGACCGTGTTTTTTTAGAAAATACAATTAAATCAATTGCCTAAAATCGGCCGTCAGTACTAAATAATATGTTCTTTATGTTAAACGCGAGCAAGCGAGCAAAAATTTTCCAGATTAAAATCGGTTTAACTTTAAAACCTGAAAGGCTGTGAACTTTGGAAAATACAATAAAATCAACAGTTCAAAACATCGGTACTAAATAATATAATATGTTGTTTATGTGTAAAGCGAGCGAGCGGAGCGCGCGAGCAAATTTTTTTCTTTTTTATCAATTTAAATCTATTTAAACTTTAAACCATGTATCTTACATGGATATATCTTAACAAAACTGACAACATTTTTGTGCCGGGATACACTTTTTTCATTATTGTTACTTTTCATTAGTGACAAAATATTTTTCATCCCCCTTCACTCCATACCAGTGTCAGTGCCAACCCTAAAATATAAAATTATTATTATTTTATGATTCTAAAACCGATATCTATACACATTATATTATATAACTGTACCAAATTTCATCAAATTTATATTTCTAATTACGGAAGATAGAAGAGGGGACTGACAGACAACAGACAGACGGACGGACCGAGTGAAACTTTTAAGAGTTCCTTGAGTACGACGGAACCCTAAAAACCGTTGAAAATATTAATAAAAGTTGATTATTAGCATAGCCAAAAACAAATTTCCAGAACCTCTATGTAGCGAGCTACGACCTCTTGATATGTAAGTCCCACTTACGCTTGAGTGGTGATGATAATAATACAGCAACAATTCTTATATTCTCCTTTATTGGTGCTTATCACAGATACGTATTACAAGTGGTATAAGTATGTCTAACACAAATACGTCAACAGTCTCTACACTGAGAATAGCCATTTACTTATCTGAAATAAACCTAACTAAATACTTAATAAGGCTTTACTTCATGACATTTGTCAATATGACATTGACAATTACATCTCATAAACTTACTGTTGACATATGCAATACTCTACACCCAAAATTTACGAAAATAGGTCGTGTTGAAGATAATTTTTCTGCTTTTTTGTAGATTATTTTGGTTGTTTAAAAATATATTTAAGATAGCGGATACAATCACCTTAAATTCTATTAAAAATAATCCAACAATATTAAAAACAATTTTGACGTGTTTTACTATTAGGTATACATGAATCTTAATACGTATCAATAAGTTTTATTTTATCGCAAAAAGGTTTATTTTGTTTGGTCACAGTCTGGATTTATTACACAAAACATTTCTAATATCTTTGCTCTACATACTCCGGAACCTGTTAAACAACTTTTCTTAAACGCGTCTTTAAGAAAAGAAGCTTATGTGTTGAATAAATACGTAATATTATTACTTACCCATCATCCTATTAGTTTTTTATGTAAAACCTACAGTTAGGTAGGTACATAATTTGTTATGAAAATTATGTAGATACTTACTACTTTTTGGCTTCCTATAACATCGTTTCGCTGATTTTGTTTAAAAATATAACCATTAACCATGCAATATTATAGCCACCCAAACATTTCTTTCTTATCACAAACGGCAATTATAGATATGATAATAACTAATGGCACTATCCATGTATTTGAATCACTGATTACCTATTTACCATGCTGAATTCAGAGCATACAGTAAGGATGATGATATGTGCGTGAAAATGCATAAAAGTGATGTCATCTTTATATCTCTAATAAATAGTTAATACAATGAAGACCTAACTGAGTTCAGTACTAAACAGAAACCAACATGAACTTACTTTGGAAAGGGTATGCGACGTAGTTGGAAGCACAATATTTATTTAGCACTCGGACATCGAACACAGTGTCGTCTCGCGACTATCGTATTTTTTTCGCACTTTTCTCATCGTCCAAATGGCACTTTATCGTTTTGTTTCCCATAGGTTATCTCGCCGATAGACCGAAATAGTGTGAGTAGAGAAAAGCGGAGCCGGCAGTGGGCGACGCGAGCGCGCGAACCCGGCCTATTTTTAGCAGCTTTCGTGCATTTCAGCTGAAATTAGATTGTAAATAAAAACCTTGGGTTAACACGAGTCGTACAGCGTACTCCCCGTTGTTCCTCCAGTAGGTCATTATTCATCTCGCAACGTTCAAATATCAGACATTACAGGTTCTTGTAAATAATTAAACTTATTATTTTGCAAAATACACGTTTTCATGAAGCTGATACTGTAATGCACAAATTATAAGTACGTTACTGTGATCTGAAATAGCTGAAATTACTATCAAAATAAAGTTTCGCGTTCGGCTTATTTGCGAAAATATTTTTTCACGGGACAGATGTTAGAGAGAGTATTTTGAGTGTTCTATTATAGCACAGGAGTAGAGCTTCATTTAGTTTGGAGATAGTGTCGTACATAGAGGCGATGGGAGCGCGACGTGCGGCCCGGTCGTCGGTTCTGGCCGTACTGGCGCTGGCGGTGACTCGGAGGGGTGTCTACCCTCGCCGGGTCTCCCCCCATGACGTCATCGGCGTCGCGTCACGACCTACGACGTACTCTGACGCTCGATACCCCATCCCCGCCGACCACCTGACATATTTCGTAAAATAGAGTATGCAAGTGGTATCTACGTCAGCGATCGTCATCGGCTCGTGGGGAATAGTATTTTTTAATTAGTCAACTCGCGTGCTGGCGAGGCTTAAATCTCATTACTCGCGTGTTTGTTTTAGCCTGTTGTAAATTTGCATACAAAGGTTTCACGAATGCCATTAAATGGTATTTTATTTATTTATTTATTTTATTTATTTATTCGGGGAACCAACAGCTTATAAATAAAAAGTAGAAAGCAGACAGTTGAGAGTTAAGCCAATAATAGGTTTCCACTAATAGCTGTAAAATATAAAATTATACAAACTTAACAGCAATCACAATCTACCAATAATAATAAGATATGAACCTAGACTAAGTACATGGAAATTTGAGCTTAGAAATTTTGACAATATACTTAAAAATTAAACAAGTATTTATAGAGCATAGACGTATTTTCTAATCATCCTAATGTTGTTATTCCTAATTTTTGTTGATTAAATAGAATAAATAAGATTAGGTAATCAAATTTTGCTGTATCCAATGTACTCGTAGTATATTCTAAGGTTGTCTGGAAGAGATGAGATCGCTTCAAGCGATAAGGCCGCCTTTGCCCACGCTCTGTCTAACCGTTTTTATGGCTGTCTATTATTTTGTAATTGGTGGGCAATAAAGTGTTTTCGTTATTATTATTATTAAATATAGCACTTATATTTAGGCACTAGGCACATACTAGGAAACCTAATATAAACTTATGAGCAAATGACAAATTGTCGAGAGTAGGAGAGTTTTTGCAGGAGAAAATTTTCCTTGTCATACATATATGGTATGGTACGTATATGGTATATATACATTTATCTACAGTAGCATAGACTCAACTTAAAGTTCATACCCGGTTCATATACCTACGTAATTAAATATCGGCATGTCTGAGTCGATGTTTTCACACCATTGATAGGCCGGCAGGTTCACTGCGCATGCGTCAGGCGGCTACGCTTATCACTGCCGTGCTTCGGCAACATTTCTCACCACTTCTGCTCTCCTGTGAGTTCGGACGCCCATGGAAAATTGTTGCCGCCCTTCAGAGAGCTTTTGGGCGGGCTAGGGCGGAGCGGACAACTCCCTATGATATTCACGTAGATGTTGTAAAAGCCACATAAAACAATAATTGTTATAAGAATTAAAATCTTTGAAAACCTATTTAAGTGCTTTTTAATTAGGTGCATATATCGAATGAATGCTTAACATTCAATTAATTAAAAAAATATACGATTTCGGCGTGGTGTTAAAATTAGACCATTTTTTCTAAAGTATATTGTTTAATATTTACTATCACTCAATATTTAATTACATTTAAGCAATATTTTGGAACGAAGTTCCTTATCGCGCGTTGCGAAAGGGGGCTAGACGGAAAAAATTAAAACTGTAACGATACTTTTTGCTATAGTTGTAAGCCGTGCGGCGTGCGAGTGTTTCTCTGTCTGTCTCTCTCTCTCTCTCTCTCTCAATTATTACTCAAATTTATCCTACTGATTAAGTTTATATTACATTATATTTGTTAAATTAAAAAAATATATTATTATAACTTAAAAAAATAATAAAATTTTATTACAATTCCTTCACTAATCAATTGAAAGGAACTTCGTTCCATCCGGGTGTCCCTTGACACCTCTCAAGTTTTTTTATTAATCATGTAATTGTTTATAAATATTATTTAGAGACTGAATATTAAGCTTGAGCTTAAGCTACTATTCATATTAAGCTACGAGTACATTGCAGTGCGAAGTTGATGCAATGAACTTCGTATTTTTTTTTTTATTATTTAATATTCTAAAATTATAAATTTAATTCTATCTTTATTTACTGAATTTTCTATACTGTAATATCTATCTAGTAATAACTTTTTTAATTTTTAATTACAGTTTAAACAAAGTAAGTAATTACTAATTACTTACTTTAATTAAATTTTTTTATTGTTAAAAATTAAGTTTTGCTGTAGATAACAGTAGCGTAGCTAACGAACTTCGGACTGTTTATATTACCTGTGTGCAGCTTTTTTACTCAAAATGAAATAAAATTATGGAAATCTCCATAACGTCAGGTCTTTGAGTTATTGTTGGTAGTAATGTGTTATAAAAGTTTAAGTGTTTAAATGGCTTTAAGTGCCTTTTTAAACTCATTCCTCCCGCAACCCTAAAACACGTCCAGTTAATGGATAGTTTTCTATACAATAGAATATGTAGATACTGGCTATAAATAAGTGTACCTACCAATATTTTGCAAATATTGAGATAAATCACCCTGTGGTTTATAACATCCTGGTACAATCGACCTCCGAGCGGGCGCTATCCCTGTTCAGAGCCGGGATCCTCTTAAAGGTCTAAGGCAAACGCCAAACGATCTTCAATCGGCCTCAAAACAACGCTAGTAAACTTTTAACTTGCGGTAAAGAAAAAACTAATATTGCAATATGTAAAGTATTTCCGAAAAAAAAATGCTGAAGCAAAGGAAAATATTTGTCATGTAATGGCGTTAAAATCGTGTATTTTAACGCCATTAAGTTAATTAATTTGAACTTACAAGGAAACTAAAACATTTTCTTAATAATAATTGTTTTAAATACCTTTTATAGGCATATAATTTGAATAAAAGTGACGAGACGTATTGTGTAGTGTCTTTTACTGCCATTGCATGTTTTGCACCAATGTTTTGCAGTTTTTATTGTGACATAATTAATTGGAGGTATTTTATTGCCTTATCTATTTATTTTTATGTTGAAACTTAATGTAGTGGTAGATATTTTTAGGTTTTACTTCTTTGGTAGTTGAATATGTTATTGCCACTAGATATCATTATCTTCGAGAACCAAATACGTAAGGAAGTGCTATGAAAACTTATACTCTATTGTTTATTGTTTATATGATTCAGACTCCGCGAGAGGTCAATTACTCTACAATACGACAAAGTTTCTAATGTAGGTATGTATGAAAAACCACGATAACCGAAAGCTATTAGAAACATGGTTTTACTCTAATTATAAAAAGTGTTACGTTTATTATATCCCGCTACATAAATTATTATTATTATTATTAAGTCGGAAGATTTTTCAATTGCATTTTAACCGTCGGTCGTATGTTTTTATAAATTATGAAGCTTCTTAACTTTGAATTAAATATCGTTTAACGTAGCTACATGAGATGATATTAAATTCTAAAAGCAAATGTACTTTATATTTCCTACGCCTCTAGTTATTACTTAAAGTAGGATTTTTTGTCATGCCGATTGTTCATTATGTTTCTTAGAAGCAAGCAAGCGATATTAGTACTTTTTACACTAAATAAAATAGTAATTTTCAAAGTATATATTGTACCATCTCTTATAAGAAGTATGATGTACTATCATGAAATCTAATCCATAAGTAGGTAGTTTAAGACGGCATGTATTCACAATACAATTAGTTTGAAATGTCAGTTTGATAGCATAATATTAATTTAATACGTACAAATTATGACAACGATCAATTTACTTATGTATTACATTTCCCGATAGTACACCATGCTTCTTATAAGAGCTGGTACATATATATATTGTACATGTCACCGTACAATTGTAAATACCGTTAGATTTAAACTAGCTAGATTATAAAATGTTGACAAATTGTGAAATAAACATTCTGCTTACAATTTTATGCATTATTTTTCATTCATTTTTAATATAACGATTATAAAACGGAACGAAACTCGCGCGCTGATTGGTTGAACCGTGAACAGCATATGTCCCGCGCTGCCATATTTGTTAATTTATTCATTTGTTAACGAATGTAAGCAAACAGTGTTTTGGTGATTTTAAATTGATTTCGTTTTTAAAATAACTCACAGTTAATAATAAAAAATTGTCATGGCAGTAAATAAAATCTGTGATTAGGCAAAGAAGTGCAGTTTGAATGAAAAGTTAGTGTTAGTCACCGAACACAGGCTAAATTGTAATAATTAATAATACAACACGTTCTAATATTTTTATGTGATTTAACCGCGGAGGTCGCGGGTTCGAATCCCGCCGAAGGAACACAAAAGTTTTTCTCTGTTCCTGGGTCATGGATGTGTATTAAATATGTGTATAATATAATAAAAATCTTAAATATATGTATATTATAAAAGTATTAAATATACTTCCCGTTTTCTGGTACCTGTAACACAAGTTCTTCGGATACTTAGCACGGGGCCAGATTGACGTTGTGTGAAGCGTCCATAGATATTATTATTATTATTATTATTATTAAAAAAAACCTAAGTGATTTTGATGTTATAATAGTAATAGCATTCGATAACAATTTAATAAGCAAACAAGTCGTTCTTAGCTAGGTCTTATCCCCGGGAAACTGCGCAGTTTAAGTTATATATGTTTTTTCTTTCGTCGTGCAAAAATTTAACAATCATTTCGAATCTAATATGTCAGTCTGATTGGCAGTTTGGTTGGTATGAGTATGTATAATTTTTTAGTAGTTCGGAAGTTCGTTATATAAAACTTATAGTTTATACACTACCGGTCAACATTTTTTCGACGGCTTTTTCGGCGGGATAGGGTTTAGGGTTGAGCCTGGATGTAGCTTTCTCATTTACAAATTAGTTTCAAATTTAACTTTCAGAAAAAATATTTTATTTTGAGATTTACTCAAAAGTATAACAGATCATCGGAAAAACGTTTTTAAATTACGAAGCCAAGAAACATGATACGATGCCACACTTTGACACGCCACCCTTTGTGTATGACCCCTTACACCGGGGCACCAGGAACACGAGGAGGTGAATTACCCCTGCCAAATCACCCCTCGTAGTTGTGAGGATCCTCTTTGATAGCAATACAACTAATTTTGTATGCTTAATATTTAGATACACATTAGATCAAATAATTAAATGAACGCGAAGCAATACTTTAAAGTTTTTAGTAGTGATTGAGTTAAAATTAATATTTTCATTTTTTCTACACAGAATTTTTCTCAATAATTTTTTTACTGAAAAACTTTTCATGTAAATAAATAAATTATAATTATTTCACCTAAATCGATAAAAAATTTAAAGGACCCAAAATTTACTAATACATAATATTATTTATATGTGTGCACTATTACGAAATTAAATATTATGAAAAGATAATGAAATAAATATTTTAAAAAGAGTTTTTATCTAATTTTACAGTAGGTATTAAACTTAATAAAGAATATATATAACAACTGATCAATAAAAACTGATCAGTAAAAAAAAAAAACTTTCACAAAAAAAATGTTGTTCAAAGTAACCAAATATTCACAAACTATTTGGCTCCCTATCTCTTTAGGCCCCTTAGAGAATAATAATATAATTATGTGGAATATACAATTAGGTCGGAATATTTTGACACCCTCGCCCCACACAACCCTTATGATAGTTGGGGTAACTATTCACATCTATTCCGCATCCTGCTGCCCTATTGAAGTGCACTATCAGACGCGGGGCGTCCGCGCTCACTATCGCGGGTCGCCGTTGTTTTGCTCCTGTTGTTCTATGCTCGCCTAGTATATTCGTAGCCGAGTTGTTACGTCACCATGGAAATGAACTTTGGGGCGGAAAGCTCTACGGAATTTGTAGGCTTCTCGTAGCCATAGCGTTTCAGCTACGTAACATGTAGAGCCGCTACGGAGCTATGTTTCTTCGTAGCGCTTCGTATTGTTCGTAGCTTCCTCCTACGATTTCAATTATTTTTTGTTGTACACAAGTTATTTAAGTTTGTTTTAAGGCAAATAAGATATTATAATAAAATGTATTATTGTTTTACTCATAATGTTGATTTAAAATATTGACATATTTTCTTCTAGAACCTCTATGAAACTACACATTTAATGATGAAACACTTATTTAATTTATTAAATAACTGTCAAAATATAATAGAAAATAATTATTTTAATTTTTGATAGGAAATACAAAATGACAGATTTTTTTATAATGATTTTTATTTTTGTTTCCAATATTGCGTTATATTTGAATTATATTTCATTGCATTATGTACGTATTTTGACATACTCATTATTTATTAAGAAAATTGCAATGCAATTATTTTTAATGAACTCTGTAAAAGCTTACTCGTAGCCGCTGGCGAAAGCTTAAGTGGCTACGGGCTACGTAGCGGTATTCCTTAGCCAGCTCTATGTCCCTGGTACAGAAAGCCACAAAACATTAGAAAAGGCTGTATTGGGGTAAAAATAATTTTCAGGAAAAATGCAGTTTCGACTTTATGGCAATGATATTTTATGGCAACCTTGCTCCTAAACGCCAAGGATATGAGGGAGAAGGTTTAAAAACGATTTGGGGAAGTTTAATGCAAAGCGGACTTAAAAAACTTTACTGGTATTATGCATTGTTCGGACTTACATAATATGAAATTGTAATTTTTATTGAATAGTTTTAGTTTATGAAATTATATAATTAAATTTCATATGAGATTGATGTCGTGAGATTTGTTACAAAAGCGTTTTTGAAAATTACAAACTTAAATTTATATCCTTTCTAATGCTTTAAAGCGCGTTAGTATTGCGTGCTAGTAAATTTTTATTAGTTTGTTAACAATTTCTTATGGAGCCACTAGTCAAATAAAGAACTTGAAGTGTTATTAAATACAGCAACTCGCATCGAAATGCAACATAATATGTATCCTTAATTGACTGATACATTAATTCTTTATAGCACCTGTCCCCCCATATTAAAATAACCAGCGGAAGCATTGGCGCGATTCATGTAAAAGGCCTTAGACAATATGAAAATTAAGTCAATTAAAATATATATTGTGGTTTTTACATTTTTAGTTTGTATATCTTCAGTGTGTGTCCAGAAGCTACACACCACACATTTGTTGCCTAAGTACTAAGAAAACAGATAGTACAAGGGGTTTAAGTTAGGTCTTTAGGTCTATAATAAGTGAACTAGATAAAGAACGTATGATGTCCGAGTACAATCAATTCGTGTGTATGAAAATCACAACGAAAGCCTCACTGTCGAGAATCGTAGCTTTATGCTTTGTTCGAAAATAGAAAAATTGTGGAACTCGCATTTTTTATTTTAATATTAGGCCTAAAGACTTATGAAATTGCCGTTTTGTATGAAAAAATTTAAACGAATTTTTTTCATGTATTTTTTATTTGTATTAATCGAAGTAATCACCCATGCAATCAATGCATCTTTGCCAACGCAGTGGCAGTTTATTCGTGCCCTTCTTAAAGAAATCAGCTGGACGGGAGGCAACAAATTCTTCAAAAGCATTTTGTACTGCCTCTCGGGTATTGAATTTTTTTCCCGCCAAGAAGTTATCCAAATTCTGGAAAAAAGTAGAAGTCTGTAGGCGCAAGGTCTGGTGAGTTGGGCGGGTGACGGAGAGCTTTCAACCCCAGTTCTTGCAACTTGGAGACCGTCTGCTGTGCAGTATGAGGTCGCGCGTTGTCGTACAGGAGCAGCGGAGACGAGCGATTGACCAATGATGGTTGGAAATGTGCCAGCTTCTCCATCATTGTGTTCAGTTCTTCACAGTACATACCTGCAGTAATGCTCACCCTGTTTGGTAAGAAGCTGTGATGAATCACACCGGCGCTAGACCACCAAACAGTGACCACTACTTTTCTAGGTAAGTCTTCGTTTAAGGCATTGTTTAGGTGCTGAACCAGGATCCAATCAACTTGCTAAGCGCTTGCGGTTATCAAACAGAATCCATTTTTCATCGCAGGGAACAATGCGGTTCAAAATTCCTTCATTTGTGTGTCTGTTGAGCAGTGCAAGGCACGTCTCGACGCGTACTTCGCGCTGGCGATCATTGAGTTCGTGGGTCACCCATTTGTCAAGCTTTTTTACCTTGCCAATTTGACGCAAATGGACCAATATTATTTTGACGCTAACGTCGAAAGCTGCTGCTAATTCAGCCGTAGATTGTGTATCATCAGCTTCCAAAATTACCTTTAATTCGTCATTGTTGACCAAAGTCTTCGGACGACCGCGAGGTTCATTTTTCAGGTCTAAATTTCCAGAACGGAAGCGAGCAAACCAATAACAGGTGGTGCGTTGGTTTGTAGTGTTAGCTCCGTAAACGTCGTTGATGTTGCGTGCTGCTTGTGCCGCGTTGCTGCCACGACGGTACTCATATTCCATAATTACTCGAATTTTTAACGTATCCATGATGACGAAAAAGATTGAAATGCGATGAAAATGTAACATTAATCGATAAACAAATGACTACTTTTGAAAAAAGAATTCCATGTTTTTAAAATAAATTTAATTTGAAACTAGAATTCCTAGCCAAACAAAAATTATTTTTATTTGAAATGGCCAGTACTGCAGAACGGCAATTTCATAGGTAAAGACCTATTATAATATTTTAACGATACTGTAAATGGTTAATAATATCAATTTAAGGAGTGGTCTAGTCAGGAATATAAAAATTAATCAGTTCTGTGTATGTAACTAAACTAAATTATACCCTAAAGTGACAAATTTTCAAATTACAAATGCACAAAAAATTAAAAAATTAAGTTTTTTGTACATTAACTATCTCGTTATTATTATTTTAAAACTTTTAAAATAATAATAACGTTTAACGTTATATTTTTGTAAGGGAATTTTAAAATGTACATCGTTACAGTACCTATTCGTTTAAATAATATAAAATTTTAAAATCAAACTTAACATTTTGAGTTTCGATTTAATAACAAATACAAAATATTTTTTTACATTTTCATGTTGTTGAAAATATTATGAGAAACAAGCTCCTGGGTTTTCTAGATTCCTAGTACATTTAACCTCCAGCAGTATGAAATTTCAGCTTTCATCGGAGCGAAATACGGTCGTAAAGGTTTCAATTCCCAACTCGCACGTCAAAAACAACTAAAATACTAAAAAACCTTTAGTATGAAACGTAAACTTTTACATATACAATTAGTGAAAAAATTAAATCTAATAAACTATTTAATGAATTTATTAATAAGTTCTAGTTTAATTTGCTCGCGTTAGTGATATGTATGAGATTTATAAATCACGAATATTCCCATGCACGTTCGCTTAGAGACACTCGATATACGGACACTTGGATACATGTGAACGTGTTCGAGAGATCAATAAGTCCCTAGTTTTATCGCCCCGGGTTGAAGGACAATCGCAATGACGTCATAGGATTATATTGATTTTCGCCGATTCCACATTCTCCGGGCTTTGATAGCCTGGTATCTAAGTATGCCGAGAAAAGCCGATTTCGGGAAATTTCATCGGGCGCCTTATATGGAAAACCATCTTTTTCTTCGTGAAATCTATCGTAAAAAAAACAACTTGTTTTTTTATGGAACCTAATTCTTAATCAATCGTAATTTATTTTTTATCAACGCACTGCTATAAAAACTATAATGATCGTAATTGTATTGCATTGTTTTTGAAGGAAGCACAAGGCGGATGACGAGCAAATTGTAGCGGCTTTGTCAATTGCTCATACGGTATCATTTGGGATCTCGCCCACGTGCGGCCGGCGAGCGCTGTCGGTTAAACCCGGCGGTTAATCTGCGCGACACCTCTCCGCGAGCATAGTCGCCTGGTGCCTCCGGCTTTGTTTATCCGAAAGTTTATCCGGTTTATCCGGGCAAAAGTCCGGGTGACGATGGATTACCGCGCTGCACTGACGTCGCTTCTCCTATTTGGATCTATCCAATGCTACACCCAAAACGGCTATTATTTCGAGAACCACAAGTACTGCGATGATCTGTCCCCCTATTACGGTGATATTAACTTGGAACAAATATCCGGGGTCTGGTACGGGGTGGAGAAAATACCCCACGCCAAAGGAGAGTACAAAATAGAACATACCCGGGAGTGTTTCTATATTGACATAAAGGAACTTTACATACAGGTTTGTTTTAAATATATTTTTAATTATTATTTTAAGTAATGCTGAAATTATTTTGTTTTAACTGGTATCTATAATGTTAATTTTATTCATACGAATAACGAAATATTCAATACGAAATATTTTATTCATTCTATAATATTAACGAAAAAGTTATAAAAATCAATATTTAATAAAAATAATAATAAGGGTTTAAAATAAGTATAAAATTTCTATCGCATGCTGTGAAAACTGGCTGGTTTTAAATATTTTAAACCAGTGTTGAGATTAAAAGTTTTCCCTAATTATTATAAACACAATTTTATCTTAACTTCACATTGGTCTCTTTCTAATATTTTATTTTGAGACTAGATACATGATTTAATTATTTACACGTACTTTTAAAATTTTAAGACAAGGTGGTCTTTTTTTCATGTATATTTTATAGTAAGTATGTTTAATTAATAAAAAATATACTTTCGTGATTCGTCTTATAATAATAATGGTTAATTAGGATCAGTAGGTGGGTAACGATCAAATCACATGGATGCAGTGCAATCGTTCCATATAATTTACGTCAATCAGCAAGTCACAGGTAGGTACAGGATGCACGACTACAGCTGGGGTCGCGGAGTCAATTAATGGAGGCAAAGTGTCAGTTCTTGCTCTCGTGATACAAGTGTACAGCCGTAGATTGACCCAGTATTATTAGGAATAATCATTTAATATTATTAATAATGTTTGTGATAGTAATAATGTCTTTACTTTCGGTGGTCAGTGGTACTAACGTGAATTACTGTCCCAACTTGCACCCGACTCACGATTTCGACGAAGAATCTCTACTAGGGATGTGGTATATCCGGGAATATATCTTTCATAAGGAGAACACGACTAGAACAGACTATAATCCGTACTGTCCCATCATACACTTGAGGAAATTCGAAGATTATGTTAGAGGAAATCTGTTAGTGCACAAGGAGTTTGTAAGTTTAAAACACTTAAGTGAAATATTTTTCTTATGTGAAATTTTGCGCTTTAACTGCTTAAAAATACTTTTCTTTGTGATAGGTATTTCTTTTGAAAGTATTTGTACTAGTTATCTTATGTATTTACTTAATCTTTTGCGTTTAAAATCTCTATCCAACACGAATTGTTTTCGATTGTACCTAATTTTAATGAGTACTAAACGGCTGTTGCCCAAACGCAAACCACATATTTTACAATTAATTCCTTCCTCCCACAAATTAGCAAATCTTAATAAAATTAGACAGTGTCTGCAATTTGAAATTCAAACTCTACCCGTCTGTTCTCTACTACACTAGTCCAGTATCTACGCAACTACCCATCGAAAAACTTTTTTAGCAGTTTACAAAATATGATTTTTTTTCAGCCAACTCCAGCAACGCCCTACCCGCCGCTCGCCAACTCGCCGTACGTCAACCGGGCATACGGCCTGCAGGAGCCCTACCGCATCCGACACTTCGTGCTGGAGTGGCATGAGGGGCTCTGGCAGGACGACTACCACATCAAGGTCAACACGTCCCACAAGGGATTCTGGCCGACCGATGTGCCGGATAAATGTAAGTTTATACGATGGTTTTCGGATAAAATAACTACAGTAAGTTGACATAACTGCCCAAAACAATAAGTCGTGATTCTTGAACTACAACAAGAAATAATAATTTTTACATATTTATAGTTAAATTATCTACTTCCTAATAATATTTCACTACAAACATAATTCTCAAAACTGAGAATTACTACGAACAAACTTCCGCGTACGGCTGTCTCTCCAAATATTTAAGAACGTTCCTTTCCGCCTACAAATCCGGGAAATCTCGTAAAAGGGAAATCCCGGGGTCGAGGCAGTTTTTACGAGAACAGGTCTTCTTAACGGGGACATAGGGAGCGGTGTTCCCCGCACTTACTAGGAGCGCAGAACCGTGGAAGAGATGACATTTTCATTTAGAGTAAACCTTAGAGTGAGAGAGGATAGGCTTTAAAGCAGATCAGAGCTTTTGGTCCCAGCTAGCATCCCAATTTATTTATAGTTTAACTTTAAGCTTATATACTTCGAACATGTTTAACTCTCAGCTGCCATTGGTTGATATTAATAGGTATTCACTATAAAATATGTGTTATCTTAAATTTTAATTGTTATTATTAATAGCAATTTTTTTTAGCGGTCGACAAAATGTACCGGTTTTTCGGTGGCGTCATCCAAGTTCTCAAAGTTTCGACGAACCACCTCGTTCTGAACTTCTGCATGAGACTGCCACACTCCCAGCTATTCAGCGTTGTTCTATCGAGAAATGAGAACCAACTGACTCCGGAAGACTTAGCCAGCATCCACAACGTCTTCTCAATGAAGAATTTATCAACTTCAGCACTTAAGAGGGTGTGCGAAAATTCCGCGAGTTTCATAAAAATATCGAGTCTTCTGCTAGTAATAAGTTTTGTGCTAAGCTGGTGTCGTTTGTGACTGAAAATACAAATATATATTTTTGTACTGTAAACTGTGCTTCCTGAATTTATTTATCTTTTTATACATCAATAAAATTTACAAGATATTTTATGTTTTTTATTCAACAAGCAGGCATACGAATGTATATCATGATGGAAAGTGGTTGCCTATGTCGTCAATGGACATCCGCATCACTAGAGTAGTTGGATCTTCACTACTGGAACGGCGAAACCCATTTTTCCAATCCTTCCCATTCGGGCCAAAACATGGCTTTCCAACAGATAACGAGCCACTGTAGCATAATAATAACATATTCTAGTACCAGTAATTTATATAATAATTTGTAAAGTACAAATGAAATTAGAATATCTTAGATAATACGCATCATAATACGATCACAACGAATACAATAATGTGCTATCGTAATAATGGCTAGGCCAAAATATGCTATTATGTCAACCGTTGGATCTTTTAAAGAAATTATAAAATTTATATAGTATTTATTGATCAGCAATAATAATCCGTTTCATCTTCGAATCACCTTATAGCTGTGATGAATACCTACCTGTGATTAGTACCTATATAAGTTGTAGGTACTTTGTCTACATTGATTATTATTATCATGGGGTGACAAATGACTGCAGACATCGAGATGTTTGTGATCGATCGATGATGCAATATATGCTAATTTGAATACAAAGATCAGTGATTTGTTGCATTCTAATTGGATTTAAGTCGATTGGTATTCAAAACACAAAATCTTGTTTACCTATATTATTATGGTTGTTATACCACAGATGACTAAATAGTTACTACGTAAGTTATATATACTAGGATTTTCTTCGGTATAAAAGTGATCTGAACTTCGCCCAGGTTCTCGCCAAAATTTAAATACTTATTATGAAAATAGCTGTAACGCATACATTGAAACAGTGACGAAGGCCGGTTCTTCTTCAGGGAGAAGCCCTAGCCTGTATCTTCAAAAGGTAACGGGTAAGGGAAGCCGATAGAATGGAGTTATAGGAAACCCAAGCCTCTGCAACTTGAATTATTTTCCCGCATTAATAGTCTGTAGTCTGCGTATATAGACTGTAGTCTGCGTATATCGTCCGCAATGGCGAACATACATCATTATATTTTTTTATTGGCTTTTCGAAAAGTATATAGTAATGCCAGGAAATGTTGTTTTTACAATGGCATATCTACGATCAACCGTTGAAGAAATACAGTCATCACAAAAGTGAGATCGTTGGAAAGCATTAAAAACGCTCCGTACAAAAATTATCGTAATAGTAGCCTATGTTTTAATCCAGAGACTAAACTACTACCATACTAAATTTCATCAAAATCCGTTCAGTAGTTTTTGTGTGAAAGAGTAACAAACATCCATCCATACTCACAAACACATTTATAATATTCGTAGGATTAGGTCATTACATATGAAATTGGCTTTTTGTAAAGGAGGAATATAATGTCGATTTTTTTATACATAATATATTTATTTAATCAAAGTATATACCATTGCTTTCTATGCACTTTTGCCATCTCATAGGTAGTACATTGATTCCTTTACTAAAAAAAACCATTCGGACAGGAATCAATAAAATCTTAGAAGGCGCTTTGGACTGCCCCATCGGAGTTGATTTTTTCCCTTGCAAAAAGTTATCCAAATTTCGAAAAAAATGGTAATCTGTTGAAGCAAGGTCCGGGGAGTACGGTGGATGTCTTAGACATTCCAATTGAAGCTCCTCTAATTTGGTGGCCGTCTGTTGTGCAGTGTGTGGTCTAGCGTTCTCCTGAAGCAGCAGTGACCTAGAGCGAATGCGACCAACCTCGGTTGTTTAGCAGCTAGGTTTTCCATCATGATTTGCAGTTGTTGGCAATAGACATCTGCCGTAATCGTCTGGCCAGATTTACGAAATCAGTAGTGAACGACACCGGCACTAGTCCACCAAACGCTCACAAGTAACTTTTTTTGTCTCAATTTTCGCTTGGGGCAGGCTTTGGCTGGTTCGCCAGGGTTCAGCAATTGCGATGAGCGTTTCCGATTATAGTACAGGATCCACTTTTTATCACAGGTAATGATTAGATTTAAAACCCCTTCATTATTGTACCGGTTGAGTAATGTAACGCAGCAGGCGACGCGAGTTTGTCGGTTTGCTGCACTCAATTGATGAGTATGATGAGAATGAGGTACCCACCTTTCAAGCTTTTTCACCTTCCCAATTTTCTTCAAGTGGATTAAAACAGTTTTATCACTAACAGCAGCCTACAGCTAACTCGGACGTGGTTTGCGATGGATCAGCTTCCACAATAGCCTTCAATTCTTCATTATCAACTTTGGTCTCCGTGGACGCACGGGGCTTGTTCTGCAGGTCGAAATTTCCAGAACGAAAACGGTGGAACCAGAAACGCACTGTGTTTTCTTTTGCGACACCGCCGCCATACACACCATTAATCCTTCGAGCCGTTTCTGCAGTACTGGTGCCACGGTAGAACTCGTACTCGAAAATAATACGATATTTCAAGTTTTCCATTTTGTAAACAGAGTGACGCAAAGAAAAAACCAAAAGAGGAAAAAACAAAGGAATTACGGTTTTCGAAACACAAATGCGTGAGTAAATAGCGGTATAAATTAGAAATTGAAATTCCAAGGAAGATATATTTGAGATCAAAGTGGCCAGTACGACAAAACGTCAATTTCATATGTAACTTTAGATACTTTACATACCATATAGTAAGTACATTTCGGAAGGACCTTATCAAAGACCTTTTATACAAGATCGCCTCGTTAAAAGTATAAGATGAGATGTATCTTAATTATATCATCATAATGTGATGTATGGTGTGATGATGATGATTACCGTTATTGACATAGTTGCATATGCTTGCAGTTCTTTAAATAACGCCTAAATCCCCAAACATGTATCTATTAGGTCTTTAAAGACCTATGAAAATGCCGTTTTGTGTGAAAAAATATAAACTAATTTTTTTCATGTATTTTTTAATTGTATTAATCGGAGTAATCACCCATGAAATCAATGCAATTTGCCAATGCAGTGGCAGTTTATTGATGCCCTTCTTAAAGAAATCAGCTGGACGGGAGGCTACAAATTCTCTAAAGCATTTTGTACTGCTTCTCGGGTATTGATTTTTTTTCCCGCCAAGAAGTTATCCAAATTCTGGAAAAAGTAGTAGTCTGTAGGCGCAAGGTCTGGTGAGTAGGGCGGATGACGGAGAGCTTCCAACCCCAGTTCTTGCAACTTGGAGACCGTGTGCTGTGCAGTATGAGGTCGCGCGTTGTCGTGCAGGAGCAGCGGAGACGAGCGATTGACCAATGCTGGTTGGAGATGTGCCAGCTTCTCCATCATTGTGTTCAGTTCTTCACAGTACACATCTGCAGTAATGCTCACCCCGTTTGGTAAGAAGCTGTGATGAATCACACTGGCGCTAGACCACCAAACAGTGACCATCACTTTTATAGGGGTAAGTTTTCGTTTAGGGCATTGTTTAGGTGCTGAACCAGGATCCAACCAACTCGCTGAGCGCTTGCGGTTATCAAACAGAATCCATTTTTCTTCGTAGGTAACAATGCGGTTCAAAATTCATTCATTTGTGTGTCTGTTGAGCAGTGCAAGGCACGTCTCGACGCGTACTTCGCGCTGGCGATCATTGAGTTCGTGGGGCACCCATTTGTCAAGCTTTTTTACCTTGCCAATTTGACGCAAATGGACCCAATATTGTTTTGACGCTAACGTCGAAAGCTGCTGCTAATTCAGCCGTAGATTGTGTATCATCAGCTTCCACAATCGCCTTTAATTCGTCATTGTCGACCAAAGTCTTCGGACGACCGCGAGGTTCATTCTTCAGGTCAAAATTTGCAGAACGGAAGCGAGCAAACCAATAACAGGTGGTGCGTTGGTTCGTAGTGTTAGCTCCGTAAACGTCGTTGATGTTGCGTGCAGCTTGTGCCGCGTTGTTGCCACGATGGTACTCATATTCCATAATTACTCGAATTTTTAACGTATCCATGATGACGAAAAAGATTGAAATGCGATGAAAATGTAAGACTAATCAATAAACAAATGACTACTTTTGGAAAAAGAATTCCATGTTTTTAAAATAAAATTAATTTGAAATTCGAATTCTTAGTCAAACAAAAATTATTTTGATTTGAAATGGCCAGTACTGCAGAACGGCAATTTCATAGGTAAAGACCTATTATAAGGAGTCAGGAGGTCTGTTCAGTACTTTTGGATTTGGGTATACCTTGGTTCAAAATCTTACTTTTTGGAAGCATATGCTTCAGAAAAAGTCAAAAAGTATGACCATATAAATTTCGAAGAGTTCCCTCGATTCCTCATGGATCCTATCATCAGGTCACTATTTTGGTGAAAACAGGACCAACTTGGGATTATACCCTTTGCATCAAATAATAATTTTGAAAATCGGTCCACAGACGGCGGAATTATTGTTGAACATACAAAAAAATATATATACATATATGTACAGCCGAATGTATAACCACCTCCTTTTTGAAATCGGTAAAAAAATGTTACAAATAACATAAGGATTTAAACAGTAATTTTCGTTTTTCAACCATAGCAAAAAATATCGTCGTTTTTTAGTCCTGTAACGTTTTAATTTAGCAATTGAAATCACCTACTGTACTTTTTGCATTTTTTCAATCCATATTTAAGTTGCCTTTCGGGAAATATAAAAATGATGATGCTGATTTAAAACGTCGAAACTAGTGGCGGGCGAAAGCGAAAAATTTAAAATACTTAATAATTTATGCATGTCTAATGTCTATATAAAATAGGTATTGTATAATTCTACTTTTTTTAATGTCCCTCGGTAATAATCATATTTCTATGGCTGTGACAGACGGCGTATGTTTTATAATGTAGTAATTCTGTAATACTGGCAAGGAGGTAAATTGTCTTGAACGAATCACGCTGCATAATGCGCAGTGCACCTGACCAATTTGCCAATTAGTGCGGCCGAGTGCGGCGCCTCCCATACTCCCGCTGGAATCCTGACAGTCATGTTCACTATCCTGCTGCCGACCTTCGTGCTCGGGGTTCAAGGTTTATGCGGTGATTCTGTTCGCTGGTCGCATAATGTCAATATAGATGACGTGTTCGGGATGTGGTACGGGGTCGGCTACACCCAGCACAACCCAGATCTCACTAATAGGCCTAACGAGGTAGGCTGTGTTACCCTATACATCACTGACGCAGACGAAGGTGGTAATTGGCTAGACTGGTCTGTAAGTACTACTTAATCAGCTTAATTTGTAGACGTAATTTTATTAAGCATGACGCACGTGATACTTTGTTATGAATTATGATTGTCGATACGAGTATATAATTTACTGAATAACGCATCATATATTGTCAAGGTTTGTTTACAATTTGTATACTATCAGTGAGCTGCGAGACTGAGCCTTGCTCGGAGTTTTAGTAGAACGTTAAAATAATTGAAAATAAATAAAACATTATAATTAAAAAAGATTTAAATTTTTTTTTAAATGTGGTTCTTTAACCATAAAAATGTTTCACAAGTAACAAACATATTACCTTACCTGTATTATCCCATTTCGCAACTTTACAGATACCCAGAGGGAATTATTCTGATGAGAACTGGAGGTCATATAAGAGTAACCCGTGGTCCGGGAACACTCTAGCAGGCTCCTGGTTCGACATACCACTCAACAGGAAGAGAAGACAAACCAAGGAAAAGAAGGTGCAGGTTCTATGGGACGAAGATGGACATACGCTACAACAGACATACACGTATTATACGGAGGAACCCGGGTTTTGGACTGAGGATGTCGTCCGTCCTTGGGAGAGACTAATGATGTCTAGGGGATTGGGTATGTAATTAATCATTCTTACATTTCAACTAGCTGACCATAGATTAGGGAATTTACCAGGGCGTTTCAGTAACTTCTATCAAGTAATATACCTATATACCTGTACTCTAGTTACATCTGATACGCTTTTCCAAAAAGAAAAAACAATCTAAGATTTTTTTTTACGTATGAAGTCAAATGTTATTAAAATTGTTAAGTATTAAGTAATAATATTATTTAGAACTAGCTGACTTAGTTTGTGTGGAACTATTAATGGAAACAGAACCCTAATAAAGATAAAAGTAGCACAAGTTACTTCTTATATCATCAGCTATCTACCAGTGAAAGCCCGATCAAAATCGGTCCGGCTGTTTCAGAGATTAGCCGGAACAAACAGACAGACAGAAAAACTCTTTAAAATTAATTTTTTGGTGTAGGTACTGTATAGGCCGCGCTATCAGATATTATCATAATATGCATTTATTTCAAAGCTGCTAATTTTAAATTACAAATAGACTTAAACACTTGAATTTTATTAATTTGTATTTACTATGTTAAAGATACTAGTCATAATAATAAAAAAACGTAATTTTATAAATATAACATGACGTACGTATTTTAATTTGCCTTTTTTTCAGAGGTGTGGTATCCAGACGACCCTCCGCGGCATCCAGACGTAATTAAAATACTGAAGTTAACACCACACATGCTAATACTAAACCACTGTTCCGAAGTGGGGAATGGTGGAATATTCTCCCTTATCTTACGAAGGTCCCTATTCAGGGTACAGAGATGGGAGTGGTACCAGTACCAGAGAGAGTTCAACAATTTTGACCTGCCCCGTGTGTATAGACAGTTCGCGATTTGTTCTGGAAACTTCCGATGCCATTCTAATACACTTTTATATGTTATCGCCATTTTGATTTTGAGATTTTGTAAACTTGCCTGAAAATTGTACCTACCTTAGTATCTACATAAGTTTTATATTGAGAATAAATATGTGTTAAATTGCTTGACCTTTTTTGTTTTTTTTTCTTTCTTGACCCGAATTCTCAAACAGTCAGAGAGCTGAACCAATTTTGATCTAGATTTTTTCTTCACAGCGACAAACACGTCGAACTTATAACGTTATCGAACCAAAAGTTTTTAATTATATTAATAACTGACACCTGAGGACGTACTAAGGCGGGTCAATGAGTCCGTGACTTTTTGAATTTCTAACCTCCTTACTGAAAAAGCAACACTACTCCTGTCAACAGGCATCTATCAGTTGACTCCTATCAAAATTTGAACTTGCTGCGTCAGTTAGTTTGTGTTTTACAGCTATCTTTATCAGACTATCCAGTAACTTAAGGAAACAATGGAAAAAAGTGAATTTCGTGTGCTTATTAAGCATTATTTTTTGCGAAAAAAACCCATTACCGAGACCAAGGCTAAGCTTGATAAATACTATGGGGACTCTGCACCATCGATTTCAATGGTAAAAAAGTGGTTTACTGAATTTCGTTGTGGCCTTACAAGCACTGAAGATGCCGAACGTCCTGGACGCCCAGTTGAGGTCTCTACACCCGAAACAATCGAAAAAATTCACGATATGGTGTTGGCCGACCGAAGATTGAAAGTGCAAGAGATTGTGGAAGCCATAGGCATCTCGCATGGCTCAGTGGTTTCAATTTGGAATGATCACTTGGTCATGAGAAAGCTTTCCGCAAGATGGGTGCCGCGTTTGCTCACAGTCGACCACAAACACAATCGTGTAACAACTTCACAGGAAGGTTTGGCGTTGTTTAATCACAATATGGAGGAGTTTTTTAACCGTGGACGAAACATGGATCCATCACAATACACCAGAGACCAAACAACAGTCAAAACAGTGTGTTTCTAAGGGTGAATCGGCGCCAAAGAAGGCCAAGGTGGGTTTGTCAGCCAATAAAGTTATGGCGACTGTTTTTTGGGATGCACGTGGGATAATCCACATTGACTATCTTCAAAAGGGAAGAACAATTAATGGGGAATATTATGCCAACTTATTGGACCGCTTCAATGAGGATTTGAAAAAAAAACGACCTCATTTGGCCAAGAAAAAAGTTCTTTTTCACTAAGACAATGCAAGGGTGCACACATGTGCAGTTGCCATGGCAAAAATCCATGAATTGGGCTATGAATTGCTCCCACATCCACCCTATTCTCAAGATTTGGCTCCGAGTGACTACTTCTTGTTCCCAAACCTGTAAAAATGGCTCGGTGGAAAAAGATTTGACTCCAATGATGAAGTCATCTCGCAAACAAGGCCTATTTTGAGGACCTCGACAAATCATATTTTTTGGAAGGGATAAAAAAATTGGAGAAGCGTTGGACAAAGTGTATAGAGCTCAAGGGGGACTACGTTGAAAAATAAAATGATTTATTTATCAAAAAATCTGTGTTTTATTCCAAAAGTCACGGACTTATTGACCCGCCCTCGTATTCACCTGGTATGGTATATCAATCAATCAATTACATGGTTATAATGAAACGTAACTGGTCGCTGTCTGTACATGGAAGATAATTATAATAAGAGGAAAAAATACTATTGCACTCGGCTTTATGAGCGAAATAGAATCCAAAACAATGATTTTTAGAATTTTTGTCTCTTTGTTTGTACGCGATAATCTCAGAAACTACTGAACGGATTTTGATGAATTTTGGTATGATAGTATTTAGACTCCGGATTAAGACATACTTAAGTACTTAAGGTACTTTTTATCGCAGCAAAAGGCATTAACAACGATAACTAGGTATTGTATTTAAGTAGTCTTTTATAAACAACTATTCTTGCGGTTCCTCTTTCTCATAGGTAGGTAGGTGTAATGACATTTATTGAAGGAAATATCAAATTTCAAGTTCTTCCTCCAAACTTTCAAACTTCCAAACCAAACAGCAACTGTTTGGATTTTTCGTTTCGTAGTTCCAGTGATCCAGTTCGTGTTACTTGTCAGTAGTTTTGTAACATACCTAATGCTATTTATTATACTAATCCAATAATAACGTATTGAGTCGATGTGTATATCAACAACAGCTGTTTCTTGCAGTAGGTAGGTATTTAAATTCATATGACTCGTTATGCATCCATTCGTTGATTAAAGTTTACTTTTTTTTTATAATTAGAATTGTTGTAATTGTGTGATTAACAAAATTCGTTTGTAGTAATCGATCGATTTGTTTACCTGCTTATAATTTCGGTTCTGCGTTCAGTTTTGTTCAATTTCAAAATATAAAAATGGCGAACAGTAGTTGAGGAATTAAGCACAGTTTTTTTTGTTACACAAGTCACTTATTTTAAAACTTTGCACTATTACAATTTATATTTCACCAAATATGAACTGAAATAATATTTTTTTTGCACTTTGTTTTGTATTACGAGCATTTATTTTAATTTTAATTCACAAAATAAGCGGAGCCGATGTGTCTACTTTGACGGTTCTCTGACAACCGTGTTCACAAATGTGTTCCGATGAAGTAGAAAATGTTTAAAATATTTTCGTACACGAAACTTTAAAGATATATAAGGTTTAGAAGTCGAGCTTAGGAGATACCGAATGCCGATATTGAAAAGTTGTAAAGTCTAGGGCACTTCGCATGGCCTTATAGTAAATAGTCATACTCAATAGGTATAAGGTGACAACCCTATGACCTGCAATTAAATGTTTAATTTGTCGTTTCATACGTAGTTTTTAAAGATTTCATGTGCGCAATTGTTTATTGAGTACCTAAAGATGTCTGTAAAATTCAATAGTGATAAAAAAATACTGCCTAGCCATCAAATAAATGATGCAAAATCAACACATAATCGTCAAGTTTTGGCAGTCCTATTGTAAGTGTATTTTACATTGTTTATGAAGTCCAACTGACTGCCAGTTAAGAAACGTAATAAGAAATAGATTATATGCATAATAAGATTATAAAACATATCCTGTCAACTTGATATAGATTACAGTTTACTTCTTGTCCTTTTCTTTATTATTTCTTTTTTTTTGTCTACACCACCTAAACAATGGTTTCGTTCGACCGGCTACCTTTGTTTCTTTGAAAATACTTTTTCTCCCTCAATTTTCAACTTTTGAAGGCATTAGGATGTGTAATAACAAATAATGTTTGACAAAAAAGAGTTATTAGTTGTCATTTCTATGTTTTCTGTAAAAAACATGGAATATTCGAAAGATTCAGTCATATAACAGATTCTGAGTTCCGGACGCAGCCAGACGAGGTTTATTTTTTATTTTTATTTTATTTGGAACAACAACATCCATCATTCTTAATATAATTAAAAGTACGTATTACAATTATTGTAAATAAGGCCAATAACAGTTATTCACATGTTACAAAATGTAAGGTGCTTTTACAAACATTGAAGTTTTTATAAATTGGTCCAATAAATTTATTATACAATCTATAATTGCGCTAATAAATAGTAAAAAAGTTACAGTAATAAACAACAGATAAGTAATTTTAATAAAGAACAATTAAGTAAATATGTGTATTACTAACGGCCGCACTCAGAGACATTTAATGCTTAATTAGGGTTTCACTTAGTGCAGACTTTGACAGAAACTGTATGGACTTTCTGTCAAAACCTCTACTGAGTAGCTCTTTAAGTAAGCATTAAATGTCTCTGAGTGCGGCCGTTAGACACTAAAGGATGGTTCAGTGTGTACACTATGTTGTGTGTGAGTGTGTGTAATAATATAATATGTATATGATATATTATTAATACGTACATATAATAATAAATTATATTATATATATATTATAGATAAAATAAAAATAAAATGTAAATTACTTTATGCTATACAAAAATACTAATCTTATATGGTAGTAGGGTAGGTAGGTTAGGTGGGTAGGTTGGTCGTTGTTTGGTTTTATCCCTTATATGTAGGTTTTATGACAAACCAAAAACAAAAAAAAAGATACCCATGAAGACAGACTCATGAGCTAGCAAACTTGTTGTTTTGACTTTAGACTTGAATAACTTTTTTGAGGTTATGAAAAGATCTACGTGAGGATAATTATTGTTAAAAGTATGCAAAATTCTAGTTAGAACACAGTTTTTACCGTAGTTAGTGTGTTGGAATGGGATGTGAAACAAGGACGTATGGCGTGCTCTACGGCGTGGTACGTTAAATAAAATAAGTTTAATCTCGCTGTAATAATTCAGTCACTTAATGATTTCACTGTGAGGAAAATTTTCTTGTCGTCGGCATAAAGTATGCGTATCTCAGAGTTTTCACACGTTGATAATAATTAGCTTTGTATTAAAATGATTAGCTGAGGCATAAAGATTAGACGAGCAAAAGAAACACTAGGTAACACTTCAACAAAATAGTTTATTAAACTTTTTAAACACTTGTGTTCTGTTCGCTGGTTGGAATCCGAATGTCGCCTCTTCCGCCTTCCCGGCATTACCACTAGTCTTCCCACTAAAACCAAAAATATTATCAATTCGGAAACGGATGTAATATCGTACAAAATAAATTCATAATAAGTACTTCCGGTTTCATTTTAAGAAAATAAAGGAGATACGAATAAAAAACCTGAAGATAAATCAAGACCAATTCCATAACAGCAAATAAAGCTAATTTTACAACATTTCATGTATCAATAATAATGAAGATATATTTTAATATGATTTGCTAAATCTAACAGTGTAGTGGGCCACATAGTTTTAAAAATATAGTACTGGTTCCAACTTATTAAAATATTACAATAATAAATTATTAAGTAATCTGCAAAACTTACAGTAAAATAAAGGTACTAAATGTAATCAATAGCGAGCGAGAGAAACAAGCGAGCCGAATTTTTTGCGTATTTTTTTTTATGGAAACCTCGAAATATATTTAAAAAAAATGACTGGTCATCAAATCATGAGCGGAGTTCCGCGAGAGTAACACATTAAAAACACTGAGTGGTAATAAATTTATATAAGAGTAGACACACATGATACGAGGGCGGCACTGAAAATTTCGGGAATCAAGGAAGTAACACAACATTACTATTTAAAAATGTATTTATTGCTTTTCGAAGTATTCTCCGCGAAATTTGACACATTTTTCCATACGATGGAAATTCCAATCATTGAAGCAACCATTCCATTCGGAAGTTGGGGTCTCCAAAATGGCCGTTTTGTAGGCGTCCACAGCTTCTTCAGGTGATGAAAATCTTTGACCACGCAATTTATTCTTTATTTTAGGGAAAGTATAGAAATCATTAGGGCTTAGGTCGGGGCTGTACGGCGGATGGTCTAATAATTCTATGATTTCTTGCTCTAAAAACTCTTTTGTTCTGTGCGCGGTGTGAGAACTCGCATTGTGATGGAGGATGATGCGGCGGTTGCAGTTCTCTTTACGGAGTTCAGAAACGACCTGTGGCAAACAAATGTTAGCATACCATTCTTCATTAACCGTTCTTTGTCCCTCAAGAGGAATAGTCGCAACATGGCCGGTTTTGGAGACAAAGGTGGCCACCATTTTTTTTGCAACACTCCGTGAACGAACAATTTTTGTTGGCTTTAACTCATTTTCGAACACCCAAACTCGTGACTGGTTTTTTGTTTCGGGTTCGTACGCGTATATCCAGGATTCGTCACCTGATACGATGTTGTATACAGCATTTGAGGATCCTGCGTGGAATCTTTCGAGAGTTCTGACGCACCAAGTAACGCTAGCCGCTTTTTGCTCTTCACAGAGCAAATGCGGTATCCATCGGAAAAACAACTTTTTTACACCTAATTGTTCATGCAAGATTATTTGTATTTGACTCATGCCAATGTCTAAAGTTGCCTGAATTTCGCGGTATATCACTAGTCGATCTTCCTCAATCAGCTTACGCACAGCATCAACGTTTTCTTGGGTGACTGCAGTTTTTGGATGACCTTGACGGGGATCATCACTGAGCTTGACACGTCTACGTTGAAATTCAGCAAACCAGCGATAAATTGTGGTTTTGGATGGGGTTTCATCACCAAATACAGAAATCATCCGGTCAACACACTGTTTTTGTGTTAAACCACTTCGAAAGTCATAATAAATCATCGCTCTAGAATTTTCTCGAGTCAATTCCATTTTCTCAACGACTAAACAAGTTTGACAAGACCTTGTGACAAGACCGAGAATCTTTTTTTAAATAAATAAACGGTATTCTATTTTTAAAACCAAGGAGTTTTCAACTAAAAAGATTTTAATATGACAGGAACAGTGGAAATATTCCATTCCAGATACTTTTAGTGCAGCCTATGTAATCTATAAGTTTTTCTACGTGTTTTTCTAGTTTCTATGTTCATGGGCATTATAAATTATAGTATTATGATTTTCCTATCGGGAAATACGGGCTAAGAGTGAGACTGTGTAATATAAAGATAATGTTTAACGATTTTTTCTTTTACACGTTCGGGCGCCTTCCCTGGCGGGCGGGCGGGCGTTCCTGTAGCCCAGGGGTAATATAATTGATACGGCTGATACAGAACTAAATACGTAAATATAGTATTTAATATATATATCTTCGATTATATTTTGCGAAATGAATAAAACTAAAAGACGTATCAAAAATCGTCCACATTCTGGCGTATCGACAGATGTGCCCAATGTAGATTTCTAAAAAGCTTGTGGTTTAAAAAACAGTACGAAAAGGTGTTGTTTTTAATGGATTATTGTAAAACAGTACATCCTTTTATGCGTAGAAAATAAGAAATTTAAAATTTGAATGATTTATTTTTTAATTATCTCACGAAATATTCGTCTGTAAAGTGCGAATTTGGCCGCCCTCTGAATTTGACGCCCGGGGCATGGGCCCCGGCTGCATAGATCCGGGGCTCATGTCAATGTAAAGACATTCATTTTCTTCAACATTACATTCATTAGAATGACCTATTGACCTATTGTGTCGTTTACGTTTCTATAAAATTTTAGTAGCGCATTAAAGTTTTACAAGCAGTACAAAACAATCGCCGACTATTGTCAGCGGACAAATTAATGTCGAAGTATAAAAAGTCCCCCAAACGCGAGACGTGTGAACACAGCGACAAACGATAACGGGAGTCGGTACTGTACCGGCACCGCACGGAAGTTTGTGCGAGTGCCCAGGTCGCGCGTCGCTGGTACGGCCGGTCCTGACGACAGGACGGGACGGGGGACTTTAGTCCGTGCAAAGCGTTTAAACGCAGTACTCATGCCCCTCGAAATCGATTCTAAAACGCTAGTAGCAGCTATTAAAAAACGTACCCAACTATACGATTGGAACACAAAGGGGTACAAGGATCGAGTTTTAAAGAAAAAGTTGTGGATTGAAGTATGTGAGGAAGTTTTTACTCCTACTGTTTGGGAGTCGCTACCCAAACACGCTCAAGGTCGATACGGTAAGTGTTATTTTAATTTTATTTTATTTCATTTGGTTAAAAGTATGTATAATATAATCTTATTACATTCTGCAATATCTAATCCACTGATGTTTGTAGAAACCGAAGTACATAAGAGGTGGATAAGCTTTAGACATTGCTTTAGAAGAGAACTAATGAAGCAGAATACATTGCTGTCTGGTGGTGCAGTTAACAAGAAAAGAAGAAAATATGTTTACTTTGATGACCTTTTATTCTTATTGCCTTTATTTAATAAAATTGATAAAGAGTGGACATCATACAACGAAGGGGAAATAAATGATTTTGCCCTCAAACTCGACCCTAACACATTGATATCAGAGGTCAAAAAACGAACTCCTTTATACGACTCGTCTATACCCGAATATAACGATCGAGATTTGAAAAAAAAATTATGGATTGAAGTGTGCCGGAAGATTTTCACTACTACCGTTTGGGAATCACTGTCTAAAAAGGAGCAAGATGAATACGGTATGTGTATCATTTAAGTATTAGATTTTTAGGGTTTCGTAGTTCACATCTCGAAACCCATATGGTTTCGTCATGTCCGTCCGTCCGTCACTACCACCAATGTACCAATATTGTACATGTTTACTTATTATTTCGTTATTTTGTACGAAATTTTCCAAGTAAGCGCATTTTACAAGTTAAGTCTAACTCCTGAACTAACAGATTTATAAAACCCGTTGTAGTTTTCATTCAAAGCTCATCACATGGACTACCATCATGAATTTTTAAGATTTTTCGAGGCAGCCAGAGGTGGGGGGGAAGGGGAATTTTATATGTGCTTTAAAGTTGAATATCTCGCAAACTGATACCTAAATCGCGGATCAAAACGTTATAAAATCGTTAAATAAAATCGTAAAATCGTTTTAATAAAATAAAATCGTTTCAGCAACCTCTCAATGTTTTAAAAGACCTATCTAATTATACCACACACTATTCGGGGTAGTACTACTTACTATACACTACACTATACGCGGGTAGACGCGATAAAAAAATATCCCGAATTTATTATATTTTTCGTGATGTTATTTTAGCACTTTGTCGACGTAGTAAATACACAACATATCCATGCAAAGGTAATTTTTCTAACATTAACCGTTTGGACGGTAAGTCGAAGACGGACGGACGGATGGATATACATATCGAAACCCTATGGATTCCGAGTCTTGAACCACCGAACCCTGAAAAAGTTTTGGGAAAAGTGAAGACATTAATGCCAATTTTAGGTCCAAATTAAAGATTTGGTTCAGTGCTTACTCTAGTGATAAAGTACTTTTCGTATTTAATAATTGTTTTCTTAAATAAGGCTGTTTAGGTTTTAACATTGTAGTGAAAATTAATCGTATTTTTAACCGACTTCCAAAAAATGAGGCAGTTATACGTTCGTATATTTTTTTATATGTTCAACGAAAATTCCACCGTCTGTGGACCTATTCTCAAAATTGATTTTTGATGTAAAGGGTATAATTCGAAGTTGATCCCGTTGTCACCAATATTAACAAAAAGGAAAATTTTGTGCCAAGGGTACAGAGGGGACAAATTACAGTTTTTTGTTGCGTGTAATTTTGTGACTTTTTTTACACCAATTTAAGAACGTGGTTTTTAAATACGTGCTAATTAATAAAAAAGTTATTTCATTACAATCGAAGACAGTTCCAAGCATATGCTACCAAAAAGTAAGATTTTGCTCCAGGGTTACCCTGGATCCAAAAGCACTGAATAGAACTCCGTAGTTTTTAAAGTTTGGAAATTTCGGCATTGTTTAAAGAACTGCAAGCATATGCCATTATGTAACTTACAGTAATCATCATCATTATGTTATATACAATACCTAATGGAAGCTTGGCGCGTATTCAATTACACAATCGAACGCTTATTTTGAACTTCCTTAAAATGTGTTAGTAAAATAATATAATAATTATGACTAAAAGGGAAAAATTATTATTTTAGATAAAAAATATAATTAATTAAAAATCAGTTATATATATTCATATACACTATTTTTAACAATAGTTAAAAATAGTAAAAGTTAGGCTTGTAAGATCCCGCGATTTGTAACGGCGGTACGCATGAAAAAAGTTCCGCGAAAGTTTGTTAAAAATTGTTATCAAAAATGTCCAATTCTGGACTATCTAATCCTGGAAAGATATGGCCACATTTAGACGAGAACGTGTGCTCTAAGCCTCATCAGAATATTTTGGAGTTTCTCCGAGCATCTCTGGACTCTGGCTAAAGAAGCGGCTGAAATATATATGAATGTGGTGCGTGCTGCGATCGATGACGATGGCCGCGGGCATGTATTCAAAATGAAATATTGTAAATAAAAATAAATTGTACGTTTAATTGCCTTTCATTACATATACTTATAATTTCTAAATCATTATCTAAACGTGTATCAATTAATACATTAACCCCCTTACTAATAAAAATATTTACACAATGGATAAGCAATACAATTTTTTGGCCTTGTCTGTCAAGCGACTTTTACCACGTATCAGATAAGGACAAAACATTGTATTGCCATATCCACTGTTTAAATATTTTTATTACTAAGGCGGTATAAGTATTTGATAAATCACAGAACTTACGACCTTATTTGTTGCATTTTCTTCAATAGCAATGATGAAAAACTACAAAGTAGTAAGTAGATATGTACTTGATAGATTGTTAACAAATATGAGTTGTTGCCTGCGTCGTCGTACGAGCAAAAATAATCATATATTTTTGATTTCAAACTTCGCCGTCGAAATTATCGAATGCATCTTGACTAAAGGCTCAGGTCGTGTAACATATTAAAATTAATGTAAAATACTTATTAAAGTGGAAATAGTGCAATAAGTCCTGTGTATTATTACCATTCATTAATGTTACATGAATATTAAATCATGTAACTTTTTCCATAACTCTTATGATATTTATACTTATATCTTTGCAGTATATGAAGTACAGAAAAAGTGGCGAAACTTGAGACATTGCTTTCGAAGAGGACTTAATGCAACACAGAAAGGATTGTCTGATGTAAACAAACAGAAAAAAAAGAAATATTTTCTTTATGATGAACTTGAATTTCTGTTGCCTTTTAGCAAAATTAGAAAGACACAATGTGAATACGACAACATATCTATTGAAAGCAATTCTCGTGGAGACAGTAGCGCGGAAATGTCAGACAACTACAAAGAAGAAATGATAACTATACTCCCAGAGGAAAATCAAAATGAAAATCCCAAAGAATTGGAGAACGGACACCAAAACGACGACGAATTATTTTTACGTTCACTAATCCCGTACATGAATGACATTCCTGGGGATAAAAAATTAGAATTAAGGATGGAAATCATAAAATTAATTTTACATTTTAAGAAATCGTTACACAAAAACAGTTCTGTTTTAAATAATTTGTGTATGATGTCCAGTGTGAAAATTGAACCAGAGTAAATAGCAATACAATTATATAGGTACGTCAATAATGCGAGCCTAATTAGGTAAGTTATTGATTGTACTGTAGGTTCTTGGTGGAAATTCATGTTTCACAGTAATAACACACAGGACTTCTTGCACTATTTCCACTTTAATAAGTATTTTACATTAATTTTAATATATTACACGACCGGTTTCGACAAGACATCATCAGGTGTCTACCACCTACATACACCTGATGATGTCTTGTCGAAACCGGTCGTGTAATATATTAAAATTAATGTAAAATACTTATTAATGTGGAAATAGTACAAGAAGTCCTGTGTGTTATTACTGTATAATTAGGTAAGTTTATAATATTGGACCTATCCAGCGTTCAAATATTGCCTTAGTTATGAAAACAATAATTACTGAATACGAAAAGTACTTTATCACTAGAGTAAGCACTGAACTGAAAGATGTTTCTTTAATTTCGGCCTAAAATTAGCGATAATGTCTTTTCGGTTTTCCCAAAACCGTCCCTTTTTTTTAAATCATCTTTATCTATGGACATATAATGTGAAATGTAAATATATCTACCACATTTACATAGACGTGCAAGTGAGCATTTAAATGACTATCAAGTCTCATGCTTTCATCAATTTTATTTAACAATTATCAAGTTCAATTGTAGGTATTGAATGTAGCTGTCATTTGTCTCAGTTCCTGTCTTTATTTAAATCATAATACAAGCCTTGATTATGACGGATGAGGACGAGGTAATTAGGGTAAATCCTGGTGACTTGACCTTTTAATTGCGGGCCGCGACTTAGATCACCGGTGTGGCAACCGCGGATGTGTCCCGTGACACAGACGAGGTTAAGACTAGACAGGAACTCACGAATTACAATAATTGTTAATTAACCTATGGTCGCGTCCGTTTGTTTGGGTGAATGGTGATGAAATGTGGGAAAGAAGTTTGCGGTGCCCATGGTACACGTGGTTCGCAGTAGGTACTGGATGTTATATAATTACTAGCTGTATCGAACAGACGTTGTTCTGTCTTAACTATGAACTGAAATAAATAAATAACTACCTAAACATACACCGGCAGTTTTTACACCTACAACTACACCTGCAACCTACACCTACAAACTACATAGGTGTACTAACCCTAGTACCTACATCATCAACTACCTACACCAAACTACAACTACTATCAACATCTACAACCAACACCTACACCTACTACACCTACACCTACTACACCTACACCTAGAACCTACATTCACTACCCAGTACTCCTATAACCTGCAGGTGATATGTGAAAGAGTTATCGTTCACTAAGGATTGAAGATTATTACAGTACATTAGTACCTAGAAGGGTAATATTAGAAGGGTAAAAATTAAGGATTATGTGTAGTTTGTAATGCCAAATCATCCTACTTACTACTATTATAAATATGAATGTTGGTGTGGATGGATGGATGTTTGTTATTCTTTCACGCAAAAACTAGGTACTAAACGAATTTTCATGAAAATTGATATCGTAGTAGTTTGAACTCTGGATTAACATCTACATTTTATCCCGAAAAAGTACAATGCTCTCGTGGGATACTGTATCTGTGCGGACGAAGACGCGGGCAAAATGTAGTAAATTGATAAAGATAAAAATTGTGGTGGGTCACCCTTATTACTTGGGAGTTAGGAACATGAAAAATAGCTGAAAACTTATTCTCATACCTACCGAATACAGTTGCAAAATTTCATAAAATCAGTCAAGCCAACGATAATCTTATTATGTTCGGCTTCCCTTATGAATATTACTTTTTTATTATTTAATTATTATTTAATTTAATATTAGTTTTTAAAATACAGAATTGGTTCGTCACATAGTGTTAGCGCAATTTTTTGGGTGCATTGGTCGCAAAATATTGTTTTGGTTTAGTACCGTATTTCAAAAAATAATATATTATATAATATACATAAGGGAAGCCGGCTTGTATGCACGTCTCACCTGTTGTAGGACTAAGAAAGTAAATTAAGTTTATGAATTTCTTTTCTGATTTTAGAGCAATTTTGAATCATATCATAGTTCGAACTCCGTGGCCTAGTGGGTAGACCGTTTGATTTGCACTCGAGAGAGTGCAGGTTCGATTCCCAGGTTGTGGCGTGTACCAATGAGACATTTTCAGATCTCAAGTACATTATACGGACGCTCTAACTCAATTTTGAATCATATCATAGTTCGAGCTCCGTGGCCTAGTGGGTAGACCGTTTGATTTGCACTCGAGAGAGTGCAGGTTCGATTCCCAGGTTATGGCGTGTACCAATGAGACATTCTCAGATCTCAAGTACATTATACGGACGCTCTAACGGTGAAGGAAAACATCGCGAGGAAACCCCATTGTTTTTGTGTTTGGCCCCAGACGTATTGACCAGTCATTCCTCTGGACTAGGCTGACTGTGTTGTGAGAATGCCGCATGTGCTTGGGCAACCATACGACATTTAAAAACCAACTGTCCCATGCACTACAGTATTTCAAGAGTGGTTACTTCGCTCGGAGAATACTGTATAAATCATCCAATAACGGATGAAAAAGGCCCAAGTTTTTTCTTTATAGTTCGAAAAGTGGCACCTTAAAATATATACTTAGGTCTATCTCTAGATGATCTCTATATTAATTTTATAGTTTTATGTTAAAATTTGTTAACGGTCATAATACTTAGGTTTGGTTACATATAATATTTTCTGTTAACATTCTGTTAGGTATCGGTTAAAATTATGTTATAAACTTATTAAAAGTGCCTTGTGGTTCTGCATAATGTAAATAAAATAATTCTATTTCGCTTTGTTTTTGCAGATTCATTCCTTCTCATATTTAGCTTAAAAGAATAAGTGAGTTTTTGTATCGTAACTTCAACTCATAGAAAATAATTTGTAACAATAATGACTTACACAGCTTTGCCTCTGGACTGTCCTAAACGAGCAGTTAATTAGTTTACATCCCACTGTCATAGTGCCCGCAGTCACACGCCACCAGCTACATCCATCACGCGACATTCTCTGCGGTAAAAAACACAGGGAAAAAGAAAAGAGAAAGTAATCGAAATTATGTTTTCGTTGTTGTATATTATATTTTTTTGTTCGATTAGTGCGAACAGTGCGAAATACCAACGCTACGGAGAGACCACACAATATCCAAGCTATACAACAATCGCCAACCTGTACAATCAAAATCAGTATGGATACAAATCAAGTTACGGGAGTGATATATCGCCATTTCCCGAAGCGACCAGATATCCGAATTACAACCCTGGATACTCAACTGTAAAACCCGACAGCAGTTTACAATCCGGATTGCTCCCGAGCTACAATAGTCGGGTAACCCCCCCATATGGATATGGGCAGAGCAACTTCGGATACGGACAGAATACTGGCAGCTACGGGGCGAACTACGGCTCGAGGTACAACCAGGATTATTCTCAGACCTATGGCCAGGGGTACACATCGTACGAGACCCCGTTCATGAAATACAACAGGGACTACTGCGTGAACAGGTCCCCTCAGACCGGGATCTGGGTGGACAGCCTGAAGGGTATGTGGTACGGAGTGGAGTTCATACAGCATCTGGCTGGAGACGCGAGAGTCGACTACGTGCAGAGTTGCATCGTGATACACATCTCGGAGCCTTTGGACCGGGTATGTTTACATTTTTTGTTTGTAGATATAGCTGATTGTGTTATTTTAATAAAATATCTGTTAATTGTAGTTTTGTGATGGCAATAAGGCCTACCCCAATGTCTGCCTGCATGTTAAGGTAAGTAGTGTTCTAATAATTTATATATTTAGTTGATATTTAAATGTTCAACATGGCCAGATCAGACTATTTTTGGCCTTGAAATAATTGTGGAAGATCAGGGATGGAAAGGGTAAGAAATATTGGAGGTGATGTTATTTTTTCCAGTTCATAGTTAAGATAACAACGTGTGTCCGGACAACTAGTATTAAATAAAAATGCATTACAATAATCAAGTGGTCAGACGCAGATTTGAATTTTTGAAGTGATGTCTTCTCTAGGCGCTTTTCTGTTAAATTGTAAATTCGTAGATTTAGGCTAAACTTTAAATTAATATGCATTTGTTCTATTTGTTGGTTTATTTTAGCGCTTAAAAGTCTTTTATTTTCGATTAATTTAGCAAGTTTTGAAAATTATAAGATCCGTAGTTTTAGAGATAAAAATTTAATAAAATATTGTACAGAAATTCTGCTATGTTGACGTTTCTGTGACGTTTGACGTTTCGTTTTCCATTGCCTTCTGTCAAAAAACTTTGCAGTGCTTTAATTTACCTACGTAAAAGTTGTAACACGGCCTTACGAAAACCTGGCGCAACGATAACTTTTGTATAGTTTTGCCGAGGTTGAGCACTGTTTTCAGCTCATAAGTTCCGAGAAATTGGCAATGTCACAACTCTCCTGTGTCACAACACTCTCCCCTACTACCTACGGAATTCTAAAAATGGGTTAGTTTAGGTTAGAACATTTTTTATACGTTAAACAAGTCTTTAAATATGAAAAAGAACAGGAGGTGATAAATCATTACTTTTAATAGATCAACTTCAAACTATAAGGGTTCCTTTTTCCTTCTAGTTACTACGGAATTATAAAAATGGGTAAGGTTAAGTTAAAACATTTTTATTAGGTTCAAAACGTCTTTAAATATGAAAAAAAAACAGAGTGTCATAAATCATTACTTTTAATAGATAATAGAACTTTGAATATAAAAAAAAACGAAGTTGATAGTATTACTCCCAACCACCTCACTATATAGATATATAAATTAGGTAGGGTCTAAATTTTTTAAGCAGTCTGTCTTCACTAAACATAGCAAAAGTTCTGTATAAGTACATTGCCATTTTACGCCATGCGTAGGAACTATTTAGTAATCTGTGTTACTGTGAGAAAAAAAAAACACAAAATTATTTCAGATATATAATGCTTAGTTATATATTACCTTTTGCTCAGTAACCAAAATGTAGAATATACCCAGATGCAATCGCTATTAATTAGCAAATAGTCTATCTATATAAAAAATCGGTTGTCTGTAAAGTCGGTTTACTGACGATAGTTGAACGTGACAACGTCATGTTTATAGTGCGCGCGGAACTAATTGGCCGCGCCTTAGGTAGGCGTGTTTCCGCCGCAAAGTCCGGCGCCGAACTGAGTAATAACATCAAGCGGCCCCACCTCTCTGTCCCACCGCTCATATACCTAAGGCGCGGCTAGCTGAGGTAACGGCAATGCGCCATATTTAGCGAGGTAACGCTGGTAACAGGTAACGCAGAGTCATGTTTTTTCGTGCGTGCAGCCGGCTCCATCAAATTATAAGACATTATCACGTCAATAAAAATGAATTATTCAAATGTTACATGATTAACATTTCCTGACTAATCGCACTATGCATAGACACCCTCACACTGCCGTACAACGCATAGGCTTTGAATCGAATATTGATTACTCTCCTAGAATATCTATTACTAGCATTTGCGCGCGGCTCTGCGTAAATACAGTATCCCACGGGAACGCTGTACTTTTTCGGGATAAAAAGTTGTCTATGTGTTAATCCAGAGCTCAAACTACTACCATACCAAATTTCATCAAAATCCGTTCAGTGGCTTTTGTGTCAAAGTCAAAGTCAAAGTCAAAATTTTTAATTCAAAATAGGTATTATCATACACTTTCTGAACGTCGATCTACATGATGCCTACCACCAGTTCGGGAACTAGCCCGGCGAGAAGAACCGGCGTAAGAAACTCGCGCGGGGCCATCTTTTATCAAAAAGATGGAAAATTGTTCTTTTAAAATATAAAAAAGGCATATATAACAATGTTATGTCTAGAACTACATAACAAGAGTACAATAATATATGTAATTTAGAAGTAGCCATGCAGGGGGTCACCTCATTCCCAAGGTGTGCTATCATTCATAAAATCATTAACTTTATAATAGGCTTTAGCACACAAACGTTCTTTAACTACTTTTTTAAATTTATTGATTGAAAAATTTTGAACGCTTTCTGGGATCTTATTGTATAGGCGTATACACTGGCCTTTGAACGAGTTCTTTACTTTACTAAGTCTAGTCACTGGTACATCAAGCTTATGCTTATTGCGGGTATTTCTATTGTGGTTGTCACTTTTCTTTTTGAATAGGTTTAATTTTTTTTTAATAATAGTGTGAAATAGTAACAAACATACATCCATCCATCCATCCATCTTCACAAACTTTCACATTTATAATTATTAGTAGGATTGTTTTAAGAGCATTCTGTATATTTAGCCAGACTTCTGTTTCACCTGTAATAATTGAAAGTAAAACAAGATTGAAGTTAAATCGTCAATTTGCTGGGAATTGGTTAACAATGTCAATTAGTACTCACGTCCATATTGCAACCGATTCTGCTACTATTGTAGAGCTAAAAACACTTCCAGCTACAGGTCTGCGTTCCGTACTATCAATAGCACAAAATTATCTGTGCTTGTCCATACTACGCAAATAGATTTAGGGAAAATAAACTATCCTCTATCTCCTTGAAAATATTCTCATTTTCCTGCACAATATTGTACCAATGTTTTGAATATGCTTTTAGTATTTACTGTCTGGTTCTGTTTCACTTATTTACTTACTTTTAAAGTAATTAAAGTAGATTGCTATTTACTATCAAGGTAATTTGAGAAATCGTCAAAACCACGATTCTTCGTGGTGTTGACGAGTCTTTGCGCTACCGCTATCGCCGGTTTCGTGGTCAGAACTTATTCCGGTTGTATTAAAAAGACAAATGCTATGCGCTCAGTGCTGACGTCATATTTACTATCTTTGATACAGTTCAATTGTTCAAAAATCGATTTCGATCAGATATACAAAGCTATGATGATGTCACAGAATTTTCGAACTGTGCGGAGCCTCTGAACGTTCCTAAGGCTAAGGGTCAAACGATGATATCGCCCAAAGTGAGTCAGGAGCGCGCGCGCATCGACTGTGGCTCAGTCGGTCGTAGTGTTTACTCAAGTGCAAAAGGAAAAAATATATTCCGTAATCCTCGAGTGAATATGTGAATGCAATTAAATCCAAATATGAAAATACATCGCGAACTCTTTGGATTGTTGTGGATGTTTTCTCTAGTTTCGGTTCGAGGAGATGCCGTTTTGAATTCGACCGATCAAAATGCCACAGTGTTGTGTGAGAGGTACCACGACTATGACAGTTTTGACATCCGGACTGTGCTGGGCAAGTGGGAGGCGGTGGAACTGTACACGCATTTGAGCCGGGAGGGCCCAAAGACCTTCAAGAGTTGCCCAAAAGGCACCTTGTGGGAGTCCGACGATTTTCCGCACTCGACGTATGGGGTATGCCTTTGAAATAACTAGTTATGCAACATAATATGATAGACAGAATTAAAGTGCTTAGAACATTAAAAATAACATAACATTTCCAACATTTTGCATTCGATGTTGAATTGTTAATTGTATGAAATAAGTATGAATTAATAGTTCGAACTTCAGGGATTCAAATTATGTAAGTTGTTGCACAGTTGTTTACAAGCTCTTAGATAGAAATACTTTTTATGGCTTTTGTATACAAGACATTTTCCGCATTATGCAGCATTAAGTACTTAATATTATTGCACAACAATAGACCAATGATGCAGACAACTTGACATTCTTTCACAAGGTATATTGGGCCGGTTGACCATTTCACATTGCGAAGATGATATTATGTTTATACTTAACACCTCCCTATTTAGCCATTCGACGAGAACGAATATAACGACTTGGATGAAAATAAAAAGAACTGTGGGAATCACAAAACTAAGTAACAATGGAAATGGAGATTAAAAATACAATATGAAATATATACATAAATATATACATACACAAAATATATACATACATAATTGCGACATTAAATAAAATATTACATTTCCGTATTTTTATTTAAACCAGATTTTCTCAATATTCATAAGGTTTGTCGACTGTTTTTTTTTAATAAATGAATAACTCATAATTTATATGAGTAACTTCTATAAGAAGAAACAATATATATTTTAAAATATTTTCAAAGGTATTTATAATACAGAATATTGCAAGTCTCGTGAAACGCTCCATACAAAAGTCTGACGTCACACGTTTCTATAGTCGTATGAAATATATAGGTCACAAGAATATATTTGGTAATATCTCCAAAATAATTTAGCGTAATAAGAAGAGAACAAGCAGTTAACCTCAAACCTTAGCGGAAATCTCGTATTTTAACCGTTTGGGGGGGAAACGCTAGGCGCATAACCCTAAAGGCAGCCACAGACGAGAGGCCGATCGTTTCAGTTAGAACTGACGCCTGAACGGATTCGAGCCCATACACGGAAAAATCGCATCCGACCCAACTGACGTCAGTTCGGCCTGAACGGATTCGAGCACACACACGACACGATTTTGCATCCGTTCAGGCCGAACTGAAGGCAGACCGGACCATGTATGCCGGCCCGGGCCCGGGCCCCTTTACCCTAGGGCCCGGGCGCACGTAAGCTTTTTAAAGAATATCAAAAAAGCTTACTGAAGCCACCCGAGACCCCAGAGCCGGGAACTACCTGGTACAACGGATAGCCATTGTTATTCAACGAGGCAATGCTGTCAGTTTGCTAGGTACTCTGCCAGATGGGAATGACCTAGGGAAGTTTTTCTATTTATATATATTTTTAGAGATAGGCATATTTGTAGATAAGTCTTCTTTATTTTAGTATTAATTTTTAGTTTATTACTTGGCTCTGTATTGTATTTCAATAATTGAAATAAATTTATGTAATATAAAATGTGTGATTAAACGTTTAAGTTTATAATTATTTTAGTAAATGTGTGTAATTAACTAATTATGTAGGTAGGTTTTTACACTAATTACGTAAAAAAATATTCCAACTTTTTTGTAACTTTCAAATGCACATCATTACAAAACTACACAAAATTTTATACAGTTTTTCTATAATTATCAAGCATTAATATTAAAGAATATTTAAATTGAACTAGATATTTTACATGTGGTCAACTACCTTATTGAATATTTGGGTCATTCTGATCAGTATTTTCAGAGCACATTTTCAATACACGTATAGAGCATGCACGGTGCACCTCATCACGCAAATAGTCATGCAAATAGCACACAGGCGAGCGCCTGTGTGCTATAAACATATGATACAATATAAACAGAAATGCTGCTTCTTCAATTGAGCAATAAATATTTAAGGTTGTTGTCAACTGTTTAACTGTATTTACACTAGCCACGCTAACAAGAACTAAATTGATACATACTTTATGATTAGCAGTTTCCTTTTTCCTACATTGGCATTTCATACTACAGTATTAAATCTTATCTGGAATCCGGTGCACATGTTACATACCACACAACCTTGATATAGGTCAGTAATGTAAAAGTTGTAAAAAAAAATAACACGATTCGCACCGGCTTCACGTTTTAAATAATAAATAAAATGAGTTTAATTGGGATCAATATTTCATATTTAAGACACAACAACTATGGCAGTACAGTGTAAAACTTTGTAACTTGTAAATCATAACATTGACTTATACATACATACATTTTAATTAATATTATATCTAGCAATATCCCGTGAAAAATTCTCACAACCTGCAAATGTGCTAGTGTACGTATAAGCATACCTAAAGAACCTCCCTCCTTCCACACAGCTTATGCGTGCATTCAAAAACAAGATCATGCTAACGCCACCACTATACAAGCAATAATGTTAACAAGACAAACAAGATCGTGCTAACACCACCACTATACAAGTAACAATGTCAATAAGACAAACAAGATCGTGCTAAAACCACCACTATACAAGCAACAATGTCAACAAGACAAACAAGATCGTGCAAGGTCCCCTCCACCAGAACGCACAGTATCATCCTCGTTTTGCAGGTTTAGGGTATTTTTTCGCGGGATATTGCTAGATATAATATTAATTATATTGTATGCTATGAATTTCCACAAAGTAACGCCTGATTTTATTAACTATTATTATACATACACTTATGGAAAAATTATCTAAAGCTAAAACACTGCATGCGAAAACAGTAACAGTAATTTAAGCTTTTAGTGTCTATTATGCAATATTAACTAACGTTTTTTAAATATTTTTTTTAAGTTTCATAATAATTGTATAGGGGGTTTTGGGGGATCAAGTGTCCCATATATAGGTGTCACTAGGTACTAGGTATTTCCTGTCTTTAGTTTCAGTAAATAAATAACCATTTTTTCCACTGTTATTCTATTGGTCGCAGACTTGTAGCCAGATAAATTTCACGTATTTCAGTGCCAGAATTATTCAAATAGGACCTATGTGTACTAAATTAGTTTTTATCGAAAAGCCTGAATATAAGCACGGCCAAAAATTTTGCTGTGTTAGAAAAAAAAACTCTGTGTTATTATGAGATAATTTAAAAGATTGTACCCGGACGCATTATAATCTGATTATGATTATTCGGGAAGTCCCCATTTTGTTTGTCATTTTATTCGCACTTTCCGGTAGTCCCCTCCTGCTCTACTTGCGTGCGAAACACATACATTAAAAATTGTTAGTATTTTAATTTAATATTTATAGGAAAGTTTTATAAACATACATACATATACTAAATATTTTTCTACGTACCTTTAATTTTCAGATATATACTTAATATGTCATCTCAATTTACTACTACCTAAAACTACACGAAAATTGTACAGCCAAATAAAACATTTATTTTGCCACTTCCGCAATAAGCAGTACCCACACATTAGTGAGTCATAATTGGCCAATTACCTTGTCATTACATAAAGATGGCCCCATAGGCACTAGGTAGAGTTTAACAACAATTGGGAGTGACCTGGCGAACCCTCGTACCCACGTTCCTGACTCACACTGGGTTAATTAGTATGACCCATTTAGTGAAGAGCCGATTAAAATGTTTCAATCGTAAGTTAGAAATTGTTTGCCGTTGATAGATGATACATGAAGATAGTTTTAACATTCACTGTTACATGAAATATTTAGTGTAATCGTATTACCGTCTGTCTCTAATTATATCGATTTAATGTTTCTACTAGTTAATGCCCACAACTTCGTTTGCGTGTAACTAATGAACACGGAAAACTTATTTTAAAGGATCCCTAAATAAAAGTAGTCTAATTTGCTCTTCATAACACCAGCTTTCTGTTAGTGAAAGTTCGATCAAAATCGGACACACAGACAAAACCTTTAAAATTTGATTATTTGGTGTACGTACCGTATATGCCGTATAAAGCATCATATACATTTAGTACGAAGCTATTAATTTGAAATTACAAACGGACACTTCAATTTTATTTACTTGTAGGTACAGATTAGGAAAGAGAAAAAATACCCTTACGAATATTTTGTTTCCCAGTGAATATTGTGTTCATAGTACTTACAAGCATGCAAGGGAATGGTACCCATGGTACCTGCGTGACCACTTTTTACCTATTTTTTACTCCCCTGCCCCCTTGGTGACCATTCGTATTATATGCCGAGACCCCCTTTTTACGTTTCACTAATGGCCGTCGCGCAAGATTTTTTTAGAAGATGTTGACTACAATATGACAAATCCTAAACCCCCACACCAAAGACTCCCCTCTCCCCCTTAACAGGTTACGTAGTGTGGGAATTTACCCGACCAACTAAGGCCGTTATACCAATGATTGACTAGCCGCCCTAGTCCACCTCCTCTTTGAATTTAATAGCCCTACATCATCCTCATCGACCTATAACGCCAAAAATAAGTGGATGTTCTTGAGAATGAGGATGTAGTTGATCATGTTAATAATAAAAATAATAATGAGGCAGTTGGGGATGGTGATGATAGTAATGCTTATAATAATGATGATCATTAAATTCTAGCCATCAACCGAGACGCAGCTGTTCCACGTGCAGCACCTGCACGCGAAGTTCCGGCAGGAGTACCGGCAGCTGCGCCTGCTGTGGGACGAGGCTGGCGAGACCATAGAATACAGCCTCTACTTCCGCAACGACTCCGCTGGCTACTGGCAGGCCTTTAATGGGCAGAACGGTGAGGTTTAGGGGCACGTACCATAGACGTATATATTATAAACGAGGCATGTCGTCATCCGTCCCACTGGGTTTCGAGAGTAAAGGAAGAGAGAGTGCTCTTGTGTACTCCGCACACACTCGGACACTTCAAAATAACTCCTGCGTAACTGGTCTAGATTCAATGCAACAGGGCCATCATCACCGAAATCGGTGTGGGGAGCTATTATTAATATCACGTGCCTCCTTAAAACTGTATCATTTTTTAGGGACTCTGGCGACTAAACCGGCGTACCAGCAATTCAGTGGAACCGTTCAAGTTTTGAAGGCTGTCAACGATCATCTACTCCTGAACTTTTGTCAAGAAGGAACCTCGACTTCTCCAGCACAACTCTACTCTGTTCTCTTCTCGAGAGACGCGGGTAGAATGGTCCGATGGGAGATAGACGCCGTGCACGCACTTTTACAAAACAAAAAATTGTCTGTGGCCTCACGTCGGATGGTCTGCGGGAATGGTGCGGGAAAAATTGTTCAGAATCTATCTTATTTGTTAATTTCATGTTTAATATCTTATCTTATTAAAACTTCGTAAAATTGTAGCTAATACGAATTTGGATCTATAATATACCTTTAGCGTACCTCCTGTTTCGTATTGGATAATGGTTTGATAGACACTTAACTCCTCACTAATAAAAATATTTACACAACGAATAAGCTATTCAATATTGTTGTCTTTAATGTCTGATACGTTGGAATAGTCACTTGACAGACAAGGACAGCAAAATTAAACAGTTTGTCCGTTACGTTGTGTCAATACTATTATAAGTAGGTAAGGGGCTCATAATATTGAGCATATTAATTACATCTATAAAACTACTTTCAGTATTCAGGGTTTGCCAATTACCGTACTAAACAAACCAAATAAGGAGGTAATATTATAGACAACCAAAAATATTAATTATGTACATTTCATAAATAATATTCCAAGGACTTTCATGAGAATAAAACTATTTCTTAATTTGCATAAACATGAGAGTTAACTGCCGTAAGAAATATAATATGTCTAGGTATAAAATAAACATACAAAGTTATCATAATAATATAAGTGTAAAATATATTCAAAGGTTACTTTAAACCTGACTGATTTTGTTAGTCTTAAATATTTTACAAACTAGAATAGGCCTTATGTGGAAATCCTTATCTATTCCTGCACCAAAAATACCTGTCAACTTCTTATTTCTATGCATTATTTATTATTATATGAACATATTATTGATGACTAATTTATTATTCTCTTCATTATTAACTCCTATATATTAATTTATTGTACCACTGTATGTCGTATTGTGCCATATTGACAGTATATCAAATGAAGATCTCGTGACGTGCTACAGACAATAAGCGAGCATCATTCAATATTTTCCGTCCTTGTAGATTAATTCGTAATAGTCGCCGAAAGGCGCGGTGGATCACTTTTCGTCCTTTTAACTTGGCAATAAGGTTCCAAAGTTGACACCGGATCTGTCCGCGCCTGTACAAATATATAAATGTACGAGTATACATGCGAGTTTTTGCTTACACTGTGATGGGTAAATAAACTATTTTTAAAAATGGTGTCGTATTTTTTAATTACTTTTAATACCTACCTACCTACCTACATTGAGTAGGAATAGTAGGCGTACCTACATTGTTGCTTTTAGTTTGTAATGCGTACATTGTTTGGATGGATGTTTGATAGACACTTTCACGCAAAAACTAGTTAGCAGATTTTGATAAAATTTGGCATGGTAGTAGTTTAGGCTCTGGATTAACACATATACTACTTTTATCCCGAAAAAGTACTATGTTTTCGTGGGATATTGTATTTACGCAGGCGGAGCCATGGGCAAAAGTTATGTTCTTTGTTATATTATACCACAGCTATTATATATCAGAGAGTTGTCTAGTTGGTAGACCTATTGATTCGCACTCGAGAGAGTTCAGGTTCGATTCCCAGGTTGTGGCGTGTATATGAGACTTTTTCAGATATCTAGTACATTATAGGCACGCTCTAACGGTGAAGGAAAACATCGTGAGGCAACCGGCACATGGTTGGCCCCAGACGCATTGACCAGTCATTCCTGGACCAGGCTGACTGTGTTGTGAGAAATCCGTATGTGCTTGGGCAACTGTATGACATTTATGAGACCGCCTGGCTCAGGGACTACAGTATTTTAAGAGTGGTTACTTCGCTCGGAGAATACTGTATTAATCATCAAATAACGGATGAAAAGGCCTAGCTTTTTACCCACTCAAATCATTTGAGCGTGTAAATATACAATAGTAAGGGTGTTTAAATATCCCTCGACAACAATCAAACTTTGGTTATCCAAAATATTATTTTAGATTTACTGCTGAAGACTTCGTTTCATTCGCTATTTGAGAAAGTAGAACACCTTCTGAGGTGTTCTACTTTCTCATGCCGAAAATTACACCATCGTCATTGACTTAAATATTAAGCAGGCTTGTGAATTAAGAACTGAGCTATTAACCAGCAGTCGAGCACCGCAATATTGTGCAGCTCATCAGGTATGCACACTTAGCAGGTAGGTATGAAATTGACGGTACGTTTTTAGGGTTCCGTACCCAAAGGGTAAAAACAGGAACCTATTACTGAGACTTCGCTGTGCGTCTGTTAGTCACCAGGCTGTATCTCGTGAACCGTGATAGCTAAACAGATGAAATTTTCACTCATGATGTATTTCTGTTGCGCTATAACAACAAATACTAAAACCAGAATAAAATAAATATGGATGGGGGCTTTTTGCTCGTTGTTCAATTAATAAGTTCAATAACTTCTTCTTCTCTAACCAAATTTTCTACTACCAATCTTCGGCGTGCATACTGTATTGTGGATATTTTTTGTAAATGGAATGCGGTCTTCGACAAACCCAGTGTATGAAATTTAGATCTTATTATACTATGAGAATATGGACCAAAAGTGGTACACCGGAATTGTCGGCGATCGTAGGTACCCAACCTTAGTTTACTAGCACTTTTGAAGTGTCTATTTATGCCTACGTTAATTTCACATAAGTGTGTAAACATTGCTATTTCCTTTCCCATTTCCCAGTTACAACAAAATGAAAACAACAAAATGAACAAAATGTTTTCAATTTATGTTCCTGGGTCATGGATGTGTATTAAATATGTTTATCATAAAAAAACTGAAATATATGTATAGCAGGCATAAAAGTATTAAATATACTTGCTGTTATCTGTTCCCCGTAACACGAATTCTTCGAATACTTACTACGGTGACAGATTGCCGCGGTGTGAAGCGTCAAAAGATTTAAAAAAAGTTACAATCGTCAATATACTGAACGGATTTTAACATACTTGGATATAGGTAGGATAAGAGTTTTCTTTAAATCCTAAAACTTTCTCCGAATTTCCGTACAATTTTGCACATACTTATAATTGAAAACGAATCTTGTAATTAGCTAATTATCATTTATAACATTGTATCATAACATAACATTGTATCAAGCTAGGAGATTAAACAGTTGGTACAAACCAGCACTTGTGCGGGCTCCACCAAATTTAATTATCCAACTTTCTAGCAGCCTTGGAGGTAATGTGATTACAGCTACCAAATATTCATTAGGTACCTATTGCTACTTAAATCTTAGTACTTATTTAAAAGACGAGAATATGAATGTTAATTGTATGTTCGAACTCTAGAATTTTATTGTAATTTAAAAAAAATATAGCTTATCTGTCTTATCTTAAGTTAAGCCGCACATTATTGTGATGAAGCTAGCCGCACTTATGTAAATAATGATGCATCAATGCATACATAATCTAATCCAATGATGAATGTATATATATATAATATTTCTGATATTCCTTTTACTTTTTTAAATCTACTAGAGCTCCGAGCAAAGTTCAATTACCCAGGTACTTTAATATGAAATCACCGCGCTGATACACCTTTCAAAAACCTTTTTGGAACGTAGTTCCTTATGGCGCGTTGCCATTTTGCCAATTGGAGGCTAGGCGGATTAAAATTGGCACGACACTTTTTGCCACTCGAAATCACAATGTAATAACGACTATTAAGAATGATACAAAAAACGACCTTATCACCTTGACCAGGGGTCTCCAAACTACGGCCCGAGGGCCACATCCGGCCCGCGGACAGATTTTGTCCGGCCCACGGAGAGCTAGCATACTTGAAAACTCCTTTTAGAGAACATATTTTTTATAGCAAATTAAATTTAGTTTACTGAAGTATTCTAATTTTATGTTGAATAATTATTAATATGACATCTACATTGATATGGTCATGGGCTAACTACTCATAACATTGTTGTCGGCTTATTGTTATTGTTTTTGTGATAAGTTGGATAAAGAAACACAGAATTGTAATGAGTAAAGACATGTATAATATGCAGAAAATTTAATTTCAGTATATAATAACTAACAAATTATTGAAATGAATCCAACTAACATTTTATACATTTTAAATAAAAACATAACTTATAACAAGCATAATGGACATATGAAATACTAATGAGATTTATGTAATTGAGATTTTCCACTGACAATAGTTTGTAGTTGTGGACTAATTTTACTTGTACCAATTATTAAAAGAGATTTAAGATGCTCATCAGTTAATTTATATCTGTAAACATTTTTTGTGTACTTCATTTTGGAGAAGGTCTTCTCACACAAATAAGTACCAAAATCAGAAAACAGCCCACGAGCAAATTTATGCAAATTATCAAATTGTGTCAGTGGAAGACCCTTATAAAATTCCAACAAAGAGGAGTTTTGATATTTGTTATTAATTATATCACTGCACTGTACATCAATCATTTCCATTTGAAGTTCCGGGGCTAGGGTTTCAATGTCAGTATCAAAAGGATTCTGAAAAATCTTAATTTGATTCGCAATGGCATCAAAGTCCGAGAAACGAGTATCAAAATTTATTTTAAAAGCACTCAAAGTTTCGATTGCAAAATCGATAGGAAACTCAGTCGCAGTGGTGTGGCTGAATATTTCACATGTTTTAAAATATGAAAAACATTTACTTAGTACGTTGTTTACGTTTACGTAGTACGTAGTTACGTAGTTGTGATTGAAACAGTATCAATTTCCTCCGGAGTGATTTGATATTAGTGTATAAATCAGGAATATGCTGGTTTTCTCCTTGCAAACTCAAATTCAGTCCGTTCACATGTTTTGTCATATCAACATAGAATGCTAACTTCCACAGCCATGCGTTGTTTTGTAATTCAGTAAGAGGGCGATGCTTTTCATTCAATAAAATTTCGATCACTGCTCGAAGTTCAAAAAAGCGCTGAAGGACTTTCCCACAACTAAGCCAACGTACGGCAGTATGATAAGGTAAGTCATTTTCTCCAATGTCTTCAATAAATTGTCGGAATTGTCGGTGATTCAGCCCAAAAGCTCTGATAAAATTAATAGTTGATATAACTGGTTTCAGAACTTCAGACATATCTAAACATTTTCCGCACAAAGACTGTTGATGAATGATACAATGTAAGACTAATGGTTTTGAACCACCGTCATTTTCTACAGCCTTTGACACAAGAGCGACCACTCCTTTATCTTTCCCACTCATGTTTTTGCCTCCATCAGTTGTAATACATTTCAAGTTTTTCCATCGAAGGTTCTTTTGATTAATGGCCATTTCACTTTAAAATATCTGTACCAGTAGTTGTGCCATGAATACTATACATATCAAGAAGTTCTTCATGCACTTCATAGATTTTATCTACTCCTCGAATATAAATCAACACCTGAGCAGTATCTGACACATCCGTTGACACATCCAAGGCCAAAGAAAACCACTTAACATGTCCATTTTTGTCGAACAGTTGAGGGGATATATTTTCAGCGATGTTTTCTACCCTTCGAGCCACAGTGTTTGCTGACATACTGACAGTTTTTAATAAATTTACCTTTTCAGGGCACATTTCTTCGGCTACTGCAATTATGCATTCTTTGATCATTTCTCCATCGGTGAATGGTTTTCCACGTTTTGAAATTTCAAGAGCCACCCGAAAGCTGGCACGAGTTGCAGTCTCTTGTTCAGTTTTGAGTTTTGTAAATGAAGATTGCTGCGATTTCAATCCGCGCTTCATAGCTTCGAATTTTTCTGTCCGCAAACTTCCTGTATATTTTGAGTAATTTTGAAAATGTTTTGTTTCTTAATGACGTTTAATGTTATATTCCTTGAGAACGGCTATGCTTTCATTGCAAATCAAACATAGCGCCTTGTTACTGGACTCCATTACGAAATACTGAATGTTCCTCTAATCTTTGAATTTTCTGCATTCACTATTAATTTTTCGCTTCTTTTCCATACTACTAAATCACACACAAAAGCAACAATTCAAATCAAAATACTGTTACAAAGATGTCTTAAACTTAAACACGTTTTAAGGAGGTACGCACTATTTTATTTCACAACAGTGTCATAGGAACTGACTTGTGGTTGCGCCACTAGCCTTCTTATATATTCCAATTACTGCCATCTAGAAGTGAGTGGAAGACACCAGAACTTTCTCGAACCAACGAGATTATTCTGTACGTGCTATTAGCGACATCTGTTAGCGATAGAAGGTACTACGTATTTCCGCTTGTGTCCACCAGATTTCATGTCACGTTACTCCTCATGGCTCGTACTCTACGACTAATCTAGAAATTACAGATAATGACATGAAAATTAATAATATGCAGTGTTGCCGTTTTGCGGACTTTAGTCCGATTTGCAGCCTTTTTTAAACGTTGCGTACTTTTTCGGACTTTTTTTTTCATCAGTAGACTATTTCACTTTTTACCACCGGCAACAATGATAATATGGTTTTGGCCCTCGGAACTTACTGGAGTAATCAGTATGGCCCTAAGGCTGGAAAGTTTGGAGACCCCTGACCTTGACAATAGTGTAGAATTTTGCAATAACACATTGTGACTGTTATGACTGTTACATATTGTGACTAGCTAGCCGTGCGCTTGATGTTATTACTCAGTCTCAATAAAATATAAATTGTTAACATTTTTCTGTCCGTCTCTCAGTCTGTGTGTTTGTTCCTATATATATATATATATATATATATATATATATATATATATATATATATATATAATAGATATGTACCGTTCATACTTTTTAAATGCATTAAGTGAAAATAAAACCTATAATATATCCTACATTATCTTCCAAAATATGCTTCAATTCTTCAATTCTTCATTATCAACTATATATTATAACTTCGTTCCGTCCGGGTGTCCCTTGACACCTTTCAAGTTTTTTTTTTATTAAAAAACGCTTCGTAAAATTATATTTTTCGGCTTTTTGGCGATGACGGTCGGCGAGCTGTCAGCGTGACTCTATGATCAGCATAAGTTAAACTTCTTTTATTAGTTTTGTTTTGACGGTACGCAGTTACATATTATTTAGTGCTGTTTACTACTGTATATACGAAAATATTTATTATAACTAAGGTACCTAATCATACGATCGAGAGTAAATCAGGTCCCACCTCAGGTGTGGTCTACATACTACGATGTTGTGTTGCTCTACTAGACGTGACTAGACTTGTTCTAAGCTAGTCCATCCACGTGTAGAGCATAATCATTTATATAGAATTATAGAAATAAATTATTCAAATACTTTACTCTAAAATATCTAGTATTGGGTCAATATACCCAAGAAGTAAATACGCGACATCCCGTTCTTAGTCATTGCCCATAATTTGGTATACTTTATAGTGCTTAATAGCTGGTACCTGCGATTTCGTTTGCGTGGAACTTCAAATATAAACGGAAGCCTATTTTTTTAAACGGAACCTTAAGATATAAGTACCCTAAGTTACTCCTTATAACATCAGCTATCTAAGTGAAAATCCTGGCAATATCGGTCTGGTACAAACAGACAGACGGTTAGACAAACTAATTTTTTTTTGTTTAGGTACTTCTTCGACAATCTAATTGAAGCTCCTCTAATTTGGTAGACGTCTGTTGTGCATTGTGTGGTCTAGCGTTGTCCTGAAGCAGAAGTGGCCAACGAACGAGCAGAGCGAATAACTAACCTCGGTTGCTTAGTGTTACATATGTCAACAGTAAGATGTAACTGTCAATGTCATTATTGACATTGACAGATGTCATGAAGTAAAGCCTATCGATTTCTTTTAGTTGGCCAAAAGGCTATACATAGTGTAGACGTATATATTATGTTAAGCATATCTCATACATATTGTAATACGTATCTGTGGTAAGCACCAATAAAGGAGAGTATAAGAATATTGCTGCTGTATTATTATCATCACCACACGAGCGCAAAAAGGACATACAATCAAGAGGTCATCGCCCGATACACTTAGCAGGTAGCTTTTCCATCATGATTTGTAGTTGCTGCCAATAGACATGTGCCGTAATCGTTTGGCAGATTTAAGAAATCTGTAGTGAACGACACCGGCACTAGTTCACCAAACGCTCACAAGTAACTTTTTTTGAGTTAATTTTCGTTTGGGGCAGGCTTTTGCTGGTTCGCCAGGGTTCAGCAATTGTGATGAGCGTTTCCCATTATCGTACAGGATCTATTTTTCATCACAGGTTTCATTTCACACACACATTTTGATTTAAAATCCCTTCATTATTGTGCCGGTTGAGTAATGTAACGCAGCAGTCGATGTGCGTTTGTCAGTTTGCTGCACTCAATTCATGAGGTTCACCTTTCAAGCTTTTTCACCATCCCAATTTGCTTCAAGCGGATTAAAATAGTTTTATCACTAACACCGCAGCCTGCAGCTAACTCGGACGTGGTGTGCGTTGGATCCGCTTCCACGCCTTTTCCGCCTTCAATTCTTCATTATCAACTTTGTTCTCCGGCCGTCCACGGGGCTTGTTTTGCGGGTCGAAATTTCCAGAATGAAAACGTTGGAACAAAAAACGCACTGTGTTTTCATTTACGACACTGGCGCCATACACATCATTAATCCTTCGAGCCGTTTCTGCCGCACTGGTGCCACGGTGGAACTCGTACTCGAAAATACGATATTTCAAGTTTTCCATTTTAAATAGAGTAACGCAGAGAAAAAAACAAAAGAGGAAAAAACAAATGAATTACGCTTTTAGAAACGCAAATGCATGAGTAAGTAGCGGTATCAATTTGAAATTCCTAACCAAAGAAGATATATTTGAGATCAAAGTGGCCAGTACGACAAAACTTCATTTAAAATTAGGACCTAATATACAATCAGAATATACACTTAGTGCAAAGCTGTTAATTTTAAATTACAAACAGACACTTTAATTTTATTTATTCGTATTGTAGGTATATTGTATAATATTAAGTATGTAAAATGTATACATAAAATTAAAAACCAATTGAGACGAATCTATCGACACCTTGCTCGCTACATTTCATCGAGCAGTTTCGGCTGTAGTAAAGGGTCACAAAGAAATACACAATATACAGTTCGACTACAACCGCGGTGTCTTTCGGTGCTCGTCATCGTTCTGTCATTGCCATAGAAAAACGAAGATATGCCGGCCTAAGATATGGGGGCCATTAGCAACATGGTTTTACTGTACATATGCTCGAAAGGCATCTTCGGCAGGTAATAATATATCTTAGTAACAAAGCTTAAATTAAAAGTGTACATAAAGAAAAAAATGTCATCTGCTCTATATTAGTTTATGGCAAAGCTGAGTCCTACGTAACACGTCCCTGAATCTATCCCACCGCCTTTTTGACGTCATTGTTACACGCTTTGACATTTCTCTTTTGACATTTCTCTCAAGTGTTTGTCGGATTCTCTTTGGATTCACTCAATAGTCTCGTTAAAGTATCGTGGTAAACGAATTTACAGTCATGAAGTAAGTAGTTTTAAGGCTCTGTATTTATCAGATGTTGTATAGGGCTTGTTCTTGTTTAGACGACATTTTGATGTAATTTTATTTAAGTTAAACAGCTGAAACTAATATACATAATACATATAATATGGTTTGACTTTTACATAATGAACCTAAAAATAAATAACAAGTTACAATAATAAACTGTCAACCTACTTACTACAAAGATTATTATAAATTATCTTATAACTTCAGAAAACATATTTTGTAACTGAATAAAAGAAGAGAATAAAAGTTTACTCCCACGCCTAAACCTTTGAAAGGAATAAAATGTCGAATATTAAAACAGACATATGAAAACATAAAAGCATGACCTTTTCGGGACTAACGTAAAAGGTTTCGATAAGGTCTACGTAGCGAGCTACGAGCTACGGCCTACGCCTCGTAGCGCCTTTATTAGGGGCGTAGAAGTTAAACATTTTATTTTACGCGTTTTTTATTATTTTGAATCCAATTTTATTACGATACTTCAACCTCCTACGTAAACACGTGTACAAAATTAAGGCGCGGTGATTAATTAATACATGTAAACTAGTAATATAATGTCGAGAAGTAAATATTACAGCCATAATGAACATCTACAAAATATTCAATCAGGCTCGGTTTTGTACGCATCATTGTCATTTTATTTATGCGTATTTATAAATAATGTTTTTTTTTCTAGGTAATTTATATTAAACGCTTTTAAAATTTCACAATTTTCGTAGTACTATTTTTCGAATTAAAATCTGCAAGTTACTAACGAGCACGTAATCCATTATCAAGTAGAATTAAACATTAATTTTAAAATTCTAATACAGCCAGTTTCATTAAATAAAACATACGTTCAATACATACGTCGATTTATTGTATATTTCAACACTTTTCCGGCACAAGCTTGACAATTTCGTGGGGGTCAGAGTATATGATATGGTCCTCATGGTCGAAGGCGATACCAAAAATGTTCTTGATATGCGCGATCTTGTGCAAAGTATCGTTATGTTTGTGCACCACATATAAACCGTTCTGGCCGGAGAAGTACGCTTCACCTTTGTTATTTATTTCTATGGCCCTATAGACTTTCGGCCCTTCGATATATTTCCGATGCTCGGTGCCGTTCTTGATCATATACAGACCAGTTACGTTCGTTAGAAATACGTCATCGCCACCGTCTATCGCGAACTGGTATATCTTCTCATGTATGTGCTTTTGACGTTGGAATTTCGACTTCTCGTGATCGTATTTGTACAAATGTTGGAACGGGAAGTTGATGAAATACAGGTGATTCTTGAAAAACATGTCCCAAACGTTGTGCGTTTTATCTATGTTTTCGATTTTACTAACTTTCTTGTTCAAGTGTTGCTTGTAAATGCCCCCGCTTCCTCCGTAGTATATAATGTTTTCTTTGTGATTAATAGCGATTGCAAAACCATTTTCAACAGTTTCAGTTCCATTGTGTCTTGTATGGTTCTTCTCTATGTAGCCAATAGCAAAGGAATCTTCGTCGTCTTCGCCTGTATTATAGCTGTAGAACACCTTATGATCTTTTTGGTCGTATGCCAACTGGTAAGGACGGTTGATACCTTTTCCGAGTACAACTTTCTTGTGCAGAACGCCCCTCACCTCTATCTCCTCACATTTGGTCTTGTTGTCGTGTGCCAGCAGTGGTTTGGTTAAACACAGTAAATACAGAGCGAGAAAAAAATACATTTTGTTTTTTAGTTGACAAGAACGCACTGGCTGGTTTCGCGGTACCGTATGATTCAGATCTGTCACTTGAAACAGGATCATTAGTTGGAATTGATTCAGAGGGCCATCTGCTATTGTTTTGTAATTAGATAATGGCTCGGTCACGAGCTCTATTCCTAGTTGTATTCGTGTGTAAAATTGACCTGTATTGTACCGTGGTTTTGACTGACAATTTACTATGTTTTTAATTTCAAAAATAAATATTATATGACTTAATTTCCTTACATTAAATTTTGATTTTTTTGTAAGTCAAATTACTTCCCAAAACATAAAAGGAGAATGAGAAAAAATGTATGAACTCTGATCTACCTATTCAATACAAAGAAGTCATTGGGAAGGACATTTCTTGTAAATAATTATCTTCTTTTACCACAAGCATGTAAATACTTAATTAATAATTTTTGGTGTATAGGTATGTCAAAAATTTTTTGTTTTTAAATTTTCTTCACAGAAAAGTATAGTAGATAATGCAAGGTCTGCTGGTAAGACATTATTTATTAATTTATTGAAACAGCATATTTTAAATAAAACGTTATCCCGCATTGTATAAATTTTTAGAATTTGTTCCATATCAAATGGTGTAATAAAACGTATGTAATTTTATTTAAAATATTCGGTTTAATAACACCGGTTTCCTATGAGGCCGTGTTATTTTTCGGATCGGCCTGCCCTTTTTTACCGAAACATGGCTCGAGATCCTACGATAAAAAATAACTTTTTGATACTTCCCAGACGAAATTGTGTAAAGTAAACCCAAACGAAAGGAACCGAAAAATTTTATTAACTTGGTTTTTTGCGTCTTCACAAAACCCCACAGCTACACTTTTAAAATCATACAAAGAAATTAAGTACAAAAAGAGCCCATTCTGATGATTATTTCATATTTTGTGTGTATTGGATAGGTAGACTGGAATGCCCATCCTCCTTTCTTCGATGGAATATTTCTTTCTTAAAATAATTAATATGAGCTAACATAATATGGCTAAGGATAATATGGCCGCTAAAACCAAATAACCTAATTGCTTAGCGGATCTGCGGTACTGCGAGTACAGATTGTCAAAAAATTTAATTTAATAGCAAAACAATTTCCATTGACATAATTTCTAAGCCATCTAATGCTGTTACGGAAATTAGTAGAGGTAACCCCTTGTAGCATTTGTTTTGTCGTAGAGGGTACTAGGATAACAAAATCGCATAGGAGATATCGTACATAGAGAAAAGTTGTTTTATCGATTGTAATTTAGGAGGCATTCGTTATTTCTATCTCTTTCTCGCCCGCACCCCTAATTGCGAGGGGGAGCTGAAAATCGATACCTCTCGGCATACGAATATTTAACACACAGAGATTTAAAAACTACGTAAAAAATTCCATCTACTTATATTTTTAATTAATTTGTTGGGTAGACACGTTACTTATCTTTACATTCATAATCGCTAAATTAAAAAAAATACATTTTTAACTAGGGTGACGTCACAACTCCTATCGATTGTTGTAACCCTAGTACTTGCGTCGCTATCTCCATTCACAGCTGCCATGTTAACTCGCATAGTTATCTATCCCTACATTACAGAGAACTGTTTAATTTCAAAACAATTAATAAAATAATTAAATGTTATGGATTTTTTCAACAAGGATCAGCCATTTATTGTAACAAATCAAAAAAAGGAAAATTAGTATTTTGTTTTTTAACTTGTTGATCTTTGTGTTATAACTACTTATAACATTACTAAATAGTTTAGTACGTAAGTTATAGATTCAAGGCTTAGCCGAATTCTTTAAAAATAAGTGAAAAGTATATGGCCCAGTAGTCCTTTGAAGAAACCATGACAACGTCGGTAAATCGTCAACAGAGGTCGATTTTATTAGGAGCACAGAAGTCGGGAGGAGTTAAGAGATGTTTGGATATGATTGGAATGCCTTCGGAATGTATTTGGTGTGTTGAATTCATGTTGTCCTATTAGAAAGAAAGTTTTGAGATATTTTGTGGCTGCTTGACGGGGTGAAAACACGTGGGTGTAAGAATGTTATTTACGTCACAGTTGTTTTGTTTTCAATACGTTTTCAAATTTTCCAACCACAATATTCAGCACGTACTGAGGATTTTTGTAACTCCTCATACTAATAACTTATTATCATTTACATAATGAAACTCATTACCTAATTATAAATTACTTTATTAATTATTAATGATCGTGTTCAAATAGTAAAATTATTAAAAATTATTGGGAAATATTGGCTAACTTATACTAATGATCAGACTTCGCAGGCGCCCGCCGACGACACCGTAACAGTTCCCCGCGCGTACGTCACACCGTCCCGACACTCGCAGCCGCCCTGGAAGACGTATTAAAATATCCAAATTTTGTAGAATATAGCTTTAAAATTCTCTTGCCTTTGTCGCTTATACAACAGCACAGTATAAGTACATGACAGACGTATCCTTGTTCTGGCTACGTTAGAATACATACAATTATAGATTGATAGAGAAATGTTGGTTTAATGCTCTAAGGAGAAAAGGGGCATCCTGACCCTTCTGCCTGCAAATCCAGCGTCATAAGTGACCATCGTTAGTGTCAGTATTTTTAATTTGTGCCTAGGAGTCCGCTCAATTTCACACTATTGATGGGCTGCTGGATTTGCAGGCAGAAGGGTCAGGAATCAGGATGCCCATCAGTAATCAGTAATTTTGTCAAGTCAATATAATTTGATTTTTTTATTCTTACAGTAGATATAACCTATTTTCTAAAAGTTATACACAATATCTAATATCTATACAATATACATAGTAATATTCTCTCTATATAAGACTCTTCTGGTGTCCTTGCGCTTACTATCAGGCGGTCGTTTGCTCGTTTGCCAGCCTTTTTTACCCGACTACGGCGAAGCCAAAAGGAAGGGTACTGATTTTGGCAGTCTCTGTATGTATGTGAGTTTGTTTGTTCTCTTGTAACGTCTAAACTACTGGTCCGATTTTAATAAATGAGGTGTCAATAGATTTGTAATGATGCCGCGGGTAACTTAGGCTATATAATATTTTTCAAAATTTTGTATTTCGAAAATTGAACCTCAAATCAAACACCACGGCTTTAGCTTAACCATTTTTGTACCTATGCATTTATGGGTTTCTATCTGAATTATTTTCTTGTTTCGACCTTTTTAGACCCCTTTTTTATGACATAGTCGGTTAATATTTTTTTAACAAATTAAAAAATCTAGTAAGCTTGATAGAACTTTTATATACACTTACAAAAATATTTTCATTGGAGAAACAGGTGGGGCTCTGCTCGTAGAACTGCACCTTCTGAAGGTTGTGCCGGATGATCTCGTCCGGGAGTCGCCTTTCCCCGGCAACGGAGTCCAGTTTCGACACTACCCCCGTGTTGTTCCTCTTCACCACCACATCCTTAGGCCCACCATCATCCTCCTCATCCAAATACAGGCAAAAACCATTCTTATTATTTTTCTGATTAACTTCAATTTTATTTGTACCATTTCGAATGTTTTTATGAAAGTTGTCCAATATTTTATCATTCTCCAAATAGTTCTGATACAATTCCTCCCGATCGTACTCATCTGTGGCTTTGTTTTTTAACAATCTTATTTTAATGCACATGTTAGTCAAATACTGAAATTTTAGGAAGTATGCCAGAATGTTGGCTACACTGGCCGATCCGCTTTTGTTTTTGTTGTGAACGATACATATTTGCCGCGAAGGTCCCTCCGGTGCGTGTGGTCCTAAAAATATAATCAGAAAATATGAATTCAATTTTACGTTTTGCAAAAACAATTACTTGATTTACTGCTTATATAAAGCTTAGACCTTTAGACTCTAACGGCCGCACTCAGAGACATTTAATGAGGAGCTATTTAATACAGATTTAGACATAAATTTCGTACAGCTTCTGTGAAAATATCTACTAAGTAGCTCCTTAAGTAAGCATTAAATGTCTGAGTGCGGCCGTAAGAGAGCTTAGAATGAAAAATAATTGTGAAATTTAAAAACATATACAACAAAAATTATATTGCAATATTTTCGACATTCCGAAGGTCATTGACTTCACACAGCTGATTGAAATTGATTGAATTGATATTAAAATTATTTTGAAATCAGTTGTGAGGTCAATAAACTCAATGTCGTAGAACGATGTTATTTTATTTCGCATGTTTTTTTCGCGTTTTGTAATTATTTTTCTGCTTAAACGTATAAAATCAATTACAAAAATTATGTAAATTTACATAAGTTTTGTAATTGATTTTGCAAAAATTCCACAGTGATCATAATATTAACATTATGATAATTAAATTGATTGAATTATTTCTTTAATTATCAATTAATATATAATTTATTAATTAATTATACTATTTATTAATTAGAATTAAAATAATGATTAAATTAATATTTTAGTTAAAAAACTTAAGTTCTCATAATGTTTGGAAAACATTTTCGGTTTTTTGGTTTGTTCGAAAGCATTTGTATTTAGGAGACCTAATTCCAGGATTCCAATTAGGAACTGTACTTTAACGAGATAAATAGCCTATGTGTTAATCGAGAGCCTAATAATAATAATAATCGTTTATTTGCATAGAATGTCTAAGCCTAGACTACCATATCAAATTTCATCAAAATACCTTAAGTAGTTTTTGCGTAAAAGAGTTACAAACATCCATCCATCCTCACCAACTTTCACATTACTTATAATAGTAGTAGTTTATTAAGGTCGCTTCCTTTCCTGTTCTGTCTGTTAGATTTACGCTACTCAACGAATTTTAATGAAGTTTTCAGCCATAGATACTTATAGTGATTGAAGAGGAAAGTTTATATATATTATATAATACATTGCGCCCGTGCCAAGGCAGCGCGGGTCGACAGTTTATTATGGTGGTATGTTGTACATAAGGTATTCACCATGTTTCGCTTGACAGAAGCACGAAGCTAGCAGCGGCGAGGTATCAGTCCTCTGACACTCCGGCGCACTCTGTGTCCTACAGAAACCACTATTCCACGTCGTATCGGAGTACGGTATTGAGTTGCTGGAAGACCCGTTACTGTTGACCCATTTCGACGATTCGTTGAGCGAGAAAAATGTCAATGTCACCACTGCCTGAAACAAAAGGGACTCTTGTTCTTTGTTCCTTCTTAAGCGCAGCTATTATCTGTTTGCGAGGCTTTTGGAATATACGTTGTACTAAATGATACCTAATTCAGAACAATATTATGTACGATATTTCTCCCTGGTTTGTTTGTTAGGTACTGTAAGATTTTTGTATATCGATTTTGTTATTTTCATAATTTAACACTTCAGTCGTTCTTTAATTTATTTACTTTCATGAAAATATTTTTTATAAAGAACAATTTTCCATCTTTTTGCCGAAAGAATGCCCCGTGCGAGTTTCTTACGCCGGGTTTTCTCATTAAATACCTACTACTAGAACTATGAGAAGTTCGCAAACCGGTGGTAGGCATCACGTAGGGACAATTCCGTAAGTGTTATTATTAACCTATTCGGTTACTTGAGATTACTATATCCCCATGTAAATAAGCGCAAGATTTCGGCCACCTCAAATATCTTATCCAAGTGAGTGAGGCCGCGGAATAGAAATTATTTAAATCTGAATATCCCGAATCAATCCACACTGTACTAGAATTACTTAATAATATGCAAGGAAAACAATATAATTTAATCGTGTGTACACAACCACACAGCCAGTTATACGTTTCATAACTTTTAACATGAAATTTTCGAGTTACATTATTTTTTGCTGGTTTAATTGTTGTAACTCGGGTACACACCTACCTTTAGACAGAATTTGAATCTTTTCACTGAATGACAATTGTGAGAACTTGTTATTTTTAATTTTTAATAAACGCACATTATCAACGCAAACCCTTACAATCAAATAACATTAAAAAAAAATCAACTTAACGCACTAGTAAAAGCAAATCACTACAATTATTATAGAAACTCAGTAAGAAACTGTTACATGTACACACTTTAAAATGTTAAAATGAAAAATCTTTTAAGAAAACTATAAATAAACAGGAGCGATTAAATTGTTAACAATGCTTATCACATGAAATATGCAATATGGCCCCCGCGAAACACAAAATGTTTCTTCTATTTAAATAAATAAAACCTTACTAAACAAAAATGCGTAATGTGCATACATGATTCATTAGATTCACGTCGTATTATTTTTAGTCGGATTATAGGCAACGAATAATTTCCGACAAGCCAGTTCGACGGTTTTCGGAAGCGATCGGATAGTGGAACCGAAGCCGAAGGCCATCGCCTGCCGCATGAGTTACCGCTATATAATCATGTTGATATTCATGGATGTGTGCGTTTGCGAAGTATGAAAATTACACATACATGCGATGATTTTTCCTGCAGAACTTACCGGCATTAGTTGCTATTTAAAAAATATTAGGCGTTTTTAAGTTATTATATTTTTTAAATTAATTTATTTACTATTAATTAATGTCATCTAAAACGTACGAACGTTTCATTAATATATATGTGAATGACAAGTAAAGCACTGCATTTCTGCCTACAAGGAGCGCACGCCCCTGCTATTTGGAAATAAAACGATTTGAATTTGAATTTATGAAACAAATCAAGAGGAAAGGTGGACTTTTAAAAGGCCGGCAACGCTCATTAACTCCTATGCATATGATGCTTCGGGTATCCATGGATGGCGGTAAGTGCACTCCATCAAATTTCATTTTATTTTAAATACACACCTAATATTTTTCCATATTGATTTTAGAATACATGTATATTTTATTTAAATAAGTAGTATAATGTTAAAAGCTAAAATTAACTAAAATCTATTTAAAATATTTACAAATTATAAAAGTAGGTAAGTACTAAAAAAATAATAACTACTTCAAAACTTAAAATGCTACAAAACAAAGAAATCTCCCAGGTCGTCCCCACCAGGCAGAGTACCTAGAAGGCTCAAAGAGTTTCCTCGCTGGATTGCGATACTTATTCTCTGGGCCAGGTAGGTGCCGACTCTGGGGTCTCGGGTGGCCTCAATGAGTTTTTTGGAGATTTCTCTGAAAAGTTTGTGCGCCCACGACGATTGTGACCCCATGTACCTAGGGTTTCAACCCCAAACGGTTCAAATATGAGATCCCCACTAAGGTTCTCATATTTGCGCCGCTTGAGGTTTTCCGCCTGATTGGCCGCCGCACCTGCAGAACTCGAGGTGCCCTGGACATGGGACGGAGCAAGTGTATCGACGCAAGTAGCGTCCCACACAAGAGCCCGTCCCACTCTCCAAGGCACCAGGGTCATACCGTCTGGTCTCTTGCCATCGTCGCGCGCCAAACCAGAGGGTTCCAGCACAGCTGGCACCCCGGCGGTGACAAGAGCCCGACGGATGAGATCGTTCAGGCAGTGATGTCGGGAGATGCGGCCGGCGCTTCGTTGACAGGACAGCCCGTGGTGTCCGAGGCTGTCCACGTTTGCACCACAAACACAGCGATGGGGGACGACTTGGGGGGTGCCAAGACGCAGGGAAGTGGCTAACCGGAAAATTTAAAATTAAAAAAAATTATAAAATTAATAATCAAAATAATATAATAATTTATAATTATAATATTTATAATTTTATTTATAATTTTAATTTTTTTTACTTCCATATTTAAATAATTTGTATTTTGGATTTTGGATAACTCACCATACAGAAACAAGCCGAGGCACACAGTGTCGCGCTGAGCGGGAACCCGTACGTCTCGGCTAGGGCTCCGCCCAGCGCCGGGCCCGTGACCTCCCCCAGCGAGTAGCAGCACGACCACACGCCCGCCACCGCGCTGTACGTCGCCAGCGCCTCCGGGCACCCACCCTCGTAACTATAGAAAATTACAAAAAATACACGGATTAATATGCAATTTACATGCGATAAAGGTGACACCATCAAAGATGTTCCTTATATGATTTACTATGTCATTCTTATGTGGGATTAGTGGTAGCCCCAAAGGGATATATCCGACTGAGCGGGTAGTATGATCGGTCAGGCCGAAACCCGACTGTAGACATTTCAGATGTTGTATATATAGCGCCGACACTTCGATAGCGAGATTCAGGATTATAGCGCTAATTGGTCAGCCACTCTTTGATGTAGTAAACCAATTTTGCCTTACTTAAATGGTGTGTGTGAATACGGCAAACTTAAGCGTGAAAAGCTGTAGCAACAATCACTCGTAGTATGATGTTACAAAGTAGATATTATTAGTATTATATAAGAGACTGGCTATTGCCAGCGGCTCCGCCCGCGTAAATACAGTATCCCACGGGAACACTGTTTTTCGGGATAAAAAGTAGCCTATGGGTTAATCCAGTGCTCAAACTACTACCATATCAAATTTCATCAAAATCTGTTCAGTAGTTTTTGCGTGAAAGAATTACAAACATCCATCCATGCATCCATACATTAATACTCACAAACTTTCACATTTATAATAGTAGTAGGATATAGTTTTAAACTTACATAGAACTTGTTAATACGCCCTGGAAAGTTGGTAACAAAGTTAACGCCACTGATATTCCAAGTATAGAGAGCGCAACGAGATCTAACCATAAACCTCTGGAAAAAAAGTAGGTAAGTGCGCATAAAAAAGTTTTCAAGAAATAATTTCATTGATAAACAAAAATAAACTTACTCTGACAGGTAGGGTATAAACGGACAAGGACCGAGCAGCAGCAGTCCAACTGTTGATAAAAATAAACCCCAAACCATCATACACCAGTGGCTGTGGACTCTGGAATTTAGAGATAATATCGTCACTGGAAAGGCAAAATAACGTATAACGTATACGTATACGTTATACGTTATTTATATATAGCCGTTTAAAGTTTTTGAAGTAATAACTTCTTATGGGAGGGTAAACCGCTTCGTTACGTAACGCGTTACGGCGCCAAATAAGAGATGAGTAATTTCGAATATTAATGTCGGATACGCGTAACGCAGTTTTTTTTCGCAGAATGAAACATTGATTCCAAGCATATATTTTAATTTACTTTTAAGTAACTTAAAATGGCTATTTCAGTGACGATATGTATTTTTAAATTCTTGCCTCGACGGAATCGTTTCGAAAATTAAAATCTTAAACCCAAGATATATAAGAGTATTTCAGGACATGTCTAAGGAAGGTTCCGTAACTTTTACCGCGCAATAGGATTCTTTTAAAATTACTTCAAAAGTTATTGTCCGATTTTGCACAAAATTAAAAAAAGAGTTTTTAGCATGACATATCAGCAGGCAAAGTTACAAATTTCTACCTCTTATAGTTTAGAAATGCTAGACCAATTTGTAAACCACTTTGGAGGCCGATTCAATCGGCCGAGTCGAAAATGGTTCAATTTGTAAAAAAGCTTGTAATAATGACGTTATTACGGCCAACTCATGACTCACCCCTAAAATATAAAATTGATGATATTTTATGATGCCAAAAATAACATCTATGCGCAATATATAATTCAACAAAATTGCATCAATTTATATTCATAATTACAGAACGTAAAAGGGTGGACAGACAGACAGACAGAACGAAACTATATAAGGGGTACTACTACTACGGACCCCTAAAAAGGTGTGTAGAAAATAATTATAGCAAGAAACAAAGGAATGCGGTGAAATTGTAATAAAAGTAAAAATAGCTTGTAAATAGCTGTACCTAGAACTTATTTAAATAAATTAGAATTTAAACAAAGAAAAAAAACTAACCTATCAGCCACCCATCCCCATATAGGACTGAATATGCCGTACAAACTGGAGAACAGCATGAATATCAGACCAATCTGCTTGGTGGACAGACCGAACTGCCGCAGATGAGGTTCAAGAGTGGGGTCCAGGAAGGCCCACGTATTCGAGACGATCACGATCACTAGACCAATGATGATGATGGCCGGAATTTTAAACAGTCGAAATATTGACGCTGATTTCGATCCAGTGACGTACTCTGAAAAAGAGAAATTTTAATTATATGCCTGGAAATGCATAGTAAAATTATTGCAATTTGCACAATTGCAAGTTGCTAACAAAATATTATTTTCTTTGCTTATGCAGACTCGAATAAATAAATTATTTTCAGGTCTGTTTTAATGTGAATATGTGTTTTTATCAATAATTAACTTCTGTCGACGATCCATTTGAAAAACACAATCAATAACTAATTGAAAATAATAGAAGCCTTCACGAGTGAATTATTAAAATTTCCACTTATAAATTATAATGAGTAAGGTACTCATCAAGAGTACCTAACTATACCTACTCTCAAGTAGAATGGATGGAGTATTGGTATGGATATTGCAAAAACGAATTATAATTAGTGAATTCAGTATTTCCGTAAACATATAAAACCAATTATTAGGTAAATAACTCAGGGAGAAACTGCTATTTTGTATAGTTTCTCTAATTGAGTTATACCAACTTAATTAGAGAAACTATAAAATAATAATAACAAAAAAATATTTATTTGAACTTAAAATAATAAAATTACTTAAAGTATAAAAAACAGAATAAAACATATAAAAAAGTCCAAATTTGCGGCTTTACTGCTGAAGCAGTTTCTTTCAGGCAACCATTTTGTTGTTTGTCTATACAAACAAAGAGTTTTATATCTATATATCTAAATAACGTGATTAGTGTTTACCGTCACAGTCAGCCAGCCAGATGAAATTGAGTGGAACTGTCAGTATCATGATGGCACCCAGACTGTAAAACGGCAGCCCGAATCCTCCGATCTATCTGGAACATACCAGAACCTGTAGGTAACCAGTCTAGATTTCATTTAGTCGATATTCATAATTGACATACTTATATATTTGAATTTAAATAATGATATCTATGTGAAACACTTCCAATTCTATTCAAATTTTGTGTTAGTTAGAATGATAGAACAGACTTAATTAAAATGGAAGGATTAAAACCATACCGAATACAACAGTCCTCCGATCGCCGGGCCAACAGACATGCCCAGACCTACAAAGGTCTCCAGGATACCCAGAACTGATCCTATTGAGTCGGGAAAAGCGTTGACCACGAAGACGTAACTGGCTGTGGAGTAAGCACTGGCGCCTATCGCCTCCATCCCTCGTACTATGAAACACATCACAGTGAATGTGCTGTAGTTCCTTATTCGGATTAGGGTCCTGTAAAAAGTTAAAACATTTTTGATGCTTACTTTATGCATTATTACGGCTGCGAACCAGGGAGAACGCTGGTCAAATACTTGTTTTTACTAAGACAAGTTGTCCATTATAAAATAGTGGCAGGACTATTAACAAAATTGATAATTTTGAAGTCGGTCAAACAGTGACTATGGTGATGATGTCTGACTCCTCATGTATAGTTTTACTTTTTACCAGACTACGGCGAAGCCAAAAGGAATTTTGGTAGTCCATGTATATAATATGTTTGTTCCACCGTAGCGCCTAAACTACTGGTCCGATTTAAATATATTTGGTGTCAATAGATTCGTAATAATAGCTCGGTTAGCAAAGGCTATATAATTAAATTAGTCGAGTTATAGTTTTTTATAAAAAAAATGTAGTTATAAAACTTTTGAGCTTAATTTGTGCCGGCATAAAACATTATATTATATTTGGTATCTAAATTTATTTACAAAGCAATAATAATAATATAATATCTACGCACGCTTCATACCACGTCAACGGTCAAACTGGTCCAATGGCAATGTGTTACGAGTACCAGACAACGGAAATAATATATTTAATCCTTTTTATAATATACATATATTTGAGATTTTTATTATATTATATACATATCTAATACACATCCATGACCCAGGAACACATATAAACTTTGTTCCATCGGCGGGATTCGAACCCGCGACTCCCGGCTTGAGCACCAACACGCTCAATAATAATTTCATTATGCTAGAAAAACTGAGATAGTCCGTATTATATCTTACCCAAACAAAATGTTGCAGGAGCCGGCGAGGAACATTCCCGATATGAACATAAACTTCGCTCCTATGGTCGGTAGCTGAAATGGAAACATTACTAAGCCCCAATTTTACCAACGTATTAATAATAACCACGTTTGACGCTAAGCTGAGGTTAGATTGAATGAGAGAGTGATCGAATCCGGGATTTGCGTTAAGCGCGTTTAAAGCAGTTTGGTGAAATCGGGGCTTAAGCTGTGTAAACGGGCTTCCGATGACCTCTACCAGTCGCCACCACTACACATTTAGGTTACCGCGCGACCGTGTTAGATAGCGCGGTGGTTGCCGACAAATCCAGTCACTTTTGGATATTATTGTTAGAGTATTAACATCGAAATGTCAGCGACCACACATTACTTTTGCCTGTAACAGTCGCACGCGATAGCACAGAATTGTGCAGTGACGGCAGCCGGTCGCGATTGTCGGTCGCCCGTTTGCGCCGATCCTAATTGTTCCGCAAATAAATTGGTAATATCTAGGGACCTCCACAAATGTGTACGTGTGTTGCTAGTTTTAGATGTTTAGATACGTTGTACTGCACTAGCCTTATCTACTGTCAATGTTTACAATTTTACATTACATATTATGTAATATTACATCATCCTCTCTCGAATAATCGTTTGTCGTTATTGATGTTAATCGTGAATGTCGGAATTATAGTTTCCTGTAGAAGTAGGTACAGTCCTAGTCGAGAGATACACGAGAAGGCGCAAAAGAAGTTCACAAAGTGGTAATATAATGTGTGTGTACACACGCACACACACATGAGCGGTAGCCGGGCTACCATTGGGGGTTCCGTATGCAATTTTAAGGTCCCAATTAAGTAGACGAGTCATGAGGCGAGGTGGCCGCGTTGTGATTCTTGTGGTCATCAAAACGCCCCCTACGGTATCCTTATAAAGAAGGTAACTTTAGTACATTGCCTACTTATATGCAAAAATATTTATTGGAATACCATTCCCACAGAAACACTTTTACAAATTAAGATAAATAATTAAAAATTCACGCCATCACAAATAATAGCTAATCTAGTATTACCTATACCACTTTTGCACGTGGATCGTTTGCAATTATCATTTTATTTCTATATTTTCTACGTGTGTAACCTTGGGGCCTGTAACCAGCACAGTAAAATTTAACCTTTCCTCTAGGTAATCTTAAATACTTCTTAGGGTTTCGGAGCCAGCCAGTTTGTGTCAAAGTGGTTACGTCTTTGATCTTAGCGATTATTATAATATTATACTACCATTTGCCCTCGGCTTCGCCCGCGTGAAATTAGTTTTTAAAAACTTTCATCCCCTATTTTACCCTCTAAAGAGCCATTTTCTCGGGTCGGTTTTCGCCGTGCGGCGAGCCGTCGGACAATTTACCTCACCTCGCCGAATCGCAAGCCTATTTACACGGGTGACTAAACGGCATGCGGCTTTAGGGTCAACTCACACTGGCGCAGAGTCGAAGCGACGTGACCGGTCATGATTTTCTCATAGTGGTTATAACGAATGATTTCAAAACTAAGGATGGGCTATGACGTACATTTGCAGAAGAAACTTTATACAAGAAAAACTTACGCCATCTTGATTTCAGAAGATTTTGTCAATTACATTAAGCGGACTGAATATACTGCGGAAATGATAAAATGTCAAACCTCGACTGCCCCTAATTCCCCAAAAGTAGGCCAGTTTAAGTGTGGACACTTTGTTTCGACATGCCTCGTCTATAGTAATGTAATAAAGAGAAAATATTTGTTAGTTTGTATGTTGTTTTGTATTGAATAAGTTTCGAAACTAGTGGATTGATTTTGATGAAACGATTTGCGCAGATATGGAATAGAACACGGGGCTATTTTTTATCACGGGAAAATATACCCCGTGGGATTTCTTTTTGCGCGCACGAATTGCAACATCTAGTCTTTAGTATAAAAGTATAGGTATAGGTCTACGCTTAACACATATTCATTTCTATTTATACGGTAGCGATCAACGACGCACGTCAGCGTGCGTATTCGCACGTCTGCGTTTTTGTGGAGTAGTAGTCGACGCGCGTCACCGCGTTTTACTCGGGCGCAGTGGCGCGTCAGACTTTGACTATACAGGGTGTTAAATGTTTCGGCAGAATACATTTTTCAGAAGACTATTTTGAAAACCTTGAAACACATAAATAATATCGATTTGTAAATAATCGTCACCCTATATATAAAGAAAGCGTAGATAGTTTATTTGCGCGAGTACGATCGTGTTACCAAGTCTCAAAAAATATTTCCTAAAATTAATAGCACGGTTCCCGCGAGATTTTGCGCCAGTGTGAGCTGAACCTTAGTCACCTTACTTCAAAAATGCCAAATGAGGAATTGTAAAAAACTTATTTGTCGTTTAAATTTGAATTTATTTAATGTCATGTTTAGAATGTATATTCGAATGAGTTCTACGTAATTTCTCATCTGCATCGCGCTATCAAAGCATCGAGGAATATTGTATAATGGCAAATAATGTGTATTATTAACGTGTAATTGATAAAGGCAAGGATTAGTTCTAAATATTTGAATTGAAAACAAAATACGTCTACTAGTGTAACTCTGTAGTTTCATTCAGTAGATATCTTTTGGGGATTCTGTTTGGATATTATATGAATGAATGATGATATTATCATAATTATTGTCATTTTCTTTTTTCGCCCAGCTACTGAGCGTTTGACCAGTGTGATCAGAATAAATTAAATATCCCGGGGCAGAGCATGCCGAATATACACGAGGTTTGTTTTAAATTTTTTTTTTTTTTGTTTTCTAAATCTGGTTATTTTATAAGATTCTCCTAAAAACTGCTAATTTTTCAGATCTGCGATACAATCTACAAAACTCTAAAATTGTAATCTAATTCTGCTAAAATCGGAGGATTTTGCTAAACCTGGCTACACTGCCGAGCGCCGTGCTGCGAAAGTCGAATAATACTACCCTACTTTGGGGCGTGCTGCTTTTAGTCACTCGCGGCCTCACCAAATTGCAATTTGCCAATTTGGTGAGGCTTACTAGCTGTGCGGTGTACACAACAACTTTGTTCTGTATAAACTATGAATTGGAATAAATAAATAACTACCTACATACATCTACAGTTTATATTATTTACAACAACCTACACATACAACCTACACCTACTACCATTACCTACACCTACAACCTACATCCTACTACCTACAGGCTACAACCTACACCTACAGGTGATGTGTAAAAGAGTTATCGACAAATCGAACTCACAAGTCGCGTCGAGTTTTCTAATAGGCTACTTGACCCTTTTTTATTTTTGTCCTAAACGATTAATAATTCTTCCGTTACCAAAAAAATAATAGAATATTATTTTAATAGCATAAAAACCCACAAACTTTAATTTAAAAATACGTGTTTAAAAATGGCCGAAAACTCATCCGCCATGTTTGTCGATAGATAATCTATGCTTTGACGTCATACTAATAGTAAACAATCACTTGACAGCTCAGTTCACTGTGCATGGTTGACAAGTGACGTTTATTTGTTTACTATTACTGTGACGTTTTCGCAATGTCGCACGTGATTCACGGAGGAAATAGTGAGCGGGCTTTATCAATATAATATTATTTAAAAAAACACTTACATATTTACCAAATAAGGGTGACGTTAAGAACATCACGACCGCGTAAAAGCTAAACACGAGCCCGCACATGGTCTCTGATAGGCCCTTATCGGAAGCTTCTCGGGGGAAGAAGGGAGCCATGATGCTCATGGAGCAGAAGCTCATGAAGTCCACGAGAGCGAGCGAGGCGAGCGTGAGTCTCTGGTGTCGGGATAAATGACGCACTGCACCTGGCCGAAGCTTCGTTTGTGTTCGGACTAATCTGAAACGAACGAACAACGATGGAGTATGAAAATTAATGTTTATGGTATATGGGGCAAACGAACTAGCAGATGATCGCGTGGTATATATAGCTATCACCTGATGTAACACCAGAAGTAAGCAGTCTACCCTAGCCTCTTAATGTAGGTTGCATTATTGCATGTAAAAGGTACATTGTACAAAACATTAAGACTATCGAGCAACAGACTATCTGTCGAAAACTACCGACCTATTGCTGTCTTACCTACCGTTGCCAAGGTTTTTGAGCTAGCACTACATAGTATTTTAATTAAACATATCCATGTACGTCTTTAGGATGACAAGCATGGTTTCCGACCTGTCGCTCGTACAGTACAAATCATCTGATTCACGTCCATATAATTTCAAAGGCACTCGACACCGGATATCAAGTCAACGTTCTTTATTTCGTTTTCTGCAAAGCATTTGACAGAGTCAATAATGATGTCCTCCTTATCAAGCTGATCTCTATTGAATTTGCTCCCCGTCTTGTTCGCTTCTTTGCAGATTATCTTCGTGACTGGAAGCAATTTGTGAGAATTGGCTGTTTTGAGAGTACCACTTACAATATACGTTCTGGTGTTAGCCAGGGATCGGTATTGGGCCCTCTTTTATTTCTCATCTTCATCAACTATCTCACAGCCATAGTAAAATATGCTGTGCTTACTATACGCCGATGACCTGAATATTATTATGGTTATAAAATCGCTGTACGATTGTACACTTTTACAAAAAGATTTAGATTCAGTACAACGTTAGAGTATTTCGAACAACCTGCTGTTCAATATGAATAAGTGTAGCGTCATGACGTAATGGCGGAAGTTGCGCCCAATTGTATTTAATTATCCCATGATATCATGGATGGTCATCCCATTACCCGCATTCATAATATAAAGGAATTAGGGGTATACTTTGATAAAGTACTCACATTTAAAGATCATAATATATGCACCGTTGCTGAGGATAGCTTTAAACGTTAAACCTAATGTTATAAAATGACTACACAACGCTACCAGTGCGCAGTAAATTGGAAACAGATGCTTGTGTCTGGAGCCCTCATACGACTTTAAAAAAATACAAAAGGCCTTTCTTAGATTTATGTCAATAGAGTAGGTATATGGATTTTATCCCTACGTGCATCTTTTAGGTGCTTTGGGATACAACTCCATGGAGGTCCGGAGAGGTATAGACCTAATAGTAAAAACTATAAAAATACTTCGTGGTATTATAGACTGTCCGGAACTTCACACTGATCTGCCGCTTGTATGTGTCCGACAACGTCCTGAGACACTATCCTAGTCGTCGGCCCAAATTATTCGCAGTGCCGGCATGTCGATCTGTCGCGAGAGCTGAGTCTCCACAGTACCGTGCGTTAGACCTGCTCAACGCCCTTCTGTCCCCCAATCCTGAGTGTGATGTGTTTGCTGATAAGTGGATGGATGTGGAAGTATGCCTGTAATTTTGCGAAGGAAAGTACAAAAAAGTCTCTTCTAGAGCTAGTTAATAATTGTAATTGTATTTTCTATGGTAAAGTTATTTTGTAATTTGTTTTTTGATACTATTAATGTTATTTTTAATTTTGTATACGAACTTACTTTACGTCACTTGTTTTAATTAACTTTAAATAAATAAAAAAATAAAAAACTGAAACTACTAAGTAAATAAAAGTTTACTCAGAACTTCGAGACTTTTGCTATTAAAAACAAATCTTACTAAAACAGCTTATAGGTATTATGTACTTATAGTACCAATGTGTATTTTTAAGGGTTCGTGCCCAAAGGATAAAAACGGGATCCTATTATTGACATTTCACTGTGTGTCCGCACTCCGTATGACCGTCTGTCTGTCACCAGACTATATCTCCTTAACTGTCACCAGGCTATATCTCCTTTAAAAATTTCAACTGAAATATACCTTCTGTGAAAATTTCAACAAATTTTCACAAAGGTATTATATTTCTGTTGCCGCTGTGACAACAAATACTGGGGCTCCAACAACAAACGTGATTCTTTGTACGGAACCCTTCGCGCGCGAGACGGACGCACTTGGCAACTTTACCTCAAATTATTAAATATATGCGGCCGTATTTGTTCCATGTCTCAGTCAACACCACTACCATAATAATAGGTACATGTTTTTAACCGACTTCCAAAGGAGGTGGCTATACGTTCGGCTGTATATAATATATAGTTTCATACTTTTTTGTGCGTTTTATTTGTATGTTCAACGATTACTCCGCCGCTAGAGGGATGATTTTCAAAATTCATTTTTGATGTAAAGGGTCCTTTTGACATCCAAGTGGTGACCTGATGATGGGATCCATGATGAATCGAGGAAACTTCGAAATTTATAGTGATTTCGACTTTTTCTGAAGTAGTATAAGCATATGCTACCAAAAAGTAAGCTTTTGTAGGTATACCCTGGGTCCAAAAGTACTTAACAGAACTCCTGAGTCCTTATAGTTTGGGGATTCCGGCGTTATTTAAAGAACTGCAAGCATATGCCATCATACCACTTACCGTAATCATCATCATCATCACCACCATCTTCACACGAAACACTAACATATTATTATCTCTTCAGAGTTTTGTGCACCTTAACTCATCAGAGTTTTATGCACCTATATCAATGTCTTTGAAAATTTGCTTTTGCCAACATTATATTCGTGATCATCATCACCACTGTAACATATTTAGTGCTTACTGCTAAGTACATTTATTCGCCGACTACTACAAATTACAATAGATAATAATAATTATTTAATAATATAGTATCCAATCATTACCTCACTGGAGATTGTTTATTAGGTCCACAAATCGGTAATGCTTAATTGGGGAAATACCACGGCCTCTCAGAAAACTGGCATAAAATAACGCTTGAGTTTGTTTTGCCAAGAGTGAGAACAGCGGAGGCTTTTTTATATTTATAACTTTCTTAACATTTATTAATAATAATATAATAAATATAACTAAAAAGAGAAAAAAAATATTTTTAAACAAAAAATGAAACCGATTTCCAAAGTTAAAATGTAGAAAAAAGCATGAAATAAAACTTATTTTCTAAATAATTCCTCTTAATAAGTACCAGCCAACTTAAACGTGACTTCTATAAAATAGGTATTGTTTTATCAGGATATTGTTTGGACTGGTACCGACTTAAAATTTTAGCCGAATTAAGAAGGGAATTATTTAGAAAATAGATTTATTTCATACTTTTTGTGCGTTTTTACATTGGTTTGTTTTGGAAGTCGGTTTTAATTTTTTGTTTAAAAATAATAATAAATATTGTTTTATCAGGGTAATGTTCGGGCTGGTACCGAGTTCAATGTTATGAAGATTGAGTAGAGAAATACTTAAAAATTTAGCCGAATTTAAAAGGGGAATTATTTAGAAAATAAGTTTTATTTCATGCTTTTTTGTGCATTTTTACTTTGGAAGTAGGTTATAATTTTTTGTTTAAAATAATTTTCTTTTTAATGCAATACCAAACAAAGTCCAAGAATATTACTAACGTAGGTACCAAAGTTCCGAGAAGTTTTCTGAAGTTCGACGACCTGACAATTTTAGACTACTAATTTGTTCTTTGTTGTGACCCAAGCATCCTTCTACTAGGTCACCTCATTTGTTGGTTGGCCAAGGCAAAGGTATTAAAAAACAAAAAAACATAATTTTTATTACAAATCTGTCCTGGATGTACATTTGTACAATCTACCCATCTAAGTAGCTATTCTTAGACTAGAAATTTATTAAAAATTATCAAATCAAATAATATCTAATAAGATATAGCTATTTTTTTAAATATACTTACCTACCTAAAAATAGCCAACAATACATAGTTTTATGTGTTTAATATTTCAATTTAATTAGGTAGATATTATAAACATAACTTGTTGATAGATCTTATAGCTCGAAGTTATTATAAAAATGTAAACGACAAAGTCAAAAATATGAGTACCTAGCTAAGTAGGTGGGTGCCTGCCTAAAGTAAGTAAACCAGATTTAACATCGATAAAATGTAAAGGATATAGGAAAACGTAAATAGTTAGGTAACTTCACACTGTATATGATTTGCACAATATGATGTGAATTGTGAACTGAGAGAAGCACTATACCATCTAATATTACTTACTTATCTCGAATACCTACTATCATTTTCATCATCATCACTACGCTAATATTAATTTTCAAGGACTCTGTTTAGATAATAAGTATTTACATTCACAACCAAATAGTCTTAATTCAACTTTTTCACATTAAAAATATCCTACCTTTCTCTCAATATTCTGACTTCGGAGGGCGAGTCTTCTGGCTGCATTCCCGACCAGGAGTGGGTTCGTCTTAGCCTGCCTGAGTCAGGCAGGGAGCTTCGCCCACCCCACGTGGCGGCGAACTCCTCCTGCGTCGAAGTCTTCATCAGCTTACTATCGAACACTATAGATTCTGTAGACGACGCCATGTTCTGTCTATCACAGGGTAATGCACTGTCGTCTACACTCTTTCTTCTGTCCATTACGATTATACAGAAATAGCCGATTGTAAACAAATGTATCTATGTCAATACGCGCCAGGATCCGTCTTGCACCTACCTCATATCGTTTATCAATATCTTATCGAAAACCAAACAAAAACTACCGACAGATACAAACGTATTCTCACTACTATCGTATGTGTGTCAGTATCTTGTATTTTTATTAAATTATATTATTATGATAAATATGTATGAATTCGGTAATGATACTGCCGCGTGAATGATATTTCACAACGGGTCCACTTTAGCAGGTAGGTAGGTAAGTTATTCGTCACTCGACACTCGATAGGCAACTCCGGCACCGAAGTTTTTTTCCTTCTACAAAACTCTCTTCTAAAGGAGACATAGACTATCACATTTATATAAGAAGGCAGGTAAACGAGCAGACAGCTTATCTAATGTCAAGTGATTTTTTAAAACACAACTAGCTGTTTGCCTTTGTCCAGTTTGATCCAGTGGATCAAATTGTAAATCTAAACCGTTCTCGAATCCACTTGAATACAAGATTTTTTTTCAAAATCGGTCCAGCCGTTCAGGAGTTCAATTAGGTACAAACGCACATAGAAGATTTATATTTTTAACCGACATCCAAAAAAAGGATGAAGGATTTTTTTGTATGTTTAACGAAAACTCCGCCTTCGGTTGACCGATTTTTAAAATTCTTTTTTTTGATGTAAAGGGTTATACTTCGAAGTTGGTCCCGTTTTCACTAAAGTGGTTACCTGATGATGGGATCCATGAGGAATCGAGGGAACTCCTCGAAATTTATATGGACATATTATGTAGTAATTTTTGACTTTATCAGAAGTAACCCAAGCATATGCTACCAAAAAGTGAGATTCTGCACCAGAGTATACCCTGGATCTAAAAGCACTGAACAGAACTCCTCAGTCTTTAAAGATACGCGTTTGGAAATTTCGACATTGTTTAAAGAACTGCAAGCATATGGCATTATGTAACTTACAGTAATCATCATCATTATCTTATATACAATACCTAATGGAAGCTTGGCGGGTATCCAATTATATAGTTTATTTTAAACGTTTTTAAAATGTAATTAAATCACTAAAAATATCACTAAAAAGGGAAAAAATATTATTATTTTTAAACAAAAAATTATACCGATTTCAAAATTATGGAGATTGAGTGGAGAAATAGTTTAAATTTCAGCCAAATTTAAATGGGGAATTATTTCGAAAATAAGTTTACTTCATAGTTTTTTGGGCATTTTTACTTTGGAAGTCGGTTTAATTTTTTGTTTAAATATCGCAAACCTGCCCGAATCTATTATAATATATACTGTTTCTACATGTGAAAGAGCTCCGTGGCCTAGTGGGTAGTTTGATATGATATTGAATTTGGATAGGAAAAACTATTAAAATATACAAAATAAAGGCAAAACAACATGTTTTATTAAAAAAATTATCATAACAATATGTTAAAGTCTTTCTCTTAAAAATGCAGTATAAAAAGAAACAAAGATTGAGTATACAATACGCACCATCTCATATTGGCAAAATATGGCTGCGTCAAGCATTTGCAAGAGCATTTTGCGAATTAGAAGTCTGCAGAGTACGAAAAATTATTCTCTAGCAACTAAAAAGAATAACATAAAAGCATCCACACCTATTCACCCATTCAATGGGCAAACTAATTGTAAAATCGGTATAGCAGTTGCGATGTCTATCTTATAATTTCGTCTTCAAATAAAAAAATCTAACCATATACGCGATACGTCCATCGGAGTACGTGAAAGGCAATCAAATGCACTTGTTTGTGATATGGCTATATGGTGTTAACATTATTTGTGGAAAGGTCATATTTAAAAAGTTAGTAACAATTCGAAATAACAAGTATAAATAGCATTTTGAGAAACCAAATTTTTATATTTTGTAACATGATCAAATATTTGCTTTTTAATTTTACTATCATACATTATACGAGGTACTTGGTACTTACATACACCGGCAATTGAAAAAATATTTTTATATTACAATTTTTCCAACTACATGTATAATATTTTGTAAGTTTACAATTATATTGATTTCTATGTTTACGCGGATTCAATTTAAATCAATTTTCGTGATACGAATATGCGAAAGATCTACAGATTTTATTTACAATGATCCGAGAATTTGAATAGACCGCCGATATTATTTTCGATAACTTTTAACAATTTAACACTGAATGATATTGATCTAATTTAAAACGGTAACATTAATTTATTGCAACAACATACAAATACGGGTACCACGCAGAATTATGGAGACTTTAGACTGGACGATGCCTAGGAAGAATGTTAAAATCGATGACATGGATTGGATTAAAGGAAGCCTTTCGATGCACGCGACGCGAGACCGAAATAGGGTCGCGGAGCCACTACTTAATATCAATTTATATGGAGCACGAAACAATCGTCGCGCGACGACGAATGGTGGGTGTACCTGGGAACCTGATTCGCCAGTTTGCCGGTCGCGGTCTCGCGAACCGGTCGCATAGATCGGAAGGTATCGGAAGGTAGGACCTTAAAAACTTTTAAACAATATGACGTAAAGGACTGGCGAATCCTTGACGTCGTATTGTTAAAAATTATATCGGGCCGTGTGAGTGTGCGGCGATACAACCTTCCCCGGCGGGAGATGAAGGTCACGAAGCTAATTGTATAGCCTAGAACTATTGTGGTGTGTACTGTGTAGACAATATCCACCAAATGTTAACAAACTTCAATTTCCTTGGTAAGTAATGTTTTGAACAAATTGGTAATAATTTAATGCGATCATAATTTTAGCTGTGCCAACTCTTGCAGTAGAGCGGCTTCGCTGTCGATCTTGGCCAGTTGGTTCAGTTCCAACTGTTTGCCCGCTGCCTTCTGTTGTTTTAATTTCTCAATGTCACTTAGTTTCTGTAACAAATAAATAGGAAATTGTGAATTGTTTTCGTTTCATTTTCTTTTATTTCTATGTTGTCGAGAACTATCTGCAGCAGCTGTTGTCCGCACTTTTTCTTTGCGATGGCCAATCATATCTTACTACTCGTATGATCTTTCTCAGAGTAACCATATATTTCTCCAAGATAATCTTTTATCTTCGGTCGAATTTTTAGACGCTTTGTAAAGTTAAGTGCTAATTAAATCGCGGTCAAGCAGTGGCAGTGACTGTCTCTGCCTGACAGACAAGGACAGCAAGTGATTTAACAGCTAGCTTTAAGAGTTTGAGAATTTGGACGTAAGTCCGTCTTTTTATACCTTATTAACGTTCTTAATCTTCTTATCCTTCTCCGGATCGCCCGTAGAAACAAACGGCTGTTTGTTGGTCTGCGAGGCCGCGGGTGCCGGCGCCGGCGCAGGGGAAGTGTCCGCGCGCTCCTCCGCCTTGCGAGCTTTACGGGCCTCGCGCTTTTCCTTCTGTTTGATCGCTTGCTTGGAAGGCGCTACTGGAAGTAATCATCGTTAAATAAATAAATATTTATATTTTACATAAAATGTTATTATTACCTAATCTCAAATATATGTTTAACCAACGGCTGTAAATGTAAAAAAAAAATGGCATAAGTACATCTAAAAAAAAGGTATATATTATATGTCATTTATTGTAATCAATTTTATGACCTTTGCATTGGTGTAACTGAATTTTGGATTGAGATGACAGATATGTCTTAATTTCCAGATGTATTTATTATTGTCGCCCATTATGGTAGCAAATTTTCATATCTACAATATTTTTTTGCCAAGTTATTCCAAAATCCAAATTAATATTGTGCGTAACTATTAAAAGGTTTGCCAACACCAATAATTATGACATACAGCGTATACACTATAATTAGGGAACCATTACATAAGAGAACCATAGTCAATATTATTAGACTCACCATCCACGCTCTGCCCTGGTCTATGCGGTTTCTCATGCTCATGTAATGTAAACGTGGACGGTTTGTTCCTGGCGCCGGGCGGCCTGTACGCGCCCACCGGCTTGGGTGTCGAGTCCTCTATACTCTTAGGCGCAGTTCTAGAGAGTTCGCTCCTGGGATACATCCCTGGCTGCCAGTTGATGGACAACAGGTTTTCTTTTTCACCGCACACGCGTTTGTGCATTAACGCACCAGTGTAGTGCCAGATTTTGTATCTGAAATAAAGTTCCCATTCTGTTTGGATCCACAATACGGTATCAAGTTTAGATTATTTAACTTACAGTACAATACTGACTATCAAAAACTATTTAAAGGTGAGATACGAACTCGTAACTCATTTAATGTTACAACTGTGCAGTGGAAACCAATTACCCTCAATTAATATAATATTTATATAATTAATATAATATAATATTTGAACATTCCCATTGTTTCTCTATAATTGCATCCATATTAATTATCTATTTATAAACTCTTACCCGTTTCCAACAGTGAGTCGTGGATAAGTCGTCGCCGTAATAAACACCTCTCCCCTCGGATCCCACTGCAGGCTCGTGGTGTCAGGTGCGGAGCACTGACCCAGCTGCTTGTAGCCGCGCATGTCCCAGACTGATATGTGACCTGTTGCGATGTTGCCGAACCCACCGAGCAGGACTAGTGCAGGAGGGGGTTAAGGAAATGTCTGTTTGTTGGATAAAGTTTGAACCAAGGATAAAAGAATTTGATGTTTGAGTCCCAAAAAAGGTTTTAAATATTACAGTATTTAGCCCGTACACATAGATATAACAGAACCGTTACTTAAGCTATACTTTAACATAATATATTATTTTCTCTCCATAGAAACAGAAAAAGATGAGGCTAACCTGCGACCAGACTCTTGTCTTTAAAGCATTAATTCATGTTCGCACAACATTCGCACAGGTTAGTGCGATCGTTATCATTGTTTTTACCTGTCCGACTGTTTAGTGTAAGTTTAAAATGCTTTATAATATTCAAACTTTACACAAAGCCTTTATGCTTAAGTTTGTATCTATGTAATACGTGTGTTATTAATTTGTAACTTTTATTAATGTTTATTGTTAAAAAGGATATTACTCCCCTCCGGCGGGAAGTATATAGCGTTCCAGGCGCCGGTGCCGAACTCAAAGAGCGGGTCGCATTTGGCGTTGAAGAGCGTGGCCTTGGCGGGCGCGTTGCCGTACACCGCCACCCACTCGTTCCAGTTGCCCGGGTTCCAGGCTATCGCGTGGATCGGACCTTCTTTACCTGCGATACAATATAGAAAGGAAGCAAATGAGCAGAGCCTTCGAGAACGAGGGGTTCTTACTAACACAACAAAGTACTTATGTTCATTTTATTTGGTAACAAATAAAAGCCTTTTTTTTTATTGATTTATTATTGTCAGTAAGTAATTACCACTGAGCAGATGTTGTGTGCAGAAGAACAAAAACCGGCCAAGTGCGAGTCGGACTCGCGGTTCCGTACAAAGCGGCAAAAAAATTACGTTTGTTATATGGGAGCCCCATTAAATATTTATTTTATTCTGTTTTTTTTTTTGTATTTGTTGTTAAAGCGGAAACATAAATACATCATCTGTGAAAATTTAAACTGTCTAACTATCATGGTTCATGAGACAGCCTGGTGACAGACGGACAGACAGACGGATGGAGGAGTCTTAGTAATAGGGTACCGTTTTACCCTTTGGGTACGGAACCCTAAAAATCAGCAATGATTATTTTATTTGTTTCTATTTATTAAGGTATGTTGCAAACATCAGTAAACAAGACACTAACCTCTTTACTAATAAAATATTTATACAATGGATAGGCTATTTAATGTTGCTGTATTTGTCTGATACATTGGAAACTTGACACTGTCACCTGACAGACAAAAGCAGCAACATTGAATAGCTTATTTAATGTGTTAATATTTTTATTAGTAAGGGGGTAAGAATTAAGCATTCTGTAAGTGACATAATTATTGAGACTTGAGTCCTTTTTTAGCTACACAAATACATTTTGTTTTAGGCCCTTTATATGTTAGAAGATGCATCCTTTTTTACGGTTTCGTAATACTCAATTCGTTCGTTCTGTGAATATAAATGAACAAAATTTGGTAGAATTAAAGACTGTGTATGGATCTCGATTTTGGCATCATAAAATAATAATAATTTTACATTTAATGGAGAGCCACTCTCCATACATGTAAAGTGGGGTTGAAAAATTTTTTTTCCATTGTACTCGTTTGTGTGGGGTATCTTTGAATAGGTCTTTTAAAATAAAGGCAAGGTTTCATACATTCCATTTTTCCACAATATTTTCATACAAAGTAAACCATTCTCGAGTAATCAGCCTCCAAATTGGTTTATAATGTGACACCCCCCCCCCCCCCCCCCGCATTTCTAAACTATGATAAACTTGCAATTTTCGAGGCTGGAAGATAATGCTAAATAAAAACAAAAAAAACCTTTACCACTTTTATATTAACAGAACCTTCGTTAGACTTGTCCTGACATGCTCTTGGTTAGGTTTTTTATATAAATGAAATATTTTCAACTATCATGTTAAAATGTAGTTTATTCAATAAACAATTATAAAGCCAATTTTAATTTACTCACTGAACGCCATGTTCCCAGCATTGCCCTTTATGTCTCCATATGACAATGATTGTTTTCCATAGTAAGAACCACCAGTTTTATCTACCTGCAAACATAAAAGTATTATTAACAGATCCTCCTAGTTACTATATTAAATTTGAAAGTAGATGTTTGCCAAAAACTATGGAACTGATTTTGATGAAATTTGGTATGATAGTCGTTAAGGCTCTGGATTAAAACATAGGCTACTTTTTATCCCGAAAAAGTACAGTATTCCCGTGGGATATGCGCGCTGGATTTAAGCGGGCGGACCCACGGGATAAAGCTGAAAAAATTTAAAAATTATAAAGATAACTTTTTCATGATTTTTACAATTGTCGATAAATTGTATTATTTAAATGTTCTATTTACATCTGACTGTGTCATGGTAAACAAATTCGTGCCACGTCTGTTCCAGTAAAATGTTGCCTTATCTGCTTGAAACGATGACCGGCTCACAATAGCCTGATTCACATCAAATTGCGGGAACTTAAATACACGCCAAAATGAAGGCTGTCCAGATTTACCTGAAATAACGTATTATATTGTTTTGAACAATTCAGTAGGAACTATAAAACATTTTTATGCTGGACAATGACAACATTTGTAATAAATTCTAGCAAATAAACTATCATAGATGACTTAATTTGGAATTTTTTGGATGGAAATGGAATCTTTTTAAATTTCAAAGAATAATCAACTGTATGAAGTGAGATTTTACTAACCCAAGGTGAATATAGAGAAATAATATGCCGGAGCCACACTTGGAGATATACTAAAAGAATTCAACTTTTCAGCTTGTATAGTGTGTGTATATCTGTCCAATTTTACATCCTCATAGATCAGTACTCTGTTGTTTGCTTGTAGAGCGAATATTTTTTCATCTGTTGACCATTTTGGTTCCCTGTTAAAAAATTAGGCAGTGTAAGTTTAAATCTGCCGTAAGTAACAAAATTCATAATATTTTATAACTAGTTGAGTGCTTACCATCCAAACTGATTCTTCTGTACAAATGATCCAACATTTTCTCCTGTCGCAGATTTTATCACATGAAGATTTGGTTTGCCCTGGAAAGTATATTTTAACTTTAATTTCTAAGATATGGTATTAAAAAATATATTGAATGTTTTTGAAAATATCTTTTCAATGTTAACAATATATAAAAAAAATAAGTATTTAATTGTTTAAAATGCAGCAGTTGCAATTCCTTAAATTCTAATACAAAAGAACAATTATTATCTTTACCTGAGGATTTTCTTTAGTTATTGCATACATTTCCCATAGCTGCAGGTATGTATCTAGGGGCGAGAAGAACATGTCCTTGAAGTTGCCCTCGATATTTGCGGTGACTGACCAGTCCGCACATTTTATCACCTCCAACCTATGAACATTAACATGCAGTTAAATATAGACAAAAAAGTAATTCATTAATAAAATTGTTGCTGTATTACAGGTAATCATGTGTATTTAATGTATATAAATAAATATTATATTAAAAATTAGGTACTTTTTATCTGTCCGGTATGCCAAGTAGTTCCCTTTTGGGCTAAAAACAAGACTTCTAATATTCGGTGTACTGTCATCTCTAACTGTTACTTCTTGATATGGTTCTTGAAAGCTTACTCTAAATATATTCTTGTTTGTTAGACCTGTAACCAAATAATAAATAAAAAGTTATTAAAGCCAAATCACCGCTGTTTTGGCTTATTGGAAGTTCATTGTTCTTGTTCATAGAGTTGTTCTCACCAACGATCGAGGGTGTTGTAGCCATCCTATGATTTTATTGATTTACTAACACAATATCTTATCAATTTATACGCATAATGTCCCGTTAATTAAGCTAACCTAAAAGCAAAGTTAGGTTAAAAATTCAGAACTAATTCCATTGATCTTTCACTAGGTACACTTAGCAGTCGCCAGTCAGCACAGAGTGCACGTATTATCAATGTCGCTATGACAGTTGACATATAAGATATTTTTTCTTCTTCTTCTTTTGAGTATGACGGCCCTAGTGAGTTGCCAGTGTCAGAGTGAATTTTTTTAGGGTAGTATAGCATTAAACTATTGCCAGTATGAGCATTTTTGTTTAAGTTTTCAATACCATTTGACTAAATAGTCAAGCCCAAATAAATCGTTAATGCAGTCAATGAATCACTTCAGTTGAATCAGTAACTTCCTAGGGAGTTTTAGAGAGAACACATTGAAAACTAAACATAATTATTATTAATATATAACTAGTAATAAAACATAATAAACCTGTCTTTGTCATTATCTATATATTTATTTATAATAAAGGATTACTACATCATTGTCACGCCGATAATGACAAAATATGAGAAAACTTACTTACGCCAACAACATTAGCGCTTCCGGTTCGTGTGATATCGCTATCGCCTCATGCGAAAACTAAAAACGCATTTAATCATATTTATATGAATATAATGTATAATTTTAACCCAATAACCTCTCAAAGACGTTGGGCGAAAAAAACTATAATTTTTGTGGCGTAATGACTTCGGGTTTTTTATTTAGATTAAATGATGAAGAAGGTGACAATCACTGCACTCAAGTTCCATTTTTGATTGAATGTGTTTACAGTTCAAAATAATTTCAGTTTATTTTCAGGTTTCAGGAAGTCCTACAAAAATTGTAGAATATATATTGATTTTTTAATAGAATAACTTCTAATTTAAATGTTTACAAATAGAGCTCAACTCAAAAGGCGTACACCTGATAATGGAGTAGATCGTGAAAACTACTTGTCCTTATTAGTAGACGAGTTTATTAATACAAATTCCTTCGGTATGGTTTTCTATAGCTCGATTAGTTGTTTATCATATCAGATTAATATCAGAAAACACATTTTAGGCATTCCAATGATCTCAGCACTTACCTGTAAAATGTAGGCCCAAGTTTTATAATGACTACTAGCTAGACTTTGATTTGAACAAAAATATTTTTATCATAATTAATTCTATTGTATTTTTCAGATAACAAATGTCAGGTACTTGCAAATTTATCAAATTTTGCATATGACCCATTCAACTATGGTTTTATCCGAGATGTTGGAGTACTCGATATATTCATGTTTGTGGTGAAAAACGAGAGCAATGTAAAGCTTCTGCATTTTGCTACTGCTGGAATCTGCAATTTATGTATAGGTAGACAACATACTATATTATTTTCTTTGTGTTACTTCCTAAATAAGTTGCACGTAATTAAAAGTTTGATGATGATATTATTTTGAATTTCAGATCCAGTTAACATTGATTATATTCTACAACATCATGCTATAAAACCTCTTACACTGTTGCTAAAATCTAATAATAATAATATTGTAGCTGATACTATAACTATATTCATTTACTTAAGTAACAGCCATGCTAAAGGGAGCATAAACTTTCTTGTGGTTACAACTGAAATGAAATCTTTGGCTACATCAAACAACAAAACAATTGTAAACTTGGCTAAAATATTCCTAGAAGAAACGGAATAAAGTAGAAATACCAAAATGAGTTTAAATAAAATGCTGTCAAACAGATTCCCATTTTTAGCAGTGAACAATAGGAATTACAAGAAAATTTGTAAGATTCATACAACTTCATTCAATTCAAGTTCCTTCAAAGCTGGCGACAAAATAAGAATACAAAAGACTCTATCGCAGAAAGATTTGGATACATTTTCAAATCTCACTAGTGATCATAACAGCTTACACAAAAATAATGGTAACAAAAGGCCCATCGTGCATGGGGCATTCCTTAATGGATTAGTTGCAGGTCTTATTGGCACCCACTTGCCAGGGCCAGGTACTGTAGTGTTGTCTCAGACTATGAAATTCCCCAACAAGTGTTTTGTTGGTGAGAAATTAACAATCAGTGTTGAGTTGGTGGATGTGAGAAAAATATTAAGAGTTAAGTTCTTCTGTATAGTGGAAGAAGAAAAGAAGGTTGTATTTGAAGGCGAAGCAAAACTTATGTTGGCAAAAGATTTAGAATTAAATTATAATTAAGTATAGAATATACCAGTGTATCTGTGCCAATTTATTTATTTAATTAATGAAATACATACCTTTTGGTGGATTTATCTATTTATAGACCTATTTTGTATCCTCGAAAACTATTTGTCCACAATGTACAACATAACAAGACTGATATCTATAATAAACGAATAACATGTACACCAATTTGTCAGAACTTACATATTTTATATAAAACAGTAACAAAACTTTGAAATCTATAAAGTTGGCATTATGAAAATGCAATTAAAGCTCATTTCAGACTAGCTATACTGTTGTGCTATATAGTATAGCAAAGAAGGACCTAATGCTATACTATATAGTATGGCGTTCACATTAAGCGATATTATCGCAAGCATTTATAGTAAATATATAGCTAGCTCAGTTGACCATGATCTTTGAAGAGTGTGCACAGTTGCACAGCACATATCACGATCGACGGATATTTTTTTACACTCTATAAAGTGTTCCATATTGTAACTTTTAACCCTAGATCTAATAGAGAAACACTTTAACAAAAACAATCATTTGGCGCCCGCGCCAGCGCAAATCCGTCTCAGGCACAGGACACTCAGAGTATCGCACATTTTATAGCGTATAGTAAGCTAATAATATATATTACAGTACAGTGTGAACGTGTCCATATCAATGGTGCGCGATATTGTTGTGCTATGAGCTATTATATACTATATGCTATTATATTATAGTGTAGACTGAAAGCCGCTTTATACTAATGAATCTTTGATGAATATTTTTATTACTTTTTGGACCTTATAAGTTTACTAGCTGTTACCCTCGGCTCAGCTCGCGTAAATATAGTATCGACCAAAGAAACACTGTACTTTTTCGAGATGAAAAGAAGCCTATATTTTAATCCAGAGCCTAAACAACTACCATAACAAATTTCATCGATATCTGTTCAGTAGTTTTTGCGTGAAAGAGTAACTAACATTCATACATACTCACAAACTTTCACATTTATAATATTAGTAGGATGGTGATTTCAGTTTGATAATAATAAGTAAAACTTGCTCATTTCGTAATTTAAATTTTTTACTGTTTGCCTTTATATGGAGTCAGTAATAATATTATTAATGTCAGTAACATTAAGATCTATAAAATTAGTTTGTATAGGTACTTGTGATTTATAGCAATTAATTAACTTTGTAAGTTTTTGTTTACTTTCAAATTGAATTTCAAATGAAGTAAACAAAAAAGGTGTTAAATTTTCCATTACCTGATATTTTTATGAAATAATATTAGTTTGCTTTCTATGTTTAGTTTAGTTTACTAAGAATGTTTAGGCAGCACTGACAGAACAAAAATGTAATTTATTGTTGTCTTTAATATCATTATCTTTTACCTGAGTAGGTGTAAAACTTGTTCAAAAGTCAGTATTAATATTAACTGTATGCAGTGTTATGTTTCTATAAGAACATTTTGTTATTTGAATCATTAATACTTAAGTTCTATTAATTTAAGTTTGTCATTTTAATATTGTGTATGATCTTACATGTTTGGATTAACAATAAACAAATGGAAAACAGTATGTCGTAATGGAACTATTTTAATACATAAGAAACCTATATTATTATATCAAACATAATGATTGTTCCAACTGTCCTGCATGGACTTATAGTTCCACTATATTATCCGGAAGGCCGGAGAAAATTTAGAGCATTGGAAATAGAACTCTGGATTAATACAATAAAGTTGAAAATCGAACACACGAGTGTCGAGTTTTCAGATTTGCTCGACACTCGACATTTTCATGCCTAACATTGAATGAGACAATGAGACGTGTATCTTTTTGTGAAGTGAAATAAAGTTCAATTTTGAATCGATAACTTATAAAGTGCGCGCCGCGTCGCATCTCGGTGTGAGCTGACCCTTAAGCGCGTTTCAAGAAGTTTGGTATCGGGACTTAGTGGTGACACCATATTGTAGCTTTTAACTGGTAGCGCCACCTAGGACCTAGTGGGCAAGGTCAAATGTAGTTAATATACTCATATCACAAATTATAGTAGGTACCTGGTTCTGCCAATTCTGACGTCTTTTAACCTTTTTTTGAATTTAATCCACATGAAAGCATTACAGGACTTCATAGATGGAAGGCTTTTATTCGACCGTATCACGGGATTTGTGTACAAGATGACACCCCGCATACGTTCAAGACAAACAAACACAAAAAGGCGGCTCGAATAAATTATTTGGACTTCTGTAGCGGATAATTTTTTTAAAAATCTCGCAATCGTGCCCCGAATCCTATGGATGTTTGTTACTCTTTCACGCAAAAACTACTGAACGGATTTTGACGAAATTTGGTATGGTAGTAGTTTAAGTTCCGTTTTTATCCCGGACAAGTACACTGTTCCCGTGGAATACTGTAGGTATTTGTGCTGGAGGAGCCGCGGGCACAAGCTATGTTATTCCATATTTCTGAACAGATTCCTGAAGATGCCTATGTGATTTATCAAGTGAAGATTTCTGATTTTATCTAATCAAATCATTCACGTCTAATACATATAACATTTAAAAGCACGTCTAGCGATTATGGCTACTCGAGAACGCACGTAATGTTGTCGTATAAGCGATTTTGTGCGCCGACCGATAATAATCTCTAAGATCATTAGCAATATTTAAATAGATCTTCAGCAGTCTTCTATTTAGTATTCATCTGTGAATTAACTGTAGGTTTTGTTGTAGTGTAGTGTAATTAGTGTTAATAGTTAATGCCTAAGTGCTAAGTAAGTATGATTGTATCTGTTTGCTAATTCTATTTACGGTGTCTATTGCTCATTCATTGGTAGTTAATACAAGGATGTAGTTTTCTGAACTTTTATTTGTCCTAAAATTCCATAAGGTATCCTTTACATAGGGTAGATTTCATAAGCTCTATGTACTATTAGAGAATCTAATTAATAAGCAGGTTGACCGTTGTCATCACTTGTTCGTTTTATATGTTAAATCAGATTGACATGTCATTGACCATTGTATTGTGACCGCTATAATAAATTACGAGATCACTCTGCTTATGAATAGATTCCCTGATAGTATATACATGTCGTTGAGTATAGTCCAGTCATCTGACGGAAAGTCCACCCATATGCTAAATAAGAAATGTTCTACAAATTGCCATTAATTTCGGTTTAGACTTTAGAAGAAATGGTTCCAACGAAGCAACTGGCGCTGCTGTTCCTGCTCCTATCAGTCGTCAGCATTGAGGCGCGGCGCAAGCTCAAGCGGCACAGCCGTGACAGCGCGGATAGCGCAGACAGCGCCGTCAGTCTGCGGTCAGATGAAGATTTCGATGAAGACTACGGCGAGGTATCTACCTACAATTAATTGAATGTCTATAACACCTACTTAAGATTATTATTATTATTCATAATATTTATGGACGCTAAACACCACGTCAATCTGGCCCCGTGGTAAGCTTACGAAGAACTTGTGTTACGGGGACCAGACAACGGGAAGTAGGTATTGTACTACTATAATAAACGTGAAAGTTTGTGAGGATGGATGGGTGGATAGATGTTTGTGACACTTTCACACAAAAACTGCTGAACGGATTTTTATGAAATTCGTTATGGTAGGAGTTTAGGCTTAGGATTAGGTAAAACATAGACTACATTTTATCCCGCAAAAGTATACCTAGTGTTCTAACGCAGGCAATCGCCCGCGTAAATAAAGTATCCCATGGGAACAATTCTTTTTCGGGATAAAAAGTAAGTAGCCTATGTTTTAATCCAGAGCCTGAACTACTACCATATCAAATTCATCAAAATCGGTTCAGTCGTTTTTGCGTGAAAGAGTAACAAACATCCATTCATCCATACATCCATCCTCACAAACTTTTAGATTTATAATAGTAGTAGGATACTTTAAACAAGTTCCTAAATCCTAATTTCAGTTAGAGCCGTGTCAGTGCGGAGTGTTCATGTCGATGCAAGTGGGGATCAAAGATGGCCGCCGGCGTCCGCGCGGTCCGCCGACCGGGGAGCCTGTAGTCACCTATGACACCGACAGCCCCAGCCTACCGTGCGGCTCCGGGGGCTTCAAGCACTGCATCAGCAAGTGCCTTGATGTGGTATGTTAAAGTCTACTTCATTTATTAGGGTCAATTCACACCGAAAAGAAACGATACGTGACATGCGTGATTAAATACAAATTGAACTTTATTCATTAGATAAGAAGATACACGTTTCATTGTAAGAGTTCGAATGTCATGTTGCACTGCGCTGCACAGTGCATGTGCTTTGTATGACTGATGTCATATGTAACGTGTAATCTTTTAGAGTAGTGAATAAAGTTCAATTTTCAATAGCTATCTTAAAATTACAGCACTGCGTAGCGTCGCGTATCGTCGCAGTGTCAACTGACCCTTGCTGTCCCTCTTTGACGGCCACTAATACGAGTATAATTGACTGAAGCCAATTGAGCCTTCGTAATTATGTGTAGTACTGTTGCAAAGATGAATTGCTCGTGGAAATAATTAGGCGTCACATTGCTATTTTCTCATTGAGCTTACAAATTCCAAAAATATCTCCAAAAATGCGCCGCACTGCTTGAGGCGCATTTTTGTTGCCAGTGCGCAGTGTGTCAGTGAAACAAAATTGTCTCTTTCTCTTATTATCGATATTAGCGCACGCGAAATAAGAGTCTACTTTTCCGCGAAACATGACCGTATAGAAAAGCAATCATGTTTGCGGAAAAGTTAACACTATTTTCGTGCGCTAAAGTTCATAATCGGAATTCCCTTTCTTTCTGTCTTTGTCAGACAAAGACAATTTTATTGCCAAAGCGCGCATGCAATAAGCACATACTGCTTTAACATGACTGTCTTATAGGCTATTGCGAGTGCATAGCGAAATAGTACCTATCTAATCTTTCAACCATAGACCAAAGTGAAAACTACATACATTTAGGCCTCTGCCTCGAATTTGGCGTGCAAGCGGCGTAGCGGCGGCAACGGCAGCACGCCGGTGCCATAGCCGTCAACGCTTAACGATTCCTCTCCTGTAAACTCCTGTCAAGCGGTTACTGTATGACTCGCAGCGATATTCGAGGCAGTCTGCAGTCGGTATTCGATTTCAAAATCTATAGTACCTAGCCTCTGAGTTTACTAACCAACCGTAACATTCCAGATACTGAAATACTTGCCCCGCGCCGGGCCGGTCATCTGCGGCGCGGTGGAGCGAGACGTGGACCGTGAGAAGGCGTTCCTCTTCATCCGCAACTGCGGTGGCGCGTGGACGCCCACCAACTTCTCCGCCGGCAAAGAGTTTTGCTGCAAGGACGGACAACATGAAAAATGCTAAACGTCAAACGCGATTGTTTATGGCCGCACTTTACTGTATGAGCGACGAACTTTTCAACATATGGTCTTGATTGACACTTTGCTATCGTTAAATAAAGATAGATTTCCAATTTAATTACAAATCATCACATATTCTAATAGTTTAGTTTATGCTTTAGCAGTAAGTTAAGACCTACTTATTATGGTAATTTCGCAACAACTTATTCTATTTACTTTCGATAGTCAAAGTAAACGAAGAATAACTCTAGTATAGTCTAAATATTCGGTATGTAGTAAGTAGGTAATTATTAATCAATTTCGTAGCTGGCACAGTATCATAAGACATTTTAATTTATTTTTTTATAAATGTGATTATGTAATTAAGTAATGAGACATAATAAATGACGAAAACTTGAAATTGTAGATAATTTTGTTCTTCAACTACGCTGGTTCTGAAACAAAATAATATTTGGCAGTAGCATTTTCTTTATATAAGATTTTAAGAATATTTTCGAAATAAATATCAACCTATTATATTCTTGTCTATATGTAATTCCTTTACAAGTTTACAAGGTAAATTAAGGTAAAGCTTTATAAGTACGAGTCGAGTCTACAATAGAACATTTTGTTCTGCTAGTAATTATTAGATCAGCGGCTTATTCAATACTAACAGCTAACACGTAACTTGCTATTTGTTGGTAGTAACTATAGCTACCACATTTATAATTGTTTTAAACTATTTCTCAGATTATCTATCTATAAAAAGTTAGTCATTTTACATAGAAGACCAGTAGCTTGAACATTTTCATATTAAGAACAGTACAAATACTTACGTCTTATGTTATGGAACATGAAGATCCCGAAAGACATTAAGAACGTGGAAGCGCTGTAGCCTGTAAGTAGTAATTTTATAATTAGATACTTGTTATATACATTACATACCTAAGTACGGGCTGAATATCAGCCTATTTTGTGGACTACGAGTGTCTTCATTAAGTAAAACCAGTTTGCTAATAGTTTTGACAGTCTTCGTTTTTCTATAGAAATGTATGAAAAATGAGAACTGTCGAAAGTTGTGCATCTATGGTTCCGCTGTACTTACTTTGTTCAGGGGGCAATTTTCGTAATTATTTCTGTTCAATTTGCATTCTGGTTCCAGTGTCAGAGCATGCTATCGCTCTCGTGCACATTCGATTTGATGCGTCATGCGTGTGTGGGTGAGACAGCATGCGTTGACACTGGAACTAGATTGCGAATTGAACAGAAACAATTACGGGAATGGGCCTTCTGATCTAATTTCATCTAGACTAAAAAAGACAATACACTTCTGTAATATAGAACTAATAATGCTACCAATTTAATTGTCACTTCGTCGAGAACCTACTTACAAATAATTCTATCGTAGGTTATGATTTTTTCGGAGGGTATTGGCTTGTCATTTTTTCCGTTTCTCCGTCAATAGGCTTATCGTGAGAAGCTTCCCAAGGCTGTATGTGGGAACCTAGCAGGAGAAAACTTACGAAGGAACGCCAGCATAACTGCTAATTAGTTTTTATGGGGTATTTCTTTTTGCCTGCTCAGAAAATAATCAAAATTTAATTTATATTAGGTATACTGTTTTGTCAATTATCTACTGTTAATGTATGATATATATATGTATATATGTATAATATCGTGACGAAACCTTCTTGTCCTAGAACACTACAAAACTATTGAAGACTCCTAATTGACTTTATATTTTATTATATTTTATATTTTATTCTGCCTTCCCGCAGTAGGCAGCCTATTCAGATAGAAATGCCCCAATAATGGAAAGGTTAGTTGTTGATGATCATAATGAGAGATTTGCTCAACATAACTGAACTTGTCAGTGTACGGCTTATATTTTTTATTCGGTAATTTACAACTGGGCGCGACTTAAAGACTCAACGTGCAGTGAATCGACAGCATTCAGTACAAATCTATGTTAAGCCCGCTACACACCTAACGTTTTATTGTAATAATTTAACGGTGTAAGTCGAACTGCGTAGCAAATGATCGTAACGATATGCCATAGGTACACATTACACACGATCGATAAATCTGCACAGTTCGGCTTACACCGTTAAATCGTTACGATAAAACGTTAAGTGAGCCGCACTCATATAAAATACGCAGAATTTTCTCCCGGGCTATATAGAAAAAATAAAAGTGCTTATTTTTTCAACCCAATTATAATCCACGCAAGGATCTATAAAAAGACATCATCACGACAGATCCATCCACGCAAGGATGCGCAGGCGTTTCTTTTTAGAAAGTAGCACGTGCCGGGGTTGTTCACCCCGCGCGATCCGGGTCACTCCCCCCCACCCCTCCGCGCCCGCGCGATTCCCTCCCCCCGCGCCAGTCCTTGATAAGGCAGCTCCATTGACACCATAACAGAACGGGGACGACGGATAAGGCGCTCCTTGTACAGGACTTACCTCGAGATTGTTTACGCGCCAATATAGTCTGTTCGGATCCAGTTTAATCGAAAACAAAAAGAGCAAGTCGACCAAATTGATGTGTCATTGTTTTTCTTTATCGCACAGCTAATAATTAATAATGATATAATAATAATAATATCTATGGACGTTTTACACCACGTAAATCTGTCCCCGTGCTAATTACCCGAAGAACTTGTGTTACGGGGACTAGACAACGGGAAGTATATTATTCAATATTTTTTGTACTATACATAATTTACATATACACATATTTATTTAATACACATTCATCCCAGGAACTCAGAAAAACTTTTTTGTGCCTTCGGCGGGATTCGAATCCGTCACCCACGGCTTGAGCACCAACACGCTCAAAAACTGAGCCACAGAGGTCATCAATGTCAGAGGTTCCCTACGTAGGTTTACATTAATTTTAAAAGAGTTAAGTACCTACTAGTTTTTTGTTCGAATATTTTAAAACAATTTAATATTAACAATTTAAACATAAAGAACATTTTAAAACAGTTTACCTACTGTCTGAAAGTTTTAGGGTATCCTAATTTGATTATCATTCTTATTACAAAGTTATAGAAAGTTGAAACGTCAAGGAGGTCATTCGTTACAACCACTAAAATGAAGGTTCACAGGTCATCGGCAGTTACTGATTGTTCTTAGGAATGTACTTGAGGAACAGGATTCTCACACGTCACTCAGTCACTAAATTAAAATAAGGCAGGTTCTTTTCAAATAAGGATTCTTTTTTCAATGCGTAAGAATCTTCAAACAAAGTTTATATAATGTACCTGATCAGCAGGTTGTTTTTAGCGTTAATTTCGCGCTTCGAGATTCTTACAATAAAAAATCTCATGTTCTTATTTTAAATCTTCAAATATATATTTTTCCAAAATGGCCGCCTGACAACTTAAGTTCTTATTTTAAAAGTATTTTTTTTTCAAAATAGCCGCTTGATAACAAGTAGGCAATGTGCTGGCAACCCTCACGGCATGGCACGTCAGCGGTCAGAGTCACCGTTCGGGGAAGCGGCGCATGACCCCGCAGCGTCGTCGTTATTATGCGTTGCGCAACCCGAGACCACTGCCCTGCCAGTTGCCACCAAGTGGATCAAGGAGTCAATATTTACCTTCAAACGATTTTACCTGTTGGTACCTATTGTTTTTTGAGTTTAAGTGGCTGGTAGAGTCTATGTAGTAGAGTCAAGAACTATGGGTATGCGTATTACATTTATAGGCATACTTAATTAACGGCGCGTTTACAAATCTAACATATATATTGGCTGTTTTTCGGTCGATTTTGCGACCAAACGAAACCAAAACTAATAATTGTCACAAATAAAGTACTACTTCTTAATCTGCAAAATGGTTAAAAAACATTTTAAAAAATAAGATTCATAGCAAAAACAATTTTCCAGAACCTCTACACCCAAAATTTAGAAAAAGAGGTCGTGTTAAGGATCATTTTTCTGCTCTTATGTAGTTTATGTAGTTTGTTTAAAAGATAGCGAAATTGGTTAAAAATAATGCAACAAAATTTAAAAAAATATTTGGAAAAAGCACAGTCTCCTTAAAAATGTCCTATCGTGTTTTGCTATTATGTAATATGCATTAATCTTAATGCGTTTGGTTTATTAAAGGGTTAAAGGTTTGTTTTATTTAGTCAGTGTCTGGATTTATTACACAAAACATTTCTAAAGATATGTCATTCCATACTCAGGTATCTGTCAAACTACTTTTTTGTAAACGCGTCCTTAATGTGAAATAGCAAAATATAATATTATACTTATTTCGTATATCCTTTACATTGTTTTATTTTATTGAGCACGATACTATAAACTTCTATTGATCCTTTAACTTGCCTGCGGCAAAATTATCTAATAAGATTTTTGAGATTGGAATATCTCATATTATGATTGTAGAGATTAAATAAACGACATACCTATGTGTTTAGTATCTAGTCGTGAATCGTAATAAATATTAAGTTACTCCATAAATTAATTTCTTAAATGAGCTGCTACAATCAAATTAATCGGAGTACTAAATTTACAGCTTACGTAGAGTCTATCTTAATAGTCTCGGACCTCGGTAAAGTGAACAATAGACGACAAAAAAGCAGAAAAATGCTTTGTTTTTAATTTATAGTAAACAAGCGGACCCGACATACGTTGTTCTGTACACACGTCTTAGATACAAACATTTGAAACTTTTTTAAATAAGCTGTAATTAAAGCTGTATTTCAGACGATCAAATTGTAAAACTAAAACATTTTCGAATCCACTTGTTTAAGTGGACACACAAAATTTTTTATCAATATCGGTCTAGCCAACTAGGAGTTCAATTCCAAACAAACGCACAAAAGATTTATATACATAAACTTTCACTTCAATTAATCAATAATTTATTGCATCACCATGAATTAAGTAAGAAATAAGCTAAGCTATTTTGTAGGTTCCTAATAATAAATAGGACGACACAAAGGAAAACTCCACGAAACGTCCCTACCCAGAGTCCAGACCCTTAAAGTATGTGGAAATCTTTTCAGCGTGCATTTAGCTCCGTACCTAATCGGTTGCTGAAATGAGAAAGACCTCCGTAGGTCTGTATATTCCCTCTCACTTAACCTTGATCAACTTACGACTTAATTTTTGAAACTCCTTTAATGAAAGTCCGTAAACGACTGCTTAATGCACGTCTAACATATCGAGCGATTTCCTTTTAATTTTCCAATTAATACCTCCTTATTGGGTGGTGAGAAATATAAAAATTCCAATACCGATAGACGTGTTTAGCATTTTGGCCTGGGCGAGGCAGCTCTCAGTTCGTAGGAAAACTATAAAGTGCATACACGGACATTTTCCAATGGAGAGCGCGAGAGGCGAGCGCGGGGGGCGGAGCGCCGCGCGCGGGGGCGCCGGCCGTCGACACACTTTCTGAAGGGCCCTATAGCTCCAGCTTTTGTGGCTACCTTTATGTGACATCTATTCGTAGATTTTTAATTTGTGACAAACGTACTTGATGAGGTTCTATGTATATGACTCGTGAAAACTTGGTCGTTTTGCGTTTTGGTGGTAATCCTATGTAGCCTGGGGGGTAGAACCGACGGTCCTCTATTGCTTTTGTGCGCCCAACAGCCACTAACGGTCCGTTGAAATAATCTATCTACCAATAAAACCAATAATAAATGATAAAATAATAATTGGTAGTCGGTATATAGGTTATTGAATCCGGCAGTTAGGCGACTTTTAAGTTCACTTCTGGCATATTTTAGCGGGAATTGGGGTCAAAGTGGCTTTATGTGAAAAAGTTTTTATTATTAGTAAAAAATCTTAAAATATTTGATACTGTAACTGTATGTAACTTTTTATTAGTAAGGCTGTTAGACTTTAATGTATTTTGTGTGTACCTAACTTAGATTAAAGGTGTGTGTATAATGTTATGCACACACAAGCTTTAGTGAGTGCCTATAAAGCTAAAATATTACCAATCGCCGTAATAACTAGCTTATAAAGTAGACTAGCTTATCAATTATATTTTCTTACCTACCCCCATGAAAATATTTCAAGTAAAAATATTGCCCAACAAGATTATATCCAAAAGTTTTGTTTTCAATATCTCCTTGCAACAAAACTTGGCAAGCTCTAGCTTTTATATATGGGTCGATGCAATTTATTCCTGCTACATTCTATGAAAATTCACAAAGTTTATTGTTTATACAGGATTATATATAGCCTTATCGGCAAGGACGTATTTAATATAAAATGTATGCAATAAGCATGTGTAATGTTTTCATTTTTAAATTCTGTGATTCCTTGCCAAATATTAACTATTTATTGCATTTTGATACTCTTCCAAGTCGTAGTCGTGTTTTCAGTTGACGTCCATGACTGCTGGACGTAAATTTAGGTAATGACATGCAATATATAGGTATGTGAAAGAGTAACACATCCATGATCCATCCATTCATACATCCACCCTCACAAACTTAGTAACTTAGTAGTAGGACTAGATGTGCAGATAAAAGGAAATACCACAGGAACCTTGCATTTTGCCGCGATAAAAAGTAGCCTATGTCTACTATATATCTGTGCCAAATTTTATCAAAATCGGTCCAGTAGTTTCGGAGCCTATTTAATGCAAACAAACAAATATTTTCTCTTCACAATATTATGGGTATAGATAATTATATTACGAAGTAGAAACTACAGCTTCGCCAAACTACAGTTTTGCCGGGGAACTCAATGGGTGACGTGGTTTTTGTATTTCTTCCATACATTTGTGTTATTTCGGTTCTAAATGTATAATATTGGTAGAATATAAACCATTAAGTACTCGTTAACGTGCACAAGTGTGGGCAAGTGGTACAACTATAAAAGACGTACTATTTTGTGTTCCCTCCAAAATTCCCTTAGGAACTTTCAGTAAAGCTTCTACCGCTTTACTTGACTTCACTGACTATTTATTTAGACTTTGACTAGACGTTGGACTTGACCATTTAGAAATTGAAACGAAAAATCTATTTCCCGCCTTTTTAACTTGGCACTGGCAAATGGTTATAAGCCGATGTCATATATAATACCTATAAAATAAAAATAAAAAACTACAGCTTCATTTAAAAATTGTTTACATGATACTTAGCAATTTTGAAGCATTTACAACGCGGAACTCGAAGATTTATTCTTTACGTAAACCTGAATTATCAGTTGCAGTAAAACAATGAAGTTTGTATTTTGGTAACACAATATAACAGTAAGTTGGTGCTCACATGTATGGTCAGCAAAAATGTTGAAAATCAGTAGTGAATACCTGAAAAAAAACTGTAAAGTTATTAATTCTATGCTATTTTATAGGGACTATTTTCTAACGGAATAGGCTACTTGACCTTGTTTTCATTTATGTCCTAAACGCTTCATAATTTTTTCATTACACAAAAAAAAAAATTAAATAATTTGTAATCTGTGCTATAGTCCGTATTAGTAAAATGGCGAAGTTACGTTCCGTTTAACGTTTAGACATAAATAACTTTTTAAGATTTCATGAACTATATTTTACTAACAGAAACGTTCCGTTTCACTACTACATAATATGTGTTTAGTGTGTTTGTGTCGTCATATCCTAGCCGGAAGTTACTTCGAGGTGTTTTCATCAGAAGAAATTAAAAAACAAAAATGCATATTTTAAAATCAACTTTATTTATCAATCTTAAATTTTAATTTATGATATCGATAGAACGACAAAGATGTATGGGTGTAAGCTAAATCTGCACTCTGCTTCCGCTTACTGGCTTTATAATATAATATGTTAAATAAATATAAAAATGACTTAAAATATGTACGAAAATGTAAATTAGTATAATGACCATGTTAATGTATAATAATAATAAGAAAGTGTGAAAAACAAAATTGTAAATTGACGTCAAAAAGTGTTGTAAGAACCCATTTTGAATAAATAATTTGACTATTGACTATTGACTATTGAAAACGTTTTCCTTAGCCAAGTACTAAAGGAAATACTTCTTGAATGTATGAAATTGAATGAGTCAAGTAACCTATTATTTTATCTTACTACTATTACAAGTATGTGAGGAAGGATGAATGGATGGATAGATGGATGGATGTTTGTGACTCTTTCACGCAAAAACTACTGAACGGATTTTCATGAAATTAGGCAAAGTAGTAGTTTAGGCTCTGGATTAATTGTGGAAAATGGAAATTCCCGGACAAGTACACTGAGCCGCGGGGAAAAGCTAGTTATTAATATAAATATGTTTAGAAACTTTAATTTTCGTGTTAACTGTATTTTAACCACTAGCAAGGTCGTGTACACTTAAGTTATGACTTAATATGACTAATGCTACCAAATGTATCGAGAGTCCACTTAAGATTATTCAAAACTAGCTGTTTCCCGCGGCTCCGCCCGCGTAAATACAGTATCCCTCGGGAACACTACTTTTTCGGGATACAAAGTAGCCTATGTTTTAATCCAGAGTCTAAACTACTACCATACCGAATTTCATCGAAATCCGTTCAGTAGTTTTTGCGTGAAAGAGTAACAAACATGCACGCTTTCACATTTATAATATTATTAAGTAAGGATTGTCGTGACTACCATCGACTCTGTGTATCTACCTACATACGCACAGTAAAACCATATTGCTAGTGGCCTTCGGCAATGTTCGTTTTGAAACATTGAGATCGTGGCCGTACTTACTGTAAGCCATATTCCTCATAATGATATCGTTTATTATCCTAGGATTTCTATAGAAAAACTGTTCCTGTTATAGATTTATTTTTTGATTCAAATTCGAAAAAAAATAGTTTTAACCACTGCGACGCAAATGGCAATAGCTACTTAATACATGACACGTGCCTACCAAACTTAAGTAAAATATAGCCTTAAGCCAAGTAGCCATCGCTAATTACGACGACGAAGTTCGGAAACAAAAATGTATAGGCCGTGGGCCCTTTTTAGGTACAAAAGTATAAAGGCCCACGGCAAAAATTAGCGGATATGTATATATACAAAACAAGTTTTTTCTTTGTATTGGGCGCAAATTATTGTTTTGTTTCAGTATTGTATTTTAGAAATTAGTATATATTATAGATATTAATTTTATTCATAAGGGATGTCGAGTCCTATGCACGCTTCGCTACTGATATACATTGGAAAACGTCTGTCTTTCGCCCTGCTGCTTTTCAAAGTCATGGCCAATATCGTGCGAACTAATATCGACAGCAGGAGGAAATGCTCTAACGGTGTCGAGCAAGAACATCTCAATATCTACCGTTCTCCGTCTACCAGTAACAATGTGTCATTAAAACCGAACCAGCCGCGTAGATCTCCTGCGCCCCCCGCGCGCAGTAGACTCCGGGCGGAGGAGGGGCTTGATTGATACGTATCACGTGTCAAGCTACACCAGTCGGTAGCGATATCACCCGTCCTCTACCGTTCACAACTTTTTGCAATTTCAAATGGAAACTACGGCGACAGTGGGGTAAATCAAGGCCAGTACCTGACGCTTCTCGCAAATGAGGAATCACTGGCTTTGTGAGGCTTTTGCGTATTATGGATTAACTGGTGATGGTTAAACATTCTCTTCTTTATGATAGAAACTGTTAGTTTGTTACTGAATGCTATTATTGCAAAGAACAATACGTTCTTTTCCTGTAATATTTTATTACATAAATGAATAGTGCTCTGGAAAATAAGACAAGTTTACAAAAGGAATAGTATGCCTACTAAGTAAAATCAATATTTTCAAAGAAACTGCGGATTGATTGAAGCAATTTTGTGAGTCTTATGAAAACGCATATTTAAGTCGTACAGGCACGGTACCCACAGGTGACGTCACACGTTTGTATGGCCATATGCACAAAACTTCTGATATCTCCGAAGTTTGCGCGTTTATGTTCATACTCACCATAGTAAATCTTTTTATATTTGATGGAAGTAAACTAATTATGTAGGTAAAAAAATATTCCAACTTTTTGTGACTTTAAAAATGCATCGTAAAATGTTAATTATTTTTACTTTATCAAGTAGTAATACCTGATTATTTCTGAATGTAGGAAAAAAACTAGGTAAACTTTTACATGTAGGAAAACACCCAAAATCTTCTTCTGATATGTTTATTTCGAAAGTGCTACTTGAAATATTACTTTGTAGAGTTTGTAGTCATTCCCAGGGCCTTTAATCAAGAATTCAAGATGCATTCGATAATTTCGACGGTGATTTTTTTTGAAGATTTAATGGCCCGGTAACCGAAACCTTTAAGGGCTGATTTTTCAATCGTCAGATAACTTTTAATGAGGAATAAGAGGAATGAGATTTTGTATGAAAAATCTGTCAAAGTAACAGATTTATTCCTCAGGTAAAAGTTATCTGACGATTGAAAAATCAGCCCTAAGCCAAGTCTTATTTTAGTACCTTCAAATAAGACTTCTAGTTCGAAAACAAAATATATGGGATTTGACATAAGGCATCGGAAGCGATATGTCACTTAACAATGACTTATGTCAACCCCATACATTTTTGATTTCGAAGTTCGCCGTCGAAATTATTGAATGCATCTTGACTAAAGGCCCCGCTAAAGGCCCTGCTTCTAAAAGAACGTAATACACATAATTAAATACTATGTTCAACTGAAGCCTGTTTTTTAAAAACACTTTTGTTTGTTTTATCAATGTTCCGCTTTTTTTGCAACAAAATTAGATCCTGTACAGTGTACACTATAGCAACAAAAACTCCGACTTCTAGGAACATAACAATTGTGCTCCGGGGAAGTATTCTGAACAATCACCGCAATTGCTTTTCCATGTCGTTTCCCACTGTGTAAACGTTTTCATAGAAAATATACACTACACTATGTTATCAATAAGCTCGTTAAGAATTAACCGAAAGATTTTATTCCTGTTACTCTGATACCTGAACCTGAACCCTCATAGGATCGCTTTACTATCCGTATGTCTGTCTGTGAAGACCCTTTATTTCGTGAACGTGTGGTATCGAGTTGAAATTAAAACCGTCTTGTTAAACTCAGGTCCCTTGAAGCTGAGAAAAAAATCGGACTTCGAAGTTGACGTAAGATACGTCCGGTTTTGCCACAAAAAACGCATATTTCGACACTCTCAAGGGAATCAAGATTCATAGGGTAGGTACTTCGCATTGACCAAGAACTATGTAATTACAAGTACAAGAAACTTACTTCTTGTACTTGTAATTACATACTACAAGTACAAAAAAATTTAACCGTCGATATTGATTTTTAATATCCTGTTTCTTCTAAGGACTTACTCATATGCATGAGTACTATTCATTTATGCAATAAAGAAAATGCAGTCGCTTAGCCTATTTAATATTTTTAGAGGTTTTTCCTCATAATTATTTCAACCAAGTCAGCAAATCACAAAATGAAAGTAATATAATAGAAAGCAATCAAGTGAATCATTATAACATTTCAAACATCGCTATCGTAAACAGTTTGAAAATAAAGGACTTGTTTGTAAGCGAATCGAAAGTACAAAATCACAGCGACCATGATTTTAATTAGGTATACAGGCAATAGGCATATAAAATGAAATTGGCTATTTTCACAGCTATCCTATTACATTACGATTTTATAGCACGTAAGGAACTCAATTAATTTCTAACTTTCCAACAAAAATTATTAATGAGCAAGTTTTATTACAACACATCAAATTAATTTTCTTATCGAGCGGTCCTAAACTCATATTTGCAAAGGAATTTTGTAACCGGAACTATAGTTTACCGGTTTCATATCTTTTTATCATTATTCCTATCATTCACTATCATTGATTATTATTATTATTACGTATTTGAAATTACATGTCGTTTGGGTGCGGCAAAAGGATGGGCCTCAAGTGGGCCTGTGAGGTTGGCCTCGCTCATCCCATAACAAGCAATAAGGATCGAATCTTCTAGTAGCCTTGTATCATAGGTTGTACTTTCATTTGTTTTCATACTGTCTACGTCTTTTTTAGTGTAATAAGTAAAAAAAAAGCCGTGTGGTGTCGTGGGACACCGGATAGGAACGAAGTTTGTTATTATAAAAATATTATTTTTAAGTTCTATTCGAGGTATAAAGAAAATAATAAAGACTATACATAAAAAATCTTACGTTACGGAGGTTTTTTTCCCGGCTAGGGTACCTCTTCGCATCGCCCCATAAGGAACTTCGTTCCAAAAAATAATCATAAATGACCTCTAGGACAGACTACGAGTTTAGAAACCAAAAAGAGACCAAAAGAGACCAAAAAAGCTTTTGTCGGCTATATTTCTTTGATAATGCCAAACTCGAACGTGACTATTGTAATAAGTAAAGCTTCTAAATTGAGTGAAGCTAAGTAGGTAATAAACAGTTAACTGCTGATATTATATAAACTAAATTTGTTTTAGATCACAAAATCTCTACAGCTTCATGTCTTCGAAATTCGGCGTCAAAAATACCTTTCAGCAGGTCTTTTTTGCTAATTCAGTTTCATGGAACAATAAATAATTGTGACTAAATTTAAAAGCAAATTCTATTCTTTCTTAGCTTTTTTAATCCCTTACTTTAAATATCCATTACGGATTTTTATAGGTAAGTATATTATATTTCTATTTCAACATACATTTAACAGCTTAACATAAAATACTTAGTATTGAACTTGACTTAAAGTTGATAATAGGTAAAACACGTTTTCGACTTCCTCAAAACTATTGGGGGTACTGGCCGAGGAGAATGCGAGTTGCGTAAGACTTGGCTCGATGGTCGCTGGTAACAGGGATAGGCACATAAAAAGAAATATTTTATTACCGACCACCGTTACGGAGTGGGTGTATGTCTACGGTTTTTTTTGACTCGATGTTGCACAATCTTAATTACAATATTAATTACTATTGTAATTCTATATATAATTTGGGGATGTTATCTATATATTTATTGGAAATTTCGTAATAATTTGACACCTGTTGCTGTGTGTTTTGTTGAAAAAAAAAAAGACATTCTAATTTTCTACAAAAGTTTTTCCTTTCGCGTTTTCGAACTCGAACTTTTTCGTAGCATTCCTAATATTTTAATTTACATAAAACTTCAGTGCGTGTGGTTGTAATTGAACTACCTTCTAAGCGACTGGACCGATTGTGATTAAATTTTTGTATGTCTTTAAGTGGATTCGAGAATGGTTTTGCAATTTGCCCGATAGATGGCGCTGCTGTCAGCACGTCAACAATATTTAATTTTTTATAGAATTACGGCGCCTTATGGCGGTACAAAGTTTGTCTGGACAGCTAGTATAGGTACTGTAAATAGTAATTGTATATTTCGGCCGCTTTACGGATATCTATTTAAACTTGACCAAGTACTATTATAATATATAAAGGATTGTAATCCCGGAAGTGGTACGGCTTCCACGAGTCTTCTGCGTTTAGCAGTCATAATTAAGTTACTGCTACCCTTGACCACTCGGTACAGTCGCTACAACTCAAAGCGACTTGTCTATACCTGGGCCTCTAGTCAAGATGCATTCGATGATTTCGACGGCGAACTTCGAAAGAAATAATGTATGGGATTTGACATAAGTCATCGCTTAGTGACATGTCGCTTGCGATGCCTTATGTCAAATCCCATACATTTTGTTTTCGAACTTCGCCGTCGAAATTATCGAATGCATCTTGACTAAAGGCCCTGTACTCTAAGTCCAACTATTTAGTAATCTGTGGTACAGCCACGAGCAGCGAGTACTTTAAGTTGGGACTATAATATGATCCGGAATCTGGCGGGCCCGTAAATTCAGAGCATTGCAAATGGAACTCTGTGCTAATACAATAGAGTTGAAAATCGAGGTGTCAAGTGTCGAGCTGTCATATATGACATAGACATTTGACTTGACACTTGTGTGTTCGAGTTTTAGCTCTATTGTACTAGCGCAGAGTTCTATTTTCAATGATCTGAATTATCCCCGGCCTTCGGATTCCGGAGAATATAGTCCCAGCCTTAACTATAATCTGTTGAGAGTTATTTTACCTCGGAGTTTCTATGAGAGTAATCCTTATGTCGCGGTCGGTCGTCGGCGTAAAGGCCCTGTCAGAGAAAAAACTACTTTGATAGGTCTATCCAATTCATACAGCGAACCATCTATGTAGACGCGAAGTATAATAAATAAATTTACCAGGTTTTGAAATCGAAAAGCCGGTTCTCAAGTGTTAAAAAATCCTGATTTCTGTTAAAAAGTCCCGTCTTTGGTCGTAAATAAAAGTCAGTAGATTATAACTACGTTTTACTATCGTTTATTGCAATATTATTTGTACATAATAGTCACACAATGTAATTTCAAACATCTCACTTGTACCTATATTTCTGTCCATAGCAACTGCAGCTTTCAAAAAATCTGTTATGTAGAAATTTGACTATTGACTTTGAAATCCGGGCGGAGTCCGGTCTATATCCTTAAAATCCGGTCTAGACCGATCAGATGGTAACCCTACGCGCCCCACTTATAAGCTAAAAGTGGGGCGCATCTTCGTAAAAGACTAACTGAAAAAAAAGACAGGTAAACTTTTCAAAAAATTTTATCAATTAATATTTGAAAATGTTAACCCACGAATCAGGATGATGATTTTAAATAAATTATTATAATACGAATAACAAAATGTTCTCATGTAATGCGTCTATAAATATAATTACTAATTAAATATTCGCTAAACAAAAATGGTTGCTTTATAAATATTACGTCCTTAAAGATAGTGTTTTGCAATAAATTAAACTGCTGTAGCCTATGATAGGTCTACTAAAGTGTAACCATAACTTAATTAAATAAATATGATAAACAAAAAAATATTTAATTTATGGAAGCCTGTTGTACCTTAGTCAGTTTTTCAGTTTTTTCGTTATTTATTTTACTTACTTACTGCACATTGGGTATACCTAAGTATAAGATAACCAAACCAAACCATACCAAAATATAAGATATGTATAGGAATACTAATATGGTTATATATTCCCCTACTCTGACCAACTTTACATGATTTAGACTAGACAGTGACATATTTTTCGCAACCATATTTTGGTACCTACCTACTTATGCACACTCACGAGCACTAACAACTACACAGACGTTATTTTTACACACGCATGCACGTCTATCGATATTGTGTAATCAAGCTTTTATTAAAAATGTAATATTATCAAAATTCAGAAATTTGTAATTATTTTATTATAATTCCATATTTTACGATCTCTACGTTTTCGGAAGTAAAATTATTGTCAAATACTTATAACATTGTATAGTGCTAGACGAAAAAAATTAAGTAACACGTTAAAAGATAATATTAAAATATTAAAAAAAAAAGATAATTAAAACGGCGTCAACTAGCAAAAAATATCGAGAAAACTGAAAAGAGTCTGCAAGCCACATTCTTATCTGAAAGTCGGCCAAGGACTGTGTCCCTACAGCCCTAGCATTGCTTTTCATTTGAGGCTGCTATAGAAAAGCCTTTAGTTTGTGTTGACCGGCCCTTTATTTCATACTTTTAAATAGATGAAATACTTTTTCAATTTTCACTAGCTTTTAGAACGCTGAGAACTAAGGAAAAATATATTATATAATATAGTTATGTTAGTTTATGTTACTTCATGTAGATAATATGGTTATGTGAGTTTATGTTACTTCATGTAGACAATATAGTTATGTTAGTTTATGTTACTTTATGTAGATAATATAGTTATGTTACTTTATGTTACTTTATGTAGATAATATAGTTATGTCAGTTTATGTTATTTATAGTAGAACAAACTACAATGATTTCGAACAACTAGAATATTACGAGTTTATGCACTGAAAGCAGATTATTTAACCAAATATCTTAAACTTAAAGCATTGAAAGCAAGTTATTTAACCAAATATCTTGGACTTAATGCATTGAAAGCAAGTTATTTTACCAAATATCTTGGACTTAATGCATTGAAAGCAAGTTACTTAACCAAATATCTTGACTTTAATAATCTTATATTTTAAACGTGCAATTTTTGTATATTATATTAGGTCATGACATATGAAATTGGCGTTTTGTAAAGGAGGGAACATAAAGTCGATTTGTTTTAAACATAATATATTTATTTAATCAAAGTAAATTATACAAGCAATGGTATATCTATTCACTTTTGCCATCTCATAGGTAGTTCATTGATTCCTTTACTTAAAAAACCATTCGGTCAGGAATCAATAAAATTCATTCGGTCAGAGTTGAATTTTTTCCCTTGCAAGAAGTTTTCCAAATTTCGAAAAAAATGGTAATATGTTGTAGCAAGGTCCGGGGAGTACGGTGGATGTCTTAGACATCCAAATTGAAGGCCCTCTAATTCGGTAGCCGTCTGTTGTGCAGTGTGTGGTCTAGCATTGTCCTGAAGCAGCAGTGGCCTAGAGCGAATGACCAACCTCGGTTGTTTAGCAGCTAGCTTTTCCATCATGATTTGCAGTTGCTGGCAATAGACATGTGCCGTAATCGTCTGGCCAGATTTAAGAAAGCTGTAGTGAACGACACCGCCACTAGTCCACCAAACGCTCACAAGTTACTTTTTTTGAGTCAATTTCCGCTTGGGGCAGGCTTTGGCTGGTTCGCCAGGGTTCAGCCAATGCTATAAGCGTTTCCGATTATCGTACAGGATCAACTTTTCATCACAGGTAATGATTCGATTTAAAATCCCTTCATGATTGTGCCGGTTGAGAAATGTAACGCAGCAATTCATGAGGTACCTACTTTCAAGCTTTTTCACCTCCCAATTTACTTCAAGTGGATTAAAACAGTTTTATCACTAACACCGCACTGCGGCCGTCCACGGGGCTTGTTCTGCAGGTCGAAATTTCCAGAACGAAAATGTTGGAATCAAAAACGTACTGTGTTTTCTTTTGCGACACCGCCACCATACACATCATTAACCCTTCGAGCCATTTCTGCAGCACTGGTGGCACGGTGGAACTCGTACTCTAAAATGATACGATATTTCAAGTTTTCCATTTTGTAAACAGAGAAACGCAAAGAAAAAACCAAAAGAGGAAAAAACAAATGAATGACTGTTTTCGAAACACAAATGCATGAGTAAATAGTGGTATAAATTTGAAATTGAAATTCCTAACCAAAGAAGATATATTTGAGATAATAGTGGCCAGTACGGCAAAACGCCAATTTCATATGTAAGGACCTAATAAATAATTAGAATGTCGAGATCGGCTTTAACTATTTCCATGAAATTTTGTATGCTTATTTTGTATGAAATTTTGTCTTATATTTTGGAGGTGAAAATTTATCTAGCTAGGTCTTATCAAAGACAAACAGTGAATTTATATGTGTGTGTGTGTGTGCTTATTGTCGCGTGTGTTTGTGTATGAGCCCAGTGTCTGTCCGTGGCATCGTAACGCCTAAATGGATGAACCGATTTTGATCTAGTTAGTTTTGTTTGAATGCTCACATAATCGAGGGCGTTCTTAACTATAATTCTTTATTATCCGCTCGCTCACTGCTTGAAATCTCGGGGGTTACATAAAAATTTGATTATATTTGTCAAAGCGCGTAGCTCTGCTAGGTACTCGTTCGTGCTATGCGTTGTTGGCAAATTTATCTCGGGTTCGAATCCCAGTTCGACTAATATTTTTGTGATTATTTTTTAAATACCTATCGCCATCTGTTGTAATTTTTAAGCTCGGTCTCCCAGGTACTATTTAACTAATCGCCCTATTGATGTTTTGGTAGTAATATTTTAGCACAATTCGGAGAGAGTCAATAAGGTGTCAAAAAGCGACACTTTACCGCACTACATGGACTGTGTCGCGCTTCAACGCCTCTCGAGTCTCGACTCTCAAGGGAGACAGGCGACGGCACTCAGTTCACTCAGTTCACTAGGGAGCTGGTGGCAATTTAGGCACAGAGTTTATAATATATATACTTACTTGCAGAGTAACAGCTTTCATAGAACGATCCAGATCTGAAATTTTCCCCAACCCCCCTTGGGGGCTTCCGGAAACCTCACGGCGTTATTTCACGCTGGATTTCTGTGAGGCTGTACTATTTATCCGGTCGAGCCGGCTCGTTCCTACCGTAGCATGGCTTTTCCACGTATATAATATATGTTGCATATTTTGTTACCTGCTAAAAGCTAATAAAAAAATTGAAGCCGCACATCTGAATGGAACCATCAACTGTCTGGTCGCTAAAGTTGCATGTAATTGAGACAGCGAGGTGGAAGGCATGAATTAATATTAATAGAGCGAGCAAACGTGTATGTACCGTGTATGACTGTGTACGATCGGAGGCTGGCCCCTAATTGTTGCCTTAACTAGTCTGTGCCCTCAATAGCGAGGACTGTGCCCGCCACCCCTAAGGATACACGTTTCCTTGTAGCCGATTACGGTTCATGGTCTAAAAAAGTACAATCATAGTGCTCTCCGGCGCGGAACGCACTGTCCTCATTTGAATACAAACGCAATGCGCGTGCGCACACACCCTTAACTGAGCACAGTTAATATCCCCACAGAGAAATCTCGATCTAATGTTCACAGGCAAAGAGATCACAATCACCGCGCCGCATCAATTACGTGCCCTCTTTTCAAAGTCAAAAGAAGAGGGATTCTCGCACGCTAGAACGGGAGGGCGATACGGGCGAGGAGGACGGAGGACGTTAAGGGCATTCACCCCGTACCCCGTGGGTTGCGACTAGCGGAGCTACAAATGATGTACAAGCACATAGATGCCTTTCTCTATTTAGGTGCGCACGAGTTTCGAAATAGTGGCCGTGGAACTTTTTGTTAGGAGGTGGATCCTGTTTGGGTTGCGTCACGTCGCGCTGGCCGCAGGTGTGCTCGGTGCTGCCCGGAGCCAACCTTTCGAGCCCCCTCAGCGGATTACCAATAGCATACACTTGAGATTTCTTCACTTTATTTGTATTTCATACTCTGATTGCAATAAAGTAAATCTTTTCATAATCCGTTGCGTAACGTCAAGTAACAGGGAAAACTTTATGTCCGATAAAAATATGATTTTGTTGTAATAATTACAAAGTTTACGTTCGAATTGATTAATATTTAATTGACGTTTGAGTAACTATTGCTTTTACTGCTTTTAGCTAATACAATATTATTGTCTTGTTCGTTTAAATTTTCGATAGTATCTAACAGGACACAAATTTTACGACTCTACCATGTACTAAGCGTCAGTCACACAGAGACGCGACGCGGAGAGCACATTAGATATACATTTCATTGCAAGAATTGCGAGCGATGCCGCTCTCGCAATAAAAGGTGTAACGTATTTTTGTGCAGTAAACAAAGTTTAATTTTGAATCGCTTATTAAATAAAAATGATGCGCTGCGTCGAATCTCGGTGTGAGCTGATCCTAATCCTTCAGACAATTTTCAATACAATATTAAAATCTTATATCAGATTGAAATAAATAAAAAGAATCGCAAAAATATTTATCTGACCGGGATCCGAACCCAACCACCACAGCACGAATTTTCGAACAAAGCGAAAATTATACACAAGCATACCAAACTGCTAATCAGACTGACATAATAGAATCGAAATTATTGATATATTCTTGCGGGGCGAAAGAAAAAACATATTATGTAGCTTTATAATGCGCAGTTACCTGAGTAAGGGATAAGATCGATTTTTCTCCCCCAAAACTCCCTGCATACTAAATTTCATGGTAATACTTGCAGCCGTTTTCCAGATTACGATTATATATTATATTATACAAGATTGTCTCGTTTAAAGTGTAAGATTTTAATAGTAGTCAAGTAGCATAGTCAACAACAATATGCTCATATATATGCTCATATATATACTCATATGTATAATTACGACTTGTGTAAACAAGTCCTATCTACCTTTCTGATACATTGAATAAATAACCAGAAAAAAAAACTAAAAAGCTTTTAAGCTCCGATTCGCCGCGAACAAGCGCCTCGTCTCTCGTCGTATCGGTGGTTTTGTCGACAATGACTACGGACCGTAGATCTAATTTTTTACGATAAAATCATATAATTACAAAACGCCTACTAAATCATAACTGTAACTGCAAACTCTCAGACAAGCTCAAAGGAATTAATTTCTACAGACAAATGGCGAATGAGAGAAACTTGATACTTAATTTGTGGCCTCTGTCTGCGGCTACAGGTTCAATTTTAGAGGTATATTTACATTATTTTAACAAAAAAGTGGTTTAAAATAATGTACTTATAACTTAGGTACTTCTAGTTTTTATTCATAATGTGTTGGTCTATGACCTCTTGATTGTAAGTCCTTCGTGCGCTCGTATGGTGACGATAATAATACAGCAGCAATTCTTATACTCTCCTTTATTGGTGCTTACAACGAATACGTATTACAATATGTAATGAGATATGCTTAGCACAATATATACGTCTACACTATGTATAGCCTTTTGGCCAACTAAATAAACTAACTCGATAGGCTTTACTTATGACATCTGTCAATGTCAATAATGACATTGACAGTTACATCTTACTGTTGATATATGTAACACATAATATGTAAATAATATATAGGATCATCAATAGGATTTTGATGAAATTTGGTATGAAATTAGTTAATTCTCCGGTTTCTTTGTTTCAGTGTTCCCGTGGGATACTGGATTTACGCGGGTGGAGCAGCGGGCAAAAGCTACTAGACCATACACCTAGAAGCAAGAACAAGTTAAAGCTACATCTAAACTTTCTGAATAGAACAATATAATAATAAGTAGGTACCTATTTCAGCACCTGATCTTCAATTTCTTTAGGCGGGGTAAAACTGAGAAATGCCGCCCTCACCCACTTATATTTATTTTTACTTTCATCGTCTTTATAATTTCAGCTATCAGATGTTTGATTACCACCACTAATTGATTGACATTTGGACATAGGCCTTCCGGAAATAATGCATCCATCGCTGTTCTGTCTGTGTTATGTATATTTATTTATGGATATATATACATAAACGTGTACGATATATTTCATACACATCCATCCTTACTTCCACATTTTATTAGTAGTAGGATTAGCTCGCAAAAATTATACTTAAGTTCTTATTATTTTTTTATTATCCAAGACAACAATACAAAAAAAATTCCTCTTTTTAGTTTGTAGTCATCATTAGAAGCCCTACAGGAACTTATATTAGGTCTTTACCTATGAAATTGCCGTTTTGATTGAAAATATTTAAACGTTTTTTTTTCATGTATTTTTTATTTGTATTAATCGAATTAATCACCCATGCAATCAATGCATCTTTACCAACGCAGTGGCAGTTTATTGATGCCCTTCTTAAAGAAATCAGCTGGACGGGAGGCAACAAATTCTTCAAAGGCATTTTGTACTGCCTCTCGGGTATTTAATTTTTTTCCCGCCAAGAAGTTATCCAAATTCTGGAAAAAGTAGTAGTCTGTAGGCGCAAGGTCTGGTGAGTAGGGCGGATGACGGAGAGCTTCCAACCCCAGTTCTTGCAATTTGGAGACCGTCTGCTGTGCAGTATGAGCAGATGCAGGAACAGCGGAGACGAGCGATTGGCCAATGCTGGTTGGAGATGTGCCAGCTTTTCCATCATTGTGTTCAGTTCTTCACAGTACACATCTGCAGAAATGCTCACCCCATTTGGTAAGAAGCTGTGATGAATCACACCGGCGCTAGACCACAAAACAGTGACCATTACGTTTTCTAGGGGTAAGTTTTCGTTGGCATTGTTTAGATGCTGAACCAGGATCCAACCAACTTGCTGAGCGCTTGCGGTTATCAAACAGAATCCATTTTTCATCGCAGGTAACAATGCGGTTCAAAATTCCTTCATTTGTGTGTCTGTTGAGCAGTGCAAGGCACGTCTCGACGCGTACTTCGCGCTCGCGATCATTGAGTTCGTGGGGCACCCATTTGTCAAGCTTTTTTACCTTGACAATTTGACGCAAGTAGACCAATATTGTTTTGACGCTAACGTCGAAAGCTGCTGCTAATTCAGCCGTAGATTGTGTATCATCAGCTTCCACAATCGCCTTTAATTCGTCACTGTCGACTAAAGTCTTCGGACGACCGCGAGGTTCATTTTTCAGGTCGAAATTTCCAGAACGGAAGCCAGCAAACCAATAACAGGTGGTGCGTTGGTTTGTAGTGTTAGCTCCGTAAGCGTCGTTGATGTTGCGTGCCGCTTGTGCCGCGTTGCTGCCACGACGGTACTCATATTCCATAATTACTCGAATTTTTAACGTATCCATGATGACGAAAAAGATTGAAAAGATGCAAATGTAACACTAATCAATAATCAAATGACTACTTTTGGAAAAAGAATTACATGTTTTAAAAATAAAATTAATTTGAAATTAGAATTCTTAGCCAAACAAAAATTATTTTGATTTGAAATGGCCAGTACTGCAGAACGGCAATTTCATAGGTAAATACCTATTATTATGTTGATTACTTAACAAACAAATTTATAACCTATCACACTGAGATGGAAGTTAAGGAGTAATATACATTATGCATACATGCAAATGCTGCATCTAAAAAATATAAGTGCGTTGGTCTTTAAATCCCCTAATTCCCTTCTGGGGCTCAGTTTTAGTGAGGCCGAGGTGTTTCTTCGGCCCAACCGACCCATTTGTCCAGAAGCATGCTCTCCCTCGGTAATAGTAATAATTAACACATACTATAACGATTTGTCCATTGACATCATGATTTTCCGTTTTGTACGGCCATCTTAAAAATCAATTCAACAATTTCCTGTAAATAATTCATATTATTTGTCTGTTCTCGATAAATCATATACATCACTACAAGATGTAGACGCACAAAATGTACCGATATCGATAACAGGACAACACTATAACATAGCAATTTTAATTTCCTTTCTCCGGAGGTGGACTATAATTTTGTAATTGATACTTGCATAGTTATATCTAGTAATCTATAGAACAAGGAATCGTCATAAAATATAACGACAGTGTAAAACTTAGAGAGCTAATTGGTGCATTAGAAAAGAAAATTATATTTTTTATTGCTTTATAAGGAAATTATTTTATAATATCAAGTATAAACTTACCGTTCGTTCGGTTTTACGCTTCGTTTTATTATGAAGAACTTACTATTTGATATGTATTTGAACTTACTATTGCATGTACTATATCGTAAGAAAGGCATCACTCTAATCATTATTTTTAGTCAGCTAACACGGAAACGACACGCGGAGCTGCATTTTTATCGAGATATCGATTCAAAATCGAACTTTATCCACTACACAAGAGGATATATTGGCGCCGCGCTACGCAACCCGCTGCCCAGTGCAGCTTGAAATTCGAACTCTTGCAATGAAATATCTTCTTGTTCTTGTTAATGATTAAAGTTCAATATTGAATCACTATGTTAAAAATGCAACGTCGCGTCCACGTCGTGTCGCGTCTCGGTGTGGTTATATTAATAATAATTATTGCTTAATCCCTGGTAGGTGGCCCCAGTCAATAGACCTTAAGATTTGTAGATGCAGGGATATTAACATACTCTACAAAATGTAGAGAGTATGATTGCGAAAATATATTTCAGTAAACTAGAGGTCGAAAATTGCCCATAATAATTTATATAATTTTAAAGTTTGAACTTTATAACTTATATACGGGTTCTTTTGCCTCTGAGATAGAAAAAAATAAAATAAATCGTCAACAAAATTGTATGTGTCAAAGGCACGGTAGTGTGTTAGTAATCTGAGGTAGTATGTGTTGTTTTTAATTGTATATATTTGTAAAGCACTATTAAATAAATAGCTTTCTACACGCCTTCCTCCACATAAACTTTAATTTACCGGCCAAATTTCATACACCTCCGGCTGCACCGCTGTCGTAAAACTGTACCTACTGAAAGTTTTGCTTCACGCATTAATATAATAAACGCCAAACGTTGAAGTTCCCCATCCTAACATCGTCAATTTGAATCAATATTGAAATTCAAAACATTCGTATTTATAAACGTGAAGCTTTTCAATTAGGTCATACGGGCACAGGAATGAGTAATTGGATTTTCATGTAGGTAGTTTTGCATGGTGCATATCGATTTTGGTGATAAATTAATATCTGCTTTGTTCTTCTTATTGCAAGGAGTTAAGGTTCAGTATTGCGTGGCAGATGAGTCCTGAGGGTGGTGCCTCCCTGATAGCGCCCGCATCGCGGCGCAAGGGGGATGATACACGTATATTTGTTATCGGTATCGGCCAATATGTTAAATCGCGATCCACTTTATGCAGGTATATTTTAACGCTCAATACCTATCTATTAAATTTATTAACTCTAGCGCCACATAAACTGACGACCTCAGCGGTTGAGAGCGTCAGTGCTCAACCCGGAGGTCATGGGTTCGAAATTTTGAATTCTGCAAAAGGTACAATAAAGTTTTCTGTTCCAAGGTTATAGATGTGTAATAAATATGTGTATAATATATAAAAATCTTAAATATGTGTTTAGTATGAAAGTATTAAATATATTTCCGCTGTCTGGTAACCGTAACACAAGGTATTCGAGAACTTACCACGGGACCAGATTGACGTGGTGTGAAAGCGTCCATAGATTTTATATATTAACTCTAGTTCCACATACTCTACATACATTATAATGTAATGCTCATAAAATTGGTAATACAATACGAATTGTGCATGTAAAGTAGTCCGTCCTGTATGTTTCTAATGAATTTAATTTTTAATTGTTTCAAAACTAAAACTAGGCTAGGTCCTTTTATAATTCATGAAACAAACATAATAGAATATACAAAATATTTAAAAAGCAGAGTTCTTTTCAGACTTTATATTTTAAAACATATAGAGTTCAGGCTCAAGAGAGTTTTGTATCAGACCGAACTGTGCAATTTTATTGTTGTGGTCTGTAGCGGGCATTAGTAGCATACATATACTTTGCTTTACGAAATAGCTAATTGAAAATGAAAATTCTAATAGCCAATCATACTTAGCCAATTTTACTTAATAGTGTTAGATACGAGGGCGGGTCAATAAGTCCGTGACTTTTGGAATAAAACACAGATTTTTTGATAAATAAATCATTTTATTTTTCAACGTAGTACCCCTTGAGCTCTATACACTTTGTCCAACGCTTCTCCAATTTTTTTATCTCTTCCAAAAAATATGATTTGTCGAGGTCCTCAAAATAGGCCTTTGTTTGCGAGATGACTTCATCATTGGAGTCAAATCTTTTTCCACCGAACCATTTTTTCAGGTTTGGGAACAAGAAGTAGTCACTCGGAGCCAAATCTTGAGAATAGGGTGGATGTGGGAGCAATTCATAGCCCAATTCATGGATTTTTGCCATGGCAACTGCACATGTGTGCACCCTTGCATTGTCTTAGTGAAAAATAACTTTTTTCTTGGCCAAATGAGGTCGGTTTTTTTTCAAATCCTCATTGAAGCAGTCCAATAAGTTGGCATAATATTCCCCATTAATTGTTCTTCCCTTTTGAAGATAGTCAATGTGGATTATCCCACGTGCATCCCAAAAAACAGTCGCCATAACTTATTGGCTGACAAACCCACCTTGGCCTTCTTTGGCGCCGATTCACCCTTAGAAACACACTGTTTTGACTGTTGTTTGGTCTCTGGTGTATTGTGATGGATCCATGTTTCGTCCACGGTTAAAAAACTCCTCCATATTGTGATTAAACAACGCCAAACCTTCCTGTGAAGTTGTTACACGATTGCGTTTGTGGTCGACTGTGAGTAAACGCGGCACCCATCTTGCGGAAAGCTTTCTTATGCCCAAGTGATCATTCAAAATTGAAACCACTGAGCCATGCGAGATGCCTATGGCTTCCACAATCTCTTGCACTTTCAATCTTCGGTCGGCCAACACCATATCGTGAATTTTTTCGATTGTTTCGGGTGTAGAGACCTCAACTGGGCGTCCAGGACGTTCGGCATCTTCAGTGCTTGTAAGGCCACAACGAAATTCAGTAAACCACTTTTTTACCATTGAAATCGATGGTGCAGAGTCCCCATAGTATTTATCAAGCTTAGCCTTGGTCTCGGTAATGGTTTTTTTTCGCAAAAAATAATGCTTAATAAGCACACGAAATTCACTTTTTTCCATTGTTTCCTTAAGTTACTGGATAGTCTGATAAAGATAGCTGTAAAACACAAACTAACTGACGCAGCAAGTTAAAATTTTGATAGGAGTCAACTGACAGATGCCTGTTGACAGGAGTAGTGTTGCTTTTTCAGTAAGGAGGTTAGAAATTCAAAAAGTCACGGACTTATTGACCCGCCTTAGTACGTTACTGAAAATTTCCTAGGTTAAGGATTCATAAAATGCATGTCTTCAATCTTCATTAAATATTTAAAAGATACTTAAAATAAAGTCAAGTGAATTTATTGGCGCCAATAAGAGCCCTCGCCCTCCGATTGATGATCGTTAAGAATACACTGGGGTGTTGTAAGAGCGATCCAGAGTTTGCTGCAAACTGTCTTGTTCGATTATCAAGTTCCCTTAACAATTCGCTGCGACAAGCGCGAAAGAGTCAAGACTAACGAAAACACTTACTTCAAATAAATAGGCATAATTTAAAAATTGAATAAACCGTCATTTGGTAAGCAGTAAACGAGCTTATGATGATGAACACATTATATTACGTCAGCTTCAATAGTAGCAGCACAAAAAAAAACTAGATCAAAATCGGTTCATCCGTTCGGGAGCTACGAAACCATACACACAAATACTCAGATACGTCAAACATAACATGCCTCTGTTTTCGCTGGTGGTTAATGCATTTGTAGAGTCTACACATCTGATAATAGGTATACATAATAAGCACATGAAAATATTCAGAACAAACTTTTATTTCTGTATATTTATAATCACAGGCCATACTTTTATGAAGGCATTAAGATTTTGTATAAAAATATAAGGTAGATTAGGAACTCCTGCATTTATTTTAACTTAACATTTATGTGGTCCCACTAAAATTCTTAGAACGAACAAGGAATGTATAAGCTCGAAAATCCGAACAAAGAGGGACAAAAAAGACCCAACCGGTCATCCCCTCAGTAAAAGGAGCAAAACCACCCGTTCCCAGGCGCTCCCTCGTCGAGACTTTTGGACTTTTTGTACCACACAATTACAACCTATCTGTAATTTTATGAGAATCATTCTCATAAAATTACAGATAGGTTGTAATTGTCTTGTCTGTAATGTTTAATTAATAAGGAACTCAAGAACCTGTAGATAACAATGTTCGTATTCGGAAGCCATAAAATTATAATCGGCAAAATATAGCTTTGGAATCGCGCCTGCTTTCATAAATACTTCAAAATGTATAAACGTTATGTAAAATTTAAATATTTTTAATAAGATATGAACCCTTTTAAGCTGCATCAGCAATAATTGAATCCTACTACTATTATAAATGTGAAAGTTTGTGAGGACAGTTAGATGGATGTTTGTGACTCTTTAACGCAAAAAACGACTGAACTAATTTTGATGAAATTTGGTTTGGAAGTAGTTTAGGCTCTGGATTAACATATACGCTACTTTTTATTCCGAAAAAGTATGGTGTTCCTGTGGTATACTGTAATTACGCGGGCGGAGCCGTGGGCACGAGCTTGTTTGTTATAATGAATTATTACATTCTCTATTATTACCCGACTGCGCGACGTAAAGGAGTGGTAATGGGTTTATCAGCCTATGTATGTATGTATTTATGTAAGTAGGTATGCGAGCAATGAGCTTTTTACGAATTTAGTATTCTTCACCCAACCACTATTACCTGTTGGAATTTTGGAACAAAAAAGGTTCGCTGGCTTTACTCGCTGCCTGTTTAACATGCCTGCGCGACTGTAGAAGAATTATGAGTTTACCTAAATAGTCATATTTACCATTATTAAATATACCTATAGTAAATAATTAGCCTATTAAGTGTTGGCGGGCAGCGGAGCGGCGCGACAGTATGAATGAACGCCCTCCCTGACTGTCACGTGACGAGTCCCGACGCGGCGCGGGCGTGATGCGAGACATACATCGAGTTTTAGGCGACTAGAAAGGACACTACTTTTATAAATATTTCACACGTCAATCTGATCCCGTATTTGGTATCGAAGGCTTAAGCGCTGACGCGCTAGCTGCAGAGGTCGTCAACTGCGGATTAGATCATCCTTTGACGTGGTGACGTCTATGTTATAACACATTGTCACATTAATATATGAAATAATTACGATTTTCGTGCGTATTCATGGATTTGGTTTATTGGTTTGTGTTAAAAGGAGTTTTGCGGAACGAAACAGAACTTACTCTAACAGGAAAGAAAGCGTTACGATGTAATTACCTAGCTAAATCTTTGATTATCTTTATATATTCTATATTTTATTAATCTTTTCATCTCTGTAATTAAAAGCGTTGTAGTTGTATTAGATTTAACTTTTACTACCAATTTAAATATATCATGAAAGTCGGATGTGAGATATTAAGATTTTATTGCATGTGTAGTGTGAACCATCTCATCAATTGCTCATTATATACATTCAAATAATTATTAATCTTAGTGAAAATCTTTAATAACATATTGAAAAATAATATAGTCCTTTAAAGCACATATTTTAAATACTAAACCTGAGGTAAAATAAACTAATAGCCAAATGCCGATAAATAAAACTGCATGGAGCTGCAGCTTTAATTTTCAAATCATCTACGCAGTGGCGCGGTTTAAGTGTTTGGAAATCTACGAACAAATAATTTGATTCCTAGGATTCTTTTCTAGATTTATCTAGATGGATCTAGATTTATCTAGATGTTATCGCACCTTTTTACTTTCTTCATACTCAATATTAATTGCATACTATTTTAAAATTACATTTTGAGATTTTCGCCTATATTACATATACCACATATGTAAGTATAATTTTCATAAGCAATTTGTAAATTAATAATTATGTGAATATCCTTTATTTAATAAAATAAAATAAAATTACAAACGAAAAAAATATTTGTAAAGCCACATCTAGACCTCTACTCTATACATCTATAAGGGTAACCGCGAGCACTTGTCGTGCGACACCGACGCGCGACGCGCGACGCGATAAGCGAGGGGATACACGAGGGGGTTACACCAGGAACGTTATGTTAGCGTTAGACGAATACTTCCTAGATTTACTAAATAAAACCGGCCAAGTGCGAGTTGGACTCGCGCACGAAGCGTTCTGCACCATTATATATATACTACTGTTTGTACTAACATCGCGCACTAGTATTAATATCGAGTAAAAAAACAGCGAAAAAAATTAAGTTTTTATATGGTTAGGGACTAGGGAGCCCCCTTAAATATTTATTTTATTTTAATTTTATACTATTTTATTTTTAAAGCGAAAATCCAACTCAATTATCCGTGAATATGTCAAGCGCCCCTTAAAGATTATTTTATTCTGTAATTAGTATTTATTGATATAGCTGCAGCAGAAATTTTCATCATCGGTGAAATTTCAACTGCCTAGCATATAGCTATCACGGCTCACGAGATACAGCCTGGTGACAGGCAGATGGAGGACGCCGAGAGACGGACAGCGAAGTCTCAATAAAAGGGTTCCGTTTTTTACCCTTAGGTCTTAAGACATTTATTCTCATAAAAATTTACATAAATTCACTTCTACTACCCTTCGGGTACGGAACCCTTAAAAGAAAAATCTTCTTAATTTTGAAGTCGGTACCAGCCCAAACAATATCCTATAATATATAGAATCCTCTGTCTCCTTTTCAATACTCTGTTTAGTCCTACATCCCCTTCTTATTTAAATGAGCGATTCTCCTTTCCTAATTTCCAAAACATATCTTGTAGACTCTTTAGACGTACTCTTCTAGATATCCCTCCCCATCGTACCGACTTCTTTGCCTACTCCTTCACGGTGCATGCTGCTAAGCTCTGGAACTCCTTGCCAGCTCAGATACGGGATTGTAAGACACTTGGGCTCTTTAAGGGAAGACTGCGAGAGCACTATGTCAGCTTAACCTAATAATTAAGATACCAAACCCTTAATTTAATTTATGCTATTAATATTTTGTGTTTTTATTATACTATTATAAATTATTGTATATATTAGTATATTGTAATTTTTTTATGTAAATATTTGTATAATAATACAGAACTTAATCTGTTTTCATATTGTTTCTAATTGTTGTTGTTGTCGGTTTAAGTTTTTGGTTTAAAAATAATATTTTTTCCCTTTTTAGTGATATTTGTAAAATTATTATTAATACATTTTAAGAACGATTAAAATAAACGATCGAATGTATAATTGAATACGCGCCAAGCTTCCATTAGGTATTGTAAATAAGATGATGATGACGATTACTGTAAGTTACATAATGGCATATGCTTGCAGTTCTTTGAACAATGCCGAAATTTCCAAACGCGTATCTTTAAAGACTGCGGAGTACTGTTCAGTACTTTTGGATCCATGCTATACCTTGGTGCAAAATCTTATTCTTTAGTAGCATATGCTTCTGTTACTTCAGAAAAAGTCAAAATCACTATAATATGTGTGTTTATATATAATAAATTTCGAGGAGTTCCCTCGATTCCTGATGGATCTCATTAACAGGTTTCCTTTTTAGTGACTAAAGGACCAATTTCGTATTATACTTTTTACAATAACAAAATAATTTTGCAAATAGGTTCATAAATGGCATACTAATACTCAAAGATATCCGTGTCGGTGTAAAATACTATGTGAAGTATCTTTTATATTATTATAATGTGATGATGTATGGTGATGATGATGATGATTACTCTAATTGATAAATTGGCATATGCTTGCAGCTCTTTCAATAACGCCGGTACATATATATATATATATACCGTCCCCGAAAATAAATCGTATAATGTCGGTTAAAATAGGAGATGACGTCTGACAAAAAATACCTGGAACAAATTAACAACTGGAGCCTGTTTTGTCGTTCTCATCTATGGAGAGGAGGAAATAAGGCAGCCACAGTTATGTCTCTTTGGGTGCAAAGGCTAAATGAAAAATTGATGGTATACGAGATACGTATATGGTAGCTGCTACAGATATATTGATGAAAATATATCTGTACGATCGCTCTTTTCTCAGGAGATGACGTCTGACAAAAAATACCTGGAACAAACTAACAACAGGAGCCTGTTTTGTCGTTCTCATCTATGGAGAGGAGGAAATAAGGCAGCCACAGTTATGTCTCTTTGGGTGCAAAGGCTAAATGAAAAATTGATGGTATACGAGATACGTATATGGTGGCTGCTACAGATATATTGATGAAAATATATCTGTACGATCGCTCTTTTCTCAGGAGATGACGTCTGACAAAAAATACCTGGAACAAATTAACAACAGGAGCCTGTTTTGTCGTTCTCATCTATGGAGAGGAGGAAATAAGGCAGCCACAGTTATGTCTCTTTGGGTGCAAAGGCTAAATGAAAAATTGATGGTATACGAGATACGTATATGGTGGCTGCTACAGATATATTGATGAAAATATATCTGTACGATCGCTCTTTTCTCAGGAGATGACGTCTGACAAAAAATACCTGGAACAAATTAACAACAGGAGCCTGTTTTGTCGTTCTCATCTATGGAGAGAAGGAAATAAGGCAGCCACAGTTATGTCTCTTTGGGTGCAAAGGCTAAATGAAAAATTGATGGTATACGAGATACGTATATGGTGGCTGCTACAGATATATTGATGAAAATATATCTGTACGATCGCTCTTTTCTCAGGAGATGACGTCTGACAAAAAATACCTGGAACAAATTAACAACAGGAGCCTGTTTTGTCGTTCTCATCTATGGAGAGAAGGAAATAAGGCAGCCACAGTTATGTCTCTTTGGGTGCAAAGGCTAAATGAAAAATTGATGGTATACGAGATACGTATATGGTGGCTGCTACAGATATATTGATGAAAATATATCTGTACGATCGCTCTTTTCTCAGGAGATGACGTCTGACAGAAAATACCTGGAACAAATTAACAACAGGAGCCTGTTTTGTCGTTCTCATCTATGGAGAGGAGGAAATAAGGCAGCCACAGTTATGTCTCTTTGGGTGCAAAGGCTAAATGAAAAATTGATGGTATACGAGATACGTATATGGTGGCTGCTACAGATATATTGATGAAAATATATCTGTACGATCGCTCTTTTCTCAGGAGATGACGTCCGACAAAAAATACCTGGAACAAATTAACAACAGGAGCCTGTTTTGTCGTTCTCATCTATGGAGAGAAGGAAATAAGGCAGCCACAGTTATGTATCTTTGGGTGCAAAGGCTAAATGAAAAATTGATGGTATACGAGATACGTATATGGTGGCTGCTACAGATATATTGATGAAAATATATCTGTACGATCGCTCTTTTCTCAGGAGATGACGTCTGACAGAAAATACCTGGAACAAATTAACAACAGGAGCCTGTTTTGTCGTTCTCATCTATGGAGAGGAGGAAATAAGGCAGCCACAGTTATGTCTCTTTGGGTGCAAAGGCTAAATGAAAAATTGATGGTATACGAGATACGTATATGGTGGCTGCTACAGATATATTGATGAAAATATATCTGTACGATCGCTCTTTTCTCAGGAAATGACGTCTGACAAAAAATACCTGGAACAAATTAACAACAGGAGCCTGTTTTGTCGTTCTCATCTATGGAGAGGAGGAAATAAGGTAGCCACAGTTATGTCTCTTTGGGTGCAAAGGCTAAATGAAAAATTGATGGTATACGAGATACGTATATGGTGGCTGCTACAGATATATTGATGAAAATATATCTGTTCGATCGCTCTTTTCTAAAAACTGAATTTTTTAAAGAACAGTATTTAACCTTTTCAAGTTATCGGTTATTAAGTAGATTTCGTTTACAACAGGGCTCTATAATCTACACATTTTTGCAACAAAAAATCGAGTTTTTTTTTATATGAATTATATATCGTCCAATGTGATTTTTATATTGGATTTTTTTACTAACGCCTTCTATTATTATTCTTAATTCTTTCCGTTGAATGTTACGCTTAGATTCACTTAACGCTCTTTACATGGGAAAACTTACCGGACATAAATAAATTAAAATACACAACCCCTATCATTTGCACCCTCGCAAATAATGATTTAATATAAAAAAACACTTTCACCACTGAATGAGCACCCTTAGCATAAATTGACTTAATTTATTTAATTCCTGTATGGGAATTATGCGGGTGGGGTGAGTCAACCCCTATTTTGAAAACTAGGGCATTAAAAACCATTTAAATTGGTTAAATTGATGCTATTGTTTTGATAGTATCTTAAAGTACACATTGACATATCGCTCTCAATTTTACGTTAACAGATGCACTTAAAAATAAAATCGTGTGATTGTTACACTCAAAAACTTTTCAGTTTTTACTTTGGTTTTAAAAATTTGTGACTACTATTACTATTTACCCGACTGCCGAAGAAGGGTTATTTTTATACTTGAAATTTCAAGGTCATGTCACGACACGATTTGAGATTACCGCCATCTGTCGGAAGCAGGAAGAAAACTTATACTTCTTACATTATAACTTAACTTTTTAAAGTAGGTACGTACGGATTTACTTTTGTGTACGAATTGTAATTTTTTTATTCTTTTTTAAAGTGATCTGCTTTAGGCACGATGAGAGTGTTTTAGGATTATAAGTGATGAATGAATTTTCAATTTTGCCACATCATGTTTTTTTTTGTTAGATTTCACCACAAATTATGAAAATTCTGACTTAACAATGACATTCATGGGGCGTTAAAATACGGTTTTGATTCCACAATACATTCGGCCACAATCAGCTGATTGTATTATCGGATGCGGTCAGGTTATGGTTCTGTATGTCATTCTATATCTATCAGTGGCGAAGACTGGTTAAAGACTGGTACGAAAGCCCTAGCCTTATAATAGGTAGAAATTTGGATAAGGGTCTTCAAAGGGTAAGTGGTAAGTGAAGGCAATAGCAATGGAATTAGAAGAACGCCACGCCACTGATATCTATGTGCTTCCTTGTGAACTATACAATTGACAACATTTCAAATATTTTTTGTACTTGTTTTATGACGAAATATAAAAGTAGGGGTTAAATTAGGGGACCCATATTTTTTTATTTTTGAAAATGTGGTCATTTTCATTTATAAAACTTGGTTTTTAATTCTGATCATTCTAAAATGACTTAAGCGCCAATTGACGTCATTGGTACGGTTGAACAACAAAATACCTTTGCACGTCATTTCTGATTTCTTAAAAAAAACTGTCAGTACTGTCACTGACTTTAGGTCTGCATTATTTTCGAGCTCTTTTCGCAAATTTCTATAATTCTTAATGTTGATTTGATTTGATTCTTTTTACCGTGGTACCGCAAAGAAGGTTTTGTGTGCATCTTTAACAGAATTGTTATTTCAATTTGGTACTAAACAATTTTTAT